>JAVLUX010000011.1:25577500-26777500 GCA_032164185.1 Moxostoma hubbsi | reverse complement strand
CCGACTGCCTGGAGCGGTTAGGGCCGCTGCCAGGGGCGGGGGAGTCCCCTACTAGCCACTGGAACGCAGCGGGGTTGGAGACCGCCGGCCACGTGCGGGGGGAGGGCTCGCCGCCGACTGCCTGGAGCGGGAGAACCGCTGCCAGGGGCGGGGGGAGGCCCCTTCGACTCCCCGGGAACGCGACGGGGCGTTCCGTCTGCCAGCATGGCTGTCATCCTGTAGAGGATGGAGAAGTGGCTGAGGAACGAGCTACGGCGTATCAGAGAACCGGCGACTAAGTTTTTTTTTTTTAATCTCTCTCCTCTCTCTCTCTCACTGCCGCTCTGCGTTGGCCTTTTCCCTCTTTTTTAAATTATGGTGTTTGTGGGAGGGGAGGTACTGCCCAGTGCAGGAAGGACGCCATTTGAAACAGGCGTTGACATCCTGATGTGAAATGTAAATGTGGCTTCAATACTGTTGTAGCAAAGTGGATATCCACAGTCTGCTGGCTGATTAATATTGTGGAGGATGAGAGTTTAAGAAATTGATGTGCATTGCAATGAATATGCAACCTTTGGGGACTAGTTCTTTCAATGAATTGACCTCACACTTATGCTTTAGGAAACATTTAATGTTATTTGCATTTCCCATCAGGTCGAATGGTTCTGAGCACGGTGAGGAATAGTTACAGTAGCTTTTCCACCTGGGCACGATTCGGCACGGCACGGTTAGAAACCACTCGCGGCCTGGATTTCTTAACACAGTAAGACAACCGTGCTCAACTATGCTGGCGGAATGCCTGTAATGATGTCCTGACTCACGATTAGTCACTTGTCAGTTGCCAAGGTTACACATTTTTTTCTCTATAGCTGGCCAAGCACACTATTTGGACAAGTAAACACTTCTCATGCGGTCCTTAAAATCTTGCGCTATCAAGGTGATGGCTAACATATTTCTTGTGTACATTCGAAGTCTGTTTTCAACAACACAGTAGAAAAAATCAGTAACCGTGCTGACTGGCCCGGATTGGCACAGAACTGAAACAGTTCGCTCCGATGGTGGAAAATAAGCTAATTGTTTATACTGCAGAAGTTTTGTTTGGAAAATGTAAAAAAAGCATTATTGTTACATATTGTTTTGTTTTCTTTCCATAAATGCATTTTGACAGGAAAAGAAGTATATAGAGTCAAATTTCAGAACTTTTCAAATCCGCAATTAATCGAGATTACCCATGAAAAATTAAATGCCCTACTAAAGTCCTACTAAATAAAAGTGTGCATTTCCCATCAAACAAAACTCTGGAAGAATTTTCCCTATAAGACATTACCATGATTAATTTCAGACTAACTTTTCAGTGATATTGAGCTAAAGAAAAACACATCACTTTTCCTTGCACATCCAGCTAATCAAACGATACCTGTTTTAATTACGTGTAAGCTAGCCACTTATTAAGTACAATTTTATGGCAATTGTTTCATGCTGTTACACAGTGGGAATGAGTGAGGGGCATGCTATTTTATTTGCATATCACAGATGAGTGTTTACAGCATAAAAGTGGTGTATTCTCACTTAAGATGAGTGAGAGACAGACCATTTTAATTTGGATGAGCTGGGCTTCCCTGTCTGTCAATGTACTGGATTTGATGCAGTTGTGAAGAGCACAGGATGTCAGTAATACCCCATATATATGTATGTGGGCTTTGACTGATTATCACAATAATATATAATCTATTGGCCATCTCATGCAGGTTGACAGGTTTGATTGTTAACTTAATCATCTGTGATTGATTTAGCAGTATCCCTCTATGTGCTCTTCTCTATGTGCTTACAGAAGCATTTGGGTGACAGCCTAACACAACTCAACAATAAGTTTTATGGTAAACTGATTCCCATTAAAATGGAAGTTCCTTTCTCTGCCCTGCAGTCGTGTGATTTGGGGACCTTTTGGGAATAAAGTTTTTGTGTGTCTTGCTTTTAAATCTGCAAGCTTCCATACATCCCAAGTGAGAAAGAAAATAGATTACAAATACAATCGTCCCTTGGTGAAACTATTCCCATCTAAGTGTAGTTGTAAATCAATATTTAATAAAGAGTTTTAAAGCGGATGGGAGCTAGCTGAGTATCATTTTCAAAGAAGAGCACAACAAATATTCCTCCACACAAATTATAAATATATCTCAATATGATATGACAGAAAAATGTGTACTGTAAATATACATATTTGTCTACCAATATCTGTAGAAGTGCCATGACCATGCAAACATTGATTTTGCACGCCATTGCCCCCCACCCCCCGAAAATATTCTGTATATTTATTTGACCATATCAATTAAATAAGATTTTACATTGGCAATATTCTGCCTGTTATAATAGAGAAAGTAAAAATACTATTCTAAAATATGCAACCACATTTCAATATCATGGGTAAGATGCATTTTGCCAAACCCATTTATTATTAATATATTTGCTGTACATACTAAGCAAAACATTGCTAAAACATTTTATCCACCTTGCTAAAACATGTTATCCACCTTCTCCTCATTGAGAACATTACATGACAAAGCAGGGTGTCAGACAAAATTATGTGATTTCATAAGTGTTTAAAACTTGTTGGAGTCAAATATTTTGATGATTATGGTGTTTCCTTTTGCTTCAGGATTATGCTGAGAAGGAGAAAACCTTGGCAAAAGCCCTGGAGGACCTCAAGGCCAACTTCTACTGTCAGTTGTGTGACAAGCAGTACTACAAGCATCAAGCATTTGACAATCATATCAACTCATATGACCATGCTCACAAACAGGTAATGTGCCTACTGACTGCCCTTTGAGACATTCTCTGAAAGCAATGTATAGGGATAATATATTGCTTTTGAAGATAACAACAAATAGTTTTTGCAACACGTCTGTACAGCGCAAGACATATGGCTTTCCCCTCTGACTCAGAGCCAGTGGCGTACAAGTGGTCTTATGGAGTTTTAATATAGGCGGGCATAGAGCACAAGCAGAGAGGGCAATTTGAAGTCATAGTGCTTTGTTGTTGTTTTCCCTTTTTCGTGGGATAAAAGATACGCTGACCTATTCTTAAAGTGTTTTTTTTTCACATTTGGTGCAATGAAGGCTGACATTTTTCCTAAAATCTCCTTTTGTGTCCCAAGGAAGGATAACAATTATATGAGTATGGAATAACAAATGGATAACAGAATTCTCCTTTTTGGGTGAACTATCCCTTTAAGCACCTCACATTTACTGAGCATTAAAGCCAACATTAATAAAAGTGTGTCAGAAAAGACTTTCAAAATCTATGCTTAGCCTTTTGATGAGAATAGTTCCATTTGAGTACATTTAGTCTCGTAAGTATCGAAATCCGCTGTGCCACTTTAATATTATACAAAGTGTCATAGGAAACCATGTTTTTTTTAAGTGAACAAAAATGCTAGTGAAAACCTTAGAAAGCAACAAGAACGTCTAGGTTATGTATGTAACCTTCCTTCCCTGATGGAGGGAACAAGACATTGTGTCAAAGAAGCGACACTAGGGGTCTCTCTTGAGCGCCGAATATGCCTCTGATCTAAGAAAAAAGGCCAATGAGAAGTTGGCAGACAGTATTTGCATACCCCGCCCCCAGACATACAGGTATAAAAGCGGGGAAATACGTCGAGTTCATTCAGGATTTTTCTGAGGAGCCGGAAACGGTCCGGCCACAACAGTGGCTCGGCTCAGCGACATGGCCGGGAGGACACAACATCTCGTTCCCTCCATCAGGGAAGGGAGGTTACATACGTAACCTAGACGTTCCTCATCTATCGCTCACTTCGACGTTGTGTCAAAGAAGTGACACTAGGTGTCCAATTTAAATCACGCCATGCGCTAAGCCGTGTACATGTTCTGCTGACACAGGAGCGGGCATGAATTCTACGTGCAAAGGCGACCAGCTGTGTCAGACTGCACGTACCCTTCCCCAATGCCCCAAAAAAGTCATCGGAATCCTGGTTACCCTAGACAGGGGAACAAGGCAATGCTTGCCAAACTGGGAACGGGCCGAGCCTAGCTGGGCCTCTTTTCTCTCAATGTTTCTCCGCATAGAGCAAGAATGGCCGGGGACCTTACATGCATCGAGGGAAGGGGGTCGTACCCAGTTTCCTATTCTTTTAAGGGGAAAAGACCCTGCGGAGAACACACTTGCCCTAAGGGGGAGGTAAGATTGGAGAATACATCACATGGGTTCTTAGGCGAAATGTGGAAAGTGGCGCAGTGGTAGATCCAGCCTCAAGGAGGGGGGAGTTGCTACAATATGGCGACCGGAGGGCAGCTGAGACTGCCTAAGGGAGACGTGGGTCCACTTAGTAAGGGGACCATACCGTGGAAAATACACACAGGGGGAGTCCACGTAGGAGTCCTGACCTGTGGAGCACCTATTCCAGTACAGGGTAGATTAAGTACCCACAGTGGATTGGGTCGGCGAGTTCCTCCACACGTACCTTACACAGCAACGATGGGGCTGGGCCTGCCTCCTCCCGGGGCAGCGCTTGCAGGTTCACAACCTATTCTCTAAAGGGCATAGTAGGAACCTTGGGCATGTAGCCCGGTCACGGTCTTAGGATCACATACGTGTCTGCCGGACCAAACTCCAGGCAGGTGTCGCTGACAGAGAACGCTTGCAGGTCCTCGACCCTATTGATGGAGGTGAGTGTGATCAGCAGGGCCGTCTTTAGAGAGAGGGCCCTGAGTCCAACTGATTCTAGGGGCTCAAAGGGAGGTCTCTGGAGGCCCGCGAGGACCACTGAGAGATCCCAGGAGGGGAACAGGTTTGGCTGGGAGGCATTCAAACTCCGGGTGCCTCTTAGGAACCTGATAATTAAGTCGTGCTCACCCAAAGACTTTGTGGTTGGCTGCGATAGACGCAACATACACCTTTAGGGTAGAAGGGGACAGCCTCCCCTCCAGCCTCTCCTGCAGAAATAAGAGCACTGACCTAACTGCGGACCTCTGTGTGTCTTCAGCCAGGGAAGAACACAAATTTGCGAACAAGTGCCACTTCAGGGCATAAAGTTGCCAGGTAGAAGGGGCTCTGGCTTGTAGCCAGAGCCGGTAGACCAGCTAGATCTTCCATGTCCCATCCAGGGGCCAGACGTGGAGGTTCCAAAGGTCTGGGTGCGGATGCCAGAGCGTGCCCTGTCCCAGAGAAAGAAGGTCTTTCCTCTGGGGAATTTGCCAGGGAGGGGCTATCATGAGGAGAACGAGGTCCGATAACCAGGCCCGGGTGGGCCAATAGGGAGCCACTAGGGTGATTTGTTCCTCATCCTCCTTGACCTTGCACAGCACCTGTGCAAGAAGGCTCACTGGGGGAAATGCGTACTTGCACAGCCCCGCAGGCCAGCTGTGTGCCAGTGCGTCTGCCCCGAGGGGAGCCTCTTTTTGGGCATACCAGAGCGGGCAGTCCGCTACCACATTGAGTTTGCCGGGGATGTTAGAGGCGCGCAGGAGGAGACGATGGGTGATTTGTGACATGTGGCGGGAACGTACGCTGCCTTGGCGATTTATGTATGCTAACGCGGTGGTGCTGTCTGACCTGATTAGGACATGGTTGTCTCGAACTAATGGGAGAAACTTCCGCAGGGCAAAGAAAACTGTCAGCAACTCCAGGCAATTGATGTGCCAGCGCAGCGGGGCCTCTTTCCAACAGAAAAGAGATGCTCTGAACCGGGGTGAGCTTGCTCTTTTCCCAGTTGACCTGAAGCCCCAGATGGCTGAGGTGCCTGAGCACCTGGTCTCTGTGAGCGCATAGTAACTCTCGGGAGTGGGCCAGAATGAGCCAGTCGTCGAGGTAATTGAGTATGCGAATTCTGGCTTCTCAGAGCAGGGCAAGGGCTGCCTCTGTGACTTTCGTGAAGACACGAGGGGACAGTGACATGCCGAAGGGGAGGACAGTGTACTGATATGCCTGGCCGTTGAATGCGAACTGTAGAAAGGGTCGGTGTCGAGGCAGACTGAGACGTGAAAGTACATGTCCTTCAGGTCTACCACTGCTAACCAATCTAGATGCCGGACGCAAGTTAAGATGTGTTTTTGCGCGAGCATTATGAACTGGAGTTTGAGCAGAGCCCGATTGAAAACTCGCCAGTCCAAGAACTGTCGTAAGTTGCCACCTTTCTTGGGTACAATGAAGTAAGGGCTGTAGAAACCCTTCTTCATTTCGTTTGGAGGGACAGGCTCTATCGCGTCTTTGAGTAAGAGACAATTTCCACATGCAGGGATTTGGCGTATTTGCTGTGCAATGCGGTAAAGCGGATGCCCGCAAAGGGGGGGCGGAGGCCTGGCAATCTGAATTATGTAACCGAGTCGGATGGTCCTGGCCAGCCAGCGTGATGGATTGGGAAGTGAAAGACACGAATCCAAGCTCCGTGCTAGGGACACTAAGAGGATGAATATTTTTGACATACCCAGCAGGACGGAGCAGGTAATGCGGCGTTGGGAGGCAAAGGAGCGTCCTGAGGCTCTGGTGTTGAGAAAAGACTCGAAGCACTTACCTTGCTCTGCACACCTGGCAGGGGGCATGTTAGTGACTGAGGAGGAGGTCTGGTAGAAGTGTCCTCTGGATTCGTTAGAACCGGCCGGTGGGGAACAGTCGTGGGGCTGAGGGCAGAGGGTCTGCGTCCAGCATGCCAGGACTGTTGATGTGTGGCGGCAGAGTGCCATGAGAACGGCATTTGCGGGCCAGGTGACCTAGAAAGAGGATATTGCTCTATTATTGAAAAACGTGCAAAAAATACCTTTAACTGAAGGTCCTCTTCCCGGCCCTCCACCGGGGGACGGAGTGGTCTGTTTACCAACTCCGGAGCAAACGTCTCGATCTCTGGGTCGTCCGTCTCAGGAGCGCTTGGTAGCCTTCCGGGTCCTCGAAGGGGTCCTTGAGACGGGGGCGTACGCTTCCTGCGGGGTGCTTGACGCTGGGGCTGAGAGCTGGGCCCACTCTTGGTTGAGGTGGAGCAGCACATTTTTAATTTTTTTTGGAAGCCGCAGGAGGACGCCCTCGGCGAGCAGACGGGGCATGGCCCATGGCGGCGGGGCAGGATTTGTGAAATAGCCTCCGTCTGCTTCTTCACTGCTGAGGACTGCTGGGCGAATTCATCAACGGTGCCACCGAATGGACGGAGCTGGGAGACGGGGGCGTTCGAGAAGGTGTGCCTTGTCTACCTCCCGCATTTCGACCAGGTCCAGTCCATAGATTACGTTTCTGGATCACAAGGGTGGCCATCGCCCGTTCAAGTGCCGGCACTTCTTACCTTTGTGGCCCGGGGGGCGCGATCGTTCATTGAGTCCAGTTGCTGCAGCACATCAAGATCAGGACTACCCAAGTGCAAGTTTTTAAGTGCCTTGGCCTGGTGTTGGTTGCAGGAGGGGCCGTGGCATGCAGGGCGGTCTATGCCACCATCGAGGGTAGTGAGAGCAGAGGAGCGAGGAAGCCGTGGCTTACTCAACTTGTCATGCACGTCCAGGAAGAAAGGAACCGGGGGGGGGGGGGGGGGGGGTTTGGGCTTGCACATGCCCGCAGGACCAATCAAGTAGCCGCAAGGTGGGGGAAGGGGTTTACCGGTCCAGCCTCGCGCTCGCGGTAGCCCGGGAAATCATAGCGGATCTCTGTGTGTCAGGCTCAGACTGGGCGAGCAGACCCGAAGGTGGCGGCCCAGGCGAGTCATCAGCATCAGATGCCACTGTAACGCTCTCCGATGCAGCGGCAATATCGTCATCCAATTCTGGGAGCTCAAGGGACCGGAAAGCAGGCCGCACTCATCCTGAGCTCGGGGGAAGCAAGCAAGCGTGCTGGGGAGGCGGGTGGTTCAGTCGTTCAGTCAAGGGGATTTACCCAGCGAAACGGAACCCGTTATTATCCCCAAATCACCCGTGGCGCCTGCCCCAATCCCGTAGGAAGGAGGCAAGTCGCGGGGGGGGCGGCTGAAGTGGCCTTCTATCATGACAAAAGAAAGCCGCGACCACAATGCTGCCATGGCTATGTTCTTACACTGAGAACATGAACCATTCATAAAACGCTGCCTGCAGCTTTTATGACCGTCAGAGGTGGGGAGAAATCAACCGCATCCAGAAACTACACAGAGGTGGAAAAGACGTCTTTAAAAAGATGCATCCTGAAAAGGACGTTCATCACCAGCTGTGTATTTGCTCTTTTAGAGAAAACAACTTTTTTAACTGTGCTGTCGAAGCACCCAGGGGCAAACTGCACTGCTGTGCAGAGAAGGAGAAAGCCGCTGAAGTGCGCCGTAGACCCAACAGCAGAATCAGCTCAGAGGAAGAGGAACAGGTGTGTGACTCGCAGCTCACTGCATACACGACCATCGGCTCCGAAGAAAATTTCTGAATGAACTCGACGTATTTCCTATTTTATACCCGTATGTCCAGGGGCGGGGTATGCAAATACTGTCTGCCAACTTCTCATTGGCCTTTTTTCATAGATTAGAGGCATATTCGGCATTCAAGAGAGACCCCTAGTGTCACTTCTTCGACACAACGTCGAAGTGAGCAACAGACGGGGAACATGTATTTGGAGGCATGGAAAGGTGTCTTAACTTCAAGGCAGTTGCACACTCAGTATGTTGATTTAAGAACTGCCAGAATCCCAAAATAGCAGAGTAACCTTTAATAGCAAGTTAAAGCTTTAATTCCACCACTTGTCCTGCTGTTTCATATCGGCCCTGACCCCTGTGCTCTGACTCACTCAGAAACTAAATGCATAGAGTCTCTGGGGCCCCCTGCGCTGTCAATAACTGGGCTCACTGAACTATCGACTGAACACTATCAACAAACCCTCCACTCATGACCTTGCTATTGAACACCGCAACAGGAGTGAAATGAATGGATTATGAAGAGGCCACTCCCCCTCACTCACTTGATATGTGTGCTACACTGCTTTTTTAAGTCAGTCAGATGTGTTCATTGTATGGTTATGGCGCTTGTCTCAACTGCACACATTTTTTAACTATTCCAGAGCACAAGCAAACACTACCATTCAGCTTCTAAAAAAATGGGGGTTGATAGATGAGGAGTATTATTTCACATACATGTCTGCTGAGAATATAATGGAGTACAGGATGTTGATGGCTCCACAGGAATCCCACAGCTACAGAAAAGCATCTCTGTTATGTATGTAACCTTGGTTCCCAGAGGGGAGCAAGACGCAACATATGATCACTATGGGACACCATCCAAGTATCACGTGGTCTGAAGCACTTCACGGCAATTCACGACAATTTATTAGGTTATGGCACTTAAGTGATGCCCCCTAGGGAGCTACGGCATGGGCTCCAAAAAGGCACTCACTTTAGTGCTATTGAGTCAGTTTTTATGCAAAAGGCCTATACAGCTGCAAGAGAGTATGGCCAGCTATGCAACGTCTTGTTCCCCTCAGGGATCCAAGGATGCGTATGTAACCGAGATGTTCCCTTTCGTGGAACTCAAGCTCAAGGGAACTAAATACATTCACGACATGTGAACAGTATCTGCCAACTGTCTAAGCCCATGTTGCAAGCATACAGAAGCGCACAAGCAATGTAAAGCATATAAATAAAAGGAAATATGAATATATTCCTGTTCCAACAGAGAGAACATGGGAAAAGCAGTCCATCCAGATTATAAAATCTAACAAATGTATGCGGAGAGGACCACCCTTCCACCATACAAATGTCCTCCAAGGATGCACCTCGAGCCAAAGCCCATGAGGATGCCATGCTCCTCGTAGAATGGGCTTGAATACTCAAAGGTGAAGGTAAACCATGCACTTTGTAAGCACTCAAAGTTGCATCAATAAGCCAATGAAACAGTCTTTGTTTAGACACCGAAACACTTCTTTTGCGGCCACCAAAGCACACAAACAACTGTTCTGACTTACGCTACTGGCCAGTATGGTCAACATAAACTTGCAGTGGACCAACTGGGCAAAGCATACTGTATGTAATCTTTCATGCTCCTCTGACTCAAATGGGGGAGGAGAGGAAGCCTGAAAATGAATGGCCTGTGAGCAAAATTACGTGGAAATAACCTTGGGCAAATAGCCCAAACGAGGTCTTAACACAATCCTTGGACACCCTGGTGCAAAATCCATACACAAGGGATTGATAGACAGGGCATGCAAATCACAGACTCTCTTATATGATTCTAATGCCACTAGCAGGGCCGTTTTAAGAGTCAAAAATGTACCAATAACTGTTGTCAAGGGCTCGAATGGGGCACCCGAGAGTGCCTCTAATACAACAAATAAATCCCATAAATGAACATGGATGGGACTAAATGGTCTAAACCTGAATACATCATGCATAAAACGAGAGATTTAAGATTCTAACATAGATGTTTAGCATTGTCCGGTTAACCCTGCCCCAAAATGCTCCTGAAAAAAATGTCAGCACTGTATCAACAGGGCAGTGAACTTGATTTTCACTTTGTGCTGTACACCAAGAAGAGAAAATATGCCACTTAAACATATGTAGCCTCCTTGTTGATGGTGCTCTAGCATTTAGAATGCTATCATCCATAGCAGGGATAAACCATAATTCAAAAGACCACCCCATTGAGGGGAAACACCCATAACTTCCATAAATGTGCATCGATGCCCAGCGGTGCCAAAGGCGAGAGAGAAAACCAGAGGGGACATGTGTTCCACAATCTGAGAATGTCCATTCTCCTGGAAACAGACCCTATCAGGACAGGAGATCCACCCCCTAAATTCAACCGGCATGGAACATTTACGGTTCATAGAGACAGTACATTGTTCTGTGCCCACAGACGGATGTAATGTGCCAGTCTCTGCATGACATGAGTAGCACCGTGAACATCTCCATATAGTGTATGTGTCATTCTAGCCGCTGGCGTATACAGTGCCCCAACCCACAGAGGAGGCATCTGTCATCACTTTGTGGAGTCCAGCACTAAAAAACATCTTGCGTGCAGCAAGCCCAGAGGAATGAAAGTGGATGCTGCAATCATGAGCCCCAAAAGCCTGTGAAATATTCTCACAGAGATAACACATCTGAACATCGCTATATACCGGTGTAATGACAGAATGCGTGCTGGAAGCAGGCACACCTGTATCGCCCATGAGTCTAGCTCCATACCTAGAAACATAGTATGTTGCCTTGGCAACAGGACGCTCTTGTCTAGGTTCACTTGCAGCCCTTGATTGCTCAAATGGCTGAGAACAACATCTCGGTGTTGGGCAGCCAGACTGTCTTAGCTAACACTGACCAATCGTCACAATATTTCATAACATGGATGCCTTGAAGCCTCAAGGGCATCAGAGCTGCATCCATGCATTTTGTGAAAGTGTATGGTGTGCAAAATTATTTTGCTTTGCCCCCATAAGCAAATCTGAGAAAGAACCTGTGCTTCACCACAATCTCAATATGTAAGTAAGTAAATACCCCAAGCACTCGTCTGTGAGATGCGATACATGTTGGGGGAAGCGTTTGCTAACCTTGATTCATAGAAGGAGGCACAAAGTCCATTGTCTATCATACTCACAAACAAAAGCATCACCTAGACCAACCCATTCCTCAGCGTGAGCCATGGGGGAAATCAAGGGAAAGTCCAAAGTGAGCCGATGAATTCAAAAAGGTTTTCCTCAATGCGACGGTCTGTCACACGCGTTGTTCGTCAGAAAAAGATGGTCAAGCTAGGCCTCAGATCATGTCCGACGAGACTGATGCTTTCCCTCAGGGGGAGGGGGCAAACACGAGGAGTATTCTGGTGTCCGTTCGCACTCCTATCTTCATACACCGTGGCTCCCTAGGGGGTGTCGCTTAAGCTCCATAAGAAAATAAATTGCCATGACTGTATTAGGGCTTCAGAACACGTGACACTCAGACGATGTCTCGTAACAATCAAACGCAGCTCGAGTTCCATGAAAGGGAACCCAGTGTTCCTGTCAGTGTGAGAATCATCACTGCCAAACCTTTACTGTCTGCCTCTGACTGGTCTCAATATTGATTTTAATTAATAATAGATGTCCAGTGCAAAAAATTACTGTGATAAAATTTTCATTCATTCTCATGTGGCCTGTCAGTCACACCCACTGTACATGAAGGATTTTCACACTGTATTTGCAGTCAATGTGCAGCTCTCTCCCATCAGTGCTGCATCCTAGTATAAATGATGTAACCACATCCAGTCATCTGAAATATAGGCCACATGCATTAATGGCTAATTACAGAACTTTTCTCGCCAAATATATTAACAATCAATGAATAACTGCTCGTCCAAGCAATGCACCTGAGAGTCAAATAAATATAGCCCTCGCAAACTTGTATTCTATTTTCTGCAAGGCTGGCTGACAATGAAGCAGTATGATGGATCAGGGTTGAGTTTGCCCATACTATGCAAGCATTTAGCAACAAGATAGAATAGAGACCAGGTGCACATCGAGACCCCTATCCATGATGGGATAAACTAGTTACCCTAGTGAGCCCACTCCATACTGAGTGGCCTTTTAACATGACAAAATGATATCTGATGTGACCGCCTTGCTTTCCCCTGAAAATGAGCCCCAGCCACAGTAAATGCAATCACTGAAGCCTTCTCAAATAGGAGAGGTTACAGCTCCACTGAACTGTGTATAACAGAGCAGCCTGAGTGGAATGTTTAATGTTAGGGCAGATGACTCTTCTAGGCTGCCGGGAGAAACCATCACTATTTTTACACTCAGCTGTTACTATCAAAGTATACAGGTTGACCCCAAAACATACCATGCTAAAGTATGGTTGAATGATTTGTGCCTGCTGAAAACACTGTTCATTTGCTTAGTCTTGGCTACATTAGTGCTTGATTCATGAAGGAATTATGTGAATCAGTCAATGCTGCAATGGCACATCTGGACATATGCCCTGTAAGAATGCTCTTTTCCAACATTTAATCATCATTTGATAAAAAACTGCTGCCACGGTCAATAGGAAATGTGCACAAACATCTCTTGTAAATGTAATTCCATTCACTGCATGCACCATAATAGCACATATATTAATCATGGCACGTAAACAGCATGGTTTTCATAATTTATATCAAACAATGCATGTTTGCACTGAAAAGAATGACTGGCTTTAAATAAATACTTGTTGCACATCATTATTTCAGCACCGATTGCGCATGGTTAAACTGGATTGCGGCTGATTAGTGAATAAAATGCAGGTTTTTTGCAGTGAAATACCATGCACAAAAGTGGTGTAACTGCTTTTAACTTTGATTAACTTTGGTGTAACTTTAAAGATGTTGAAGAACCAAAAGAGGTCTTCAACTGTCTTAAAGCTAAGCATGGAGTATTAATGGATAACTGAATGGAAGCTTTCAGGATTAATTGGATGTGATAACTGCGCTACAGTTAGTTGTTGCTTGGAGACGTCTGGTGCTTTCAAATGGAATGTAGTCTTTGCACCCATAAATATCATATCCATGTAAATTATTAATGGAAGTAAATTTCGATTATCCAACTGACTTAATGTGAGTGTATGCTATATGTACAGATGTTATACCAATCAATACATCTCACTGACTGAGATGCACTTACGGCCCTGGCATAAGACAGTCAAGGTAGTTTGTATCAATTCTGCATTTTGACCTTGAAACAAATGCAAATAAGAATCACTGAGTTTTATCTCAAATAAATAGTACAATTTCATGGAGTTTAGTCACCTTATCTTCAGCTTCTTTTCATTTGCAGAGAAAATGGATTTGGTGAAACAACATTTATGTGCAAACACCTTTATTACCTTCCTCGTCTCTAGAAGAGGTTTTAAATCTTTTTTTCAGTGTATTCTTCAATGTCTGAGGTACTAAAGATACCAGTCTTCATAATAAAATGTAGTTAAAGCAGAGGGAAAGATTCATGCTCTCAGAGCAGATTCTTATTTACAGAATAGGTTTTGTCACTCTGCAGTATTCGACAAACTGAGATGGGTGAATGAATAAGACGTTCTGTGTCACCTTACAGAGGCTGAAGGAACTGAAGCAGAGAGAGTTTTCCCGTAACGTGGCCTCAAAATCCAGGAAGGATGAGAGGAAACAGGAGAGAGCTCTCAGACGCCTACATGAGCTCGCTGAACAGCGCAGAGAGGTGCAATGGTGGGTGAAGATTTATAAAATGATTTCCTTTTTTACACACTATGTGTCATGATAATTTATTCTTACCAGATCAACACCTTTATTGATTATATTTGGTGTGTGTAGTTTCATATTCATATATTCACATGTATACATCCTCTTAGGGGGTCTCAGACTTTTTGTATACACATTGAATTCCAAAAGTCAGAGACCATATTGAAAATCTGGTCTTAAATCTGAAAATCTGCTCATTTTCATCTGAAAAATGTAAAATGTTTCATTTACATTATAGCCTTTAAATAAACAAAGATTTAGGATTATGAACTTTTCACTCAAATTGTTATGCTAATAATAAACACACACATTAATACCCCCAGTTTGTAGGTAAAAGTTGAAACAGCAGACAAACACAATTAAATAAGCCTGAAATGTGTAGGCTCATGGACACCAACAAATGAATCTCACATAACATATTTTTCTTTTCTTCCTCTCATTTTTGGTACAGTGCTCCAGGGAGTGGTCCTATGTTCAAATCTACCACGGTGGCAGTAGAAGGAACTTTCAGGGAGTCCTGTTGTGATGATATCCAAGAAGAGAACCAAAGTTTTGCGTCTCAGGACTCAGGGGGTCAGGTCCATTCCAGCAGCTGTGGCTTAGCTAGTAAGCAATCGCAATGGCCGTACAATGGGAAGGCCAAAAAACAAACATTTAGACGCAAAATTGCATTCTCTTTTTCCTTTCCAAAGAAAGCATCTGTTAAGCTTGAGTCATCAGCTGCAGTTTTTTGTGAGAGCACAGAGGAGGGATCGATGGAGCGAAGCCGTAGACAAAGACTCCAAGTACCCCCTGTTGAGCTTGACCTCCCAGGCTCCCCCACAGAGGAAAAAGTACTAAATTGTGAGGAGGCATTTTACCACACTGGCACACAGCAGGGTAAGCTTTTTCAAAAAAGTGGCAGCCCATCAAGTCAGGGGTCATCAGATAAGACTGTGGGGAGGGAGAGCCCCTCATCAATTGGATCAGATATGTGTGCTTTGCTCGTTTACTCAGAGGATGTGCCCCATCCCACTGTCTCCCTCGTAACTTCTTCACCTTTTCATTTAAACAGTGCTGATATTGTTCTTGAATCTGAGGACTCTGTTGAGAGTCTGAAAAGCTGCACAGCTAAAAGTAAAACAGAGACCGGTGAGGTGACAGTAGAAGAAATCAGCACTACTGAGGAGGGAAAATCAACCATTAATGATCCTACGGTAAGTTTCTCAGATGTGTCACCTAAGAAAGATTCTTCTCCAAGACAAATCCAAGTGGAGGATGCAAGTGCAAATAAATCTTCCCATTTCACAAAGCCCAGCCAGCCTTTTTTCTCTGTTCTAAGTAGGGATGGTAACACCATATTCCAGTGGCCCTCTGAGATGGTGACCTTCACAAGGACAGAGCCTTCCTTGTCTTTTAGTTGCAACCCCCTCCATTTTGACTTCAAGAGGTCACGAATTATACAGCCTGCTGACACTCAGGAGATGGCTGAGCCCAAAACTGATGAGGAATTATCTGTCTGCTCAGGTTTCAGATCCTGCCTCTCTAATAAGCACATGGAACAATCCATAACCAGCCCAAGAAACAGTCCCAATCAAGCACCCGAAGACAAAGTCAGAAAGTGTTATCCGTATTCAAGTGACACAGAGAGTTGTGTCAGGCTAAAAACACATGACAGGTGTCGACAATACAAAGATTGGATTCATACAAGTAAGAGAACAGAAGACAAGCTGTGTGCCAGAGAACGACGTCATTACAGGAGCCATATCAAAAGGAAACGAAGGAGGCAGAAGAGTAGGAGAGAGAGACACCGGGAGACAGAGAGCAATGTGGTGAAATGTAAGAAATTACACAGACGACCTGAGAGTGTGGAAGGTCTTGATCACCAATTTAGAGCCATCACTTCACAGCAGCTACAGCCATTAGAGAAGTCAAAGCAATCATCTCAAAATCAGTATGAGAACAGCAGCACAGCTCCCATAGTTGAGGAAGGGGTGGTAGGCATGATGCAGGAGGCACCATCCAATGTAAACAGCTCAGCGGGCTGCATCATTCTCTCTGATGTGTTCTGTGCTGATGGTGAAAAGGTTCTTGGGAACAGTGGGAAAAAGCCTGACAATCCAACTCCAGGGGAACTAATGATCACAAGACAGTGTTCCCACAGCCAGGACACATCTCTCTTTCTGAGTTCCAGCACAGTCCTGGGGTGCCCAGAGGAGATGCCTCCATCAGCTGAGAAAGGACAAATTTTGAAAAGGCCATGTCAAGATTCTCTAAGCGATGGAGATGAGCCCAGACAAGATGATTCTTGTGCCTTCTGCCGATCATCAGCTGAGGTTTCTGATGGATGTTTATTAAAAGAAAATAGCTCTGTACAAGCAGAACTGACCTGTTGTGAGCTTGGGGTTAGGAGAAAAAGACAGAAACAGACACATGTCCAAGATAAAACATTATGCCTTTCAAATAAATGCTTAGTTGTTAAGAATGGTGTTCTGGAGGAACAGGACAAGGAGTTGAGCATGAAATGCCCTTTTTTAAAAGGCATGTGTGACAGTTTGAATGGGTCAGACCACATTCCATGCAGTATTGATGACGGAGAGAGCAGTGCGGTTGATTCTCAGACAGTTGCGTCTATTAGCAGTGCCCTGGATTATACTGTGGTTGATAGCAGTAAATGGCAGCAGAGCTCTACCATTCAGATCAATGCTTCATGCACCAAGGGCAGTCTAGCTCTGTTGGAGGCTAATTCAAAGCTCTCAGAGGAGCTAACAAAGGAGAACAGTAGCATCCACTGTAAAGAGTCTAAAGCAGTACAAACCCCTATAAAGAACTGTAACAAGTATTCAGTGGCAGCTCAGTCCTGCCTGCTTGATGTGAGAGAGATTTCCCTGCAGAGGAATGAAAAAGCCACTCATGATAAATCATGTCAGCACAGCCTTCAAACCCTAATGCAGAGGTTTCACCTAGGGGTTCAGGCTGAGGAGAAGTTGAGCAGGGAGTGCTTTCACACCACCAGAGACCTCTTCCAACCTCCTCATTCATTCCAGCCTCCCTCAGATGGCATGGAGAGACACTGCCTCCTGCAGATCCAAAGCCAAGGACAGGTGCTGCACCAGCAGGTGTACCCCACCAAGCTCAAATCTGTCCTGTCCAGGCCACATCTTCACATGTCATCTGCCTTCCTCCATCCAGTTCACCTGCCATCCTCCGTGCCTTCTGGCTCCATCACAATACGCCACACCATTCTACAGAACCACTCCGCTTTCCTTCCCCCACAACCATGTTTATACCCCCAGGTAGTGCCTGTTTCTCGACTTCCCATGGGGCCAGATATCTGTCCACCAACTGCTCCTCCATTCGTGACCCCTCCACAGGTGCCGGTTGTACCAGCACCCCCAAGTATTCACCCTATGACTTTGACATTTCACGCCCTGCCTCGACCTGCAATGTTTCGGCCCATGTTGCCCCCTCATCTTGCTGTCATGCCCTTGCAGCCTCTCTTCTAGTTTTACTGCTATTTCTGTATGTAACAAAACATTAGTGAGAAAAACATCTGCAGCAATGCTCCCTTTGGTAGAATGTTAAAATGGGAAGGACTGTCCCTGGGTGGCATACACAACCGTTCTCTTTGCAGTTTCTGTACCATTTCTGTCAGTAGAGATTATTGCAGAGAACAACTCCCCAACACTATTATTAAGAGGTGTATAACCCACTGATTTATTAGAAATTTGATCAAAGTTGATCAGAGGAATTTTTGATTTTAACAGATTTGTATCACCACAAAGATGATAGTTTTATCAGCTCATGCACAGCATGATCATTTAAATATACAATTTTGGTGCATAACTTTGTAAAAAGAAATGATTGAAATTGTGTAGCTAAGTTTTAGTATATATACACTTAGAGATAATAACAAAATAATGTAATAATAATAGTTAGCCCTGTGATGGACTGGCCACCTGTTCAGGGTGTTTCTCTGCCTTTGGCCCAAGGTAGCTCCAGCAACCCACCTTAGGATAAGCAGGTATAGAAAATTAATGGATGGATGTAATAATAATACCATAAAAATAGTATATATGATGATTTCTATTCTGTAGTGATATGAATACAGGATAAAGGATGTCCTAATGGGCCAACTAGTGATGTTATCTGCAGTTTACAGAGTTATATAGTAAGCCTGCAGATAATTAATGTAACACAGATTTTTTAATAATTTATCATATGTGTCAGCATTTAAAATTAATCACACTGGTACTAGTGTGAGAAAGAAATTTCTTTATATAAAAACTGCTGCGTGCCTGCCAAAGGCTAGTGAAATGCAGCAGGGTAGCGCTATGCACCATGTGCTATGGCAGCACAGTGTTGAACACATACATAGTTTTATGCAAATCGAAAACCCCATAGCATGTAATGGGAAAACTGAATGTGACTGTTGAGACCTGAGCTGATATGGACATTTACAGTATATTTCTTATTTTGCTAATTACCGTCAGTGTTAACCTCAGAGCAGTAAATAAACAAACAAACATACAGACAATGGTTAAGTTCAGAATATAGAATGTGTTATGTGTGGTTTTTCATATGAACAACAAATTGTAGATCTTACATGCTGTTATCTAAAAAATTTCAAAAGAAGCACAAACATTACCAAGTGCTAATCCACATGTGAGTGTTTCCTGTATCCCTTGTATTGTAACCTGCTTGGATTAGGTGAACATAGGCTAGATCTATTTCTGAAAATGTCAGTATTTGCTTTAGTACCATGTCCTGTAGCATTTATTTGGGGATTTTTATTTTTCCTTATATAGACCTATTTTTTATGCTTTCTGTTTATCTGAATAGTTTACATGCCCAAGAATAGCCAAATGATTTAGGTAAAAGAATAAAAAATAAAAATAAAACCTTAAAGAACATAAACATGTAAATTCTTGTAAACTTTGTCTCTTGGAGACAATTCCTCATCTCAGTTTGTTGATAATTTTGGATTTCTGATTTTGTACCACAAATACCATTACAAGCCTTGGCAGTAAAATGCTAGTAATGTGATTAAATGAAACAAATATTTAAAACAGAATTTCAGTTTTGTTAGCGAAGGATTCAATTTCTTCAACTTACACCAGATGAAAGAATCTAAACTCAAGAGATGGATTCATTTACTTATTTAAAATACGAACTACTAAGATACTTTAATAGAAAAGCTAGCTAGTTTGAGAAGACAAGAGCAAATCTTCTGTGTCTTTGAGTTTTCAAAATCCTTTCATTTTCAAAGGAGATGTGTTGAACTGGAATTAATGACTTAGCTAATGACTTATCTTTATTCTTGATTTTGCAGATAGCCATATGGAAAGTAGTTTGTACAAAATTAATTATTGGTAATTATGCTCAGCCATGTGTTTTTTCTTTATCTTTTTTAATTGTTATTATTTAATTTTATGAGATATGAATTGCTATCTTTTTAAAAAAAAAAAAAATACATACAACTCAACTAGGTATTGCAACACTATTAGTGAGCAAAACTGAGAAATAACTAAATATAATAAATAATACATTCAATTACAAACAGTTAACAATTACTGTATTCAATGCCTAGTGACTAACCTGCACATTTTTTTTTTCTTTTTTAGAATAATCTACTAATTCAAATTAATTAAATACTGTAGCTTGTATTAGAAAAGTCCCAGTGGAGGAATTTGCTTGAAGCAAAACTGGATGATCTTTGTGCAGACTTTTTTTTTTTTTTTGCCTTTAGATATAATTTAATTTCTTTATGTAATAACTTAATATATATATACTTGATATTTCAATGCTGTTTTTGTAACATGTTCCACAAAGCCCTTAATACGACCCTGTTGCCCCCTCTAAATTCATGTCAATTCTGGAATTCTAGCGCATAGGAAATTGTGTAAATGCACAAAACTACTTTTACCTGTAGTAGATTAAACTTGCTTTGAAAAACTGTATATGCTGTAAATCAGTACTATTTATAAATCATGTAAAATGTAATGTACATGTACATATGTTTTATGTTTTTATTGTGTAAGGTACCCTGTATGTATGAATTATTTAGATAAGATAAAACCACTATGTTTTTTACGCCTCTTTGCCAACTGAATGATGCTGAATTAATATGTAATAAAAAAAATACAAAAAACAGGTGCTTTATGTCTTAAGATTTGTTTCACACTGCTTCTGGGTTCATCACACACTCAGCTGAAGAAGTCCACAGTATATGACTACAGACACACTAGAAATTAATGCCTTTTGAAGCCAGGGTTTTTGTCACAGTTGGGAAAGAACTGTTGAATATTTCATGTAAAGGTCTTGCACAAATGATGCAGAGGTTATTGAGCAAGACAGCCATGGTCATTTTCTAGCAACTTTTAGGCAGTGCTTGCTAGACCTTTGTAAGCTTGAGGTTTGAAATTTCAGTGGCCACATAGGTATTTGTACTGTAGGTATCCATATGTAAAGTTCGATCGTCCATTTGCATTGACATTGAAATCGTCATATTGACAGCATCTAAAATATAAACCATTTGACATTTGAACAACTTAAGACATGAAAACATGTTGAAATTAAAATTAATTCCTTGTGGTTCAGAGAATGTTAAGTTACTGAACAACTGTGACAGCACACACACAAGACACAAACACACTGAAAATGTTATGAAAATTAAATCCAATCCATCTTGATGTCATTTAAACCAGTGTTTCCCAACCTTTTTTATGCCACGAAATCATGTCTTTGAGTTTTAGAAATCCTTTCAGTTTTTTTTGTGACTAAAGAATTAAATAAATAAAATGTTTTATGACAAAATAATTCTACGGCACACCACTATCCCACAAAGGCTATATTTTTCCTTTTCAAGAACTTCTCCATGTTTACTGTCCGCTTTAGTAGCGTGTTTACTTGTAATGTTTGAAATTCGGCTATGCATAAAATAAATAAAAATAATAAATCAAGTCACATAGGTAGGCTACGCTGTGTGAGTTCACAGGTGGCAAGAGCACTAAATGGGTAATGAAAAAACAACAAATTTGCTTCTTTTCTAATTTGTAGATTTGTTCTTGCAATGCCACAACAAATTACAGGGATGCAAACTCATTAGGGGCGAAAAAGGCAATCACTGGTCCACGAAAAAATTTTCTGGGGATATTGTTTTTAAAAAATAAACTAAAAGCACAAATTCCAGCAATTTTAATTATTCAAGTTTACAATTAGAATTAGCTGCCAAATAAAGAGTATTTTGGTGAGGCTTGCTTCTGACACAAAGCAGATCTATGGCAAAATTTTCCAACAGTAGCCTATTTAAACTGCTGAGCATGGCTTTTATCAGAAAAGACCACAATAATACACAAATAATACTACTTTTGAGTTTCAATAATGTTCTTTCGTCATTGTAAAGCGCATTTCACATGAGTTGAGTTGAGGCGTCAATGCTCCGTTCAAAGCCAGCGTCAAGCGTCGCATTACCCTCCACATGACAAGAGTTGCTGAAAGCATCATAGAAAGGCGATTTTATGAGTTTGCCACATAAAAAAGCGGGAAACATTGAAAACATGTATTTGGAAGAGAGAAAAAAAGTTTGCAGTTGCTTTGATAGCAGAAAGTAATAAAAGGACTCATTTATGTTTAGGTTGAAGCGTAATATTTAATTAAATGAAATGATGAGACATTCAATATCTCCACAAATTTGGACAGTTTTTAAATATTTAATGTTGCTTAGAACTCTCAAAGACATTATTGGTGAAGCAAAAACGTGTGTGTGAAAAACACTTTGGTGTAAAGTCACTTCACAGACTTCAATGTATTCTGCAGCGCTGATGCAGGTCACGAGAAAGACCCTTAACGTGTATAAATATCAGTCACTTTTGCACATTAATCATTGCTCTTCACAATCACAAAAGTGACCGATTACAGTTACAAAATGGCGACTTTCTCCAAAAGGTGAGGAGTTTGGATCCTTGAATTTTTTTGTGCATTTATTTATTTTGTGGAATTTGATAATTTTCCTTGGCACACCTGACAATCTTTCACGGCACACTAGTGTGCCACGGCACAGTGGTTGGGAAACACTGATTTACACATAAATATGGCATTAAAAAGGTCTATCTCTGACAAAGTTTCTCCATCTTCACTGATAAATACTGCAAAAGGCCTGCAATGGGATTGTGTCTGAGGATTTAATTTGTTGACCCTGTGGCAGTATCCCTATAAAGGTTTCTGGAATTTCTGTCTCGACCAGCAGTCAGAGGATTCGTAAAGCTATGTACGTCTCTAAAGCGCTTGTGTAGATGTAGAATACATCAATATTGTACATTTTAGTTTCTATCCTATCACAGAATATATATACGTCAACATTTCATACAAATATCTACAAATAAGTGTTTTCAAATTAATGGTACTTTAGTACAAATTCAATACTAAAATAAAAAAGATGTAACGCACAGCATGAGTGACACATGACAGCATTAAAATGCTCACATGCTTATTTTGAGCGCATGTTCTATGACTCCTTTTACACTGAATGGACAATTAATCAAATTAAAATTTTGACATGTTCAAGTGTGATTTATAAACTGCTAAAGGCTGCAATCTTTCTGTGGATGAGCTGTGTACTTTAAATATAGCTCATTCACTCAAAACTCAACAGACATTGAGAATCATTCAGATTGTATGAGATGACAGAGCAGAGCACTAATCTACTGTGAACCATGTAGCACATGTAAACTATATATTTATATAATTAAATCACAGCATTTGCGCTTTAATCTCAACTCAACTTTATTTATAAAGCATTTAAAACAACAGAGTTGACCAAAGTGCTTCACAGTAATACAATTTAAAACATAACATTTCAAAATTACCTCATACACAAATACCAGTAATCTAAAATACAACCACTCCAAAACTGTGTCCTACATTTCATTTGTCAGACTCAAAGACCATTAAAACTGGTGATTAAAAGTTATATTTTTACTTGATAACATTTTTAAGAATGTATTGATTAGACACCATTTTGATGTCACAAAATGTTCTGGAAAATAATAATAGTTATTAAATTATTAAACTAATTATTAATAAATACAAATAAATAAATAGCACATTATAATATTAGCATATTTTTGTTGTGGTATCGAGAACCGTGAAATTTCACTGGTATTGGTACCGACTACTGAAATTACTGAAACTGCTAATGCCATCACCTCTCTGTGAAAGTGACATCATTATACAGAATAATTTGGGTGTCCTACATGAGCCTGATTAGTTCAGATGCTCTGCTGTTATTTCCCCTCCAGTCATTAAGTCATTTGTCACCCAGGTTTTTCAGTTGTTAGACAGTATTAAAGTACTTCTTTCTGCTTGTCTACAATCGCAGGCTTTCAAAGCCATTTTGTGTACAAACCTGTTTTACACAGAGCAACACTCTATAGATTTCCTCATAGTTTGTGACTCATAGGCTCAGTGACAGCACTTTGTTTCCCTGGAACGGAAGTGTACAATTTCTACACCTGCTACCTCTATCCCACTGAGCCAAAACATGGTCTTCCTGCTGTCCACACTACTGCTGGGTCACACAGAAACAGAGCTGTATTTATTCTCTTCTCTTTGGAACTGGACAACCCTCAGATGGCTGTGGGCTTGTGTCCTTGTGAGAGATGAGCTAAACAACTAGTCTCCATATTTATTTCCTTTGACATAAAAAATGATATGTATCATTTGCATAAATCCCTTGTTATATAAAAGTGTTAAACTGCAACATTTTGTGAGCTGGCACTCTGTTTCCTCAGAGCATATCTTGCCTGTAGACTTATGGACCATCTCTAAACAAACACCTACATATCGCACAGCCTCTCACAGTCAGAATAATACAGGGATAAACAAATGCCTGGCTACCCTTAGCCAAAATCATTCTCTGCAATCCTAGTATTGTACTTATCTAATCATTCATTCAAATCTGAGCATTGTCTTTGTCATCTTGTTTGTTGATCAGAGCCTCACACAGAGGACGGATTCTATATTAGGAAATCTCATTTGTGTCATCTCGTTATCCTTTTTGAAATGAAAGATTGTGTGGCTCTGAACAGCAAGAGGAATTTGAATTAGGGACTATAAACTATTAAATCTGCCTTCAATTTTAATTAGACACTGTCTGTGTTGTGTATTAAAACCTGACCTCAAGTGAGGCTCTTTGTACGGAACCTGTGGGGCTCTTAAATTGTTTGTGTAACACTGTGTGTATTTGTGTAACACTGAATCCCACAGTATGTCAATGAAGTTTTAAAGAATGTTAGTATTAACGTCAATAAGAGCAGATTTGGCAGGAGTAGCAAGCTTATAAATTCCATTGCCTTAAGTCTCTATATTAATAGCATACGGTATAAAGAAATATACAAAAAATTACAAACATCTAACTGATTAAAGAATTGGAAATGTGTGTCTAATAAATATTTTTATGTTATTCCACCAAAGCACCAGCTTATAAAACATGAAATGCAATACAAAAAAAGTAATGACAGAAGACTGTGGACAGTCTTCCCTGTGGGGGGAAAGGATGTCGCAGAGTCTTAACACGCTGAATGGTATGTGATGGCTATGAATTGCATATTCGTACTGTCCCCAATGACTGTCCTCGTACATCAATTTATTGATCCTGCTGTCACTGATCTTAATGCACTGCACAGGGTAGTGGTAGTGAGGATTTCTGTCAAAATAGATGTCAGGGGTCACTAATTTCACTAAGCTTTTCAGTAGAGTTGCCTTAACCTAGATTACCGGCATTTGCTTCTTAAAACAATACTGTACACTCATCAATCACTTGGTCATTATAATTTTACATCATTAGTATCTGAAGTCTGAAGAGATTCGTTCAGATATATATATATAAAAAAAATGTATCCCTTGTTGGCATGCCCCATTCCCAATATGCTTTTAAGTCCTCATAGTCGCATAGTGATTTGCCTCAATCCAGGAGGCAGAGGACGGATAACTTTTGCCTTCGCGTCTGAGACCGTCAACCCGCGCATCTTATCACATGGCTTGTTGAGCACATTGCCACAGACACATAGCACGTGTGGAGGCTTCACACCATCCACTGCGGCATCCATGCTCAACTCACCACATGCCCCACCAAAAACTAACCATGTTAACCACCAATTTGGTTGCTTAGGAGATCTGGCTGGAGTCATTCAGCATGCCCTGGGATTCTAACTAGCGAGCTTGCAAACTCCAGAGGTGGTTGCCAGCATCTTTACCGCTGAGCTACCCAGTTATATTGTTAAGTTATATTATATTATAACAGGGTTTTCACACCTTTTGACCAATTAACTTCATGATTTTTCCAGTCTTTCGGAATTAGGATTTTTATAAACATTACAACGCATCATTTTAGATAAATATTTTAGAGCATATCTAGACAAATATATATTCAATAGAGACATTTCCATGAACTTTCCAAGATGAAATCACGATTTTATAATTCCTTGATATTTATATTATCCTAATTGTAAAATGATAGAACACAAGCAGACATGCTGAATCCAGATATTAATGTCTGTGATGTCACTGACTTTTGTAGCTGTGCCTGTTAAATGAGAGATTTCTTGAATGTTTAATTGTCAAATGTTAATGTCTCTGAATGTCAAAGTTTCAAAGTTACGACATCTTGTCATTGACAAGTGAAACAGTAATAGTCAAAGGTTTCCTCTAAACGTAGAGCCAAATTGTCATTAAAGACAAACCTAACTATTGCATTAGTTAGATTTTAATAACAAAATACTTTTGATGTCATTTAAGTGGTAACATGTTCCCCAGCCCATTTAATTGCCCATGATTATCTAAAAATCAGCAAGATAATCAAGGTTAGTTATTGGATCTGAATTAAAATATTGCTGGTTTTAGCAGATTTAATGTGCATTGGCAAGTTAACACTGTTCTAAATCTGGCCTATTTTCTGTTACCCATAGCTTTGAGTTTGAATCACCAAACCTCAATGGAGGCTTGAGCATTACGTTGACACATTGAAATGTTATTCACATTTAGAGATTTTTAGAGATTGTAATTAATTCTATAATTATTTTCAAAAGACTTCCATATTTCAAATCACTGTTGCACCTGTTGATGGGTTATTTATCACTAAAAACAATGTGTAATTAATTGTCGTATTTAATTTCCACTCCAATTCATTAATGGATCATAGGCTTACACCTATGTGTAAGGAACATGGCAATTTGCTCTAAGCATTTTCAGATCAGTGACAATTTACAGAATCAGGATCATTTAAGTTCTCCACAATAATAACCTGATGTTGATGTCTCTAGCTAGAACAAAACAGCATGATTGTTGTCTCCAAACAGTACTTTAGGCTATCTTTAATTAGATGCCAAAATAATACCCAACTGTAAGAAGACATATGCAAGCATCCTTAAAAATAGTGTCGCCTTAAATAATACTATTACTCATTTACATATGTGCTATTGACTAGCTTTGGCAGTAGCTTTTAAGAATACACAGACTGTCTTTCTCTGGCTGGAATCAGGCAGCATAGCTTTACAAAGATTTATAAGCTCTTCATAAATGTAGTCACTTTGACTTTATACCAAACTGACAGCTTTGTGTAATATGAAAAATTAAAAAGTGTCAACAAATATATGTGCTTCTATACAGTGAGGAAAATAAGTATTTGAACACCCTTCTATTTTGCAAGTTCTCCCACTTAGAAATCATGGAGGGGTCTGAAATTGTCATCGTAGGTGCATGTCCACTGTGAGAGACATAATCTAAAAAAAAAAATCCAGAAATCACAATGTATGATTTTTTAACTATTTATTTGTATGATACAGCTGCAAATAAGTATTTGAACACCTGAGAAAATCAATGTTAATATTTGGTACAGTAGCCTTTGTTTGCAATTACAGAGGTCAAACGTTTCCTGTAGTTTTTCACCAGGTTTGCACACACTGCAGGATGGATTTTGGCCCACTCCTCCACACAGATCTTCTCTAGATCAGTCAGGTTTCTGGGCTGTCGCTGAGAAACACGGAGTTTGAGCTCCCTCCAAAGATTCTCTATTGGGTTTAGGTCTGGAGACTGGCTAGGCCACGCCAGAACCTTGATATGCTTCTTACAGAGCCACTCCTTGGTTATCCTGGCTGTGTGCTTCGGGTCATTGTCATGTTGGAAGACCCAGCCTCGACCCATCTTCAATGCTCTAACTGAGGGAAGGAGGTTGTTCCCCAAAATCTCGCAATACATGGCCCCGGTCATCCTCTCCTTAATACAGTGCAGTCGCCCTGTCCCATGTGCAGAAAAACACCCCCAAAGCATGATGCTACCACCCCCATGCTTCACAGTAGGGATGGTGTTCTTGGGATGGTACTCATCATTTTTCTTCCTCCAAACACGGTTAGTGGAATTATGACCAAAAAGTTCTATTTTGGTCTCATCTGACCACATGACTTTCTCCCATGACTCCTCTGGATCATCCAAATGGTCATTGGCAAACTTAAGACGGGCCTTGACATGTGCTGGTTTAAGCAGGGAACCTTCCATGCCATGCATGATTTCTCACCTTTCTTAGGATCACTGAGACCCCACGAGGTGAGAACTTGCATGGAGCCCCAGTCCGAGGGAGATTGACAGTCATGTTTAGCTTCTTCCATTTTCTAATGATTGCTCCAACAGTGGACCTTTTTTCACCAAGCTGCTTGGCAATTTCCCTGTAGCCCTTTCCAGCCTTGTGGAGGTGTACAATTTTGTCTCTAGTGTCTTTAGACAGCTCTTTGGTCTTGGCCATGTTAGTAGTTGGATTCTTACTGATTGTATGGGGTGGACAGTGTCTTTATGCAGCTAACGACCTCAAACAGGTGCATCTAATTTAGGATAATAAATGGAGTGGAGGTGGACATTTTAAAGGCAGACTAACAGGTCTTTGAGGGTCAGAATTCTAGCTGATAGACAGGTGTTCAAATACTTATTTGCAGCTGTATCATACAAATAAATAGTTAAAAAATCATACATTGTGATTTCTGGATTTTTTTTTTTAGATTATGTCTCTCACAGTGGACATGCACCTACGATGACAATTTCAGACCCCTCCATGATTTCTAAGTGGGAGAACTTGCAAAATAGCAGGGTGTTCAAATACTTATTTTCCTCACTGTATGTATAGTACAGAGTAATGCAAAACAAAGCCAACAGCTGTAGGTATGACAAAACTCAACCAAATTAAAGGAATGTTTCCAGGTTCAATACAAGTTAAAATTAATTTAGACTTCTTCAAAAAAGCAAAAATTGAGGTTACAGTGAGGCACTTGCAATGGAAGTGAATGGGGGACAATTTTTGAACATTAAATACTCACTGTTTTCAAAGTATACATAGGATATGCATGTAAACATGATATTAGTTTGATAAAATCACTGACACACCTTTTCTGTGTAAAGTTATAGCCAATTGTACAGCTTTGTTACCATGATGATGTAATGTTAACAAACCCTTAAATGATCGTAAAAACTATAATTCAAACCTTTACAGCTCAAATATTATGCAAGTTTTAACAGAATAATTAAAGCAAGTTCTTTTATAATATAATATGCTTCACATTTCTTTGTTTAAACCCTCAAAAATTGTCCGAATGCACTTTCATAATCCTGCATTCTTTTCTTTTTTTTTATAAACATGTATTTATTGAGTTTTAACACTTCACAAAATTACATTTTAATATATTTAACAAAGCATCTAACAATCAAACTATAAAGGAATCCACTCCCCCACCCTCAAGAAAAAAAAAAAAAAAAAACTGGGTGACGACATTACATAATCATACACAGCGTAGCATCACGTGGTTAAGGTATTCACAAATTAGGGACATATCACCTTCAAGTTTCAGAGTTTACTCAACTTCACAGTTCTCCAAGAATGCAAGACAGGGATTCCAGATCTGTTTGAATTTGGCCGTTTTCTTTTTCAATGTGTATGTTAACTTTTCTAGGACAAGACATGCTGATAGTTCTTTCAGCCAGCGATCAACAGAAGGGCTCTTGACATCTTTCCAACAAATAGAAATCAAGCGTCTAGCCTGTACTAAACATACGTCAGTCAATTTCCTCTCTTTGCTGTTTAACATACAATCCTTTGGATACAAATTAAGAATACAAAGTATAGGACAGTCGGGCACTGGATTCAAGGTCATCTGAGAAATGCATTTTATAACTTCATTCCAGAACTTTCATATCTCAGGACAATCCCACAGACAGTGCAATAAGGTGTCCTTTTCGACATTTAACACAGCTGTCAGGAATATTTGGGTTCATCTTATTGAGTCTATCCGGAGTAACATAAGTTCTCATAATCCAATTATATTGAATCAGTTTGAGATGGGTATTTATTGTTAGGAGTTGAGGTCTCGAACACACCTCTCTCCATTCCTCCACTGAGATATCTATTTGCAAGTCATTTATCCATTGAGTTTTCCTATACTCAGTAGAGTCTTTATGATTTTCCACCAGTATCTTATAGATTAAGGATATCTGACCCTTGCCAGTACCATTATTCACTGCTAGATTTTCTAATATGGACAGAGGGGGTTGTGTATAGGAGTGCGTTTGTGCGTAAACAAAACTCCTTAACTGTAAATATTTCAAAACGTGTGTTCGAGGTATATCATATTCATTTCTGAGTTCCTCAAATGAAGCTAGTTTGCTTTCCTTATATAGATCCATAACTTTACAAAGGCCCTTTGTTGCTCATATTTTAAAACCTTGGTCTTTTTTGCCGGGAACGAAGCTGTCATTCCCCCATATTGGTGAGAAGCCTGAAAACAAAGCAGATTCACCCAGAAATGACTGTACATTATGCCAAACATTAATTGTGTTTCTCACAAAGGGGTTATCAGTGAGTCGTTTCAGTTTTTTAACAGATGCTGAGTATAAATAAGTGTCAAGTCGTAGGCCTTTAGTGCATATACTTTCAATTTGTACCCATGGTAAGTAAGGTTCAGGCGAAAACCAGTGCATTGCAGCTCTAATTTGAGTAGCCCAAAAATACCATTGTAAGTTGGGTAATTGTAACCCTCCCCTCTCATATGGCAGGTAAAGAAGTGATAGTCTCACCCTTGACCTTCTGTTATTCCAAATAAATTTTGTAAATAATTGCTTCATTTTTGAGAAGAACTGTGGTGGTGGGGGTAAAGGGATAGATTGAAATAGATATAAAAACTTTGGTAGTATATTCATCTTGATTACATTTATACATCCTAAAAGGGAGCTTGACATTGATGAACAACTATTCATGGATTCGGTTACTGAGTAAATTATAGGATCATAGTTACAGGATACTAAATCTTTGGTGGTTGGTGATACCAAGATATTTAAATCCATTTACTGCATTATTGAAAGGGTGGTTCATCTGATTTATTCGCTCCTGCTTATTCATAAACATGATAGTGGATTTTGTTTCATTTACTTTAAAGCCTGAAAATTTCCCGAATGTGTCAATTAAGTTAGTCAGATTAAGAATTTAGTTATTTAAGTCTGTTAGAAGTAAAAAGGTGTCATCAGCATACATTACAATGCGATGTTCGGTGTCCGATACTTTTATACCTGAAATTGATGGGTGTGATCTCACCGCTATTGCAAACAGCTCCATTGCTAAAACAAATAGCATTGGCGAGAGAGGGCACCCCTGGCGAGTACCTCTTGTGAGTTTGAAAGGAGATGATATTAAATAGTTGGTGGAGACCTCTGCCATTGGGTCAGTATAAAGTGTCTTAATCCATTTCTGGAAGTAGTTACCAAAGCCAAAGCGAGATAACACATAAAATAAATAGCTCCACTCCACCCTGTTGAATGCTTTTTCAGCATCAAATGATAGAATGGCAGTGTTGGGGGTTTCCTCCCTCGAATGTATCAAATTCAACACCCTTTGACATTATGGAAGGCTTGACGGTTTTTCACAAAACCATTCTGATCCGGATTGATAAAAGTCGGAAGTATCGGTTCCAGTCTTCTAGCCATTATTTTAGCGATGATATTAGCATCTGTGTTAAGCAGTGAAATAGGCCTATATGATGTGCAATTTGTAGGGGACTTACTGGGTTTCAAAATAAGTGTTATCAGCGCACTCCTCAGGGAATCTGGGAGATGACCCTGTTGAAAGGCCTCCTCATACATAGCTAAAAGAGGTTGAATTAATTTATCTTTTAAGATCTTATAGATATCAACTGGAAGACCGTCTGGGCCTGCGGCTTTACCGCCCCTCATATTGGTAATGGCGTCAGCAATTTCTGAGGCATCTAGTTCCCTATCCATATGTCCTGTAAAATCAACTGGTATGGATGGAATACAAAGACTGTCCAGGAATTCAGATTGTATTTCCAAATGTTCTGAGGATCCAGATGTATATAATTTTTTATAGTAGATGGAAAAAGTATCGTTAATTTCCTGAGGGTCCGCTGATATTGCTTGAGTTTGAAATGCAGTAATTGCCCTATCTGCATCCAATTTCTTTATTCGCCAGCCAACAATCTCCCCGGTTTTCACCTTGATCATAGTAACTTTGTTTGAGCCGGATTAAACTATTTTCTGTTTTCAATGTGGACAATTCCTCATATTGGACTTTTATGTTAATTCTTGTTTAGTTTTTGTTGAGCCATCTAAAAAGGCCTCTCTTTCCAATTGTCTAATTTTGTGGTCAAGCTCATTCATTTTCAACTTGAGTTTGTTTGTTTTTGAACTGGTATAAGATATGATCATGCCTCTGATGTATGCCTTAAAGGCCTCCCATCTGACAATAGCAGAGGTCTCATCCGTATTTATATTAAAGAATGTCTCAATTTGTACCTCTAAAAATGGCAGGAAATTTGAATCGGAAAGCCATCTGGGATGAAATCTCCATCTAGGAGTGCCTTTAATTTCCTCCTGGGCTCTATATACAAGTGAAGTAGGCGAGTGGTCTGACAGTAGTATGCTGTTATAGTTACATTCTATCACAGGGGGAACATAGAGTTGGAAATCGGGAAATAATCTATACGTGATGTGATTTAAATCGGGGAGAATAACAGGAGAATTCTAGTTTATCTGAGTTTAATCTCCTCCAAGGGTCACACAATTCTAGATCATTCACATATTGTAACAGCTTCTTCCTACTTTGTATATGAGAGAAGTCCACCCCGGATGACCGGTCCAATTTAGGATCTAAAGTGCAATTGAAATCACCTGCTATAAGAGCCTTCCTCGCAGAGAAGCAATTAATAAAAATAAATTTTCAAAGAATTTGGGATTGTCATCGTTCGGGGCATATACATTAATCATGTTTATTTTTTCAATTATCAATGTACCCTGGACAATCAGGTATCTACCCCCTATGTCACAAATGACTTTGTCCACTTTAAATAGTACAGATTTATGAATCAGGATCATCACCCCTCGAGTGTGTGATAAGTAGGAGACTGAAATTACTTGCCCTGGTCATCTCCTTTTTATCTTAATCAATTCGTCTGACTGTAAATGGGTTTCTTGGAGATATACAACTAATGATTTGATTTGTTTAATTCTACTGAGTACTTGCTTAATTTTAGCCAACTTCACCAAACCTCTAACATTCCAGGATGTAAACTTCAAATTTACATTAGACATATACAATAAAGTCAAGTGTGAATATTTTCAACCAGTCCACATATGTAATTGAAAGGAGTGATGTAAACTGTAATCTCGTTCTTAAAACAGTTGGATTGTATGTCGTTATCCCACGCTCCAAAATAAAATGTGCATTTATAACCCCTAAATGAATCCCTGCACTGTCTCCCCAAACGAGACAGCGTACCTTCTCTGGTAACATTAAGAGTGGGCTAAATGCCTCACTGATCCTCGAACAACGAGGAGCAGTAATGAGTTGACGAACCACACAATAACAACCCCCCCCCCCCGCCCACAATCGGCTTAATGCAATAAGCGAACAACATATATGTAGGGTATATGTACATGTGTATCTGTCTGGTGTGTGGGATTAAAACCATATCAGTGTGTAGTGACAAACAGGTGCAGCCTAGGAAAGTGTCGTACATGAGATAGATATTACCTTTCATTAGTAGGTTTGAAAGGAAAAAAGAAGGTTCAAGTTGAATGTTCACGTCACCTGCTGCCATTGAAAAGTCCAGTCACTGACAGTGGTCATCCCAGTGCAATCCCGCTGGCCAAGGCCAGCCTGCTAGGTCTCCAGTTCTTTAATGAACGACTCCACACCTGGATCAGCAAAGGATCAGCAAACACGCGAGGTTTTCCTTCGTGGAACAGCGTTTAACGGGGTAAATGATGCCATAGTCTATCTTCAGGTCATGCAGGCGTTGTTTCACATTATTGAAGCGTTTTCTTTTCTTGTGCAACTCGGTGGAGATGTCTTGGAAAATCATGACATGGTGGCCTTCATATATGATCTTGCCGTTCTTTCTAGCAGCCTGCATGACTCGGATCTTGTCGCGGAAGTTTAAAAACGTCATTATCATTACCCGTGGAGAAGAGGATTGTGGTAAACTTGGTAGTCTGTGAGCTCTTTCAATAATCAGCGGGGCAGGGAAGGTCTCAGGTCCAAGGACGTCTGGTAGCCACCTTTCAAGAAAAGTAGCTGCATCGCCCTTTTCAACTTTCTCCGGGAGATTCACCAGTCTAATATTTGAACGACAGTTCCTATTTTCCAGATCATCTACTTTAAAGGTGAGCTCAGACACCTGCTTCTCCAGTATCGCGATTCTGGTATTCTCACTAGCAATATCATCTTCAATGTCACCAATACGGTCCTCTGCTTGTTCCAGTCTACCTGAAAAATCTTTAAAGTTCGACTTGATTTCATTGATTGCGTTCAGATCTCCGTCAAATTTGGAGCCGAAGTCATTTTTCAGGGATGCAATTGCATCTAAGATCCTTGCTGCTCCAGACGTTTGCACATCGGTGGTTAGCATGCTAGCAACTTTCTCAGTTTCTTCGAGTCTGTCGGTTTTTTGAGCCTTTTTCTGGTGGCCCGAAGTAGTTTTAGATTGCTTGGTCGACATGTCTTAGATTACAGATACACTTAATTTTAGTTTGGGAAAGGAGTGTTTTCGCTTTTAACTCAGGATAATTAAATTCAGCCGATTCCTACGGAGAGCTAAAAAATGCGACCGCTCAGCTCCGCACCATAGCCCCTCCTCCTCATTCTTTTCCATTGTAAGTGACTCACTATAACCTTGTTTTTTTGCTTTTTTTAAAGAAAAGGAGGAACGAGTCAAGATTAATTTTTGCGGTAATCAACATTATGTCACAAATGCTGTCGATTGAGTTTTGCATTGCATTGAACCTGGAATATTCCTTTAAATGCATGTATAAGCATATGTACGAATAATTAACTATTTGCCAATTATACAAATAGCCTATGATGTTCTTTCAGTTGAAGTTGCCTGGTGGAGGGAGCTCTGGCTTTGTTGATCATGTCTACGACAGCAGGTGGTAGATACACTAGATCTTCCATATCCCGTCCAGGGGCCAGACGTGGAGGTTCCAGAGATGTGGGTGCAGATGCCAGAGGGTGCCCCGTCCCTGAGAAAGAAGGTCCTTCCTCAGGGGAATTTTCCAGGGAGGGGCTGTCATGAGAAGATCCCAGTTGGGGCCAGTAGAGGGCCACCAGGATGACCTGTTCCTCATCCTCCCTGATCTTGCACAGCACAAATGCAATAAGGCTTACTTGGGGAAATGCGTACTTGGCCAGCTGTGTGCCGGCGTGTCTGTCACAAGAGGGGCTTCTGTCAGGGAGTACCAGAGTGGGCAGTGGGAGTTGTCTTGGGAGGCAAAGAGATCTATGTATGCCTTGCCAATTCGATCCCATATGAGCTGGACCACCTGGGGGTGGAGTCTCCACTCTCCGCTGGGCGAAACCTGTCGAGACAGCGCATCCACCGTCATGTTGCAGTTGCCAGGGATAAGTGGCGAGCAGTGACTTGAGGTGCCATGCCCATCTCGGGACTCGAGTCTGTAGCCAGCGCTGTAGCGGTCTCATATGCATCAACCTGAGCAGTGCGACCATGGCTGAGGATGCCATATGCCCCGGGAGGGCATATTGTTTTAGAGGAACCGCTGTGCCGGGCTCGAAGCGAGCAAGGCACCTGAGCGCGCTCGTTGGTGAGCACTGTCATTGAGACTGAGTCTAACTCCATGCCAAGAAAAGAGATACTCTGAACCGGGCGAGCTTGCTCTTTTCCCAGTTGACCTGAAGCCCTAGACGGCTGAGGTGCCTGAGCACCTGGTCCCTTTGGGCGCATAGTGACTCTCGAGAGTGGGCCAGGATGAGCCAGTCATCAAGGTAGTTGAGCATGCAGATGCCCACTTCCCTTAGGGGGGCAAGAGCGGCCTCTGCGACCTTCGTGAAGACGCAAGGGGACGGGGACAGGCCTAAGGGGAGGACCTTGAACTGATATGCCTGGCCGTCGAACGCGAACCATAAGAAGAGTTGTGTTGCGGCAGAATGGAGACATGGAAGTACGTGTCCTTCAGGTCTACCGCCGCGAACCAATCTAACTGTCTAACACAGGTGAGAATCTGTTTCTGTGTAAGCATTTTGAACGGGAGTCTGCACAAAGCCCAGTTGAGAACTTGCAGGTCCGAGATTGGTTGCAACCCGCCGCTTTTCTTGGGTACGGTGAAGTAAGGGCTGTAGAAACCCTTCTTCATCTCGGCTGGAGGGATGGGCTCTATCGCATCTGTCGCATCCAAACTCTGTGCGAGGGGCACTAATGGGACAATCGTTTTGACTAACCGGGCAGGGCTTCGCAGCGGGGGGAGCAGGTAATAATGCGTCGGGAGGCAAAAGAGCGTCCAAGGCTTGGGTTCTGAGAAAAGTCTCAAAGCACTTACCTTGGTCCGCGCACCCGGCAGGGGGCGGGTTAGAGACTGAGGAAGAGGTCCTAAGGAGGTGTCTTCAGATCTTGTCAACGCTGGCCTGACGGGGCTGAGCAGTCATGTTGCCGGAGGCGAGGGAGCTGTGTCCTGGGAACCGGGACTGTAGAGTTTTAGGGGATAATCGCTCTTTTTTTGAACATGTGGGTACCGCAACCCGGAGAGGGTGCGGCAAATGAAAATAAGGAAAACAAGGATTCTCCTCCCGGCCCTCCACCGTGGTCTTGGTACCATCTCCGGAGCGAACATCCGACTGCCTGGGTTGCCCGTCTCAGGAGCGCTTCGGAGCTTTCTGGTCTGGGAAGGGGTCCTGGAGAAGGGTGGGCGTACACCGCCTGCTCGATTCCTGCCGTTATTTTGTCACAGGGGGACGCCCTCGGTGAGCAGTCGGGGTGCGCTGGTTGGGTGGCGCCGTGGCATGATGTGTGAAATTGCCTCCGTCTGCTTCTTCACTGCTGAGAACTTCCAGCCGGGTCGTCCTGCGTGTGATCACAGCACAAGCACACGAGGCAGCTTTTATGACTGTTAGAAGTGGAGAGATATCAACCGCTTCCAGGAACTACACAGAGGCGGAAAGACTTTAAAAAGACGAGTCCTGAAAAGGACGTTCAACGCCTGCTATGTATTGCTCTTTGAGACTCTTTTTCAACAAGAAGAAAGCGCTGTCGAAGCGCCCAGGGGCGTGAACTGCACAGCGTGCAGAGAGAGAGACGCCAGCTGGAAATGTGCCATGCGGATCCAACAGCAATGCTTCTCGCTGATAGAGGTGAGTGGAACAGGAGTGTAACTCAGCTGCTTGTTGCACAAACATTCGGCTCCGATGAAAAATTCTGACTGGCATTCGCTGCCACGCTTCCCTTTATACCTGTATGTCCGGGGCGGTGCATGCAAATTCTGTCTGCCAACTTGATATTGGCCTTTTCTCAGGTTCAGAGGTATGATTCGGCGTACAACTTCATTCGACACAGTGTTGAGTGATTGACAGAAGGGGAACCAGGGTTATCCCATTAGTATTCGTAGATATTTGTACCTATACTTGACACATACACTTTTGTCTCTGAAGTTGTTCAAAAAGATAGTATGTCAAAAGTGATGCTGTAATTGGTCTGTTCTTTCTGAAATTTGAATCACTGCCCCAGTGGCTGGAGGTGTTGTTGAACAAATTGGCACATGGTAGCTACAGTTTCCAGGTGAAATGTCCACAGAGTGGTACCAAAGGCAAGTTGTTTTAATTGTATAGTCAACAGAAATGCATTTTATTAGCCCCTGAATTGTACCTAAACCCCAACCCTCAACCTCACTATCAGTGGAGTTAAAGTGAAAATTTCACTTTCTAATCATAATAACCATTGTTTATGTTAAATCAGAATCAGAATTGGCTTTATTGCCAAGTATGCTTACACATGCATTGAATTTGTCTTGGTGACAGAAGCTTCCAGGGCACAAACAATATAGCAACAAGACAGAAATAATAATAAAAAAATAGAATACAAATAAAAAGTGAATAGAAAATGTAAGTATATATAGAAATACACAATAAGACTAATATATATATATATATATATATATATATATATACACACAGTTGGGAAGGTTACTTTTGAAAGATTACAGAATACATGCTGATACAAAATATAATTTGTAATGTATTCCATTAGATTACTCAAGATCAATAAAGTTCAGCACTGGTTCAGCACTGGTAGATTTTTTCAATTGTTTTGACTATGAAAACTGATAGTAAAGTAAGACAAAATACATGTTAAAAATACATTCTCTGAAAATCCTAAATATCTTATGCAGTGTTGTTTCTAAAACAAATTTTCTAAATAAATTCATCTTGTTTTAAGGATTTTTAAATGTTTTTAAAGGAAAACAATACAAAAATGATTATCAAGAATATGACTTTTGCCGTAATATCAAAGGTATTAGAAAAAAGAAATTATGACTGTGGAATAATGGAGGCATATTTTAAACTTTTTCTGTTGGTGTAGCTGCAGCTGTTCCCTGTTAAAATTATGTTCTATAGGAATGTGTTTCCTGTCTCTACTCTCACGTTTCACACTTAGCTCAAACATGTATGTCACCCCCATATAAGGTAATGAACTATTTTATTGGTGGGGGTCCAGTGGAATGTGGTTTTTCTGGACCATATAACAAAGTGCTGAACAATAAACATTGAAGAAGGATTTGATAGCATTGGGTGTCTGTGTCATTTCTTTCTTCCCTCAGCTGAGCCGTAGTGAGACGGGGATTGCAGATCAAGAAAATAAATTAAATACATTGGATGACAAAATTATCTAACAATTTGGGGGCTCGTCCGGGATCTCTCCAGACAGGTAAGACTGATTTAAGTATCAAGTATTCCTGTCTGATGAGAGATTGAATAAAACGTAGTTTAATTTGGCTCAATATTAACTCCGTTAATAACTCTGCTCGGGGGCCCCGTCTGAGGGAGGATTTTGCCCTGTTATAAATAGGAAGGAGGGTTTTGCTCTATTATAAATAGGGAAAACCCCACAACCACAGCAGTAGTTTAAAGGATATCCTTATTCTGGTATGAATAAGAAGAGGACGGAAATTGTCCTAAGGAAAAGACGGAGAGAATTTGATCTGCATTATTGTTCTGCATGAACCGTGTCGATCGGGAATTTTATTGTAGCATTATTAAAAAAGGTGACATTATGGGACAGGAAATAAGTTGCCCGTTATCGAACGAAACTCCAAAACAGTGGATGTTTCATAATAATCAGGATTTCAATACTGAACCTTATATTAGTAATCTGGCCAGATGGTCAGAAGGAAAAACACAATTAGATCCATATCCTAGAGATGGCTCATTTATTGATCGATTCATGAGCGAATCAAAATCTATGGTTAAAAAAGGGTGGGGGGACCCTCAATGGGATTATAAATACATGAAAGAATCATACAAGGTATGGAAGAAAATGAAACCATTCTGGGACAAAGGTCCTGAATGGAAAGAAGCTAATCAAATGCACGCAGCGGTCTCTGTGTTGGAACAACCGCCTAAATATGATATTGTTTTTAACAAAGCTTTCACCCCTAACCTCCCAAAGACACCACTGTTGTATCCCGATTTGACCCCAGTAAAGGGTAACTCATTCGCTGCAGCCGCGGACGTATACGATTCCGATTCAAAGAAAGATATGAGTGAAGATACAACAGCTGAATTTCCTTTTATCCAGTGCCCAGATGGATATAAAATCATTCCACTAACAATATCAGAGGCACTGCAATATGCAAGGAATTACCCGACCCAGTTAGATCTCCCCTGCAATATGTGAATATTTTAAAGGAACTTACAACGTACAGTCAACTAACCGGACGTGATTATAGATTCATATTGTCCAAAACATTACCTCCGGACGTAACTGAAACGTTATTAGTTGAAAAAGTGCCTTTGCCGGATTTTAAATTTGATCAACCATGAGTGGAGGAAGGAAGAACCAGGTCAGGAAGAGACTTTAAAGGAACAACCATAGACTGGGCATGGGGAGACAATGACGCCTTGCCAATATTTTTTGGAGACCTCCTCAAATTCCTGCAGGGCATGGCCGCATCCAGACAAGATATTACACATGCGGCTAATACGAAACAAAAAAGGGAAGAAGGTCCAGTGGCATTCTTTGTCCGGTTTAAAGCTTAATGGACAGACGAATCGTCCCTTTCGACTGATGATGATCAAGCGATTCTATTTCTAAACACGTTCTTGAATAACATGGACCCTGAAACCGCTCGATTAATTCGTATCACAACTGCTGGTTTGACTGCAATGACAATTTTCGAATTCGGACGACATCTTCATGAGCAGTCCACCGCTGGGGCTTTTGAGGGCTGTCAGTGTTCTTTCTCGAAAACGGTATCCGCAATGGTGCAGTATACGTCCCAGATGTATGAATCTCGCATATGCTATTACTGTGGAAAACAGGGACATCTAAAGCGAGATTGTCGTAAAATGATGAAAGATCTGGGACAACCATATTGGTGTAACAGAAATGAGAGACAACATTTAACGCGCTCTGAACCACCGCGATCTGAACGCCACAAGAATTTGGCCCACATAACCGCTCCACACCACGATACCCCACAGAATGGACACCCCGCTAGGGAAGCCCACAGAGCACTGAGTCCTCAACGCTGCATTTCGATAACTCAGCACTGCCTTTTATATCGTTAAATATTGACCACAAACCGTATACATTTCTGGTCGATACTGGCGCATCTAAAAGTTCATTAACAGCACATTGCTATGAGGGCTCTATTACGGGACACACTCTAAACTCTGTGGGAATTAATGGCATACCCGTTAAGTGTCAGATGACACCAAAATTACCCGTAACATCTCCTAATAACCCAAACTTGTTTAAAATGCATGATTTTGTGATTTTGCCTGACTCTCCGTTCTGCCTACTGGGTCGCGATCTGATGCATAAAATTGGGGCAAAAAAGAACTTTTGATTCTAACTCACTACAATTACTGTTTCCCTCAGTATATTGTCAGTCTGTGTACATGTCATTGCGGAGAAGTTTGCAGCTCAACGTCTGTCAGCACTTCTGCTGCGAAACAGGAAATGCTCAACGTAGACCCAGCGCTATGGGCCGCCACAAAGATGAGCGGGCCTTATTGACGTAAGATCATATGTTGCCAAACTCTGCTCTAACCTACCAGAATACTGCAAACAGTATCCACTTTCCAAAGAAAAAGAACAAGGCATTGGCCCAATAATACAGCAATGCCTGTCACAAGGTATTTTAAAACCTACACACTCACCATACAACACACCAATTAATCCAGTAAAGAGAGCTAATGGTACATGGCGTTTAACACAAGATTTGAGGAAAATTAATGATTTAATTATTCCATTGTCACCTGTGGTACCAGATGTCTACACTATCATTAACTTTATTCCGCCAGATCACACTCATTTTACTGTTATTGATTTATGTTCTGCCTTCTTCAGTGTGCCAGTTGCACCAGTTACGCAGCCCCTGTTCGCATTCACCTATGGAGGCCAACAGTACACTTGGACTCGAATGCCTCAAGGATTTCGAGACTCGCCTGCTGTGTTCTCTGCTGTAGTGCACGCTACTCTCAAAGGTACCAAGCTGCCACCACAGACTTGTCTGCTGCAATATGCTGATGACATCCTGGTTTCTGGACTGGACATTGAGTCATGCACAGCTGCTTCAACTATTGTGTGCAATGTATTAGCGAAGGCTGGCTTCAAGGCATCAAAATAGAATCTAAAATGGGTGAAACCGAATGTTAACTATCTGGGTCATGAGTTACAAGAAGGAACAGTACGTCTCTCCAAGGACAGAGTGAAAACAATTACTACCTTCAAATGCCCTAAACCAAAAACTCAAATGCAAAGCTCCTTGGGTTTAGTGAACTATTGTCGAGCATGGGTGCCAAACTGCTCGTTATATGATAAAATACTGAGAGAAGCAACACTCTCAAATGCTGAAGAACCTATAGAGTGGACTGCTGAAATGGACATGGCTTTCAAACATCTACGAAACAGCCTCAGCTCTCCACCTGCGCTAGGCTTACCGAATTATGATGAACCCTTTCATCTGTTCGTGCACGAGGCGGCTGGCACAGCAGCAGCGATCCTTGCTCAGTCCCATGGCGGAACGTATAGACCAGTGGCATACTTGTCAAAAACTTTAGACGGAGTCGCCAGAGGCCTCCCTGCATGTTTGCGAGCAGTGGCTGCTGCGGCATTGACGGTACAACATGCAGAACGCATTGTACTCTCACATCCATTAGTTGTCCACACCTCCTACCAGGTAGGAACTATCATGCACAACATTACAACACAACACATGACGGCCCAATGTCGATCAGGGTATGAAGCTATTTTATTGGCTACTGCTAATTTGACCATTAAACCAACTTCCACTGTACACGGCCTGACATTATCATTACACAAATTGCTGACACGAGGTGAATTTTCCAACGACACACATGATTGTTTTGATTGCCTGAAAACATGTACTTCCTGTAGGCCGGATGTTTCATCATCCGCCCTAGAGGAGGGGGACCATTGGTATGTTGATGGGTCCTGTTCCAAGCCAAATGATTCTGTATACTGGTGTGGTTATGCTGTAACAGAAATTCCAAATCGAATTATTGAAGATTATTCGCTCCCATATAAATCTGCACAAGCTGCTGAGTTGTTTGCGTTGATCAGAGCATGCCAATTGGCTAAAGGTAAATAAATCAATATATACACAGACTCGAAGTATGCTTATGGGGTGATACATGATTTTGCTCGAATGTGGGAGGAAAGAGATTTCAAGACAGCTGAAGGCAAACCTATATCACATCATAACCTGGTTTCAGAATTATTGAGAGCACAGTTGCCTGCCAAATTGGCCGTAATAAAAGTTGCGGGGCACATGACAGGGGAACTGGAAGAGGTGAGGTGAAATAAATTAGCTGATGAGGTAGCAAAGTGGGCTGCGAAGGAAGTTGTGGTAAGCCCAGATCTGAATCGAGCTGAAGAGAGAGTTTCCATGATGCAATCAACTCTGGTAAGAGACATTGACATAAAATTGTTGCAGGCAAATCCATCTGAATCTGATATTCAACATTGGGCCTCAAATGAAGTGAAACCAGACCGGAATAATTTGTTAAGGGATGAACAAGGGCGTCTGGCTCTGCCCAAAACCACAATATTAATACTATGTCGACATTATCACGGTATCTCTCACGTTTCAAAAGAAAAGGTTATACAGTCAATAAATCAAACATATTGCATCAGTGGGCTACGAAGTGCGGTGAAATTAATCCTAGACTCATGTCTAACGTGCACACAGAATAACAGACACAAATCTACAAAGCACGACTCATTACCGCACCCGGAATTCCAGTTCCAACACCTGCAAATAGATTTTACATATATGCCGCCATGCAAGAATAACAAATTATTACTCGTAATCGTGGATCGTTTTTCTAAGTGGACAGAAGCTTTTCCGTGTGTGAGGGAAAATGCTAAAACAGTGGTAAAAATTCTGGCAAAAGAAATAATACCAAGATTCGGCATTCCAATCGTTATTGAGAGTAACAATGGCACTCCGTTCACGTCCAAAGTTACGCAACTACTCGCAAAGGAATTGAACATAAATTGGCATTTCAACATACCCTACCACCCACAGTCGGTAGGCGTGGTGCAACAGACAAATCGAACATTAAAAGAACGATTGAACAAAGCCTGCACCGAAACAGGAAGAACATGGGTTGATGTTCTACCGGCTGTGTTGACCAAACTCAGAATGTCACCATCCTCTGTTGTTAAATTCTCTCCATTTGAAATACTAATGGGTAGGCCTTTCCCGACCCCTTGGGTCAAAGGCCGTGCTGGCTTTCTCTCCACAGGTGACACGGAGGTGGTGATTGCAGAATATGTGGATTCCCTCATTAAGACATTAAATGGCATAAATGGTGATGTCCCTCGCTCTCTCCCTCTGCCTGCAGAAAGCCCTACTCATCCATTTGTTCCAAATCAGCAGGTTCTGGTGAAGTGTCTGAAACCAACGAAGTTAGGAGAACCGAAGTATTTGGGCCCAACTACTGTACTGGTTGTGACTAGAACGGGGGTGCTGACTGACCTTCAACCACAGTGGATCCACGCAAGCCGCTTGAAGCTTGCTCCAGAGGAGGGCCTTACTGATTCCAGGTGAACGGTGAATGCAATGGAGGAGCTGAACACGCAGCGCCAGTGCCCAACCTGGAATCTGCTAGTTAGAAGGACCTGAGGAGGGACCCAGAACAGTCAATATGTAGGCATTCCAATTGACACTCTGCATATGGCATGCGGTCGTGTTTGCCTATACCCGTTCAGTATTAACACAACAGCAGGGAGTCACAAGTGTATTCCAATTCCCAGAAACAATGTATGATGGTTGTGGATGAACTACACCGCTGGTGGTAAACAATGTATAGTGTGTTCTAGATCACCAGCATCAATTTCTTATGTCATCCCTGTACCAATAAATACATCAACATGTTTAACTCATCAGGAGGAGCTGATTAAGAGGAGGCCTCCATGTTTAAACTATACAATCAATATTCCACTAGCCGGAACTAACAAAACAACTCAAACTTGCACTGACCGTGATGCCATAACAGTGCTTCAGAATGAGTCAATGTGTCCTTTTGACTGTTTACTTTACAGGGCCAGTGGACATGTCAACGAAACTACGCTGGACAGTTCCCAATGTACAAACTGGCCAGTGCCAGGTGCCAGTCCACCCAAGCTAGTTTCTTGGGTTAAGTTTAAGAAGACTGAATATTATAAATTCTCAGATACGTGTAACAGAACTTCATTACATAAAAATTGTTTCGGATCAAATACTGTTCTCAGGTGAGGTGGCTCAAGGCTGTAGAAACTTACTCACATCAAAGCATCGGTTTACCCACACGAATATTCCACAACATGAGGGGGGTTGCAGATATGTGGTGAGTATGTTCTGGTAATGATTCGAAACTTCTTGTCGCACCCCCCACCCCATTTGATGGTTTATGTTTTATGGTAATGTTACAGGAAGATGTTTCTGTTATGAAGGTATGGGTAAACACCCGTACACGAAGGTACCTAGAAAGTGACGCCTCAAGTGACCCTGAAGTATATCTAGACAGTGTTGGACAGCCTAGAGGTATTCCAAACCAGTTCAAAATGGTTTTGAATACATCTTTTTATGGATAACCCCAAATAAAAACAATGAATGGATCAATTACTTATATTATAATCAGCAACGTTTCTTTAATAAAACTAAACGGGCCTTTGATTTGGTGAAAGAACAATTACATGCCACAAGTGAAATAACTAAACAAAATCGTATAGTTTTGGATTACCTCTTGGCTAAGGATGGAGGAGTATGTAAAAGGTTTGGTGACAAATGCTGTACGTACATCCCAGGTCACACTGATGATGATGGATAATTCATGAAAGTATTAAAGGAAATGGATAGGTTGAATAAAGAATTAGCTGATAACGCCGGTCATCAGGGAATATGGGGGAATTTTTTCAATATGTTTGGGTGGTTCGCACCCTGGATGTCCTCCATTATATCGATTGCTGTATGCATTCTACTTATGTTATTATTTGGCCCATGTTTGCTACAGTTACTAATGCAACAGTTGAATGTGATAAACAGGCATAATATCGCCATGCTCCATTATGTACGTATACCTAATACTGAAGTTGGTTGAGAGGGCTACGTGATCCTTTCAGGATCAAAGTGGGCAATGTGGAATAATGGAGGCATCTTTTAAACTTTTTCTGTTGGTGTAGCTGCAGCTGCTCCCTGTTCAAAGGATGTTCTATAGGAATGTGTTTCCTGTCTCTACTCTCACGTTTCACACGTAGCTCAAACATGTACGTCACCCCCATATAAGGTAATGAACTATTTTATTGGTGGGGGTCCAGTGGAATATGTTTTTTCTGGACCATATAACAAAGTACTGAACAATAAACGTTGAAGAAGGATTTGATAGCATTGGGTGTCTGTGTCATTTCTTTCTTCCCTCAGCTGAGCCATATTGAGACAGGGATTGCAGATCAAGAAAATAAATTAAATACATTGGATGACAAAATTATCTAACAATGACCCAATGGGAATTTTCTTGATTAAAAAATATGATTGTGCCTGGTAACATATGCATGTAAAATGGATATAAATAGCATTTTAGCTTAGTGTAAAGCTGACAATTTACACAAGTTTTATGTCTATTTCTTCTGCTCCAAACTTTCTCAGACTTACTTCTCTTACATGTTTTGTATGCAGTTACAAGATGTGACAAGACATCACGGGTCAAGCTTAATCCCAAAAAAAAGAAGAGAAGAACTGTGCATTATGAGAATTGAGTTACTAGTGTTTGAGGACAAAATTAAAGAACTTTTATCACAGCTAGATAAATTACTAGCAGAGTAGGTTGTGCTGGCTTAAAAGTGCAAAGAACTGCAAGAGACCATGTCTCCCAAAATGCTTGCAGCGATGGGACAAAAAGCATGTGCCACAGATAAGGAAAGTGTGTCTATTTCAGCTGTTAGGGTGATGCAGCACCATAATGGTGTAGATGTGTAAATGAAACAGTAGTGAGTACTCAGCTGAGATATTTTTCTTCAAATATGTTCTGCTGAAAAAAGAACAACACACCTGGGATATCATGAGGGTGAGTAAATAATGAGTACATTTTCAGTTTTGAGAGAAATTTCCCTTTAAATCGTAAATAGTCTGCACTTATATAGCACCTTTTTAACTTTAGCAGATTTCAAAGCGCTTTACACTGCATCTCATTCACACTCACACACCAATGATGGCAGAGCTGCCATGCAAGGTGCTAGCCTGCCATTGGGAGCAACTTGGGGTTCAGTGTCTTGCCCAAAGACACTTCGGCATGGGCTGGGAATCAAACCACCAACCCTGCGATTAATGGACAACCTGCTCTACCACCTGAGCCACAGCCACCCCTTTAAGTTTAGTAAACCCTTAGTGACAATATGCTTACAATCATATCTAAAGGTTTTCTTTAAGGGTTAGTTCACCCCCAAAAAAAGATTCTTTCATAATTTACTCACCCTCATACTTTCCTTTATCTCCAGAACACAAAGGAAGATTTTTAGAAGAATATCTATATCTTTGTGGGTCCATACATTGCAAGTGAATGGTGACCAAAACTTTGAAGCTCCAAAAAGTAATCCAATCAGTTTTGGATGAGAACAGACTAAAATAGAACTCCTTTTTCATTATAAATCACATCAGCAGCCTCCTTGGCGATCATAATTTCAAGTTTGATTACACTCCTTTACTTTTATGCTGCCTTTATCTGCTTTTTGGAGCTTCAAAGGTCTGGCCACCATTCACTTGCATTGTATGGACCTACAGAGTTGAGATATTCTTCAAAAACATTTGTTTCTTTTCTGCTAAAGAAAGAAAGTCATACACATCTGTGATGGACTCAGGGGAAAAAAATTTGAGAATTGTAATTTTTGGGTGAAATATACCTTTAACTGCATGCATTCTCTGAAACTGGATCAAGTACTTTGCCTTGGAGTTAAAGTTATATTTGCATACATCTAATTTTGAAGATACCTTGTGTGACAGGGTCAAGTTTTAATATTTGGTTTGGCTCTGGGCTCAGTGGGAGTGGTTTTGTTAAATGGGATACAGTGAGGAAAATAAGTATTTGAACACCCTGCTATTTTGCAAGTTCTCCCACTTAGAAATCATGGAGGGGTCTGAAATTGTCATCGTAGGTGCATGTCCACTGTGAGAGACATAATCTAAAAAAAAAAATCCAGAAATCACAATGTATGATTTTTTAACTATTTATTTGTATGATACAGCTGCAAATAAGTATTTGAACACCTGAGAAAATCAATGTTAATATTTGGTACAGTAGCCTTTGTTTGCAATTACAGAGGTCAAACGTTTCCTGTAGTTTTTCACCAGGTTTGCACACACTGGAGGGATTTTGGCCCACTCCTCCACACAGACCTTCTCTAGATCAGTCAGGTTTCTGGGCTGTCGCTGAGAAACACGGAGTTTGAGCTCCCTCCAAAGATTCTCTATTGGGTTTAGGTCTGGAGACTGGCTAGGCCACGCCAGAACCTTGATATGCTTCTTACAGAGCCACTCCTTGGTTATCCTGGCTGTGTGCTTTGGGTCATTGTCATGTTGGAAGACCCAGCCTCGACCCATCTTCAATGCTCTAACTGAGGGAAGGAGGTTGTTCCCCAAAATCTCGCAATACATGGCCCCGGTCATCCTCTCCTTAATACAGTGCAGTCGCCCTGTCCCATGTGCAGAAAAACACCCCCAAAGCATGATGCTACCACCCCCATGCTTCACAGTAGGGATGGTGTTCTTGGGATGGTACTCATCATTCTTCTTCCTCCAAACACGGTTAGTGGAATTATGACCAAAAAGTTCTATTTTGGTCTCATCTGACCACATGACTTTCTCCCATGACTCCTCTGGATCATCCAAATGGTCATTGGCAAACTTAAGACGGGCCTTGACATGTGCTGGTTTAAGCAGGGGAACCTTCCGTGCCATGCATGATTTCAAACCATGACGTCTTAGTGTATTACCAACAGCAACCTTGGAAACGGTGGTCCCAGCTCTTTTCAGGTCATTGACCAGCTCCTCCCGTGTAGTTCTGGGCTGATTTTTCACCTTTCTTAGGATCATTGAGACCCCACGAGGTGAGATCTTGCATGGAGCCCCAGTCCGAGGGAGATTAACAGTCATGTTTAGCTTCTTCCATTTTCTAATGATTGCTCCAACAGTGGACCTTTTTTCACCAAGCTGCCTGGCAATTTCCCCGTAGCCCTTTCCAGCCTTGTGGAGGTGTACAATTTTGTCTCTAGTGTCTTTGGACAGCTCTTTGGTCTTGGCCATGTTAGTAGTTGGATTCTTACTGATTGTATGCGGTGGACAGGTGTCTTTATGCAGCTAACGACCTCAAACGGGTGCATCTAATTTAGGATAATAAATGGAGTGGAGGTGGACATTTTAAAGGCAGACTAACAGGTCTTTGAGGGTCAGAATTCTAGCTGATAGACAGGTGTTCAAATACTTATTTGCAGCTGTATCATACAAATAAATAGTTAAAAAATCATACATTGTGATTTCTGGATTTTTTTTTTAGACTATGTCTCTCACAGTGGACATGCACCTATGATGACAATTTCAGACCCCTCCATGATTTCCAAGTGGGAGAACTTGCAAAATAGCAGGGTGTTCAAATACTTATTTTCCTCACTGTAGCTCCAATGAGAAGGCAAACCCACTGGCATTTAGCCGCTGCTCTATATTGAACACACCTGTGTGGCTCAATCAGGAAGGTGTGTTGGGTTCTGGTGGCTTTATAAAAAGGTTGTCTCAATGTGGCATTGTTGTTCTTCTCTGTGCTGCGAGTAGAAGGCTGTTTGTTTATATTTCCTGTTGCAGCATTTGATTTATTGCGTTCTCATATTGCAGATCACTGTCTAAATGGGTGTTTGTTAGTAGGAAGGCGTGTGTGAAGTGGTGAGCTCAGGTAGCATAAAGCTCACTGTAGTCCAAATATTCCAACTATGAGGTAAGAAATGTTATTGTGGGTTTTTCCCCTCTTTTTGGAATGGGTGAAACCATTTCTAATTGATGCACTATTTGTGCTTTTATTGCAGGTGTAGCCCAGAGCGCTAGCTGCTGTTTGTTTTTACTTTGTTTTTCTTTATTTTGGTTTTCTTTCTTTGGTATAATTTCTTTCAGTGTATATCCACATGTGATTATTTGAACCGTGATACCGAAGCTAAACAGAAGGGAAGTGTATTTTGTTTTTTTTGTTTTTTAGTATTGTTTCTTTATTTGGTTTTCTATCACTTGTTGCAAGTAGTAGAACTTTTTATTCACTTATTTGCTGTGTGGTTTGTCCCTTCTGTCAAAGTGGGGGAATTATGGTCTCTTATTGACTGTGTGTAGGTAATTGGTAAACTGTGGATGAGATCTATTTTGACATTTTAAATGAATGATTCTCCTTGTGTAAAATAAAGTCTTTGATGCAATCCGAACCAGCAGGGTCCTCCTTATTTTTGTAATTCTTTTGGGAGTTACATAATAAACTCAATTCTTTTGGGAATTCTCCACCCTTTCCTGGGTGGAGAAGTAACCTAGGTGGCGTAGTCGGGTTTTGTAATGGGTATCCAGAAAGTTTCTACTTGCAAGTAGACAGTCATCCATATAAAATCAGAAAAAAGTCTTGTAGCATAGATAGGACTGGAATAGACACCTGTCCGGGTTGACAAAGGTTAAGGCCTACATTCGTAAGTGCTTGTTCTACAACTGGGGCTCACAGAAAAACAGAAGACCTGCAAAAAAAAAATTAAAATATCAATGCAATTAAAATATTTCCATATTATCCGCTTCGGTATCAAATCTTCTCTTGTCACAGGAGTATTCCCAATACTTTAAACTCTTATGATGCCTTTTAAAACCCTATAAAGCTTTTTGTATCCTGGGCGATACAGCATTTGAGAGGCTGAAGTGAGGAGCAGTGAGTAAGTCCCTGCAAACATTGAGGCTCATGTGACTTTGTATTAAAACTCTGGCATCAATTCAATCTTAATTTAAAATAACAGCAGCATTGTGAGAAGTCCACTGACCACATGGCAAATGTCCCTTTTACATGTTTTCATGAAAAATGGACTACATGCTGCAAAATTGTCAAAAGTAGTATGTTGAAGAAAAATGTATGTTTAAAATTGAATATGTTAGAACACAGCAATACATTTGTGTTCATAAATGAATTTGAGGTATTTTACATTCTTTCCCTTTTAAGGGTTAATGATCAGCAGGCTTACAAAATACTTTAGAAAGTCATTTTTTTCTGGAGTACTTCATGTGCATCAGAAAGTGTACAGGCAAAATTTATTTCCATTCCATCTGCACCAAGTATGCTTCATCCATGCATTTGCAAACCCCCCTCTGATAAGATACAAAACCTTGCAAAATTGGAAAATTGTAATGAATGATGAGAGCCTTTACCATGCTGTGATGTGGCTCTGTTGAGGAGTTCCTCCCTAAAGGTAAAAGAAAAGTCATCAATCACATTGAAACTGCATTTTTAACAGTGGGTCGTTACATAAACTTAAGTCTTATGAATGTAAATTCTAGAATTAAAAATAAACTACTTAAAAATATTAATTAATTAAAATATTAGTTAATTAGTGTGACTAATTAACTAATATTAAGCAAACAAGGAGGTGGGGTATGACGCAAGACAGAGAGACACAAGGCAAAACAGAAAACAAAGCCACGTGCTCTCACTAAAACGCAGACACTTGAATGGCATGAGCGCATATTGCCAAGACAATAAGAACAGATTAAACCTGAGAATGCACAGAAATGCTAACAAAGCAATGCCATACATTCTTAAACTAGACCAAGCCTGAGCATACATCGCGAGGCAATCACCACGCGATGCACGCAACAGGCGACAAAACGAAACAGGACACCTGTGCGAGAGTTCAGCCACACACAAACCCAACACCTCCAGACAGAAGTGCAACGTGAAGACAGCTCGTGACCCAGGCATGCAGCGCAACGCACGTCCGTGGTCAGAGAGACAGACATAAACATTTGACATGAGTGCATGCCGCCAAGATGACATAAGCGCAGAAACAAGATATGAGCAAAAACAAGAAAATTTTATAAAATAATATATTACAATAGCAATAAAAGAATTAATGAAAAATTAAGTAGGCCTAAATCAATAAACAATTTTGGTTGGAAGCATTCTTCGTATCAGTTTTAAGAGCTTAAAGGCAATTGCAGCTTAGAAAGAAATGGCATGCAAAGAAAAAAAGTGCAAAACAACGTACATCAATTAAGAGAAATGTTAAGAGATATACAACTCTTGCTCCCTAATTACATATGCGTATTCTGCAGTATAGGCGGTGCTCACGTCGCGGATTCGGGGGCAGGCGTTGCCATATTTACAATGAACAAGAACTCCAATGCACCAAGTCACATACACACACATATTTGTATTTACAAAAACCAATGTAATGTAACACAAGTTTTGCTATCCAAAATTGTTTTGGATCTGTTTTTACCTTACCTCAATGAGAAGTGCCCTGTCAACACTCATTAATTATAGATACAGTTGACCACATATTTTAAACTGGGCTCACTTTTTTTTTAATTGTTGTACTTAATATAGTAGTTAAATAAAATCAGCAGATAGTCATTTATATAATAATCAGTTGAATCATATTTGGTTGTTGCATGAGATAAACATATGATAAAATAAAAATGGCACTTGTGTTTATTGTTGATTGTCTTTGATTTTACCTCCCTCGAAGAGCCACGCTCATGAAAGTGGCAGGATATTGGGTGCACGAGCACCACTTGTGTGCCGCCTCCATGACGCAAAGTAAAACCGACTGCGATTTGCCACTTTCCAAGTGCATCACATTGAAAAGGAACTACAGTGCATCCGGAAAGTATTCACAGTGCTTCACTATTTCCACATTTTGTTATGTCAAGTGGTTTTTATTGTCGTTTCAACCATATACAGTTAGTACAGTACACAGCGAAACGAGTCAAGTGCAACTCAGGACATGTGTGTGTGTGTGTGTGTGTGTGTGTGTGTGTGTGTGTGTGACCACAGCGGCCAAATGGGGGCTCTGGAAGGGTGCGAGGGGCTGGTAACCCCTTCACCTTCAACTGATTACCACTAAACCACTAATTAAAACTTTAAGTAAGTTAGTGCCGGAGGCCCTGGGGGGACAGGCGTCTATGACGTCTCCTGGCCAAACTCCATCTGGCAGAGACAGGAGACTGAATCCTCACCCTCGGGGCTCCTCCAGAAACAACAAAAAGCCGCTACCGATGGCCATGTGGAATGTTCGAATGCTCACAGCAGAGGAGAGGCTGCCATCTCTGTGGTGTTCAGGAGGTCCGGTGGATCGGCTCTGGCTCTTGCCACAATGAGGGGTGGACTGTCCTCTATTCGGGGCAGGAGACTGCCAAACAACAGGGAGTGGCTCTTCTCCTGAACAAAAGAATGAAGGGAGCGTGGGAGCGAGGCGGTGAGGTGTGGGAAGCTGTGAGCCCTAGGTTACTTTGGGTTCGCCTTCCAATCAACCAGAGGCGAGGAGTGGTGGTCGTGGTTACTTATGCCTCCACCGAAGATGAACATCCGTGGAGGGATGTGGGAAAGGCCGATGAGTCAGATGCCTTCTATGACCTCCTATCACAGGTGCAGGCTAAAGTGGCCCCTTGGGATAGAATCATCATGTTGGGTGATTTCAATGCCCAAGTTGGTCAGGATGATAGCACCTAGTCAGGAGTGATTGGAAGACATGGGCCAGATCAGCTCAATAACAACGGTAGGAAGCTGCTAGATTTTTGTACATCCCATGAGATTGTAATTACCAACACACTGTTCCCGCATCGGCGCATCCACACAACATCATGGATGCATGCCGGGTCCAAGCAAGAACATCTGTTGGACTACATAGTGACGGAACAGCGGATGCAGGTCCATGTCCTTGACACCAGGCCCTACTGTGGAGCTGATCTGCCCACTGACCATCGACTTGTCATCTGTAAGATGCACCTGCCATTCTTACAATCCGGTGGTGGGTGTAAACCCAGGACCCCTTTCAAACCCATAGTGGCCTGGTCTAGGCTAGCTGATGAAAGTTGCAGGCGAGAATTTCAGCATCGCTTGCAGCTGGGGATGGTATTGTCCCCAACTCCTCTGGATGTCGGGAGCAAATGATCGAGGTTTAGGACTGTGGCTCATGTAACTGCAATGGCAATTTTGGGCACATGGTCCAGACCTCCTCAGGGACCCTGGCTGATGGAGGAGGAGTTCAGGTTGGCTGAGAAAAAGCAACAGGCCCACTCTCGTCGTCTACAGCATCCCACGTCAGAGAATGAGGAGGCTTACCGCAGCCTTCGCTCAGAGGTTCGGAGAGCCGTGAGGTGCTGCAAGGATTGTTGGTGGTCGCGGGCTGAGGAGATGGAGTCTGACTCAATGGCCCACGATCAGAAATCGCTCTTTAATTCTATCAGTTACTTGCAGCACCACACCTATTACCATCATTAGGGGAAAAAACGGTGATCCAATCTCCGACCTCCAGGAACAGGTTTGCAGATTTTCTGAGCATTTCTGTGAGGTTCTGGGGGAGGGGAAGTCCCTCAGCCTGGAAAACATTGTGGGACAAAGTGGGGATGACCTTTTGGGGGCTGCGGTGCCTCAAATTTTGGAGGAAGAAGTCACTCCCTGTGGGTGGCTGGCTGAGGTGCCATCTTTGGAGGAAGTACTGAGGCTGATCTGGAGCCTGAGACCAGGAAAGGCACCAGGCAGAGATGATCTCCCAAGCGAAATGCTGAGGGAGGGTGGCGTTTGTTCACAGGCGGTCATGACATCATAACAACAGTCTGGACCACTGGGCGGGTTCCGCAGGATTGGAAGGATGCCCTGGTGGTCCCTCTCTTTAAAAAGGGGGACCGCATGGATTGTAACAACTATAGGGGTATCTTGCTCCTCAGTGTGCCGGGAAAGGTCCTGGCAAGGATTTTTCAACATCGCATTGCCAGGCACGCTGAGGAGAGGCTTGCGGAGCCCCAGTGTGTTTTCAGGAAAGGGTGGTCTTGCACAGATGCCATATTTTCTGTCTGTTTGCTACAGCAGAGGTGTAGGGAATTCCAGCAAGACCTACATCTCTGCTTTATTGACCTGGTCAAGGCCTATGATACCATCAGTAGGAATGGGCTCTGGGTTGTTCTTTGTGCTTTCGGAGTCCCAGACCCGCTCATGATGGCGAGCGGGCTTGGGTAAAACTACATGGCCGGGAGTCGGAGCCATTCCCTGTTCACCTTAGAGTGCGAAAGGGATGTCCTTTGGCTCCCACATTATTTAATATCTATTTCGACCATGTGGTTCGTGAATCCTTCGATGGCTGTATCGGAGGAATTTCCATCTGGTACAGATATAATGGGAGGTTGATCGATGCCCGGGTGCGGTCAAGGGATGGCTCCCTATTGGTCAATCACATTATGTATGCTGATGATCTGGTGATTGCTGCTCAGTCAGAGGAGGAGTTGGAGGTGCTGCTGATGAACCTGGAGCTTGACACTAAGAAATGGGGCCTTATCATCAGCTCAACCAAAACTAAGCACCTGCCTAGGTATTATGAACCATTGGACACTCCACCCCCACAGCTCCCAATTGGTGATGGGGCAATTGTGGAGAGAGTGGGTGTTTTCCATACCTAGGCAGTATGCTTATGACCAGCTCAGGTTTGACAGCACAGGTCTCACTCCAAATCAGTCGAGCGGCATTATCTTTTCATCGGTTGCGTAACGCTGTGTGGAAGCTACCCGGTTTGTCGCTCCACACAAAGCTTCAGGTATTCTCAGCCACGGTCATACCCTCCCTTCTCTATGCTTGCAAAACGTGGACCCACCTAATGGAACATCTTCGCCGGTTAGAAACATTTAGGCTGGCCTGCCTAAGATCCATCCTGGGTTTAACCAGGCTGGATTGTGTGAGGAGCTCACAAATCTTTGAAAGATGTGGACAAAGTCCCATCAGTGAGCTCCTCCAGCAGGCAAGGTTGCGTTGGCTGGGTCATGTAGCCCGCATGCCCGGCCACCGCATGCCTAAACAGCTTTTGTTCGTCTGGATAGAGGGGGCTAAGCAGGCGTGGCATGGGCTGGAGAAGAGATGGAGTGATGTGGTACAGGAGGATAAGGAGTGGACTTGCCGATGACTGGTACCAGCGGTGTCAAGATCGGCATCTTTGGAGGAGGCTTGTGAAGGACGCTACTGGCCTGTTGGAGGCACTCGCCCTATAAAAACAACGGAGGGCAGAGGAGTGACGCTCACAACAATGAGCAGAGTGCCAGGTGGCTAAAGCAAGTTGGCATAGTAGGGGGCACAGGTGGTACATCAGTCAGTCATCTCAGTCAGTCAACCCGTGTCACCTGTTGTATCTGTCCCATGACCACCTGCCAGCGGGCGTTCGACAATTCACATGGCCTTAACGTACACATAGCTTGGCACAAGCGTCGTGGTGACGTCACTGCCACTTTGTGCTGAAAGGCGGTTGTTCTTGTTGTTGTTGTAAATGTCATTGATGGAGGGAAGAGAAACCCCAATGATCTTCTCAGCTGTCCTCACTATCCTATGCAGGGCTTTGCGCTCCAAAAGTCCCAAACCAGGCAGTGATGCAGCTGCTCAGGATGCTCTCAATAGTCCCTCTATAGAATGTAGTGAGGATGGGGGGTGGGAGATGTGCTTTCCTCAGACTTCGAAGAAAGTAGAGATGCTGCTGGGCTTTCTTGGTAATAGAGCTGGCACTGAGGGACCAGGTGAGGTTCTCCGCCAGGTGAACACCAAGGAATTTGGTGCTCTTGACGATCTCCACAGAGGAGCCGTGGATGTTCAGTGGAGAGTGGTCACTCTGTGCTCTCCTAAAGTCAACAACCATCTCCTTTGTTTTGTCCACATTCAGAGACAGGTTGTTGGCTCTACACCAGTCCATTAGCCACTATATCTCCTCTCTGTATGCTGACTTGTCGTTCTTGCTGATGAGAACCAACACGGTCGTGTCATCGGCGAACTTGATGATGTTATTCAAGCTGTGCATTGCTGCACAGTCGTGAGTCAGCAGAGTGAACAGCAGTGGACTGAGCACACAGCCCTGGGGGGCCCCAGTGCTCAGTCTGGTGGTGGTGGAGATGCTGTGGGGCAGCTGGGTCTTAATGTGCCTCATGACGAGCCTCTCGAAGCACTTCATGATAATGGGTGTGAGTGCGACGGGACAGTAGACAATGAGGCAGGACACTGAAGACTTCTTTGGCATGGGGACGATGGTGGTGGCCTTGAAGTGGAACGACGGCACTGCTCAGAGAGATGTTGAAGATGTCGGTAAGAACATCTGGCAGCTGGTCTGCACATCCTCTGAGCACTCTGCCAGGAATGATGTCTGGTCCAGCAGCCTTCCGTGGGTTGACTCTACGTAGAGTTTTCCTCACATCAGCCATGGTAAGACAGAGCACCTGGTTGTTGGGAGGAGGGGTGGTCTTCCTCGCCACCACGTCGTTCTGCACTTCAAACTGAGCGTAGAAGTCGTTCAGCGCATCTGGAAGGGAGGTATACACTCACCTAAAGGATTATTAGGAACACCATACTAATACTGTGTTTGACCCCCTTTCGCCTTCAGAACTGCCTTAATTCTACGTGGCATTGATTCAACAAGGTGCTGAAAGCATTCTTTAGAAATGTTGGCCCATATTGATAGGATAGCATCTTGCAGTTGATGGAGATTTGTGGGATGCACATCCAGGGCACGAAGCTCCCGTTCCACCACATCCCAAAGATGCTCTATTGGGTTGAGATCTGGTGACTGTGGGGGCCATTTTAGTACAGTGAACTCATTGTCATGTTCAAGAAACCAATTTGAAATGATTCAAGCTTTGTGACATGGTGCATTTTCCTGCTGGAAGTAGCCATCAGAGGATGGGTACATGGTGGCCATAAAGGGATGGACATGGTCAGAAACAATGCTCAGGTAGGCCGTGGCATTTAAACGATGCCCAATTGGCACTAAGGGGCCTAAAGTGTGCCAAGAAAACATCCCCCACACCATTACACCACCACCACCAGCCTGCACAGTGGTAACAAGGCATGATGGATCCATGTTCTCATTCTGTTTACGCCAAATTCTGACTCTACCATCTGAATGTCTCAACAGAAATCGAGACTCATCAGACCAGGCAACATTTTTCCAGTCTTCAACTGTCCAATTTTGGTGAGCTCTTGCAAATTGTAGCCTTTTTTTCCTATTTGTAGTGGAGATGAGTGGTACCCGGTGGGGTCTTCTGCTGTTGTAGCCCATCCGCCTCAAGGTTGTGCATGTTGTGGCTTCACAAATGCTTTGCTGCATACCTCGGTTGTAACGAGTGGTTATTTCAGTCAAAGTTGTTCTTCTATCAGCTTGAATCAGTTGGCCCATTCTCCTCTGACCTCTAGCATCAACAAGGCATTTTCGCCCACAGGACTGCCGCATACTGGATGTTTTTCCCTTTTCACACCATTCTTTGTAAACCCTAGAAATGGTTGTGCGTGAAAATCCCAGTAACTGAGCAGATTGTGAAATACTCAGACCGGCCCGTCTGACACCAACAACCATGCCACGCTCAAATTTGCTTACATCACCTTTCTTTCCCATTCTGACATTCAGTTTGGAGTTCAGGAGATTGTCTTGACCAGGACCACACCCCTAAATGCATTGAAGCAACTGCCATGTGATTGGTTGATTAGATAATTGCATTAATGAGAAATTGAACAGGTGTTCCTAATAATCCTTTAGGTGAGTGTATTTGTCACAGGCAACTGTTGTTGTCCTGTAGTTGGTGATGGCCTGGATGCCCTGCCACATGCGCCGCGTGTCACCGCTGTCCTGGAAGTTACTGTGGATTCTCTGGGCGTGTGCGCGTTTGCCTCTCTGATGGCCTGGGACAGTTTGGCCCTCGCTGTTCTTAGGGCTGCCTTGTAGCCTGCTCTGAAGGCGGAGTCTCGGTTCCTCAACAGCGCGCGCAACTCCGTAGTCATCCATGGTTTCTGGTTTGAGCGTGTGGTGATGGTCTTGGAGAAAGTGACATCATCAATGCACTTGCTGATGTAGCTGGTCAATGATGCTGTGTATTCCTCCAAGTTGGTAGAGTCACCATATGTTGCAGCCTCCCTGAACATGTGCCAGTCAGTACACTCAAAATAGTCCTGAAGAGCAGAGATGGCTCCTGCTGGCCAGGTTTTCACTTGCTTCTGAAGCGGTTTTGTGCGTCTGACGAGATGTCTGTATGCTGGAATTAGCATAACAGAGATGTTGTCTGAGTAGACGAGGTGGGGGGCGGTGCTCCGCCCGGTACGTGCCTGGGATGTTTGTGTAAATAAGATCAAGCGTGTTCTCTCCTCTCGTTGCAAAGTCCACATACTGATGGAATTTAGGGAGCACTGTCTTGAGATTTGCATGGTTGAAATCTCCAGCGACAATAAACAGTCCGTCAGGGTGAGCGTTCTGCAGTTCGCTCATAGCCCCATACAGTTCACAGAGCGTTTCCTTAGCGATGGCGGTGGGGGGAATGTAAACTCCGGTTATTACAACAGTGGTGAATTCCTGTGGTAAATAAAAAGGTCTGCATCTAACAGTCACAAGCTCCACCAGTGATGAGCAGTAGCTAGAGACTAGCATAGAGTTCTTGCACCATTCCGTGTTGATGTAAACAAACAAGCCACCACCACGAGCCTTACCGCACAGAGCTGCATTTCTGTCGGCACGAAACGAGGCGAGCCTGTCTAGCTCAATGGCGGCGTCCGGAACTCTGTCGCTGAGCCACGTCTCTGTGAAAACAAAGACGCAGCTAAACTCACGTTGTGAAGCCTGCTGGAGTCGGATGTAGTCCAGTTTATTGTCCAGGGAGCAAACATTTGAGAGCAGGATAGCCTGGAGAGCCGGCCGGCTAGGGTTTGTTTTTAGCCTAGCATGGAAGCTTCCGCTTCCTCGCACACTGCTTACGATGTCCTCTCCCCCGGCCACCAGCATCAAGCGACGGCGAGGACTGGAGGACTGGTCTCCGCAGCAAGCCGAATTTGCATAGCGCCTCCTGGAGGTCATCATGCAGCTTGGTTGTTGCATGAATCCTATATTTAAGCAGTGTCTGGTGATGGTAGACACGAACACTGGTTGCTCCGATGTCCATGTGCCGCAAAAGTCGGGTTCTGAACATTGCAGCCTTATTCAAAGATGGATTAAATTAACTATTTTACTCAAAATTCTACAAACAATACACCATAATGACAATGTAAAATAAGTTTTTTTAAATCTTTGAAAATGTATTAAAAATTAAAAAAAAAAACAACATGTACATAAGTATTCATAGCCTTTGCCATGACACTCAAAATTGCTTTCAGGTGCATCCTGTTTCCATTTATCATCCTTGAGATGTTTCTACAATTTGATTGGACTCCACCTGTGGTAAATTCAGTTGACTGGACATGATTTTGAAAGGCACACTCCTGTCTATATAAGGTCCCACAGTATACAATGCATGTCAGAGTGCAATCCAAGCCATGAAGTCCAAGAAATTGTCTGTAGACCTCAGAGACAGTATTGTATCAAGGCACAGATCTGGGGAAGGGTACAGAAAACATTATGCAGCATTGAAGGTCATAATGAGCACAGTGGCCTTCATCTGTAAATGGAAGAAGTCTGGAACCACCAGGACTCTTCCTAGAGCTAGCCGCCCGGCCAAACTGAACGATCTGGGGAGAAGGGCCTTAGTCAGGGATGTGACCAAGATACCGATGGTCACTCTGACAGAGCTCCATTGTTTCTCTGTGGAGAGAGGAGAACCTTCCAGAAGAACAACCATCTCTGCAGCACTCCAGCAATCAGGCCTGTACGGTAGAGTAGACAGATGGAAGCCACTCCTCAGTAAAAGGCACATGACAGCCTGCCTGGAGTTTTCCAAAAGGCACCTGAAGTACTCTCAGACCATGATAAACAAAATTCTCTGGTCTGATTAAACAAAGATTGAACTCTTTGTCCTGAATGGCAAGCGTCATGTCTGGAGGAAACCATGCACCGCTCATCACCTGGCCAATACCATCCCTACAGTGAAGCATGGTGGTGGCAGCATCATGCTGTGGGGATGTTTTTCAATGGCAGGAACTGGGAGACTAGTCAGGATTGAGGGAAACATGATTGCAGCAATGTACAGAGACATCCTTGATGAAAACCTGCTCCAGAGCGCTCTGCACCTCAGACTGGGCTGAAGGTTCATCTTCCAACAGGACAACGACCCTAAGCACACAGCCAAGATTACAAAGGAGTGGCTTTGAACATCTCTGGGGAGATCTGAAAATGGCTGTGCCCCATCCAACCTGATGGAGCTTGAGAGGTCCTGCAAAGAAGAATGGGAGAAACTGTAATTGGTGCCAAAGGTGCTTCAACAAAGAATTGAGCATTGAAAACTTGTACATGCATTTTTTATATATATATATATATATATATATATATATATATATATATATATATATATATATATATTAATAAATCTTTGAACTTCTTTGAATGACCTTCTATCACGTTGTCATTATGGGCTATTATTTGTAGAATTTTGAGGAAGATAATGATTTTAATACATTTCGGAATAAGGCTGTAACATATCAAAATGTGGAAAAAGTGAAGTGCTGTGAATACTTTCCGGATGCACTATAAAAGAGAAAGTTCTACAGGCTTGCTTGTGTGTAACGGCTTTTAGAACATTCACTTTGATGCGTCCAGTGTGGACAGCTTCAAGCTGTCATGGCACATTGCGCACCCAGTGTAGACAGCAACATTGATTATACCAGACAATCGACCAGAAGTCCGGAAAATTACACGTTTTCACGCGACACGACTCATTTCAATTCACCAACCCATATACATTTTCTTATTTGAAATAAAAACAACTGACTAACTACATTTTCTAACAAAGAATATGATTATTATCATGGGAGCTATTTTGTGTGCGACAAAATGCAGTTTATTTTTATTTGCAAACTACTGGTAGATTTGATTGGGTGGACCAGTGCTGCTTGACATAATAACATCACTATATTTGTGCATAACTTAATAAACATTTGTAAATGACCTCCATGGAAATGTTTAAAGATATAGTCATCCTAATTAACTACATAATTATATTTTGTACATGGAAGTCACCATAGCACTGTCGCCTCACAGCAAGAAGGTCGTGGGTTCAAACCCCGGTTGCCCCGGCCATTCTGTGTGGAGTTTGCATGTTCTCCCCGTGTCTGCGTGGGTTCTCTCCGGGTTCTCCGGCTTCCTCCCACCATCCAAAGACATGCAGGTTAGGTTAATTGGTGTCTCCAAAAAAATTGCCCTAGGTGTGAATGTGAGTGTGAGTGTGTGTCTGTATATGTGTGGCCCTGCGATGGACTGGCGACCTGTCCAGGGTGTACCCCGCCTTTCGCCCAATGTTAGCTGGGATAGGCTCCAGCCCCCCGCGACCCTGTACGCAGGATAAGCGGTTGACGATGGATGGATGGATGGATGGAAGTCACCATACTTCTACTGAAATATGCGATTGAGCCTGTTCCTCCAGCTGAGATGAAGAGTGGGTTCTACAGCCCCTACTTCATTGTACCAAAAAAAGGCGGTGGGTTATGGCCAATCTTGGACTTACGAGTTCTGAACTGAGCTTTACACAGACTCCAGTTCAAGATTCTGATGCTAAGGTGCATTGTAGTGAGCATCCGGCATCAAGATTGGTTCGCGGCTGTAGATCTGAAGGAAGCGTACTTCCACGTCTCGATTCTACCTCGACATAGACCCCTTCCTGTGGTTTTCATTCGAGGGTTGGCATACCAGTACAAAGTCCTCCCTTTCGGCCTGTCCTTTTCCCTTCGTATCTTCACGAAGTTTGCAGAGGCTGCCCTTGCCCCCATAAGGGAAGTTGGCCATATGCTATTTTAAAATCACAGGATCTCTGCTGACTGAGTTCACATCCAGTATCCTGTCTCAAGAGGAACACAAGTTTGCTTCCAGCTTCAGTGCTTGTTCTTGTGGAGGTGTGAAGTATAGAAGGTTGTTTGTATATCTAAGAAAGGTATGAACCATCCGATGAAGCCCTCTCACTCAGGGCTGAATGGAGAACAAGTCTTGAGGACTGACCAACTGCTGTTGCAACAATTCTTGACTTAAAGTCTGAAGATGACATCTGCACATATCTGAAAGGATATTCTAATGGACTGTGCCACCTTTGAACTTCTTAGGTGTGTCCGCATGTGCCAACGGGGGATTTGTAGGATTGAAAATTAAAAAACTAATTAATTCGAGTATTCCTTATTCCTTATTCCTTTGTCAAAACAGACCACCTCTTGCATTCCAAGACATACACAGTGTGATCAATCAGCCTGTTGGCTAAGGTGTTTGTGTATTAGGATTCTGCAAATGGTCACACTTAGAATACAGTGGGGTTAAATGTGGTCTGCTGATTGGTCAGTTTAAATGTGGCAGGTCTAGTTTTTAAGGACAGGATAAAAGTTTTACTTCTGCTTAAGGCTTTTTTCTCTTCTCTTATTATCTCTTCCTTTCACCACCTTGCTCTTCTCTATGGGCTCTGCTCTTGAACGTTGGGTTACAGGCCATAGTCCCGACTCCCAGCCTTCAATGGCCTCTGTCTCTCTACTCTTTCAGTCTCTTTCTATCCCCCATTCTCTCTCACTCAGGTAATATGCCTACTGGTTTCATTTTCATATTTCATACATCCCATTTGTAATGTTTCTATCTAAATTGTAACCTTTTATGACATTACTGTTTTTAAACATTTTCAACTTATTCTATGTTTTGTGTCTAGCACTGTGTAAACTATACACTTTCAAGTGCTCCATATTGCAATAAGTTCATAGTACGGTTCTAAACAATGCTGTCCCACATTATCAGGGCCCAATCACTGAAAGTGCATAGGCCCTATTGTTCTTCTAAGGATTATTATTATTATTATTATTATTAATATTAGGGCCCAAGCACTGAGAGTGCGAAGGCCTGATTGTTCTTATAAAGATTATTATTATTTTTTTTTTTCAAGTTTTTCAGTACTTTTGGGGTACTTAATATGCGTGAAATCTCTTGAAATTTTGCACACACAAAGTCATAGGACATTAGGGCTGGGCAAAGTTGTTGGGGGCATGAAAATGGGCATTTTCTCTGTAGCACCCCTATTTTCACCTAGTACATTTATTAATACATATATTGTTCTCATCAAACTGAACAACAATCATACTTACAGTCATTAGCTTGCCTAACAGGAAGTTGGCCATTTTGGATTTTCGGAAAATCGCAGACTCTGAACTATTAAATAATCCTCGTAGGGGATTCATGTGACTGGTGCAAAATTTGTCCGACATCATATCAAGACATTTTAGATAATAAATTGCAAACAGATTTTTCATATTTTGAATGTTGTCGCCATGGCGAAGCAATACATTTATGGCAAAAAATGGGAAACAGGTAGTGCCTTATATCTTCTGTGAATTGTGTGATTTTTAATAAATATCAGCTGTATGTTTGGTAATGGGGCTGATCACATGGATGCAGCTATTATGGGTCATGTTGTGCCCCTTTTTAAAATGGGCATGTAAGACGGCCTCTGTAGCACCCCCATTTTCACCTACAGTAACCAAAATTGGTACATATATAGTTTCATCAAGCTAGACAACTTGCATAGTTATAGTTATTAGCTCCACCAAAAAAGAAGTTCAGTCTCTGAACTTCAATATTCCACCTAGGGGATTCATGAGACTGTCACCACATTTAGACAACATTATGCCAAGACATTGAAGATGCTAAACTGTGAACAGATTTTTTTATATATTAAACGGTGTTGCCATGGTGAGGCTTTAAAGTAATGGTGAAAAATGGGACACAGGAAGTGTCTCATATCTTCTGTGCAATGTATGATTTAGATCAAAATTAAGATGTATGTTAAGTCTTGGGAAATAATCACATGGATGTGACTTCTGTTGCTGATGGCATGCTTCAAGAGTATTTGTAGCTTGCTAGTCTGCTTAGCATTGCTTATTCTTATACGTTCATTGTTTTATCCTTTGCCATTTTACTGCATGCCTCGGGTTTTTACACTTTTCTACTGCTACATCTGTGTGTATTATACCGTGCACACCAGTTTCCCTTGGTTGTTGTTTTTTACATCTTTTCCGCTTATCTTCATCTCGTGTCTCGACTGCGTGCATTCGTTTTGGCCACTGTGTTTTACACGGTTTATTAAAATTGAGATGTATGTTTAGTCTTGGGAAATAATCACATGGATGTGACTTGTGTTGCTGACGGCATGCTTCGTGAGTATTTGTAGCTTGCTAGCCTGCTTAGCATTGCTTATTCTTATACGTTCATCATTTTATCCTTTGCCATTTTACTGCATGCTTCGGGTTTTTTCACTTTTCTACTGCTTCATCTGTGTGTATTATACAAGTTTCCCTTGGTTGTTGTTTTTTCCATTTTTTCCACTTATCTTCATCTCGCGTCTCAACTGCGTGCATTAGTTTTGTCCACTGTGTTTTACACGGTTTATTACATAAATCTCAAAAATCTGCTGATTAGGAACCACATCGATCTCAAATCCTCACCGCTCTAGAACAACTGTAACAACAACACCAAAAAATTGCGGTAAGTCATGGTATCCGCACATGTTATTTTTCCTGCATTGAATGCCACGTGTTTACTAAAGCTTCTTCCATCAGCAGTGAGGGATTCACATGTGATAAATATAAGGAATTGGTCAGGCTGACAGAGAAGTTTAATGAGCTAGAGACATGCATCTGAACGCTAGTGGAGGTCAGTGAGAAAGAGATGCCGGTAGACACTGTTTCGAATGCAGGTAGGACAGCAAGCAACACACACACTTTGGTTCCGGCTCTAGAGCCCACGCGTGAGGGTGTTTGGGTGATGTCTCTGCATCATACTCGCTTAGCAAAGGAACCCCAATCTCCCATTCCCTTTAGGCTTTCCAACCCACTCAGTGATGCGCCCACTGAGAATCATGTTGAAAGAGCCTTAATAATTGGTGACTCTATAGTAAGGAATGTGGAAATAGAGACTCCAGCCACAATTGTAAAATGCATTTCAGTAACAGAGTGTCTGACATCAGATAAAATTTACAAGTGCTGGCTAATGCTAAATGTAGATTTTTCACCAATTTTTATACACGTTGGTACTAATGATGCTTCACCAGTCGGAGTTCACTAGAGATAATGTTAAAGAGGTATGTGAACTTGAAAAAACTATTTCAGACATTGCAATACGCTTGGGCCCCCACCTTGCTTGTTATGGTGATGAGGTTTAGAGTAGATTAGTGTCACTGAATGGCTGGAAGTCTGAGTGGTATCCGGAGAATAACATGGATGTATAGACAATTAGAAGAGTTTTTAGGGTAGACCTGACCTGCTAAAGAGATACAGACTCCATTCCTCCAGGGAAGGTGCTGATTTTATAATTAAAGTATTTGACTAACAGGGGCCCAGGTTAGGATGCAGACAAATTGGTTAATCTGAACATCTGCTAGCTGCCTTGAGATGTCACATAGGTCACATAAACTACACATAGAGACTGTATCACCTAGATATCATATAGAGACTGTGTCCATTCCCCGAACAACCAAAATCAAAACTCTAACTAAATCATAAAGAAAAAATGTGATTAAGGTCAAACTTGAAAAACAAAAAACGAATTGATGATAAACATCATATAAAGATAGGGCTAATAAACATTTGATCTCTTTCTACCAAAGCACTAATTGTAAATGAAATTTACAGATCATATTTTGGATGCACTCTGTTTGACAGAAACTTGCCTTAAAACAGATGAATATATTAGTTTTTATATTAGTAAATTAATTTACTTCCCCAGCTTATTGTTATAAACATGAGCCTTATCTGAACAGTGGAGGAGGAGTTGCTACAATTTACAGTGAAGTTTTTTGGTGTCACTCAGAGGACAGTCTTTTGACCTAATAATGCTTAATATGACACATCAGATATAAATAAAAAATCTCTGTCATCTTTGCTAATGTAGATTAAAATGAGCTTTAATTGTTGGTGACTTCAACATTCACATAGATAATAAAAATTACGAATTTGGATTAGCATTTATTGATATTCTCAACTCTCTTGGAGTCAGACAAAATGTGTCAGTACCAACTCATCACCATAATCATACGCTAGATTTAATTGTATAATATGGAGTTGATGTTGATAATATAGAAATTCTACTGCAGAGCAATGACATCTCAGATCATAACCTCATCCCTTGTTTGTTGCGATCAGCTAACATCACTCAATCTACACCTCGCTATTGTTCAGATAGAACTATTCTTTCAACCACTAAAGATAGCTTCACTTATAATCTTCCAGAATTGTTTTACATACTCAGTAAGCCAAAAAGCTTAGAAAAACTTCTCACTCACAAAAGCACACTCTTGATAGTGTCACCCCCCTCAGATTAAAGTAAATTCTTTTGTAAGTCGCTTTGGATAAAAGTGTCTGCCAAATGAATAAATGTAAATGTAATGTAATGTAAATTAAAGAAAAAAAGCCTTGCACAATGATCACACACATACAGAGGGCAGCTTGTAAAATGGAGCACAAGTGGAAAAATGCAAAACTAGAGGTATTTGGCGGTGCATGGAAGGATAGCGTCTGTAGCCACAGACAGGCACTAAAAGCTGCCAGGTCAGCATATTTGAGCAAACTCATAGAAAATAACCACAAAAATCCTAGGTGTTTATAAAGAACTGTAGCTACATGGGTAAACAATAAAGCATCAACTGAACCAGATATTCTGTCAAAGCACAATAGTAATGACTTCATGAATTCCTTTACATATAAAATTAAAATAATCAGAAATAAAGTTGGAACTATGCAATCAACTGGTACAGCACCTCAGAAAAGTGTCTCTTAATTTTGCTCTTGAGCAACTTCAATCCTTTGCTGTCATAAGTCATGATGAGCTAACAAAACTAATAAAAAAAATCAAAAGCCACAACATTATGTTAGACCCCATACCAACTAAGATCTTAAAAGAGGTATTTCCACTAATCTCAGAACCTCTTCTTAATATTATTAACTCCTTGCTATCCTTAGGACATTTCCCAAGAAACTTTAAAATGGCAGTTATTAAACCGTTTATTAAGAAGCCACAGCTTGATCTTAGAGAATTGGCTAATTACAGACCAATTTAAAATCTACCATTTTTGTAGAAAAACTAGAAAATGTAGTGTCCTCCCAACTATGTTCATTTCTACAGAGAAATTGAATATTTGATTTAGGCCACATCACAGTACAGAGACTACACTTATCAGAGAAACAAATGACTTGCTCTTATCATCTGATCACAGCTGCAATTCTCTTCTAGTACTTTTAGATCTTAGTGGTGTCTTCGAAATGATAGACCACAACATTCTCTTGAATAGGCTGGAGAATTATTTTGGCATTAGTGGACTAGCATTAGCATGGTTTAGGTACTTTTTATCAGACTGCTACCACTTTGTATGTGTAAACAAGGAATGGTGAAATCAAACAAAAGTTAAGTGTGGAGTGCCACAGGGATCATTTTTAGGACCTCTGCTTTTCTCCATATTCATGCTTCCCCTGGGAGATATTATCAGGAATCATGGAATACATTTCCACTGTTATGCCAATGATACCCAACTTTATATTTCTTCTAAACCCAATGAAAATTCACAATTCTCCAAATTAGCAGTGTATCAATGAAATCAAAGATTGGATAGCCAGACATTTCCTTCTACTCAATTCATACAAAAACGGAGGTACTCATGATTAAATCAAAAACCTCTAAAATACACCGCTATAATATAATATGACTCTCGATGGATGTACTATTATGTCAGCTTCTTCTGCAAAGAACTAATGGGAGGATGTCCAGCAAGATCAATAAATAAGCTTCCGTTAGTTAAAAATGCAGCTGCCAGAGTGCTGACTAGAACCAAGAAATATGATAATATTAGCCCAATTTTATCATTGTTACATTGGCTACCTGATAAATTTCATATTAATTTGAAAGTTATATTAACTACATACAAAGCTTTGAATGGTCTAGCTCCACAGTACTTAAGTGAACATCTGACACACTATATTCCATCACATTCATTACGATCACAAAATTCTAGCTTGTTAATAATTTCAGGAATATCAAAATCCACAAAAGGAGGTAGATCCGTTTCCTATTTTCTCCTAACCTATGTCTCCCTAATAGTGTTTGGGATGAAGACACACTCACTCAGTTTAAGTCTAGACTAAAGACTCATCCATTTAGCCAGGCATACACCTAATTTATCCATCAACTCACAATTAGTCTGCTTTAGTTAGGTCTGCCATAATCATGAACTATAACTTTGCATAAAACAGAATGGCATCTACGTTAATATTATTATATTTGTTTCCATATCTCTTGATTCATATCTCAAGGTTATCAGTGCCTCCCAGATCCAGCTCCGTTCCTGCTTGATGCCGGACTCCACTGCTATGAATCGCTGAGAGACAACGACAAACTACAGCTAGTGCTAGCAGACATCGTTTCAGTTTTTTTTTTTACTTCAGATGATGAACTGATGCCAACTCCAACTGTAAGACATTAGATACTTCGTATGCCACTGCCTGAACCTTGGATTTAGGATGGACCCTAACGAACCTCATCGGAAATGCCCTGCAGGTTGAACTGCAATGCACCTCATAATTTATCTCTGCCTGCATCACCTTTGTCTATTGATGGACTACACTCTTGAAATGGAATACATAAATAGACTCATAATTTAGTCAATCAATCTTTTAATTGTTAACAAAAGCCTTCATCAGCCAACTAACAAAGGACAATGTGTATATGTGAACTTCTGCAGTTAATCCAGGATGGACTTAAAAATAAAAATAAAATATTTTATTTTTATTTTCAAAACACTGGACCTTAACTCTTACTTAATTGCCAAATTTAAAACCATGACTTGCACTGCACACAAATAACTTTACACATGAATACCTTCAAATAATATTGAGATCACATTGAAGTGGCATGCAATGGCAGAAAAATAGAATGCAATTACTAAATCGTGGAAAATAAATAAATAAAACAGACTGCTTCTCAGTGTCTCCATGTATTCACTCAGTGGACCAATAGTAAGAATTTTTCATCATTGTATGATGTGGTAAAGGGCAAGAGGTAGCTATTAACTAGGGATTGGCTGTTATCTCCTTCCCCTGCAAAACAGGCTAAAATTGGAAGTGGCTGAATGCTTGTGTCATAAAAGCAGGCTCAATGAGGACTGAATATGCTTAATGTCCTCTAATAGGGCCAATTCAACCATAATAGAGATGTTCAAATGGATTGACAGCTATTTCCTTTATTGTCCTATATGGAAAATATTCTGAATATATAGAATAATGAGATATATAGTGTGCATTAAACAATACGCAATAACAACCGTGATAGGGTGATCAAGTGCACGATGAGCAATGCAGTAAGTATACAGTAATGCAATGCAAATGTAGTTTCAAGGGACGCAGAGTGCCAGGGCACACAGTCTGAGAGCAGTGTAACGGATAACTTATATAGTGTAATGCATGGAAATATTAGGTGGGGTTATGCAGTGATGATGTTATTAGTCTGAGTTCAATAGTCTGATAGCCTGCAGATAGAAGCTGTCCCACAGCCTGCTTGTGCAGAAACTAATGCTGCAATACCGTTTGCCTGAAGGGAGCAGTGAGAGCAGTCCATGACTCAGGTGGCTGGAGTCTCTGATGATCCTCCGAACTTTTCTTATACACAAACTGGTGTTGATGTCCTAACATTTGGAGGGAAGCTCACCTCCAATGAGGTGTTGGGCAGTTTGCGCCACCCTCTGCAGAGCTTTGCTGTTGAGGGTAGTACAATTTCCTTACTAGGCGGTAATGCAGCCAGTTAGAATGCTCTCCACAGTGCATGTGTAGAATGATATGAGGAAGTTGTTGCTCATACCGAACTTCCTCAGTCACCTGAGGAAGAAGAGGCACTGATGAGCCTTCTTCACGACTGCCTCAGTGTAAACAGACCATGTGAGTTTCTCAGTGATATGAACACCAAGGAATTTAAAGCTGTTGACCCGCTTCATTTGTGTGCCATCGATGGTGATAGGGGTGTGCCCTCTGACCTGTCTTCTGAAGTCCACCACAAGCTCCTTGGTCTTTTTGACATTCAGAAAGAGGTGGTTCTCCAGACACCAGAGTGTAAGGGTGCGCACCTCCTCTCTGTAGGCCGCCTCATCATTGTCAGTGATCAGGCCCATCACTGCTGTGTCATCAGCAAATTTCACAATGACATTGGAGCTGCGTGTGGCCACACAGTTGTGTGTGTACATGGAATACAGGAGGGGGATGAGAACACAGCCCTGTAAAGTACCAGTGTTGAGGGTCAGCAGGGAAGAGATGTTACTGCCCTTCACTTGGCATATGCCTGACAGGAAGTCCAGGATCCAGCTGCACAGGGAGCTGTTCAGGCCCAGAGCCCGGAGACAGGTCAAGCTTGGAGGGCACAATGGTATTGAATGCTGAGCTGTAGTCCACAAATAGCATTCTCACATAGGTGTTCCTTTTGTTCAGGTGGGAGAGAGCAGTGTGTAAGGTGTATGCTATGGCATCATCAGTGGAGCGGTTGTTGCGGTAAGCAAACTGCAGTGGCTCCAGTTAGGCAGGCAGCACAGGGCAGATGTAATATCTGATTAGCGTCTCAAAGCATTTGGGGATCAGAGCAACAGGGCACCAGTATTTTAAGTAAGTGATTTTGAATTCCCTTGGGATAGGCACAATGGTGGACATTTTAAAGCATGTGGGGACCACAGACAGGGAGAGAGAAAGGTTGAAAATTTCCATAAAAACACCAGCCAGTTGGTTCGCACACGCTCTGATGACACAGATCCATATTGTTTTGGTCGTCACTACATAATCGATGCACTTCCTGATGAAGCATTTTATAGTATCTGCTTATACCTCGATGTCATCATCAGAAGGAGACCGGAAAATCTATCCATGTGATCAAAACAGCCGTAGTGAGGAATCTGATTGGTCTGACCAGCACTAGATTGTTCTTAGAGGGGTCACATCCTTATCACAACAAATTCTAACTGAACAGCTCAACAGAACAGTCCTTGAAGATCAGGAATTTCACATTCAACAGTTACAAAGTGGAAAAACAGTTGAATGATGTGGTCCTTCAAAAATTTTTGTCAATTTTAACACAATGCCTTGAGGGTGCCTTGCACTAAGCTCTCAATATATTTCAGACTCTCTCTATTTCAGAAAAGCAGTCTCATCTAAACAGTCTCAGATAAGCCTGTGGATGTGTTTTGAGGTAATGTGTGATGGAAACAGGTGAATGTGACAGGTGCAAATTTGCAGTATCAGAGAATCAACAGTATGACTCAGGCTATCCCCACACTGCTTGTCTTGCTAATGGCCTTCATTTTGGTCCAATTGCTCCTGACAGATGCAGAGATAAAAATGCTGTTGCAATTCAATAACATAAAGCTTTATGATAGATTTACGCTCAAGGTGTTTTTTTTTTTTTTCTTCAAAATTAGCAACTCTTGGAGTGACAATCACTGAGTGATGTGATCTGTCTAATGAATGAAACAAATTAAATGAAACAAATCATGGATTAATAAATGGAAAGTTAACTCTGCATCTGCATTGACATAGCAACTTCAGGGAGATCCGTAAAAACATGTCTGTCATTTTGCTTAATTTAAAAAGCAATAATAATTGCTAAGCCATGATTTCCACTAACATGTCCTTTCAGTCGCCTAATAACGGAGCTTAGCATAAATGACTGCAGTACAAGTAGTTGTCTAGATTAAGCAGAAATGTGCAATGATTGAGCGTGACCCAAGCGTGAGAGTCTCCATTCAGGGTTTGTAAGAAAGAGAGTGAGGATTGAGTTTATGCATGTGTGTGTTTTGTGAGCTTCTCTAACACAATTTTCTGCCACAAGTAGTCTATTTAATTGCCTTTAATTAATTGTGGGAAAAAAATCATGCTCTCAGAAAACCTTTCCCCCCTTCACCCCCAGGGAAGAATGTCCCAGCTGAAGAGTATACTGCTATCAGGACTGCTCAGATAAAAGTAATTATGTGGAATTATCCAGAAATCAATGATGTAAAAATCAACAGTGTGTTTAAGGAAGCATAAAAGGTGAACAGGCCTGGCCTGAGTACTTGTGTTTCAGTCCCATTATGGCAAACATGTTATGAATATTCAACAAATACCCTCCATAGTCAAACAATGTTCATATTCATAATTAAAAAAAAATATGATTAAAAAATAATACAAGTGATGATGATTATGATGATAATGATTGGGAGATTTCTACTTTATAAGTCTGTCTTATTATTATAAAGAGTTCCCAAGTCCGAGACTACGATGAAATAAGAAACCAGATGGCAATGCTTGTATTTGTTTTGCAGATATCAACAGAAAATATAATTTACTCCAGTGATTCTTAAAGTGTGGGTTGTGCCCCATAAGGGGGGCATGGAAGGCTGACCTGTGCTCCATTCGCTTTCACTTTTACACATTCAACAAAATTAGAATAATACACAAAAGTATGTATACACATACACACACACACACACACACACACTCACAAAATTGCACAATTTATTTTCCTCTACCTTTTCTTCTGCCTTATTTAAACTTTTGCCTGACACCCCAGCATATCCTGTGCAGTGTGTGATTTTGGAGCTTGGACAGCTACAAACATGATCCACACATCCCTCAATCTTGTGTTTCACAGATAAAAAAAGTCATACTTATAATGCTGAAAGGTCAGTTTGTTAAAGTTTGTCAGTATCATTAATCAAGTGTAAATTATTGTCCAGAGTTCCTGACAGTGCATAGATGTCACTCTCTTGTGATAATAGTTACTTTATCAGTGCTGGCCAGGATTGGTCAATCACAGTCATTTATTATTACTGGTTGAGAATTTTAAAAACACTTTTATAGAGACTGCTGAGGCTTATTTTCATTCACAGGTCTGAATCCTTGAAATGATCAGTTTCATTAAAATAACTATCTAGTGTAAATATGTCTCCAATTAGATATGAAATGTTCTGATAATTAAATGAATTGAGGATTCAGTTTTCTGAGTGGCCAAGCGCCTCCTATCACATGTAATACAGTCACTAGCTGACAACATTTGCAATTTGCAATGTGTTCATGCTCAGGTGTTGCTCCTGCAGCAGTATCTCTTTTATAATTGATGTGTTTAAAGTAAATAGGCATAATGATGTATTTTTTATGTATTTATGTAAAACAAAGTATTTACAAAATAACAACCTAGTGTTGAAAGTTTATTCATTTAGATCCTTTTTTAGTGAAAATTGTAGCTTATTGTTCAGCTTTAATTGTAGTAAATAAAATGAAAGAAAATGTAGTTCCCCGTCTGTCACTCATTTCGACGTTGTGTCAAAGAAGCAACAATAGGGGTCTCTCTTGAGCGCCGAATATGCATCTGATCTATGAAAAAGGCCAATGAGAAGTTGGCAGAAAGTATTTGCATACCCCGCCCCCGGACATACAGTTATAAAGGCAGGGAAATACGTCTGTTTCATTCAGACATTTTCTTCGGAGCCGATGGTCGTGTATGCAGTCAGCTGCGAGTCACACACCTGCTCCTGCCTTTGCTCCTCTGACGCGCTGCCTGCTGATGGATCTTCGGCGCACTTCAGTGGCTTTTCTTCTTCTCTGCACGGAAGTGCAGCTTGCCCCTGGGCGCTTCGACAGCGCAGAAAGCTTAGAGTTTATTAAAAGAGTGATTTTCTATATATAAAAGAGTATTTTCCTCTAAAAGAGCATTTACACAGCGGCGTTGAACGTCCTTTTAAGGACGTTCCTGTGTAGTTCCTGGATACGGACGCGTCTTCGCCTCCCGACGCCATACTACCTGCTCCACACAGTTGCAAAGCCCTTCCGGGTATGTCAAAAATAACCGTCCCCTTTTTGCCCCTAGCACGGAGTTTGGATGCGTGACTTTCACTTCACAACCCATCACACTGGCTGGCCCGGACCTTCCGACTCGGTTACGCAATTCAGTTTGCCAGGACCCCGTCCCCCTTCGCGGGTGTCCACTTCACCGCAGTATATGGAAAGCATGCCAAATCCCTGCATGCGGAAATCGCTACTCATTTTCGCTACTCAAAAAAAGACGCGATAGAGCCTGTCCCTCCAACCTAAATGAAGAAGGGTCTCTACTGCCCTTACTTCATTGTACCCAAGAAAGGCGGCGGCTTACGACCGATCTAGGACTTGCGAGTTCTCAACTGGGCTCTGTTCAAACTCCTGTTCAGAATGCTCACACTAAAACATATTTTAACTTGCGTCGGCATCTATATTGGTCCGCAGAGGCAGACCTGAAGGATGCGTACCTTCACAATTCTGCCTCGACACCGACCCTTCCTATGGCTCTTGTTCGACGGCCAGGCGTATCAGTACAAAGTCCCCCCTTCGGCACGTCTCTGTCCCCTCGCGGCTTCACGAAAGTCGCAGAGGCAGCCCTTGACCCGCTCCGAGAAGCAGGTATTCGCATACTCAATTAACTCGACAACTGGCCCATTCTGGCCCACTCCCGAGAGTTACTATGCGCTCACAGAGACTAGGCACTCAAGCACCTTGGCCGTTTAGGGCTTCAGGTCTACCGAGAAAAGAGCTAGCTCGCCCCGGTTCTGAGCATCTCTCTTCTCAGCATGGAGTCAGACTCAGTCTCAATATCAGCACGCCTCATCAACGAGCGTGCACAGTCAATGCTACAATGCCTCCCCGTCTTCAGACCGGGCACGGTGTTCCCTTTAAAACATCTTTCAGAATCTCCTGGGGCATATGACATCACACTCAGGTCCTTCAACAGATTTAGCCCAGTGCGCTTGTAACATTGCCATAGTGTGCAGAGAAACACCTGTCTGACCTGCTGCCTGATAAGCTTTCCCCACACATGTGGAGGTGGTCCTGCACAGCTTTGTGGGGAGAGTAGGTCTCTTTAGTGATGATGCCGTGCCAGGTGAGAGAAAACCCGCAGGTGTCTCTTCTACCGTCTGCATCACCGAATACCCCCGAGCTTCAGCACCCACAATAGTTGAATACACCAACATCGAGGGCACGAAGACACAGGAAGTATAAATTTCCTCCATAAAGAAAATACTTGTTATGGAGGTCATAGAAGAAAGGGACTGATTTAGAGTTCCATTCCCTCCTTTATTTATTTAATTATTTTGGCCACCAGACAGAAATTTGTCTTCTAGTTTGGAGCGTTTATGAGGGAGGGTCTGTTGTTAGTCGCTTTATTATTGCGTGGAACATACAGAGGTTCAGCGTCCCCCTCATGAACCGTAGAGGCGCCGGAGCGCGCTTCAGGATCACGGGAAGAACCAACCGGATCTGGGGAGAGAGCAAGCGAAAGGGGCGGACCCGTCTCTCACTCAGCCAGATCCATACGAGAGCCCCACGAATGAAGTGTGGGTGCCGGCTCTTGGAATTAAGCAAGGCGAGCGCAAAGCATTCTGACCGAAAGTAGGTCACAATGCGCGCACACGCACTGCCCCAATGCGAGAGCAGTGTGCTCTTCCCCCAAACAAACAAAACAAAACTCATGCGTGTCCCTGTCAGTCATATAACGTTGACGAGGAAACCCGCATCAATTGCCTTGCTTCTCCACCATTTTCTCTTTTTTTTTTTTTTTTTTAGCAAGAGAAAGAAAGGAACGTTCTGCACACTGCCTAACAATTTCTAACTCCTAACAAAGGGAAGAAAGAGGTTTTTAGCAGGTTTGTGTGACACACAGTCATAGTATGCTCTGAAGAAAAAATATCTGACGACACTCTGGTGACGCCTCTATTTATAGCCTGGCCACAGGTGTATCCAATGATCTCACCAGAGGCTATAAATTCTGGTCAATTTTCATTGACGTGTTACACACATATTCAAAGCTGCTCACAATAAGATTGTTCCCCATAGCGCTTAGCAAAGCGCAGCATCATAGTGAAGCTTTTTGTAAAGGGAACATTGCTTAAACCCTTTACAATAAAGATCTGTAAAGTTATTTGGATTTGTACAAAATTATCTTTAAAATATTGTCCTGAAAAACGAAAAACATATTTTTTTACTGAGTTTATATGAATAAGATGTTGCATTTCTATTCTTCCTACCATCAGACCCTTTGGTCACCGCTGTCAATGTTTATAAAAGTATCCCACAAACACAGCCCATGATAATTTGATTTTAACCTGCGATTGTTTTTTCAAATGAGTTCAATTTGGCATGAAACCCAGGCAACACTGTGGTCATTAGGAGAGATGTATTCTAAAAGTATTCTAACAAAATTATATAAAGTAACTGTATTCTGAAAACAGGTGCTTGAAAATGTAATGGGGGCTGTATAAAGTTTCTTAATTTTTGTATTCTGAATACATAACACTGTTACATGTATTCAATTACAGTCCAACCCTTTCTCACATTTATAACTATTTGTACACACTTTATATATAAAAAAATGACCTGTTAAGCATCACAAAGCTCACAATACCTGGATGACTGGTCTGACTGACTGTTTGATAGTTTGCCTCTGATTCTTGAGATAAGGGACAAAACATTTACATTATATATATATATATATATATATATATATATATATATATATATATATAAAATGTAAATGTTTTGTCCCCTATCTCTCTCTCTCTCTCTCTCTCTCTATATATATATATATATAATTTTAAATTGATACAAAGCTAAGCTTTTTTCTGAAAATGGACATTTATTCACTTCATAGAGCATGTTACTGTAATATGTGCCAACTTCCTCTGACACACTAAAAAGCATGCTTTTTTTATTTGATCCATTTAACACGAGTGTAAATTATTTAATCAACTTAAACTAATGTTCAGTAAAGGAGTTAAGTGATTAAATAGATCCTATATTTTTTTTCACACTATTCCGAAAATTCAGATGGAAAATTTTATATAAACCATGTGTTGTATGCTAGAGACATGTTGTTTTTTGTTTTTTTTTTTACCCCAGTTAAAGCTGCTTCTATAACATAAACTATAATGACAAAATTATTTTACAATTCTTAACAGAAATTATCACAGTGGAGAGACATTGTTGACATGTTGAAACTGTGACCTTGACCATGGCTGACCATGACATTGTCTAATTTATTTAGGATTATAAAAATAAATGTGACAGAGATTATGCAAATTGAGTCCAAACGTTTTGTTTATGTGAAGCGTAACCCTGGTTCCCTGAGAGGGAACGAGATGCTGCGTAATCATTATGGGGACATGCCCTGAGTGTGACGTGGTCTGAAGCCTTATACAATCACGTCAATTTATTGGCTGATGGTGCTTAGTGCCGCCACCAGGGAGCTACGTCACAAGCTGAATAAAGGTGCTCGCTTCATGCCATCACGTCAGATTTTATGCAGGAAGGCATGAGTCTTTGAAGCTACTAGAGAGTATGGCAAGCTTACGCAGCATATCGTTCCATCTCAGGGAACCGGGTTTATGCTTCATGTAACCGAGACATTCCCTCTCGAGGGACTCGAGCTGCATAATCGCTATGGGGAACTACATACATTCATGCCATGTGAACTGAAGCTACCAACTGTCTATGGCAAGCATATAGTGGTGCACAAGCGAGCTAAACTGTCTGAGTGCCCTAACTAGGCAAAGCATATGTAACTTTTCATGTTCCTCCAACTCCAAAATTAATAGTCTGTGAGAAAAAGGATGTACAAAAGAAAGGACCTTGCTCAAATAGCCCAAGTGAGGTCTTAACACCACCCTTGAATACCCTGGTGCAAAATTCATATATAAGGGATTGACCGACAGCTCATGCAAATCATCAACCCTCTTAAACAATGCCTATGCCACCAGCAAGGCTGTTCTGAGAGTCAGAAATTTATCAGCAACTGTTGCCAGGGGATTGACTGTCTCAGAATTGGAAGCAACTGAGACTTGTCCTCCACCACCCGGATTGAGGTGAGTAACCGCGCCACCACGAGGACCTACTAAGTAGTAGCAGGAATTGGGCATTCCAAACTGGGGAGAAAAAGGGGATATAATATATATTTTTTAAATAAAATAAACAAAATAAGTGCTTGTTCAGTCGCTATAGTGGCAACATAGACTTTAAGCGTTTCCAGGGCAACCCCAGCCTCAAAATGCTCTTGCAAAAATTCCAGCACTCTACCGACAGGGCAGTGAACCAGATCTTCATCTTGCCCTGTACACTAAGAAGCAAAAATATGCCATTTGATTGTATAAACCTTTCTTGTTGATGGAGCTCTAGCATTCAGAATGGTATCAACCTCCGCAGGGGATAATCAATCATTCAAAAGAATGCCCCGTGTAGGGGCCTGTGGCACGGTGGAGGGCGGGGCCGGGTCGTGACTCAACACGCCCGGTCCCATCTTTGGCTAATCAAGCCACCAAGAGGGATAAAGGCTGACTGCAGAGGGTGGTGCGAGACAGAGAGATCCTTACGGACATGTCCGTCGTCCTATGTGTTTGTCTTTTGAGTTTACCGTTAAACCTTTAGGTTGTATGTCAAGCCGGTTTCTCGCCTCTTCCTTGCCCCTGAACATGAACTTCTTTACATTGGTGCCGAAAGCCCGGGAGGGAAGAGGTATACGCCATAGTAGAGTTCTCGCCACTACCCCAATGAAGCAGCAGTGGCCATTTGCCCGGGGACAAGGAGCCCAGCCACCTGGAAGCGGAGGAACGGCCGCCGACCGCGAGGGGAGAAGGGGCTCCTGGCCAACCGCCTGGAGCAAGGAAACCGCTGCCAGGGGCGGGGGAGGCCCCTTCCGATCCCCGAGAACGTGGTGTGGCGTTCCATCCGCCAGAGGCTGCCGTTCGGTAGAAGGTGGAGGAGTGGCTGAGGAATAAGCTACGGCGTATCGGAGAACCGGTGAGTAAGTTTTTTTTATCTCTCTATCCTCTCTCTCTCACTGCCGCTCTGCGTTGGCCTTTTCCCTCTTTTTTAAATTGTAGTGTTTTTTGTCATGTTTTAAAAAATGTAATGGCGCCCCCGCCAGGGGATGTACGTCAGGCCGGGAGTCCCCAGCCTGAAAGAACAAGGGAGGAATGTGGCACGGTGGAGGGCGGGGCCGGGTCGTGACTCAACCCGCCCGGTCCCGTATTAAGCTAATCAAGCCACCGAGAGGGATAAAGGCCGACTGCAGAGGGTGGTGCGAGAGAGAGAGATCCTTACGGACATGTCCGTCGTCCTATGTGTTTGTCTTTTGAGTTTACCATTAAACCTTTAGTTTGTATGTCAAGCCGGTTTCTCGCCTCTTCCTTGCCCGTGAACATGAACTTCTTTACAGGGCCATACTGGCCAATACGGCGCTACTAACAGAAGCTGAACCTGATTCTCCTGAACCCTCTGTGGAACTGCACACAATAGACAGGTCGGTAAAAATGTGTAAAGATGTGTTGTTGGCCACTGATGCAACAACGCATCGATGCCCAGAGGTGCCGGGGGCAAGGGGGAAAACCAGAGGGGACAGTGTGATGTCTCGTTGAAGCAAAAAGATCCACTTCCGCTCTTCCAAATCTTATTCATATTTGTTCCACAGTCTGAGGATGTAATTTCCATTCTTTGGGCATCAAGCCCCATCTGTGCAGGAGATCCGCAAATTCAACTGGCCCAGAACATGTATGGCTCGTAGAGACAGCACATTGTCCCATGCCCACAGAAGATTGCACCATGCAAGCCTCAGCATGGCGTGAGAGTGCACACCTCCATGGCGATTGATGTAGAATACCATCGTCCTGCTCTCGGACCAAATTTCCTCTGGGGAGGAAAAATTTTAACGCCAGCAGCACTGTGAACATCTCCTTACAGTTTATGTGCCAATATTGCCACTGGCCCATCCAAACCCTGTAGGCTAGATGCCCCCATACACAGTGCCCCAACCCATGGAGGAGGCATCTGTCATTATAACTATGCAGTGACACACCTGTCCCAACGGAACGCCCAATATCAAAAGCTGAGTCTGTTTCCATGGTAACAGTGTTTGGTAGCACCCATGCATCACTTTGAATTATTATTATTATTATTATTAGAACTTCATTAATCCCTGCAGGGCAATTAATAGTGGTTGAAGTCCCTTTGTGAAGTTCATCCTGCACTGTAAAATATCTTGCATGCAAAATGCCCAGGGGAATGACAGCACAAGCCATGATCATTAGACCCAAAAGCCTGTGAAATGTTCTCGCAGGGATAACATGTCTCACATTGAACATAGTTAGACACTGGCGAAATGACAGAATGCGAGTTGGAGACAGCCATGCCTGCATTGTCCGTGAATCTAGCTCCACCCCTAGAAACAGTCTGTTGCTTTGGCAACAGGACACACTTGTCTAGGTTTACACATACCCTTAGATTGATCAGATGGCTGAGAATGACCTCTTGATGTTGGGCACCAAATAATCGTCGAGATAATTCAAAATGTGGATGCCCTGAAGCCTCAAGGGCATCATAACCACATCCATGCATTTTACTTATGCTCACTGCTTGATTTGTGTACATCATATTCTGTTATGCATGTCTCAAAACCATTGGTCATGGAGACAGAGGCCGAATTAAATCTGGCAATTATAAGGGCCGGCCACTCTGAATGTATTTAAAGCAGAGGATGCCAGATAAACCATCTTCCCTAGCCTAGAACCAGGGATGAATGCAAACATGCAGGGGATTGAGAAACAAGCAGGCTTGCAAAATTGCCACTGCATTCTTATGGGGGGGGGGGGGGGGGCAACATGTGGTGCTTATGTTCACTGTGTACCTTTGCATACAATTGTGAAATGATGAACATTGAATTCTGTTATGCATATCTTGAGGCCCTTGGTCATGGAGACAGAGGTTGAATTCAAGAGGCAGGGCGGGTTTTTCGCTCCCCGGAAAGCTCCGGGGGAAAATGTAACTATATTCTGGTTGTCAGATGTTCAAAGTGCGTAAAACTGCGAACTCATTCTGATATTGACCTAAGGGCAGATAGGAGAGAAACTGCTACATTTATACAGTACAATTACGCTTACTGAATGGGGGGTCATACTTCGTTACTCAGCAAGCCCTTAGGCTCATGTGTAGATCTATATTTATCGTACATTGAGTTATATTACGCATGCCCTGAGACTCTAAGTCATGGAGGCTGAGGCATATCTCATGCTGAAAATATATAATGGTCGTTCGCCAGCATAAATTACAGGGGAAACTGAGTTAAATGAGCTAAATTAGTTTACTTAAAACTGCATTCTCCCAGAATGACACAGAAAAGGACAATAAGGACAAGGGGCAAATTTATACCTTACCTCCCCCCGCCGACAGCAACATGCTTTGATCGCTTTCGCTCACAGGGAGTATGACAAACACAAAGAAGAAACCACTGTACATTCGCACAAGACATGGAGCCGAAAAACCCAAAACGACTCCTGCACACTGAGCGCCATGGAACTGGAACAGGTAGGGATAAAGCCACGTGGCGATTAATTGTGAGCCTCGAAAAGTGCAGCTGTCCCCGTCAGACACCTGAAATATTTAGTAAAAAGGTTCTTATATAAAATTGCTCTGAAATTTAAGCTGTATAAACAATATCCTTACTGTGTTCTTGCCTCGTTTAAATGAGTTTTTTTTCATGTTTCGATCTTTTATTTTGAAATTCGTTTTCTACCTAATGTCATGTGTCCTTGTCATGTGGTTTCCTGTTCCCTTCATTAGTTCCTGTCATGTGAGTATCTGGTTTCATGTGTCTTATCTTATAATCAGTTATTTTTTTATTATTGGATCTTGTTTATTAGTCTTGTTATTATGTTCATTAGTTTAGCCTCGTCATGTGGTTACCCTTGTCCATGTATTTAAGCCCTATTGTTTGCCATTGTCCTTTGTAAAGTATTGTATTGGTGTAACGTAATGTCAGTCTTCATGCTGTTGTCAAGTCAATTCCACTTCTGGTTTATATTCTGTTTTGTTTTCTTTGGATTCATGTGTTTTCAGCACTTTGTAAATATAACACTCACATCACTATCGTTCTCATCCGTTCCTGTGTTCAGCCTGTCCTGTCCTGCCTTGCCTGAACATTACAGAATACATGGCTGACAAAATTAACCATTAATGTCAAGGGTCCCACTGAAGAATATGTGGTCGATTTTTGTGGACTATGCGAGCATGTGGCTTTCAATGAAGTTGCTCTCAAGGACTGTTTCCGTGCTGGCTTAAATGAGCCTCTATGCTCCATGATGATTGTAGGCAAAATTCGATGGATCTAGCTCAGTTCATGGACTATGCCCTGGTGCCTAATGATTAGTCTTTTACTGTGGGAGTGGCTAATGAGGTACTCAGCACTCCCACAAAGGCTGCCACATCTGAGTCATCTGCCTCTGTCCACGAGCCAGTATCCATGACTGCCACGGTAAACAAGCCAGCATCCATGTCTGCCAAGGTCCACGAGCAAGCATCCATGCCTGACAAGTTCCTCAAGCCAGCGTCCATGCCTGTCACGTTCCTCGAGCCAGCGTCCCAGGCCCCCCCAGCACTTTGTAAATAAAACTGCACTTGGGTTCTCACATCATCATCATCATCCTCATCCATTCCTTTGTTCAGCCTGTCCTGCTTGCCCGAACATTACAGTTCTTCACTCAAAAGGGAGGACAAAGAAAATTTACTTTGACCAGAGTCGTTGGAACAAACACATGCTTAGACAAAATCAAGAATTAAAGAACAGAAAATATGACCCAATGGTGTGAAGTGAGCACATTTATGGAGCTCATGATGTAGCTCCCTGGTGACATTGCTAAGCCATATGTGACACTCAGGGCATGTCCCCATAGCGATTACGCAAAGGAACTTTGATAGGCAGTTGTTTATTGAAAATATATTTTTAAGTTTACTGTACGTATTGTTTGATATCTTACAAATCCTTACCTTTCATTTGATTTTTATATTTATGAATGTGTTGCATTTAAAACACTTTGTTTTGCAGTTTAACATTGTGACTTATTGCTGATGGAAGGTTAAGTTAAATGTGCTTCCAAGTAGCCTATAGCAAATGCATATTAAAAAATTATAATTGTAACAATTATGTAAAGGAGGAAGCAGGGGCCGCCTTGACAAAACACGTAAACATTTATTGTTGCACTTTTCAGTCGCACACAATAAGGCCGCTTTTCAGCAGTACACAAAAGGTTTACTTTTCAGCAACACCACACTGACACGCAGACCCTCACAGACAGCTTTGTGCATCTCTCTCCCTCATCTGTCTCTGTCTCTCCTTAAATACTCCCCGCACACATGAGATCAGTGTGGCACATAGGTGGACCTCATTCGCCTCTTATCTTAGACACCACTCGGCCCGCCCTGCTCACCACAATAATGAAATTATTTAAAAATATATGTAATAAATGCACTAAGTATTCACATTTCATTTAGATTTAACTTTTTCACTATTTTTATTATTATGAGGTAAGCGGTTTGTCTTACTGTAATGTCTATATAACATCAAACCTTTAAATCTAGTTAAAATTTTAAGACAAGGCTTTTTTAAACCAACATCAAAGTTTGACAAAACCTAGTCTTGCGTAGCTAGACCGTCGACTTAAACAGCAACAGTATGGAGTCTAACACATCTAACATTGACAAAGAACCTCCCACTTAGGCAGGAAAAGCCGTCTAACTGACATGTAAAGACACCAGTCACAGCTGGGTCTGTAATACATGATATTTAGGGGCGGGATTATTAGAGAAATCTCATACCATAATAAAATACTGGCATGGGAAAATAAATAATTTATATAATGGTACACGAGTCTCCACGAGTGATTGCACAGAAAACACCCAGGATAATAGTGTAAAATTTGTAGAGAGTGTAAGTACAGCACAGGACCTTATTACAGAGTATTTCAAAGAATTTCGCAGTGGAGCTTTTGGAGTGGCCGACGGATTCACCAGCTGACATTTGCGGCATGTCACACACAACCGGCTAACATCCCCGCAAATTCTCGGGCAATAGAAACAGGCCATTAGACAGCTTGGTGTTTTCCCCTGCTCACCATCGGACTTTGATGAGCCGTCTGGAACAACATTTCAAGACGGCTCTTTGGGACTAACAACTGCGTTGTATCTTCATTTGTCTGAGCATCCTGTGTCACTTGATACAACCAATTATTTATATTATCGAGAAATATGAATATGTTAGTGTGATGTGTGGCTGAAGGCATTGACCATCAATTACTTTCACTTGGTCAAACATGCTCTTAAGTGTTTTGGTCTTGTGTCTGCTCCAGACGGAAATCGCCAGTGGGAATTCCCTTAATGACTGGGGAAGCCGAGGGGAATTCGCGGAAAATTCGGCCAATTAGTACCCAAAATTAGCCCAACAGACCGGCCCAAACCTCACAACCACACCAGTGGCAGCAGCTTCCCCCACCTGAGAGTAAGAATGGGCAGAGCTGAGGGAGAGAGAAACATGAATGTTACTGCACCCCTAAGGCCTGGGAACCAGTTTCGGAGGATTGAGCCAATGTTTCTGGGGGAATGGGATAGGTCAGAAAGAAGGAGGAGAGAGACCACAGAGGGAGAGAGATAGCAGGGCGCACCGGCCCTCAGATACGCTGCTAAATGGTCTTCCACAAACTGTACTGCTTCCTCCAGCAACTCTGTGTTCCTTTCGGTAGTCGGGAGATGAATTGTTCCATTACCACGAGATGATATCACCGACGTCACTGTGCTCCTCAGCCAGCACCCTTCGCCAGCAGGCGTCACAGAGCTGTTGAGCAAAGGCAAACAAGCAGCCGACTCCACTCAGCATGAGGGATCAGAACCGGTGGCAATGCTCTTCCAGACTGCGGCCAACCCACTGCAGGGTGGCTTTCTTCAGCTCAGGGTACATTAGGAGGTTGTCGACCGAGTTTTTGGGCCGTGTGTTCGAGAAAGAGCTCAAGAAAGGCCTCCGGATCATCTTGCACCCCCATCTTCGCAAGTATTACATGGGGGTTGTGGCATGCCCTCTTCTGGGGTACCAAGCTCCACAACGCCCATCTGTCCACCTCTTGGCCTCGAAGGAGCACCTCGAAACGTTGTTGCTGTTCCACCCGCAGATCCACGAGGGACTGGTGTTGAGCCTGATGGATTCTGGCGAGGGATCGAAAGACTTCCTCCAGCAGCATAGATGACTCCATAGCAGCACACCCTTCAAATCAAAATAAAATAAAATATCTTTATTGTCATTCAACCATATACACAAGTGCAACAGTGTTGAACCAATTAAATCACATCATGTTATTTGAAGTACGATTGGATTAAACTATCCAATCACAATCTCCTATCAATAGATATCCAGTTAGTGAACCGACTGAAGTGTAAGTTTGAAAGGGCATACAGATAAAATTGTGGTTGGAAAAATGTCAAGGCCTGGGTCCACCTAAATTAGAAATAGGACCACCCAGAATATTAGAGATTATAGTTTGATTTCAAATATATATTTACAAAATAGTTTTTAAAAATGCATAAATTCTGATTTCTGAAAATGTGAAAGAACTGTTAAGGAAAATTTGGAACATTTGCAGAAAATCTGCATCTGTGGTGCGTGTGTTCTCATTAATGTACGCAGCATGGAAACCAGATAAATCTTGACTCAGTTTAACAGTAATGATAGCAATGCTTTTCGTACATCTTAATTTTGAACTGGAATGCTATGCATTTTACTATAAACTCTTCAAAGACACATGCACACTGAGAAAAAATGCAGCCAGCGAAAAGTACAAGGTGGCAACAGTTACAGATGTGGATGCACCCTCTACTTGGAATTGATCTGTGCATAGGTAAGGATACATCATTTTCATTTTTGCATCATTTTAATTTTTTCATCCCGTTTTACACAAGCAGGAATCTGGTCACCCTACTGAGAAATAATTTCCAATTTTGTGTGCTGTAAGCATCAGGTGGTTAGTACACTGATTGTGGCTGTGCCGTGTGAGGCTGAGACTAGACAAAACCTACCTAGTTATGTCATAGATGTTGTTGTTGGTACCAACATACAGATTCAATTGTGTATTTCTGTACTTTAACGTTGTAGAATTCTTCCAGATAATGGGTGTACATTGCAGCAGTAGAGAAAATAAAGTTTTAGCAAATTGCACTTGAAGAGTGTCACCAGAGGTGTTGAGTCCTAATCACTGGGGAAGTCTAACTGCAAATCCCAATTACCACTGGGCTTCTTCCAGACCCATTGCTCTGTGGCACAGTAATCCCTGCAATCTGCAGACATGGCAATATTTTAGGATTTGCCAATACTACTGTCCTAATTGCAATGGAGTCAGATCTGACAGAATGAATGGCACTGTCACATTTAACTGTGAACAGTCGATGGGAAATCTCTAATTTTGAGTCACAGTATTTTATATTCTGTATCGTACAGTACACTGTCCAATAAATGACAATCTTGAAAAAAATTATAGAAATGAATAATGTCCACTGGCAGTCTTTAAAGCTATATTTTTTATACTTTGTTAGACTTGTTCTGCAGCAATATCCATCAAATAATTATATTATTGATTAAGCAATACATATCTAAATAAATGGTCTCTGAACATGCTTTTTAGTTCTACTGTTGGCCTCAAAAAAAGGAATTACACAAACAGGAGGAAATGGTACTTTATTTTTTTATTTATTCTTTCCACTGTTATAGGTAAATATTGATGGTCATTTACAGATAAGGGCCAGATGAGTATTGAACATTTCTATCAGTCCTCTCCATATCACACAATCATATAATTTTAATGTTTCAATTTCAGCCAATCTCTTCCATCTCCATATGGCAGCTAATGGTCTAACAATCGGATTAGGTGAGATAGAGATGCAAGATTCAGGAGGCTATTATTATTGGTCCAATGATGTAATTAGTAAAATGTTGGGACAGGATGATTCATCTGTATACTGTGAATCAAGTTAACTGATATAATATTGTATAAGTAATTTCATATTGTTGAGACTTCCTTTTCCATGCCTTGCTCTAGAGAGGTTAGATGTGGTAGGCTTGCAGATGATATTATTGCATCAAAACATGACTGATGGTCATACTGTTTTGTGTGAAATATTCCTCCAGTTATGAACAAAATGTCCCAGATACTGGTCACCCTAGCCTTTTAAATTCTCTCTTCAAACTGCAAAGGCAATTGAGCCCAAAGTGTGTGCCCCAAAGAATGAAAAATGGCCCACCATCTGCGTCATTAAAAATTACCTCTCATCCCTGAATGTCATACACCAATGGACCTATAATAGCAAATCAGTGCACTACATTTTCATTAAAGCAATAAAATTGGAGATCAACTTCAAACTATTACCCACTCCATGAGGCAATCTCCTCCCCATCACTATTTAAATGGGCAAGGTTATTAGTATTGGTAATTGCATCGGGCACATTATGCCATGTTAATGCAGTTCAATAGGTACTGTAATTGTTTGCTTATGGGCAATGGAAGGAAACCAAGCATTTGAGACAGATCAGCTAAGAAGAGAATTAGAGAGTATTGTTCAATGCATCTTAATATTACAATTGCAGCAACAGCGGCATGTGGGTCCTTGTGGTGCTTCCCTCCTCCCTCCCCAGTCTATCTGCTGAGATCACACAGACAGCTTCCATTATGGAAATGTCTGCTCAAATGGGCATGTTTCTGTTCGGCCCAGCTCTGCCATGTCCTGGAGATAGAACTTTTCTTATTGACTGACCATAAAGACCACTGTTCACTGCACACCGCTCATGCTCTGGGCAAAATACAGACCAGTTCCCAACTCACATTTTCCAGTGTGTTGAATCTTCCCTTACAGGGATTCACATGATTTCATATTTCCAGGTGATTGGATGGATGCATGGCAAGCCCCAGGTGCATAGTCTTCCATCAAGCTAATGCTCAGAAAAACACCATCAGAGAGGCTCAGAGCATGCATGGTGGCTGTTAATGGTTGAGGAATGTAGAGACCACAAATACTATGACTTGAAAGACACAAAAACATACACATTGTCCCAAAAACTCAGGCTTTCTGTATCACCATCTGCTGTTATATCTGATAAAGGTTGCAGTTTTTTTCAAGAGCTTCAGTCAAAAGGGCTTGATAACTGCAACCACTCAAAAGGCACTTTATTTATTTTTATTTTTTTTCATTGCACCCTAGATAAAGAGGCATGGTTACTGAGAGCGAATTTAATTTAAACATTCTGACTTTCTAAGTCTTGGGCCGCTTTGATCCATTTCTGATTTGTTTTACTTTTTTAGGCCTGCTTTAATGAGAAAGGGCCACTGGACATAAAAACCTTCCATTGGAAGAGGCCTTCAGTTCAAGTCACTCATGCCAATTCAGAGACCACAGTATACTGAAATATGTCCATGACTAATACTGCCTACTGCTCTCATTCATGCTTAACATGGTTTACACAAGTAGACATGCTCCTGGATCAACATCCTTTGTTGTTCCTGGAACAGAGTGTATCAATCAATTCCTCTCTGATATTTGAGGTAAAGTTTGGAATAGGGTTAGGATTAAGGCTAGGATTGATTGGCAGGAATGTAGTTCCTTGAACAAAAAGATATGCTATCAAGGAACATGTCCTACTTGTGAAAATCAAGAAAATAGTCTTGTATGAAATGTAATACCACACTGCTCTACATTTCTGACTTTCAACTGGATCTTCAGATTTTGTGATATCTGTGCACTGAGCTCTAGAGAGTTTCTGGTTTTCCTTGAATTGAATACCTAATATCAACTTAAAATGAACTTGAATGTGTACCGTACAAGGCAATCACTGAGATCTTGAGTACTTGGAAATAATAAGTGACATACCCCAACCCCCCCCCCCCCCCCCCATCATTTACTCACACTTGTACAATCCCAGATGTGTGTGACTTTCTTTCTTCAGCAAGACACAAAAGAAAATATATAGACAAACGTATCAGCTCTTTAGGGTGCCAAATTTGAATACTCCAAAAATAGCACAAGTCAGCATAGAAGTAATCTATATGACTCCAGTGGTTGAATCAAAGTCTCCAGAAGTGAACTGATAGGTGTGGTTGATAAACGGATCAATATTTAAGTCTTTTTACTATAAATTATTCTCCCTGCTCAGTCAGTGTTCACTTTAAATTTCACTTTCACATTCTTCTATGTGTGTTTTTGGTGATTCATATTCTTCATGCATATGCCCCTGCTGGGCAGGTAGAAGAATTTCTAGAAATCATTTACTTAAATATTGACACCCAAACCTATCATATCACTTCAGAAGATATGGATTAAACCACTTGAGTCATATGGATTACTTTTATCCTGCCTTTATGTGATTTTTGGAGTGTCAAAATTTTCGCACACCATCAGTTGCATTCAGAGCTGAAATATTCTTCTCAAATTCTTAATTTGTGTTCTGCCTAAGAAAGAAAGTCATACACATCTGAGATGGCATGAGGATGAGTAAATGATGAGAGCATTTTCATTTTAGGGTGAACTATTTCTTTAAGATGCTTTTTAAAAAGTTATACTATTTGAACACACCGTCTTAAAAACATGACTGAAAACCACACTGTAAAGTGAGGGTACAGTGAGATGCAATGCAATAGCCAAATACATCAAAATGCATTATATCTACATAGACAAAAAAAAAAAAATACAAATAAATGTGCAGACATAACTCACTCTATTGCAACCATAGGAAGAACCAAGGGAGACACTATTTGGTTTACTTGATTTTCTTGGTTGAGCAGAATTGGGGATAAAGCCGTGGAGATTTTGGTATTATTTTAGATTGCTTTAAAATGTTTCCCGAAGGGCAACAAAAAAAGAACAGTGCCTTCTTAACATTCAGCTCTTACGAATGAGCTTCTGGTCCACCTGACATAAATAGGGGTTAATGATGCTATATTATATGTTGATTCCCGATGAGCTCCAGGCTCCTTGTGTTTCTGTGCTTTCAGTCTCAGCTCTGTGATGATGACTCAGGTTGCTGTTGAAATCCCTTTCATTACACTGTGCTTCATTACAGAGTCTGAATGCAAATAGTACAGTACATAGTGAGATGTGTTGATTGCTGTGTTTAGGGTGGCAGGGAATCACTTGGCTGTTCTCCTACTGCAGCTGCTGTCAACAACTTGTTTATTCCCATGATTTCAGCAAATACCTTTAATATTTTCAAATACAAGCAAGATCACTTAATATATCTGAGGATATCCAAAATTAAATTTTCTTTATGGCTTTAAGTTTGCACAAGGGATGTTTTGGAAATGCTGAAAAACAGCTGTACTTCTTACTCGTAAATTAAATCATACTCTGTTTTCATTTGATTTCAAAATTATCAGCTTGGTGTGGCTGTTGGATACGATGTGGAGCAGATGTACATTTTTGAAACGATGATGAAAATCTAGAGGTTGATGGCATTTAATAACACATCAGATGCATTTAGTCGTTGTTTTTGTTTTTTCATATTTATAGAATTTATAATTATTTGATTTAGCTTAGGTTTCTATAGAGAGCAATATATAGATATGTTGGGAAAAGAAAGCTGGGGGCGAGACAAGCATCTAGAGCATATTGAGTTTTTTTCAGTCATAAACTTGTGAAATTTGTCTTATACAGTGTCTCATGTATAATTAATTTCTGAATCCACAATATGTCCCATGACACTTTGCGGGCGAAGTGGGTGGAACTTCCGGTTAAGCATAAATAATCATTATGTGATTGTGGCGATCAAGACGAGCACAAACGAAAAACACCAACTACGCCACCCTGGGAATTTCACCCAGGGAATGGTTTCTACTACCTAATTGCAATGATATTAATATAATTTAAGGACACACTGGTACATATACAATTCAGCCAAAGACGACGTTCAATTTTGAAGAAGAAACACCTTTTATTTCAATAATTTAAAACAATTTAAAACACATTCATCTCTCGGCGGAATAGAACACAATAAAAAAAGGGAAAACAAAAAAATCATTTATAATTGCTGAGACTTACCGATGGAGGAGAAAGGAGTCAAAGGCAGTAAGAAATCCCAGGAAAAGCCCCCAAACCCCCCCCCCCCCCAAGTAAACACACAAGGAAATAAAGAAAATCAATATATAATCTTTAAAATTATATAATCTTATAAAATCTCTAAAAAAAAAAAATAACATAAACTTATCACAAAATACCCACAATATAAACGGCCAGAACCAACAATGGTTCTAGAGAGGCAGTAAAAAAAAAAAGAAGAAAAATATATATGAATTCAATAATCAGAAAAGGAAATCAACACAAAAGATAAATACACTTTAATCTAAATTAGAATCAAAACAAACAAAAAATGGAAAAAAAATAATCAGGAAAATTATAATATAAAGTCCCAACCCCTTGAGCTATATACAAACATCATAAAAACACTGACCCACATGAAACAAATAGCACATACTTTTGGCCATGTAGCCGTGATTGCCCAGTAATTATAAATGGCAAGACAAGCACACAGCAATCTGCTCCAGTTGCTGGTACAATGTTCAATACATGCGCAAAAAGCAAAACACAGCAGTGCAAGCAAAACAGCAATGCAGGCAGAACAGCAACTAGTGAATCTGTGTGGCTGACGACAATCTCCAGCTAAACGAGCCTCTTTCCGATCAAGCAGCCTTCATGTATACCAGAGGGAAACAGCATGATGCTGCAAGTCCGTTTGTTGAATGCACGGAACAACAAAATAGAAGACCGGCCCTCCAACCGGAGATCTGTTAGCACAGCAGAGCACACGGAGAGAGCAACCCAGAAGCACAACACAACTTCCGTCACCAACAAGTAAGAGAGAGGGCGTTAGAAGAACTACGCTAGATTTATAGAACGGAGCCTCGCACGGAGATTGGCCAAAAGTATGCCAGCTCATTACGTGTTAACTCATACTGCTACATTATGTACTAATGCAGCATTAAAAATGACAGAAAGCTAAGAACAAATGATCACAGAATTATAGCGAGGTGAGATTGTTCTTCCTCACCTATCTGTTAATGATTATGGATTTCAAGATGATGGCCAAATAACGTAAATAGAGAAATGTTGGTTATTTTGTTGAGTCTTTATCCAGACCAGTGCAAACTAAGCTCTCAGAATTCTGTAGAAGTCGACCTATAAAAATGTGGTCTGACTGGGCTGAGAAATACGGTGGGCAGACGGTGGGCAGTACAGTGGGCAGTTGTTCCCGGGACAGTCCCATATTTAAGCACTTTTTCTAGTGTCCTGACTTATTCTGAAAATTATTTTTTTGTCCCGTATTTCCCATCTCCTAAAATTTCACTATCGCCTATGCAGCTTTCTCAGTCACGTAAGTATATGTGAGGATGCTGCTAAAAGTAAGTGTGCCACACCAAGAGTTAGCAATTTGTTTGTGAAGCAAAGTTCCAAATCTGACAAGGTGCACACAAGTGAAAGACATTTTGCTTATCATTCTGTTGTGCATGGCCATTGCGTTGCACATTCATGACCTTAGAAAAGTCTTGCTGACCAGGCTGGAGGAATCATTCATATCCTATGACATTAAAAAGCAGTTGGATGCCATGGTTGAAGCTGGTGACATGTAAGCACATGATTTACAGTGAGAAACTTTTATTCAGCATCGGTGGTTTATCTCCAAAACTCATTGGAGCTGCTCATTGGAGAACACAGAAAAACTTGTCCCTACTGAGAGACATCCCAGAGTAGAAAGACATTCAGAGCAGCCTCTAACACTTCTACTTCAGAATCCCCGCTCTCAGTTTGATTGATGAAACCACACCCTTTGATAAGTGGGCTTGCACAAAAAACATTGCCACTCGTCTCATCATTGAGTGGAACATGAACAAGAGAGATGTCTGAGAGATGGACAGACGTTTTTCGTGAGCTGGAGAGTAAGACCATCAACTTTGGAGTCTTAGGAAAGGTTGTGGAGTTTGTTTTATACCTGCCTGGGACATCTACATCTGTGGAGTGTGCATTCTCATTAATGAATGCAACATGGACACCGGATAAATCTTGACTGAGTGTAATAGTCACTAAGGCAATGCTTTTTGTATGTTTTAATTTTGGATGGGACTGGTCTGCATTTTACGATAAATTCTTGAAAGACAAGCACACACAGAGAAAAATTTCTGCCAGCAAAAAGTACAAGGTGACAACAGTTACAGATAAGGATGCACCCTCTACTTCACATTGATCTGTGCCTAGGTAAGAATTTCATTTTTTTTTGGGAGGGGGCTATCCCGTTTTCCACAAGCAGGAATCTGGTCACCCTAACTATTTCGCTTTGAAGAATATGTTCCAAGTTCCCCATTTCTATTTAGTACTATTAGCTCTATAAAATAATATAAGTTATGAAGACCAGCTATTGTGCCCTGGTGATTTATTGTTCCTTCCTTTGGGGTGCCATCCTGTAAGTTGCTAGCACTTTTGATTTGCACAGCACCGTTATACGAGCAGATTGCAAGGTTATATATTTACTGTCAGATATTTTTAAGGCCTGGACATGTGGTCAGCTGAGATAGCAAGCATATGTTTGTGCCACAAACAGTGCCCTCCAAAGGAGGCTGACTGAGTTGACACCAACCAGGGCAAATTCTCCTTTGTTGTCACTTCCTTTTCACTTCAGTGCTACCAGATAATAGATGAGGCCTGACTTCAAAAGGCCATATCTAATGCGCTTATTCAAAATGTATTTTTAAATGTTTACAGATTAGAGCAAATGTCAGTATTTATTTTCATGCTTTCATATGTATCTTTCATCCTTGGCAAACCTAACAGATAGGGTGCTATTTTTATGGCAAACTTAGCTTGTTTATATGCTAGAAAAATCATATAGTTTTGAATTTTCTGCAGTCTCATTAGAAAATCTTCTTTTGCAAAGCCATAACAGATCTGGCCATTACTTTTATTTTTATAGAACTATTAATTTTTTCAGAAAACAAAACAGAAAAGGGTTTTGTAATTCACTTAATGGGAGTGAAAGGTTAATTATTAACAAAGGAAATTTAGAATGTGATTTCCTCTGCATTGTCCAGATGATTTAGACAGATCACACTCTTAACTGACTGCATTTGAGCTCAGTTGTTAAAAATGATTCAATCTGCAATAATTGCAATAATAAGTGGCTGAGGAGCTTCCTTCTGCTGCAGTGTTCAGAGCCATGACTCATCCATTCAACCACTGAATATGAAAATGATCTTTATGCACTGAGGAAAAAGTGGCTCTGACAAATCTGATTGCATATATGCACACACACAGACACATGCACACAGATTCGCAGTCAAGAAGATCTCAAGTCTCTCATTTTCATTCTTACAAACTAAACAAGAGAGAGACGTTTGACAATAACAAAGAGTGGCGAAGGCTTGCAATTTGAGATGAACATGTAAACAGACATTCAAGAAGATCAGCTCACCTCCAGACTGTCAAAATCCCAGGGGGTTTTAGACTCTCGGTAAACCAAACCACACTTGTTATGCCAACTTCTGTTTTCACTATCAGTACCTCACACAAACCGGGAGTCTATTTGTCTCTTTGAATTTGCTGTATAGCAGGTGCAGGGCCTTCTGTACAAAATGCCATTTATTATTGTGTATGGTCTAAATTTCCTGCTACACAGGGCCTGTTGAGTATCTCTTAGTAAAGATTTTCAGAATTTAATGGATATTGGTTTCTGTGGTCCATTAACCATAGTCCTTTATTAGCATAAAGTACAGAATCTCCCATCAAATTTTCAATGGGTGGGTGTTCTTTGAGTAGGAGGTGCGGCATATGGCACATTATTTATGCAGCATTATATCTCACTATAATGGTAAGATGCTAGTTTGAAATGTCTGACAATTTATCAGGCAAAGCAAACAGTGAAACAGTGAAAGTGCTAATGTCTAAGATGAATACACAGAGATTATATGTTAATGTTTTGGTTCATAAACTACAGACCATAAACAATTATTAGTACTATTAGTTATTCATTATAACTATTAATAATGCTTGCTTTAGCAGGGTGCCAATATTACAATTTAACCTGGTCTAAATTGGTGCCCCAGGTACCTAAACCTCACCATGAAGTCTAACTCCTAACTTCTAACCCATACCCTAAACATAACCATGAACCAAACCATGATTTTTGAAAGGAAACGTCTGTGAACAAATTTGGTGACTCATTCCATATTTATGAATGCATGAGAAATTACTAATTCATGTCAATAACCTGCAGTATGCTTCTCTTGTCTTGTTACAAAGCCGATGTGTTCTTTCTTCCATGGTACACAGAAGTTATTTTCTAGTTAAAATCATGGTTTGGGTTAGTATTTAAAACAATAAATGTAAGAATGGTAATTTAAAACCGAGATGTTTCTTAGGTGATACACTACATTAATTTTCCTTTTTTCAAAACTTATTTTTTCTTCTTATTCTGTGTGTAACAATAGCCAGCTGGTACGTGAGATGTGTGGAATGTGTAAACCTCAGTCCTATGGCCTCAAGAGGCACACTAGAAACTGAAACTAGATGCTGTATTCTTTAGTCTCCTCGTTATTGCGGCTCGGACCAGGTCGAGCAGGACCGGTTACAGTGGTGCCATTACCTGGATGGTAGTGAGATTTAGGGGATGAGTGTAACTGCAGCAAGATGGTATTTGATAGCTGTGTGGTATGTGTAATCCTCACTCCCCTACATATCCAAAACTTCAGCATATAACCCGTCCCATGCTGTTTGTGAAATGGACATTAACAACAGTGTATCTTGTTGAGGAGAGGTATGTTGTGACTTTTCAGACTTATGATGTTTGTCTTGTGGAAGAAAAAAAAAAAAAAAAAAACAGGGTAAAAAGTCCTATTGACCTATTTTGGAATAGAGAGATCATATTGGTTCTCTGTATCAGAATAGATGGGTGGGCTTGTTTGACTCAACATACAGCTATTCAGTAATATCCTTGCAACGTCCTACTCATGCCCTAATAAGCATCCAGATCACCTTAGAAACTATACAGCAAAATGACCAGGCCATATCTCTGTACCACTGTCACGATTCACTGTTGTCTGCCCTGTGTTTTGTCTCTGTCATCTATTCCACCCGGACTACATTTCCCTCATGACTGCCAGCTGTCCTTGATTGTTTCTATTATTTAAAGCCCTGCGGTTTGCTCACTCCTAGTCAGTTGTTGTATGTGTTTTGACCTCCTGTTCCTTTCCCATTGTTCATGGTTTCGTTTATTCCTGTGTTTACCCAGTTAGTCTTTACTTTATCTTATTAAATACTTTTAAGCTGTGTTTGGATCCTGTTCTGGTGACCTCCCTCCTTGTAACAACCACAATATCATAGAGACATGGGCTTGAGCTCCTTTAACTTGGGGCAGTATACAGAGTGCCGTTGTGAGAGCCTTTGGGCCCCTAGGTGCCTCTGCTACATCTTGCACCATAAAATCAAAGAGATATGGAGGTGTACTCTTTTGTCCTGGGGCAGTATCTAGTACGTAACTGCAACATCCTGGCGGTGAAGGTTGCTACAGCAAACACCAATTGCATTTTCTTTAGAAAATGCAGCATTGGTACTAAATTCACCTATGTTTTTCCCATTCACAGATGCAATTATTTAAGAGTCTTTTGCATAATATTTGTACACAAAACAAGATTTCTCAAACAGCCATTGTGCTTAATGTCAGACATGCATGTCTTTAGAGGTCATTGTCATTTTGTGGATAAGATCTGTCTCTCAGAAGGCAAAAGTCTTTTGTTTCTAAGTTGTTGTGGCGGTGAGCAGGGCTGCAGAGAAGATCAATGGATGAGACTGTGAGAGGACTGGTGCTGTGTGCAGGTCAGACTGAGAGGCAATGTGACGCATTTTCAAAGTGACAGAACCCCTGCCAGCTTCAACAACAGAAACACAGCGTAAACAGCACTCATGGGGAGACAACAACAAGGCAGTCACAATTTCAACTAGCACACACAGAGAAATTGATTTGTATTGTGACATTGAGTAGATCATCAATGCTTGATGTGCGCAATGGAGAAAATATCAAGGAGAGATGTCGATATGATGAAAGGGTAAACATTTTTTGTCAATGTGTTTCTCAAAGTTATAAAAAAGGTATTGTGTTCGCTCCAATTTTTTTCCGAAAGGGATAATCTAACCTTTGATAAATTGTTCAGCATAGGGTTTTACAAGGCTGTATGATCCTAAAACGTTTTTCAAAAAGAATATTGTTGGTTTAAAGTACCCCAAAATTATGCCAAGCTACGTTGTCCACAGGCAGGTAAATATTCAAGAGGTGTCTGGATCATTTTATTTAACACTAACTTGATTGGCAGAAGCCCTCACGGTGACAGAAAGGGAAGTTAAGCAAGTAGAGGTGTATACAGTAGCGTTTTAATGAAAGTTAAAGGCCATTGGTGGCATTATAGCCTAGAAACATTGTCTTGGTTGGTGAATATTCACTGTCAATTTCATGCTAGCTGTCACAGCCAGCTAGTGTAGAATTTAAGCAGAGGTGAAACCTGAGAGAATGTTTGGAGTTTAAATACTGTAGATGTCAAGCAGCAGCATATTGGATGCAATTCAGGGAATGTGTAGCAGATATAGGCAGGTCAGTAGAGTAAATTGAAGTAGTCTACCCATAAAACAATTAGAGTTGAGAAGCACAGCAGTGGTCAAATAAGAATCTGGTATTACATTACAAAGACAATTACTGATCCCTATGCCAACCTAGTGTTGAGGATGTGAGTTGAAGACTTTGCCTTTCCAGACAACCTGTGAAGGACTGCTATCCAAGTAGGATATTAACCATGTGCAGATTCATAAATCCCCATCTCTTTGAGCCCTCAGATCAGCAGTATGTGATTGACAGTATCAAATAGAGCAGACCAGTTAATACAGACCCAGCACAGGGTCTGAAGTCTGATTTACAGAGGTCAGAGAGGTTGTTATTGACTAGAACATGTGTTTAATATAACACATTCCAAAACTATTGCACAAAAAGTAAGATAGAAGCAAGTCCAGCTTGTAGCTACAATCATCGGATCGGTATGAAAATTGGGATTAGAGGTGATTACACAGGTGATATTTTACCCCAAGGGTCTAACTCTCCATTTTCACTTAAAAATAATAATAAAAAAACAATACTTTTTACTCCAAAAATCTAAATGTTTTACTGTGTCCAGAAATCCCTCAATAACAAATAGACATAAAAACTAAGAAATAAAAATTTAAATATCCAACATTTTTTAAATGTCACAGATCACTATTTTCCAGCAATAATTGAATATTCCAATTAGATTAACCTCAAAACTGTTTTGATTGAATACATTTCAAAGTTCATGTTCAGATGAAATGTCAAGATTAAGAGGTGAAAAAACATTCAAAATCTTGGTGACATGAGATTTAGTGCCATCTTTGGTCAAGAGAAAAATTTAACGTATAGGGGATTATCTTATCCTATCTTCCTGCACACTCCAACCATAACATCTGAAAGGAACATCATTCTCAATTGACTTTCTCAACTTCCTGGACCCTTGATTATTTGATTATATTAAAATGAATATAATCAAATAATCAAGGGTCCAGGAAGTTGAGAAAGTTGTTGATCTGGGGGGGGGGGGGCATTCAGCCCTGTTTCGCAGCTGGCCCACGGGAAAAGTTCTCCCTATGGCCAGTCCGCGCCTAGTAATCAGACATATGAATCAAGGTAACAGATTGTAGGTGGGGGACAGCTTTTTGTAAACACAAAATGAAATTGTTTTCCCACCTGGGGAGAAGCAGGGGAGTTAGAGAGGATGATGGACATTTGATGTTAAAGGACAGATGGGAACATCAGCCTGAATATAGAAATTTGTGTCAAAAAGCAGTTGTAACACTTTCCACTGGGAAGAGGCTAAGATGCCAGAATTAGGTCTAGAGGGCTGGAGAGACAGGGGATGGAGGAGTTTTTAAAGAGCTACAAGATACAACATTGGAGAAAGACAGTCAAATAATCTAAGCAAACCTCTACAATGATTTTGAAATGGAAACCAGTGTCACTGTTGTGTGAATTTTCCATTTCCCTTTTGATTTGTAACTAGAATCACCTAATAAACAAGCAAAAAAATAAAATCTAAAGCAAATAGTTTTCCTAAAATTAATATCCATATGTGAAAAGCTGGACTAAGTTATATAATAACTTAGAAAAAACACTTCTCCAACAACTTTGCAGAAGTCGCATCACCAAATATAATAACACCAAGCTATAGAAAGACTTTTTTAATTCTAAAAATCTAAAATTGTTTATTACTGTAGCCAGTGGGTTAAAAAGAAACAACACAGGATCAGAGGTGTGTAGATTAGCCAAAAACTGTACTCAAGTAAAAGTACAATTACTTAAAAAACACAATTACTCAAGTAGACGTATAAACAGTTTTTTGTACTTATTTAAAAAATTGGATTACAATCCAGGAGGTTTCTGATAATTTTAACATTTGTGACAGAAAAAGAACAATGTCCTAAATATGAGCAAAAATGATTCAGTGAATTTCAGCACAATGAAACTCTACAGAAAAAATGTGCTACAATGAAATATGGTAATGAAATACGGTAGAGGCCAGTCATCACATTGACATTGACAAACGTGAGCTCTTTTGCACAATGTATGTTTTCACGTCCAACCAGCACACCTGTGTGTATCACAGCTGGCGTTGAAAAACTCTTAAAGGGGCCACGTCCAATTTATGCCCAGAGTTAAATTACATGAAATTTCTCCTCTTGGCTACATTATATTTCCAGGATTGTTTGTTATTCATGTTATATCATTTTCTCTAAAGCTGAATAAATAATTCTCATTAAAAGTAATGGCCAACATCATTCAGTCCCTCCCAAACATGTTAAAATAAAATTTTGCATCATAAATTCTGAATCTAAGTATTGATTACCATTGTACCATGTCTGCCAAACATTGAGTGGTCCAAAAATCATCTGCAGCCTGAAACTGAACTTTTGGTCAGATTTTTGGAGTGAATGCACTAAGCATCATAGAAAGCTATAGGATGTTTGTTCCCTTGCTCCATTGCTCCCTATTTAGCGAATGACTTAACCTCCAGTGTGTTGTCTGTCTGCACTGGTCTCAGAACAGTTCGAAATGTACATTATTTTCATCCTAATTCCATATAAAGCCTCTGACAGCAAAATGTTTCAGCTTTTGGATAAACCCATTGATTCTCAATGTGAAAATGCATGGTAAATATATAGTAATGCATTTACTGATATTAATGAATAGAACTATATTGTACAGTGATGAAAAATAAAATATAACACAATTTATATTAAAATGAAGTGGAGTGACCCACAGTTGCGTTTATGTTGAAAGTCATTCAAAATAACAAAAAACATTTTTTTTCAACTTTTGAGGAAAGTTTTCCCAAAATCCACATATATGGTTTTCATGTTTATCATCGTGCTGACGTGTGTGACGTGTACTTTTTTAAACGAATACAAATTATGAGTTGCGTTTAGCGAAGCCAAAATACAACGTTCATGCATGTGGACATGGGGCTGCACAAGTTTAATGTAGTGTGCAACTTCTGGGCCATTAGCATCAACAGTTGGAATTGCAAAAAATATGACTGTTATCAAAGCAATTTCCCAAAGTCAGAAATTAAGATAGTCCAACCCCAAACTCCCACAACAGTTTAAGCCAAAGTTGGGCTGGTCAAGATGCTCAAACAAAAATAGCAATGGTTTAATAGTGCTACAGAGCCACAGTATTTAATGCTTTTGGGGAACTCAGCCTAGAAATGGCTTACTTATAGACTTCTCTGCATATTTAGCTGGGACAGGAGAAAACACTGTAACATAAAAAATAAAAAAAAACACAAAAACTTATATTAACAGAAAGTGTTGGCAGAAAATGATGGGCAAAAATGAGAGGGTGCAGAAGGAGTGGCAGTGAAGACCCCGATAGGGTCTACCTCCTTTACAATGGATTAGGAATTCCAAATACCTCACTGTACTGAGAAATCCCTATTAGTGAATGATAGATTGGGTTGATGGGATTCTTCAATTGGGATTTGAAATGAAAGATGCAATAGACTGGAAAAGCAGGAAGAGAATTTTGGCTGTGACAAAAGTAAGAGCATTAAATAAAGTATAGTTGTAGGTAGAAGGACAAGAATCTTCATTAGAACTCCCACAGACAGCCCCCCATGACCTCATCTGATGAGGCTGAAAAGGAGGAGGAGACACTCTTATCAAATAATGTTGATGACTAATGGCTGATTTGCTGGTAGACTGTGAGAGAAGCAAGGGGATTCAAGCAACTGGGAAGCAACACTGATGCTCAAAGAAAACAAACAATAAACTGCATACTCTGCTTACAATGGGCCATGTTAAAGCAAAGAGCTACATAAATTCTTAACTGGCTGGCTAGGCTAAGAATTGTAATTCTTAGCTGAAATCCTGCAAAAATTAGAAACCAATTAACAGTTAAGTTTTTGCCTTTCAATATTTGATATACTGTATGTCAAATAAAGATTATATGTAATCTGTCCTTCCATTTTAAAACATCTGTTATGGATCATTATAAATTTCAGCTTGAACACAGCTGTAAATCTTTGATCAGCTAGTTGAATTGGAGTTGCTTTAAGCAATTTTTATTATAATTTTTTAATGGAAAGTTTATTCCTTTTATTAATTAAATAAGTGTCCTGAGATATCTCACCGGACTCTGTGACAGCTGTAGGCTTTGCAAACAGCAAACAAAAATGTGTCTGCAGACTGCATTGACAATTTTCACCTGTCAATCATTTTGCTCGTTCTCATTTTAAGGGGATCATTGAGGATATGATTCATAATGTTTGTCAATTGAGGGCGCTATTGTGCCACTGTTGAATTTGTCAGCCACAGGAACAAACAATGTTGCTCTTTTTTCTCTGTTTTAGTCTCAAAATTATCATTGGAGTGCTGGATTTTGGACATGAAAGCTTCAGAACAGTACAATCGCTTACAGCACCTTTAATACACAAATAATACATTTTGTAGTTACCAGCTGTCAAGGAGGATGAAACACTAATGTTTATCCATTCCATTTTCAGGCCTGTGCGAACATCCAAAGAAGTGGCAAATTCATTTTTAAGTAGTGTGTAGTGTCACTTGTGAAAATGCTCTCTCCGCATGATTATTAGATGTGGGAAGAGTACGCAATATTATCACCATGAGTGATAAAATCTCAAAACATCCAGCAGTGGTCTCATCCAGCATCATTAAACTGCTTGGCATCTCAGGTGCAATTTTTTCATTGTGTTGCTAGAGTGTCAAATATGAGAAAAACACCACAGATAAGTACAGGCAGTAAAGGAATAGTTCACCCAAAAATCAAAATTTGTTAATTTTCTCACCCTCAGGCCATCCAAGATATATCTTAGTTTCTCTCTTCATCAAAACAGAATTTAAGATTTTTAGGATTTCATTTCAGGCCTCCACCTTTAAACAATGCAAGTGAATGTACTATTTTCAGATGGTCCCAAATGCATATTTAGGGTGCATCAAAATAATCCACACAACTCCAGTCGACAAATAAAGTTCTACTGAACCCAAATAATTGATTATTTTTAGAAACAAAACAATACTTCTATACTTTTTAACTAGAAATGTTCGCTTCCGTACATCTCTGTGATGCACGCTCATGAGAGGGATGACATAAGCTCGTCACGTGTCATGTGGAGGAGGAGGCAGGAAGCGCATACCGTAATTTCCCCATTTTTACATTTTTCACCACTTTGTCATTGTTTAGATGGCCTAAATAACTTCTAGCACTAAAATCCATGAATAATGACTGCAGATCACATATAATTATACAACAGTTGGTTCCAGTTGTCAGGGAATTTGAGGGAAAGACCAAATACAAGAGGCAAATTAAAGGGCTTTATTACAAAATAAACTAAATACAAACCAAACACTCTCACAGGGGAGAGAAACAGAAAACAGTACTAAATAACAAAGTAGACAAACAAAACAATCTGGCACAGGACTGAACATGAGAGAAGCTTAGGGATGGAAGGGTAATGGAAACCAGGTGCCTCTGATAATGAGCAGAGTGGAGTAAGGAACAGTTGTCAGAGTAACAGAACTGCGTTCTCTACGTAGCACCTGCAAACACAAGAGAGAGAGGGTGAGACACAGAAATAAGTACACACAAGAAACAAGCAGGCAGAGGAGAATGTCATGATCATGCCACAGCATTAATAAACAAAGACAAAAGTTGCAGGATAATGACACCAGTCCTGAAAAGTGATTGGACTAGATTACTTAAAAGAGTGTGGATAGCTCAGCGCATCAGCACTGGGGCGCTTTACTGTTTGTGTCGCGGTGTTCCAAACTAAAGTATAAGACCAGTGCAGATGTGAAAGACAAGACATAAACTTTTAAAATGGCAGAGGAGAGAAAATTATCATTATTGTGTCAAAATAAAATTCCCCAATACAAGAATGAAACTGGCAACCTCCAGTTTTTCATGATTTCTCCCGAAAACAAAACACTTGAATACGAGTGAAATGGCAGCATTTAACACTTATTATAAATTGGACGTGGCCCCTTTAAGAACCGGAGTTTTGTGAGGCACTCTCTCATGTCACACATGTGTGCTGGTTAAAAACGTGAGAACATCAACAGTAAGGACAGTCAAAGTGTGGCCAGAGGGAGCTGACTCGGTTTTGGAAACACTGACTGGAGAGAGTTCGCAACTCAGGCCACCCACGACTCCCACACAGACATTGATTCATATGCCTCCTCCGTTCTAGACTGCATCAACTCAAACATCAACAGTGTCACCACCCTCAAACGGATTACCACTTTCCCTAATCAGAAGCCATGGATGAACAGTGAGGTCAGACTCCTGCTGAAGGCACGAGACATTGCATTCAGATCAGGTGATGCTCAAGCCTATAACTCATCCAGGGCTAACCTGAATAGGGGCATCAAAAAGGCCAAGCACAACCACAAGCTAAGGATTGAGGATCACTTCAAGAACAACTCTGACCCCAGACGCATGTGGCAAGGCATCCAGGCCATCACAGACTACAAAGATACTAACTCCACCCCCCCTGTCACCGAAACCTCCTTGCCTGATGAGCTGAACCACTTCTATGGCCGCTTTGATAGGGAAAACAAGGAAGTGGCCATCAAGGCTGTAGTCTCTGCAGTTCACCAGCCCCTCACACTCTCCACCACAGATGTGGGTGTGGCACTGAGCAGGATTAATGCACGGGGCCTGTGCTGTGCAGCTGACTGAGGTTTGGACTGATATATTTAATCTGTCTCTAGCCCAAGCAGCTGTCCCCGCGTGCTTTAAAACCACCTCCATCGTGCCGGTGCCAAAACACTCCAATGCAACAAGCCTTAATGACTTCCGTCCAGTTGCACTCACCCCCATCATTATGAAGTGCTTCGAGAGGCTGGTCCTGGCCCATCTCAAGACCTGCTTACCACTCTCACTGGACCCCTTCCAATTCGCAATGCAACAAGCCTTAATGACTTCCGTCCAGTTGCACTCACCCCCATCATTATGAAGTGCTTCGAGAGGCTGGTCCTGGCCCATCTCAAGACCTGCTTACCACTCTCACTGGACCCCTTCCAATTCGCCTACCGTCAGAACAGGAGCACAGAGGATGCCATCTCTACGGCACTTCACTCTGCCCTGTCCCATCTTGACAATAGCAACACCTATGTGAGAATGCTGTTCATTGACTTTAGTTCAGCATTCAACACCATCATCTCCTCCAAACTGATCACCAAACTCAGTGAACTGGGCATCAATTCCTCCCTCTGTAACTGGATTCTGGACTTCCTAACCAACAGACCTCAGTCTGTTAGGTTAGCTAATTACACCTCCTCAACCATCACCCTGAACACCGGCGTACCACAGGGATGTGTGCTGAGCCCTCTCCTTTACTCCCTCTTCACCTAAGACTGCACACCTGTACATGGCTCTAACACCATTGTCAAGTTTGCAGACGACACTACGGTGATCGGTCTCATCAGTAACAACGATGAGACGGCCTACAGGGAGGACACTGACAACAACCTGGCTCTCAACACTAAGAAGAGCAAAGAGCTCATTGTGGACTTCAGAAAATCTAAAGCTGGCACACACACACCCATTCTTATCAACAGGACTGAGGTGGAGCGTGTCACCAGCTTCAAGTTTCTGGGTGTCCACATCTCTGAGGACCACGCTTGGACCCTCAACACATCTACCCTGATCAAGAAGGCTCACCAGCGTCTCTTCTTTCTGAGGAGACTCAAGAAGGTCCACCTGTCTCCTCAGATCCTGGTGAACTTCTACCGCTGCACCATCGAGAGCATCCTCACCAACTGTGTCACAGTTTGGCACAGCAACTGCTCTGCCCATGACCGGAAAGCAATGCAGAGGGTGGTGAAAACTGCCCAACGCATCACCGGTTCCTCACTCCCCTCCATCGAGACCATCCAGGGTAAGCGATGCTTGCGTAAGGCGCACAGCATCATCAAAGACTGTTCCCACCCCAACCACAGACTGTTCGCCCCACTCCCCAGGCATTTCAGGTCTCTCCGCACCCGTACCACCCCCCCCCCCCCATTCTGTTCTATTTATTTATTTAAATGTACATACTGTAATTACACCTATACATAGCCATATTCTACTACTCTTCATACTATCCATCCTGCACATACACTTATTCTCACTGCTCTTATAATATTGCCACACTGCACGTAGCTGTACATATCTGTCTTTATGGTTTATACAGAATATCCATATTTACTCTATTCTTATTATATATTCTGCTAACACACTGCATATATCTATATTATTCTATTACTATTTTAATGTCACTGCTACTACATTGCACATATCTGTACATGTATGTTGCTCATACACTGTTTATATTACATAGCCATATTTATTCTGCTCTTATAACACTGCAATATATTTCCTGTCCTGCCTATGCACCACCTGTCTATACTTGAATATCGCATGCACTTTTCTGCTTTTTTGCACTTCTGGTTGGACGCAAACTGCATTTCGTTGTCTTTGTACTTGTACTCTGCACAATGACAATAAAGTTGAATCTAATCTGAATCTAATCTAAACATGTATTGTGTAAGAGAGCTCCAGTTTTGTTCATCAGTTGTGAATTCTTGGTAAATATACAATTTTACACAAAATGCTGATAAATTACATTCAATTTGTATATGACTCATGTGAACATATATTTAATGTACAAATTTTGATGAGTTATTTTTGATGGATGCATATGGATTGCATGTGGATAGTTTGTGGACATCCACAAAAGCACTTGGTATGTAAATTTTGAATTAATCATATCTTATTTAATGATTTATAGCCCAGAGTGTTTTCTAATTAAGTATATATATATATACTTAATTATAATTAAGTATATATATATATATATATATATATATATATATATATATATATATATATATATATATATATACGCCCCCATTTGTTTTTTAAACAGCCGTCAGATAAAAAAATAACCAAAAATAGTTCTGTATCCTCTGTAATTTTTTACAACCCATTGGCTACATGTGTAGAAGTCACATTGAGAGAGATTACATATGCCAGGCACAAGGACCCGGGAGTAGCGCCCGTGTTCCGACTCCCCTTTGCTTACCATGCCAGACAGGCACCAATGTGAAGATTACCTCATAAAATACGCATCTCTATGCTTTATAACTCTATGCGATATACAAATAAACAGATTTTAGTCTGTGAGTAAAACAATAAGCCTGTTGTTTTATATTGTGTGTGAGTGTACAAAATACACAGGGTGCGTGTGCTTGCCGCATTGTGCTCTATTCTTGATACTCTCTGCTTACAGCTATTGCCGCTGGCTAGCCTCCTAGATAGAAGGTGAAAAGAGGAGCAGAGTGTGTAAGTCTCTTCCTGCTAGTACAGAGCCTCTCCACCACCAAGACTCCTGCAGTGCCTCCCCAGGGCCACCCTATGGCTAAACTATAGGGGATCTCAGAGCAGCACTGGGCCCCAGAGACGAGGCGTGCAGGCCCACCACTGTGTGGACATGCCTTGGTGCCTGTCAACCACTGCCCCAGCTATGGGCAAATAGCCCCACTGCCTTGTAGTAAGTCTATTGAGACTAAGACTAAGGGAGCACACCCTGACAGAAAAGCAATGCTCTGGCGGTGCGCAATAGAGGGGCCATAACAAAAAAAGGACCCGGTAGCCTCCTGTAGCCAAGATGTGGGACCAGTTGTCCTGGGACCACCCTTGCCACTGGAGTTACCCCATTATGGTGAAGATAGTCCTACTGGGGATGGTGCACCCCCTGTGCCACTTTAAAACCCTTCCTTGCACAGGTCTCCACTCTTGACCACGGTGAACAACATCTGGACCTTACATAGGTTGAAGTCTGATGGCAATGGGTTGTCTGGCAACGGGAGCAGACACGAATGAACTTGGAGCTCCTAGTCAGAACACTGCACGATAGCGGCACAGGGTATTTTGTCGCTAACAGCTGGGACTGAGTGACAGCTGTTTTTGGCAGACCCCTATGCGATTGAGTAGCCCTATTTAGGGATCACACTGCTCAGACCAATTGGGGAAGGGCCTAGAAAAGGTGGCCTAAAAATTGACCATTCAATCGCACCTGGATAGGTTACTGTGCATATCGGGTCATTCCACTGCTGCGGTCCAAATAAGAAACAATATAACCTAAAACTGGCAACATGGAATGTAAGGACTCTCCTAGACTCATATGGCATTTCTGACAGGCCTCACCAGAGTACAGCTCTGATCACTGCTGAGCTAAGGTGCTACAACATTGACAGTGCTGCCCTGAGTGAGACCAGGCTCCTGGATGAAGGCTCTCTAACACCTTCTTCTGGAGAAGGTTTCCCCACAGGTGGACAACATCTCCATGGAGTATGACTGACGATCAAGAACACCCTTCTACCAAGTCTCACAGAAACACCTGTTGGTATTAATGAAAGGCTAATTATCCTCCGGCAAATAAGTGTTACGCCACATTTTTTTGTGCCTACGCACAAACTTTGCCATCTGAGAACGAGGCCAAGGAACGCTTTTATCAGGCACCGGATGAAGCTCTTTGCCAGATCCCTAAGAGTGACAAGATCTTCTTGCTTGGGGACTTTAACACTAGGGTGGGACAGAACAACAGAATATGGGGTGGAGTACTATGTAGGCATGGGATTGGCAGGGTGAATTTCAAATGTCATGAGGCTACTTACTCTTTGTTCTGAGCATAACCTTACCATAACAACACCATCTTCCAGCAAAAGGCCAAGTATAAGACTTTGTGGATGCACCCTCGCTCTAAACATTGGCACATGATTGACTTAATCAGGCATAGTGACATCAAGGACGTTCACATCACCCATTCCATGAGGGGTGCAGGGTGCTTAACGACCATCGTATTATTTTGGCCAATCTCCATATGAAAGTGCATCCCCCTTTGCGGTTGCAGAAGCCTAACAAAAAGAAGCTAAATCGCTTTGGAAGCAAAGAAGCCCGAAGTGAGTTCTGACGCCTCTTAGCTGAGAAACTAAGTGAGCTGGAATCTTGTCTGAACCCAGAAAACACCATGGAACAACAGTAGACCTATATCAGCTCTGCGCTCTACGATGCAGCAGCCCAATCCATCGGCCATGAGAGCAGGAACCACCAAGTCTGGTTTGATGATAACTCAGACACCATCCATAACTTGCTTAAGGACATACATAAAGCACATCGGGCAACTTTAGATTACTCTACATCCACCAGCACTGGGCAGCATTGGCAGCAAGCTCTGAGAAAAGTGAAAAAAACAACACAAGCCATCCAGAATAAGTGGTGGGCTAAAAAAGGCACATGAAATCCAGTCCTTTGCTAATAAAAATGACATTCATAATTTGTATAATGCTGTCAAAACCATATACGGCCCAATAAATCGCTGCATCACGTCTTTGAAGACAGCAGATGGTCTAAAGCTTCTGAAGGATAAGGATAGTATGCTGTTGAGGTGGGCTGAACACTTTGACACCCTGCTTAATCAGGACACTGATGCAGACTCCACCATCCTGGATGAACAGCCTGTACATCCTCCCATCCATGACCTCAGTCTAATACCAAACTTCCTGGAGGTTCTATCAGCTGTCCGTTCCCTTAAGGAAAACAAGTCCCCTGGCACAAATAGTATCCCTACTGAGCTACTAAATGAAGGAGGTTACATGTGTATGCGCACCCTCTGCCAGTACATTACCAAGGCCTGGACTGATGAGAACATCCCACAACAATGGAGAGATGCAAACATTGTTGTCATTTATAAGAACAAGGGTGGCGAGGTCATTTGTGACAATAATAGGAGCATATCACTTCTTTATGTTGCTGGAAAGCTAGGCTAGGGTATTGCATCAGAGACTCATCAATAACATCACCGAGTCAATGCTGCCTGAATCGCAGTGTGGATTTCGGAGGAACAGGAGTACGGTTGACTGATCTTCACAGTCCGGCAGCTTCAGGAAAATTGCCAGGAGCATCATCAGGACCTGTTTATGGCCTTTGTCAGCCGCTCCAATGCTTTTGACACTGTGCAAAGAGAGCTCTTATTGGATGTCCTCAGGTTTGGCTGTCCCAATAAATTTGTTAACATCCTCCGCCAGTTCCACGATGGGATGATTGCTCGGGTGACCATCAGTGGACAAAAGTCAGAACCCTTCATTGTACGCACAGGAGTGAGGCAGGGGTGTGTGCTAGCACTAGTGCTCTTTAACATTTTCCTTATGTATGTTACCAAGGTTCTCCACAATGAGATTAAGAAAAGCAGTGGTGTGGCAGTGTACTTTAGAATAGATGGCAATATTTTTAACATTAGGAGGCTCCACGTAACCACTGAGCTCTGTAGAGAGCAAGTTCTGGAGCTGCAGTATGCAAACGACTGTGCTTTTGTGGCCCACACTATAGAGGATCTCCAGTCCGTCCTTGCTGTGGTGGTGAGAGCATATAGCAGGATGGGGCTGACTGTCAACCACAACAAGACAGAAGTGGTTTGCCAATGGAGTACCAGTGTCCATCCACTCTATTTCCCTTCACTGTTGGTGGTGAACAACTGTCAGTAGTGCCATCCTTCAAATATCTGGGGAGTATTCTCGCAGAGGATAGCGGCATCGACAGCGATATCCAGAGCTGGATTAAACAGGCCTCATCTGCCTTAGGGAGACTTCGGCGCAGAGTATTTGAGAACAAGAACCTTTATCCCTCCACAAAGGTCATTGTATTCCAAGCGGTCTGTGTCATCACCCTCTATAGCTGTAAAGCTTGGGTAACCTACAGCCGTCACATTAGTCCTTAGTCCTTAGAGCACTTCCATATTAGATGCCTTCAGCGCATTCAGGGAATTACATGGCGTGAGCGTATGCCTCACACTGAAATACTTGTAAAGGCCAACTGCAGAAGTATTGAGCGTATTGACACTCCAGCGCCAGCTGCAGTGGCCAGGGCCACGTGATAAGGATGCCCCATGCCGGATACCCCGCAGAGTGCTATATGGCCAGCTACATCATGGTGGACACTCAGCTGGAGGGCCGAAGAAGCGCTATAAATATCAAATGAAGATTGCTTTGAGAAAGTGTAAAATCAGACCCAAGGACCTAGTGTATGTGGCTGCTGATCGTTCCATCTGGCAACAGCTTTGTAGGGATGGGGCTCGTATGCTGGAGATGGAGAGGACAACCAGAAGACAACAGGAGAGAGCCAGGAGACCCACAGCCATGGCTGCCATCAATACCACCACTACTAACACATATAAATGCCCCACCTGTAATAGAGCTTGTGGGTCCAGGATTGGACTGTTCAGACATAAAGATATCACTGTTAAACGAGTGGACGTCATCATCAGATTTTGATGGACAACTGAAGAAGTAGTATACAAATAAACAGGTTTTAGTCTGTGTGTAAAACAATAAGCCTCTTGTATTATATTAATTAATTCATGTTAGCGACCATCTATCTGTGGATATTTCTGACATTACCATCTTTGCTATGTATTAATTATCCAGTTCTCTGACTGAATGTTTTCACTACGAGTGTGATACAACTTCACTTGTGAGTGGTCTTTTGACAGCGGTCTAGAATTTAGTAATAGTAATAATAGTAACAGTAATATTATGATGGGACAGAATATTTAAACTGGTTGCATAAAGTACTTTGTAAGGGCAGATTTCTGAATTGAACTCTTTAAAATGCTTTTACTATCACTATGACTGATGTTTTCATCTGTTTGAGTGTAAACATATGTGTAAACATTACTTGGACCATGAGTTGAAAGGTGAACTAATAATTTCTGTTTCCTGTTCAATGCCTATGTGGTTTTCACTTAACTAATGAAGGAAGGTTCTGCAATGTACATGCGTGGCCAACACAAAATGAACGAATCACTCTCTCAGACTACTCGTTCTTCTGAGTCACATAAAAGATTTGTTCAAAATGAAAGAATCGTTCATGAATGGCCCATCACTAGTTCTGTCGACGGACACCAATTCTGAATAATCACTTGTTGTTTGAAGGAATGCAATATGAATGTTGTAAAAAGTAATGTAAGCGTAAGTGTAGTTCTAGTGGGAGACTCGCAGCTGTACATCATCACGCCATTATCTAGTTAGCTCCTAGCCAATCATACATTAGCCATTCCTTTAAAAGCCTGCTTTCAATCTACCTCTTTGTGTTTCAGGGTGCCAACATGGCAATTCATTATACAGCTTACTATATCTGACATCAAGTCAGCTTCACTCCCCAACAAGCTAATACCCAGCTCTGGACATGGATTTAGTCACTTGCTCATTACCTTATATCCAGGATCAGCAGCTCCTCGCCGCAGCACGAGTCTCACTGGGATCATGGCCCTTTTGGAATGATAAAACAAACGTTAGCCAGGTATTTCCATCAACCCCGATCTCTCCAGGTCACAGGTCTACCAGCTCACACATAAAATTATGGCAATCCTGCCTTCCCCCTCCGACAATGCCGCTGCTCCATCTCAACATACTGTCCCGCTCCCGCATCAAACCTATGGAGTGTAAACGATCAGCAAATTCCATGCCAAACCATCCTCGCCTCAAGGCAGCAGCTTGTACCCATCAGAAATATGCTAAGTTCTCAAACATCCTCATCAAATGCATTTAGAGGATGTTTTTTTGCTGCCAATGTTGTCTGTTCATCATAACGCTTATCTGCATCAATATCAAATTGAAGCGGCAATATTTCATTTCAATATAGCATTCAGCTCTCGTATTCATGGTAGGTGATCACACGTATCACAGCATGATGGCCGCGCCATGAGGCCAAGGAAGATGCTGAGTTTAAGGTTCACAATGCTGATTCATTCACTGTGTTGCATGCCTGAGCATACCCCAATGGAGAATCAAGATCTATTATTCATGTATGTCACGATGCATAAATACTTATCGTACGGGCTATTATTACTCCATTCAGTTAAGATGATGCTTTGTTTTGTTGGTCACAACTATCGCATACTAATGACTTAGTGCTTCTTAATTATACGTCTACTTCTGCATTCTCAAAACAAGGAAGCACCACTTGTTGTTGCATGTGCTCCTGAAGGGTCTAATTCCTATTCCACAGTTATGTTTATGTTTTATTACTCATTCAGGCATCATTGAAGTGCAGAGATTTGTATTATATGGATCTCCGTAAATAATTCATTCTTTTATCACTGTTCAGACCATATTTCGATCAGTGGGGAGCATTGGGGATTTATCAATGTTCCAAATTTCAAAGCTCATTACGAGTTGAACTATGTTTGCCTAACTAAATTACATTTTCTTTTTAAAAGAGATTGCATTTCTTTGATAATTTCACTTTTAACGTGCTCGTGTTTGGGGCAGTTACATTTAGTAGCAGGTGTAATAGTTATCCTGGCGACCACTAGGGGTTTTATTGTTCTTTGCCTGTCTTGTGTTTGATTATGGGGTTTGTAGTTATTTTCATTTTCTTTGTTTCATTGGTTTTTATGATTATTAGTCCCAGGTGTTCCTTGTTTTCTCATTAGGTCCTTATGTATTTAATTAATTGTCAGTTCTTAACCATTCTTGTCATAGTGGATTGTTCTGTTTTCATGTTTAGTTTCGTGTGTTCACTTTTCTGAGTTTATATTAAAAAGCCTGCACTTAGATCCTCTTTCTCACATCTTGGTCCTGCAAACAGGTAAGTAAGGTTTAGTTTACTCACTGGAAACTTCTAAACATGCCGGATTAGATTTTTTCGCAGTGTTCGAAATTCCAAAGCTCATTTTTTCAATTCCGCTACAGTTCAAGTTCTGTATCTGCTGGTAAGATATAAGATTCCTAATAGTGCTTCTACATTGGTTCTACAATGTTGTTTGTCTAAACATTTTTATTTTTAGTTACTAATGCATTTTGCTTTCCGTTCACTGTAAATGTATTCATTGTCAGAGCAGCAGGCAAGTAAGGTTTGTTCACTCTTGGATTAAACCTTGCCAGATTAGCATTTCTTGTGAAGCAGATACTGAATTTGAATCGAACAAAGTTTTACATGTCATGAACCAGACATGACGCTTCCAGTCATGCGCATTCACCCCGCTGACTGGCCCATTTTGGCATCATGTGGTTAATTTTACTTCACTGTCCGGCTTACAATTGCGTGTAGAAGTAGTCCCCACATTTAATACTGTGCTGGATCCCTCAAATATTTGCATGCCCTCTGTAGGTCTCTGAGGCTAGTTTATAGGAACTTGGGTTTCAGGGAAATGGCCAGGCTCATTCTCCCTTTTTCTCAAACCGACCACTTGTGGTACGGTCCTAGCACAATGATATCTATAATCTCCAGCTCCTCTTGCCCCATATCTCCATGGTTATCTGCAAACTAGTTCATTAAGTGCCTCGAGAGGCTCGTCATGAGGCACATTAAGACCCAGCTGTCCCCCTCACTAGACCCACTGCAGGTTGCGTAGCATCCCAACAGTTCAACAGATGACGCCATCGCCCTCCATCTGGCCCTCACCCACCTAGGTAAAAAGGACTCATACATTCGAATGCTATTCATAGACTTCAGCTCAGCATTCAACACAATCATTCCTCAGCACCTGATTGGAAAGCTGAACCTACTGGGACTGGACACCTTCCTCTGCAACTGGAATCTGGACTTCCTGACTGGGAGACCATCATCTCCACCACCACCACACTGGGGCCCCTGTGCAATCCAAGGTTATTCTTGAATGCTAAGAAAACAATACCCATAGTCATCTCCAAAGCTTGTTTCCAGTTTGCTGACCTCAGCAGGTCTTTTTCGGAAGATACACAAGCAGTTTTATTTATTTTGCAAGAAATATTGAGCATATGGTGATGACAAGATCACACCTTCTGTAAAAATGAAATGAAATTAAGATTCTGTTAGCAAAAGCATTTGTCTATTTGAAAAGCCAAGAAAGTTTCTGTACGTTTGCTATCATCAATCTATATTTGATTTATTTTCTGGTAGATAGTTCCTGGGTGCACCAACTATGCATATTCATAATTTAGTGACCCACAGCATACAGATGCATATGTTCCTGTTCAATAATTTCTGTTGAAGAATGCCTCCTACTCAAAACAATCAGAGGTGAAAAAGCTACTTAACTTTTCTTTGGCATAAATGAATTGATAATTACGTGAGGGCTAATGTTTTCCTGAATGTTAGAATGTGTAGTTTAAACCCAAAGAAATTTGTTAAAAGAAAAGAAAGTTCATATGTACATGAGAGCTCTGGAAAATTATCAGTTTCTCTGGATTTACTATTTGTAGCTATGTATGAGTAAAATTAATGTTTTTGTTTTTTTATAAAGTACTGACCACATTTTTCCCAAATTCTAAATACAAATATTCTCATTTAGAGCATGTATTTGCAGAAAATGACAACTGGTCAAAATAACAAAAAGATGCCGTGTTTTAAGACCTCGAATAATGCAATGAAAACAAGTTCATATTCATTTTTAAACAACACAATACTAATGTTTTAACTTAGGAAGATTTCAGAAATCAATATTTGGTGGAATAACATCTCGGTTACGTATGTAACCTCCGTTCCCTGATGGAGGGAACGAGACGTCGTGTCGAAGAAGCGACACTAGGGGTCTCTCTTGAGCGCCGAAAGATGCCTCTGATCTATGAAAAAAGGCCAATGAGAGTTGGCGAACAGTATTTGCATACCCCGCCTCCGGATACGGATATAAAGGCGAGGGAAATACGCTCGTTCATTCAGGATTTTTCTGAGGAGCCAGGAGTGTTCCGGGCACATCATCGGCTCGGCTCAGCGGCGTGGCTGGGAAGACATGACGTCTCGTTCCCTCCATCAGGGAATGGAGGTTACATACGTAACCGAGACGTTCCCCGTCTGTCGCTCACTTCGACGTCGTGTCGAAGAAGCGACACTAGGGGTCCACTTCAAAACTCGCCATGCGCTGAGCCGTGTACATGTGCTGCTTACACAGAAGCGGGCAGGTATTTCTACGTGCACAAGCCACCAACTGTGTTCAGGCTGCACGTACTCTTCCCCAATGCCCCAAAAAAGTCGTCAGAATCCTTTTGGTTACCCTAGGGGGGAACAAGGTGATGCTCCCAACTAGGGAACGGGCCAAGCCTGGCTGGGCCGCTTTTCTCTCTATGTTTTCTCGGCATAGAGCAAGAGCAGCCGGGGCCCTTACCGCATCGAGGGAAGGGGGTCTTATCCCGAGTTCCTATTCTTTTAGGGGGAAAAGACCCTGCGGAGGCCACACCCACCCGGAAGGGGAGGTAGAGGTGGCAAAATACATCACATGAAGAATGGCGCGGTGGTAGATCCAACCTCGAGGAGGGGGGAGTTGCTACAACACGGCGACCGGAGGGCAGCAAAGGACTGCGTAAGGGAGACGCGGGTCAGCTCGTAAGGTGACTGTACCGCGGAAGTACACACAGGAGGAGTCCTGTAGGAGGCCTGATCTGTGGAGCACCTATTCCAGTAGGGGTAGCCTGGGGTACTCGTAGTGGACTGGGCCGGCAAGTTCCTCTGCTGAACTGCTGTGGGCCCAAAGGGCCTAGGGAGGAATCAACCAGGGACCTAGGTCTTCTGGGAAAGAAGCGCACTGTTTTCCCTGTGCAGAGGGAAACGGCACTGGAGACAAGCGATTCACCCGGTCAGATCGTCGACGTGTACCGAGTTCTACGGGCTCGGACCTGAGAAAACATGGGACGAGACTGACTCAACCCTGAGATTGTAAAATCTCGTAAAGGTGTTAGGTGCTGCCCAGCCCGCAGCTCTGCAAATGTCTGCTAGGGAGGTGCCCCTCGCCAGTGCCCATGAGGATGCCACGCTCCTAGTAGAGTGGGCTCGAACCCGTAAAGGGGGTGGCACGGCCTGGGTGTGATAGGCCAACTGAATGGCATCCACCACCCAGTGAGACAACCTCTGTTTGGAGACAGCGTTCCCTTTCTGCTGTCCTCCAAAGCATACAAAGAGCTGCTCAGAGCACCTGAAGCTCTGGGTGCGTTCCAGGTAGGCACGCAAGGCACATACCGGACACAACAGTGAGAGGGCTGGGTCTGCCTCCTCCCGGGGCAGTGCTTGTAGGTTCACTACCTGATCTCTGAAGGGTGTGGTAGGAACCTTGGGCACATAGCCCGGTCAATGTCTTAGGATCACATGAGTGTCTGCCGGACCGAACTCTAGGCAAGTGTCGTTAGTAGAGAACGCTTGCAAGTCCCCGACCCTCTTGATGGAGGCGAGCGCTATCAGCAGGGCTGTCTTTAGAGAGAGAGCCCTGAGTCCATCTGATTCTAGTGGCTCGAAAGGGGATCTCTGAAGAATGGCGAGGACCACCGAGAGATCCCAGGAGGGGAACAGGTTTGGCCGGGAGGGGTTTAACCTCCGGGCGCCTCTTAGGAACCTGACGATTAAGTTGTGCTTACCCAGAGACTTGCCATCTACTGGGTCGTGGTGAGCTGCGATAGCGGCAACATACACCTTCAAGGTGGACGGGGACAGCCTCCCCTCCAACCTCTCCTGTAGGAACAGGAGCACCGACCTAACTGCGCACCTCTGTGGGTCTTCTGCCCGGGAAGAACACCAATTGACGAACAGACGCCATTTCAGGGCGTAGAGTTGCCTGGTAGAAGGGGCTCTGGCTTGGTTGATTGTGGCTACGACCGTGGGTGGTAGACCAGCTAGATCTTCCGTGTCCCATCCAGGGGCCAGACATTGAGGTTCCAGAGGTCTGGGTACAGATGCCAGAGCGTGCCCCGTCCCTGAGAAAGAAAGTCCTTCCTCAGGGGAATTCGCCAGGGAGGGGCTGTCGCGAGGAGTACGAGGTCCGAGAACCAGGCCCGGGTGGGCCAGCAAGGAGCCACGAGAGTGACTTGCTCCTCGTCCTCCCTGACCTTGCACAGCACCTGTGCAAGAAGGCTCACTTGGGGGAATGCGTACTTGCGCAGCCCCACCGGCCAGCTGTCTACCCCGAGGGGAGCCTCTGAACGGGCGTACCAGAGCGGGCAGTGGGAGGTCTCTCGGGAGGCAAACAGGTCTACCTGGGCATTGCCGAACCGTTCCCAAATCAGCCCACCGAGTGGGGGTGAAGCCTCCACTCTCCGCCAGGCAAGCGTTGTCGTGACAGCGCGTCCGCTATCACATTGAGGTTGCCGGGGTTGTGAGTGGCACGCAGCGACTTGAGTCGGTGCTGGCTCCAAAGGAGGAGACGACAGGTGAGTTGTGACATGTGGCGGGAGCATACACCGCCTTGGCGATTTATGTACGTGACCGCAGTGGTGCTGTCCGACCTGACTAGGATATGTTCGTCCCGAATTAACGGGAGAAACTTCCGCAGGGCCAAAAGGACGGTCAACAACTCGAGGCAGTTGATGTGCCAACGCAGCTGGGCCCCTTTCCAACGGCCTGAGGCTGCGTGCCCGTTGCAAACGGCGCCCCAACCCAATCTGGAGGCGTCGGTCATGACCAGGACGCGTCTGGACACCTGCTGTAGGGGTACTCCAGCCCGTAAGAAACAGAGGTCTGTCCAGGTGTTGAATGTTTGGCAGCAGACGGGGGTGATTGTTACCCGGTGTGTGCCGTGGCGCCATGCTCGTCTTGGGACTCGGGTCTGAAGCCAGTGTTGGAGCGGTCTCATATGCATCAACCCCAGCGGCGCGACCACCACGGAGGACGCCATATGCCCCAGGAGCCTCTGGAAAAGTTTTAAGGGGACCGCTGTGCCCGGCCTGAAGGCGGCGAGGCAGTTCAACACTGACTGGGCACGCTCGTTGGTGAGACGTGCCGACATTGAGACCGAGTCTAACTCCATCCCGAGAAAAGAGATGCTCTGGACTGGAGAAAGCTTGCTCTTTTCCCAGTTGACCTGAAGCCCCAGACGGCTGAGGTGGCTGAGCACCTGGTCTCTGTGGGCGCATAGTAACTCTCGCAAGTGGGCCAGAATAAGCCAGTCGTCGAGGTAGTTGAGTATGCGGATGCCGGCTTCTCGGAGCGGGGCAAGAGCTGCCTCTGCGACTTTCGTGAAGACGCGAGGGGACAGAGACAGGCCGAAGGGGAGGACTTTGTACTGGTACGCATGGCCATCGAACGCAAACCGCAGGAAGGGGCGGTGGCGAGGCAGGATGGAGACGTGGAAGTACGCGTCCTTCAGGTCTACCGCTGCGAACCAATCTAGATGCCGGACGCAGGTTAAGATGTGCTTCTGCGTGAGCATTTTGAACGGGAGTTTGCGGGGCGGAGCAGGTAGGGCAGCGTTGGGTGGCGACGGGGCAACCCGCGGCTGAGGTGCTGAGAAAAGACTCAAAGCACTTACCTTGCTCCGCACACCCGGCAAAAATTGAGCCACTCCCAACTGATCGAGCAACTCCTACATCCAAGGCATTGGGTATTGAGTTCACCGTCGATCTTCGGTACGAGAACCACAGGGCTGGTCGAATTGCTCTGCAATTCTTCCTGAACAACCCTTTTCTCGTGTCTAGGAAGGTGACAGGGGTGGCTACGAGCGGTCTCTATATGGGGTTCTATGAGGTTTGTGCAACCGGGGAGAGGTGAAAAAACATCTGTCAATTCCACTTGCAACTTGGCCACATTTGTGAGCTGCAATAGTGACAGGTGGTCTTCACATGAGACCTGGGTGATACCAGCAATTTATCTCCCGGTGCGAATTCCTGTAGTTGAGTGCCCCTGTCAGACAATTTTCCTGTGTTAGTTGACCCAAAGCTCTAAGATCAAGAACGTATTGAATTTCATTTTTCCTTTTTGAAGTTCCCTCCTCCCAATCTTATCATATGACATTGAGCATGCCACGTGGCCAATTACATACAACAGCTTGAATGGCGAAAACACTGTGGATGCTTGTGGGACCTCTCAAACTGCAAATAACAGGGGATCGAGCCACTTATCCCAATTTCTAGCATCTATGTGTACAAACTAACCATCATATGTAAGGTTTTATACAATTGTTCCAACAACCCATCCATTTGTGGGTGGTAAACACATGTGAATCAATTTAATGCCTAACAATTCTTACAGTCTGCGTAAGTGTTCGTGACATACATATAGTGCCTTGATCAGTGAGGATTTATTTTGGAATCCCCACTCGGGAGATAATTCTGAAGAGTGCCGCTGGATATCGCATTGCATATCCACCAGAACAATACAAAGCACTGCCCGCGTGCGGTCCATTGTAATGGCCCGACGAGGTCCATACTAACTCTTTCAAAGGGGACCTCGATGCAATAGCACTTTTGGTGTGGCTGTGGATTCACCAACTGACCACTGACCGGCTTGTGCACACCACTAGCGAAAGTCCCTGTGAATGCCCAGCCAAAAAAAACAGGCATTTATTCAGTTTAGTTTTTTTTCATGACCAAGATGGCCAACCATTGGATTATGGTGAACCGCATGAAGGAGGGTTTCCAGACGGCTCTTCAGTACAAATAATCGAGTGTCCTATGTCACTTGATTACAACAACCGATCTTTAATCATTTTAAAATATGGATATGTGAATGCGGCATCAGGCTGAAGCTGTTGATAATCGATGACTTTCATTTGGACAAACGCATGTTTGAGGGACTTGTCACATGAATGATCTTGAGGGAAATCCCCTCAGGGAACCTCTGAGGACTGGAACGCACTCGCTTGTGTCATCTTGACGCGGAGCAGATGTAGACGGCCCTGGCACCTCCTCTCCAGCCATAGTATCGCACGTCTCACACACCGAGACCACATTTTACAGGATCCATCCACACATATTTCCCTTAAATTCTTAAAATCAGGCCAGGCAGGAATTAACCGCAGCCTCTACTCTATACTTTTAGAAAAACAATTTCTCACAAAAATGGCCAACAAAGAAAAGAAAATAGCCATTTCCCCCAGTCGGCCTGATGCACCAAGTGTTGTACAAGGTCAGGATGGATCACGAAGCAGTGCTACTAATGAAAACAAAAATCCAGCAGACTGCTAGGTGAACGTGATGCTTTTCATCAAGAGTGATTGATGCAGGTTTATCCCCATCAACGCTGAAGGTGTATGTTGTGGATATTACAGCGATCATGCCCCAGTTAAAGGCATTTGAATAAGTAAGCATTATCTTGTTATGAAATTCCTACAGGAGTGAGGCTTATCAGCTTTACTAGGCCAGTTACTCTATGCGGCCCTCCATTTGAAGCCACTGGAAACAGCAGAACTACATGTTCTCTCATTTAAAACCACTTTATTACTATGGGGATTAAAGCCCACTCCACAAGAAGTCCATGTCTTACTCTTGGGCATGTGTAAAATGTCTGTCATTGTCAGACATCTGCCAAGTAGCAGGATGAGTTTCCCCATACACATTACTAGATTTTACAATCTAGAGGTTGTCTGGGGTAAAAATTCTCACTGGTTATGCTGTATAATTGCTGCACTTATGACATAAAACTTGTACTTGAAAGAAACGTCTAGGTTACTGAAACTTAACCCTGGTTCCCTGAAAGGAGGGAATGAGACGTTACCTATTCCTGTCATGATGCTGATTACCACTGAAAAGTTGCTTGAGATCCTCTTGCTGCTTCAGTCGAAGAAAGTCCTCCCGGCCTGTTATATGCTCGCTGAGCATGGAGGCGGGACCTCAAAAGATATCTGCCAGTCAGAACTGGTGTGACTGAAAAGTATTCAGCGAGATCAGGGACTCCGGAGTGACCCCTAGTTGTCATTCAACAGAAGTAGCATCTTCCCTCCTTTCGGGTAACCAGGGTTACATTTCAGTAACCTAGACGTTCGCATGTGTGTGCAGTGCACAGAATATGCAAAAGGGAATCCCTAAATGCAGTATACATTTATTTTAAGTAAAAATCCATTGTAACAATACTTTAGCAGAACCATGTTATCAGATAATGATATCAGATAGTAATACCATGGTACTCAAAGGTTACCACAATCATATACCACAGTATTGTGGTCCAAGACACTTGTGATGCCCAAAAATAACATTTCACCTAGTACACTGAAAAAAATCATGTGGTAATATCTTCATTTACTTAAAGTGTGTGTGCGCGTGTGCACACTGGTGGCCAACAGTTTGGACTAATGTACAGATTTTGCTCTTTATGGAAAGAAATTGGTACTTTTATTCACCACAGTGACATCCAATTGATCACAATGTATAGTCAGGATATTAATAACTTAAAAAATTGATTTTACAATTTGAAAAATCCTCCACGTACAGCAATGACAGCTTTGCAGATCCTTGACATTCTAGCTGTCAGTCTGTCCAGATACTCGGGTGACATTTCACCCCACACTTTCTGTAAAGCTTGCCATAGATGTGGTTTTCTTGTCGGGCAATTCTCACACACCTTACAGTCTAGCTGATCCCATAAAAGCTCAATGGGGTTGAGATCCATAACACTCTATTACAATTATTTGTTGTCCAATGTCTATGTTTCTTTACCCACTCTAACCTTTTCTTTTTGTTTTTCTGATTCAAAAGTGGCTTTTTCTGTGCAATTCTTCCTATAAGGCCTGCACACCTGAGACTTACTAACTTTACTGTTGTAAATTTAAACTGATGTCGAGCAGGAGTGAGAATTCAATGAAGCTGTCAGCTGAGGAAATGTGAGGCATCTATTTTTCAAACTAGAGACTCTGATGTATTTATCCTCTTGTTTAGTTGTACTTCTGGCCTTCCACATCTCTTTCTGTCCTTGTTAGAGCCAGTTGTCCTTTTGCGTTTTGAAGACTGTAGTATGAAATGTTAATGTAAATGTATATGAAAATCTTAATTTTTTTTGGGGGGGGGGGGGCAATTTCAAGCATTGTATAGCCTTCATTCCTCAACGTTTATTGACTGACAAATTTCTAGAGAAAGCTGTTTCTTTTTTCTCATTTTTTTTTTTTTACCTAATATTGACTTTAAGAGATGTCAGTCTATTGCATACTGTAGCAACTCAAAAACAAACACAAAGCCAATGTTAAGCTTCATTTACCGAACCAAATAGCTTTCAACAGTGTTTGATATAATTGGCAATTTATTTTCTAGCAAATTAGCAATTTAGCATGATTACTCAAGGATGAGGTGTTGAAGTCATGGCTGCTGGAACTGGGGCCTGTCTAGATTTGATAAAAAATTACTTTTTTGAAATAGATATGGTGCTGTTTTTTTTTTGTTTTTGTTTTTTTTTAATCAATTGTCCTTATTTTTTAAATAATGTCCTGACTACACTTGGTGATCAGATGAATGCCACTTTGGGGAATGAAAGAACCAATTTCCTTCTATATATCTAAATATATATTTGACAACCAGAAGGCCACATTTTAGATTGTGTGCACTACTGCAGCACAAATTAAGATTCAAAATCTTTTTAACCTTCAGATAAACATACACGACACCATCTTCATAATTATACATCAAACTGACATATTATCACTTCATGATTTATGTAGCATAATTTATTTTATATCATTAACAGCCATCTTTTTCTGTTCCCACTTGCCTTTCCACACATCAGACTGTCATTGCAGGCATCAGAGATGTGATCTTTCTTGAATGAATGTGAACACGATTGGGGCAGCTTGTATAATTCAATTTATAAACATATTATTATGCATAGAGTTGCAGGAAAATGTAAAATAATGAGACAATGACAGTGAATTTGTATGGAGAAATCCTGTGCTGGTCAGAGAAAGGAGACACCGCTCATTGGTTATTCTTTTTGATGTGTAGCCCTGACATAATGTTGTTGGACATGTCACTAGTTTGTTCTCCATCTTTATTGGATATGTCAGCTGATGTGCTGCAGGCAATATTGATTGTGAACAGACAAATCTGCATAAGAATTTCTTGAAAATCATGGCATGAACTGTGATTGCATAAATAATTTCTGGCCTAAAGGAGTTCCTAATGTGGACTAAGAAAACAGTAGTTACCCTAGTGTATATTAAGAAGTTATATAACTGTAAAATATTTAGAGTGAGTCAGATAAAACCTATTTCACACAGATTACTGTTTCCGATAAAATAGTTATAATGGTGTGTGTGTAATATATATATATATATATATATATATATATATATATATATATATATATACACTCACCTAAAGGATTATTAGGAACACCTGTTCAATTTCTCATTAATGCAATTATCTAATCAACCAATCACATGGCAGTTGCTTCAATGCATTTAGGGGTGTGGTCCTGGTCAAGACAATCTCCTGAACTCCAAACTGAATGTCAGAATGGGAAAGAAAGGTGATTTAAGCAATTTTGAGCGTGGCATAGTTGTTGGTGCCAGACGGGCCGGTCTGAGTATTTCACAATCTGCTCAGTTACTAGGATTTTCACGCACAACCATTTCTAGGGTTTACAAAGAATGGTGTGAAAAGGGAAAAACATCCAGTATGCGGCAGTCCTGTGGGCGAAAATGCCTTGTTGATGCTAGAGGTCAGAGGAGAATGGGCCGACTGATTCAAGCTGATAGAAGAGCAACTTTGACTGAAATAACCACTCGTTACAACCGAGGTATGCAGCATCATTTGTGAAGCCACAACATGCACAACCTTGAGGCGGATGGGCTACAACAGCAGAAGACCCCACCGGGTACCACTCATCTCCACTACAAATAAGAAAAAGAGGCTACAATTTGCAAGAGCTCACCAAAATTGGACAGTTGAAGACTGGAAAAATGTTGCCTGGTCTGATGAGTCTCGATTTCTGTTGAGACATTCAGATGGTAGAGTCAGAATTTGGCGTAAACAGAATGAGAACATGGATCCATCATGCCTTGTTACCACTGTGCAGGCTGGTGGTGGTGGTGTAATGGTGTGGGGGATGTTTTCTTGGCACACTTTAGGCCCCTTAGTGCCAATTGGGCATTGTTTAAATGCCACGGCCTACCTGAGCATTGTTTCTGACCATGTCCATCCCTTTATGGCCACCATGTACCCATCCTCTGATGGCTACTTCCAGCAGGATAATGCACCATGTCACAAAGCTCGAATCATTTCAAATTGGTTTCTTGAACATGACAATGAGTTCACTGTACTAAAATGGCCCCCACAGTCACCAGATCTCAACCCAATAGAGCATCTTTGGGATGTGGTGGAACGGGAGCTTCGTGCCCTGGATGTGCATCCCACAAATCTCCATCAACTGCAAGATGCTATCCTATCAATATGGGCCAACATTTCTAAAGAATGCTTTCAGCACCTTGTTGAATCAATACCACGTAGAATTAAGGCAGTTCTGAAGGCGAAAGGGGGTCAAACACAGTATTAGTATGGTGTTCCTAATAATCCTTTAGGTGAGTGTATATATATATATATATATATATATATGTGTTCATTGTGTTTATGAACTAAGTGGGTTTTGATAATGTCATAAAGAATTCAATTTGGAAATACAGACATAATTTTTCTACTAGAAATCTAGGGGATAATGTTTTCATTATTTCCCTATTCAAAGTGCACTACACTACATAGTCAGGGACCTGACAGCTGTTCAGGAAATACAATTTAGTTTCATTAGAGAATTCACGATCAGATATTCATCATCATTAATCACGAACCGCCTCAGATGGTATGTGCATCAGCGCTTCAAAAGCGATTTTCATCTTCATGCACTCTTCAAGAGCTGCTATGGGTGCTGGGCAGGTCAGTGAGATGGTCAGTGGTCAATTAATGAGACACAAATGTGCCATTCATTGCATTTATGTATATATTTCCTTAAAAAAATCCTAATTTGACAGTCAAATGATTGAAATTTGAAGTGCATAATAATCATGGTTATCAAATAACCGCAATCAGATGGTTATTTAATAATCACAACAGGCCTAGTTATCACTGACTTTTCTGATTACTTCTGGTTATATCTGAAAGATTCTGAAAGTTCCCCATTACGCTATGCAGGGCTTCATCCATTTGATCTCATTTGATGGTTTTGAATTAAGCTTATGAAGAAGTTGTGCTGCTAATTCTAATAAATTTTCAAAGATGATGGGGGCCTAAGATGGAATTCTCTAAATAGTTGTATAGTTAAGGGATAAAGATGACATGTTGGCTACCCCGGAAAACCCCTTCTCAATTTAATTAATGGTGGGTGGTTTGACACTTCTAAAACCACAAACTTTTTTTTTGGCAGTGTTTTATGACATGAAAGCCAAGCCAAGTTTGAATCCTTTTCAGAGAGACTTTCAAAGCTCCAGATAATTACACCTATTCCTAAGAGGAAGGATGGGGGCAAGTTTGAAAAAAGAGATGAGATAGTTGAGGTGCAGTTTAGATCAGTGGTTCTCAACTGGAGGGTTGCAGGTCTATTCTAATACACAAGGGAAAACAACACTTAATGCTGAATGCAAATAATTAAATTAACTTCACCAGTTGATCATGTTATGTAGGTAGGATAGCAAACCAAATGGGCTTATCAACTTTTAAAGTGAAGAAGGAAACACTTCTCAAATCTTGCTGATGTCAAAGGCCTTGTGGCTAATCAAGCTCTACAATATTTGACACACATATGCCAAAAATTATTTTGGTCAACCTAGACGGGTAGCATGATATGCCATCATGCTCCAATTAATAGAAATATATGTAAAGTTCCTATGTTTTAACAATGAAATTTTGTTTACTTTGGTATGATAGATGATTTTAGTACTATGTTGGGTCACAAACTGATGTCCAATCATGGGAGTCATGAGTCCTGGTTCCTCAAGCAAAACCAGTTGAGAACGTCTAAGCTACGTATGTAACCTCCGTTCCCTGATGGAGGGAACGAGACGTTGTGTCGAAGAAGCGACACTAGGGGTCTCTCTTAAGCGGTGAATATGCCTCTGATGCATGAAAAAAGGCCAATGAGAAGCATACCCTGCCCCCGGACATACGGGTATAAAGGCGAGGAAATACTATGTGTTCATTCAGGATTTTTCTGAGGAGCCGGGAGTGTCCAGCCACCTCAGTGGCTCGGCTCAGCGACGTGGCCGGGAGGACACAATGTCTCGTTCCCTCCATCAGGGAACGGAGGTTACATACGTAACCTAGATGTTCCCCGTCTGTCGCTCACTTCGACATCGTGTCGAAGAAGCGACACTAGGGGTCCAATTCAAATCACGCCATGCATTGAGCCGTGTACATGTACTGCTGACACAGGAGCGGGCAGGTATTTCACGTGCCAGGACGACTAGCTGTGTCAGACTGCACGTACCCTTCCCCAATGCCCCATGAAAAACGTCGGGATCCTTCTAGTTACCCAAGCAGGGGAACAAGGTGACGCTTGCCAACCTGGGATTGGCCAAGCCTAGCCGGGCCTCTTTCACTCTATGTTTCTCTCATAGAGCCAAACAGCTGGGGCCCTTACCGCATCTTGGGAAGTGGGTCTTACCCATTTTCCTATTCTTTCAGTGGGAAAAGACCCTGCAGAGAACACACCTGCCCAGGAAGGGGGAGGTACTGTGGCAAAACAGTCACATGTGGGATCACATGCCCTCTTCGGTCACATGTGGGAAAGAATGGTGCGGTGGTAGATCCAGTCTTGAAGAGGGGGGAGTTGCTACAACACGGCGACCAGAGGGCAGTGGGAACTGCCTAAGGGAGATGCGGGTCAGCTCGTAAGGTGACTGTACCGTGGAAAATACACACAGGAGGAGTCCGCGTAGGAGGCCTGATCTGTGGAGCACCTTTCCCAGTGCAGGGTAGATTTGAGATACCCGCAGTGGATTGGGTCGGCAAATTCCTCCGCTAAATTGCAGACCCACAGGGCTAGGGAGGAGTCATCCAGAGAGCTGAGTTAGTGGGATCTCCTGGGAGGAGAGGCGTTCCCTTTCCGCTGTCCACCAAAGCAGACAAAGAACTGCTCAGAACACCTGAAGTAATGCGTGCGATCCACGTAGGTGCGTAAGGCACGTACCGGGCACAGCAACGAAGGGGCTGGGCCTGCCTTATCCCGGGCTTCGCAGCGGGGCGGAGCAGGTGTTACGGCGTCGGAGGCGATGACGCATCCTGAGGCTCTGGTGCTGAGAAAAGGCTCAAAGCACTTACCTTGCTCCGCGCACCCAGCGGGGGTGGGTTCGTGACTGAGGAGGAGGGCTGGTAGAGGCGTCTTCTGGACTCGTCCGAACCAGCCAGCCGGGGAACAGTCATGGGGCTGAGGGCGGAGGGTCCACGTCCAGCGTGCCAGGACTGTTGAGGTATGGCGGCAGAGTGCCGTGAGAATTGCATTTGTGGGCCAGGTTACCCAGAGACAAAGGAAATAGCTCTGTTATTGTGAATGTTGGAACCACAGCCCCGACTAGGGGGTGCGGCAAATGAAATAAATTCAACAAAGGATTCTTCTCCCGGGGAGAACGTAGTGGTCTGCTTACCAGCTCCGAAGCTAACATCTTGGTCCCTGTGTCATCCGTCTCAGGAACGCCTGGGAGCTTTCTGGGTCCTCGAGGGGGTCCTTGCGACGGGGGGCATCTGCTTCCTGCGGGGCGCTCAACACGTGGGCTGAGAGCTGGGCCCAGGTTGAGGCAGAGCAGCCTGGTGTTTCTTCGCAGGGGGACGCCCTCGGCGAGCAGACGGGGCATGGCCCATTGTGGCAAGCTTGCGGCGGGGCAGGATGTGAGAGATCGCCTCCGTCTGTTTCTTCACCGTATAGAACTGCTGGGTAAAATCCTTGACAGTGTCGCCGAAAAGCCTGAGTGACTGCGCTGTGACCTTCGTGGCCCTGAGGGCGAGGTTGGTCGCTGAGTGCAGTTCCTGCAGCACTTCAGGATCAGGGCTACCCACATGCAGATCTTTAAGCGCCTTGGCCTGGTGGACTTGCAAGAGGGCCATGGCATGCAGGGCGGAAGCGGTGTGTCCGACGGCACTGTAGGTTTTAGCAGTCAGTGTAGACGTTGTCTAACAGGCCTTGGAGGGGAGCACAGGGCGACCCCACCATGTGGTCAGGTTTCCGGGACACAGGTGGAGCGCAACAGCCCTATCCACCTGGGGAATCGCCGTGTACCTGTGGGCCGCTCCGCCATCAAGGGTAGCGAGAGCGGATGAGTGGGTGGCATGACGAGTGGAGAACGGCGCCCTCCACGTAGACGTCAGCTCATTATGCACTTCCGGGAAATATTACCAGGAAACAATCTTCCAGCCGCGATGGCTGTGGGGAGGACGGAGGGTTCCAGTCCAGCCCCACGCTAGCGGTGGCCCGGGCAAGCATATCGGATATCTGCGCGTCCACTTCAGCCTGGGCGTGTTGGCCCAAAGGTGGTAGCCCAGGGGAGTTGTCTGCGTCAGACGCCGCGCTCTCCGATGCATCGGCGAGCTCTTCCACTTCTAGCTCTAGAGGATAGGCAGGCTGGCCGTGAGGTGAGCCGCTGTTGCCTCGAACATGGACAGGAGTCAACGAGCGTGCCGGGGGGTGGGTGGTCCGAGGGGGCATAACCAGCGGAGCTGCACCCGCTGCCGTCCCCAGATCAGCTCCAGCGCCAGCGGCATCGTCCTCAATCCCATGGGAAGAAGGAGCGATGCAAGGGGCGGCTGGAGTGGCGTGTTTTCTGTTGAAAGCGAGCCGCGATTGCAACGTTGCCATGGTCATGCTCTTGCAGTGAGAGCATGAACCATCCACAAATGCTGCCTTGGTGTAATCGCAACCCAGACACACGAGACAACGCCTGTGGCCGTCTGAAGCGGAGAGCACTCTACCGCATCCAGCAACTACAGAGGGAAGGAATGGCATCTTTATAAAGACGTGTCCTGAAAAGGACGTTCAACGCCAATGTGTATTGTTCTTTTAGAGGAAAATACTCTTTTACAGAGTTAAAACTCTTTTAATTTTGCGCTGTCGAAGCACCCAGGGGCAAACTGCACTTCTGTGCAGAGAAGGAGAAAAGCCGCTGATGTACGCCATAGATCCAACAGCAAGCAAAGCGTCAGAGGAACAGGAACAGGTGTGTAACTCGCAGCTGACTGCTGACACGACCAAGGCTCCGAAGAAAATTTCTGAATGAACTCATAGTATTTCCTCGCCTTTATACCCGTATTTCCATGGGCGGGGTATGCAAATACTGTCTGCCAACTTCTCATTGGCCTTTTTTCATGCATCAGAGGCATATTCGGTGCTCAAGAGAGACCCCTAGCGTTGCTTCTTCGACACGATGTCGAAGTGAGCGACAAACGGGGAACCACTGGTTTAGATCATGTGATTGACATGACAAGGGGGGACTGTATGACATTATGTGTTGCAGCCTCCTGTCTTATACCGTGCTTGGGATGTCATGCCACCAGTGCTCTAACCACCATCAAAGCTTGTTGTTCTGTCACATTAATGGGTTGATGAACTAGGTTAGGAGAAATTGATGGCAGACCTGGGGGTCTGCATTAACGAGTATCTCCTAATGAATGGGAGGACACCAAAAGGCATCCTCTTTCCATCCATACAACAACACGGTGACACACAGGGAAGGTAATTATTTGATTATTTTCTGCTCATCAACTGATACCACCACCTACAAAGTCCTTTGGGTCACTCTTAGTGGTTGCTTTCACTTCTCACTTAGCTCTGTCAAAGCATAAAGCAATATCCAAGTCTTTTTATAAAAAGGAATACATATCTTAGACTGGCTGTATGGAGTGTCATGATTTTCTGCTATCCTGCTGGTTCTTCAATGCTGACAAGAGGAAGGTATTAAATTAACTTTCATGAATAGAAATTAAACCAAAAATTCATTTCATGTCCTCAAGACACATCTGAACATTAAGGTTGTCCGCTCCACTGCTTTGACCGAGTCTAAAGCTGGACTGGCTAATCACTTATCAGTTGCTAATCATTGATTATAAATGGTTAGAGAAGAGGGTATTTCCGCTGATGCTGCATCCACTTGGCCTCCGACCATTAGTGTTATTAGAGGTTTAATTCCAGCCTGTTCTTCATTAAGGCTATTGATTGAGGTAAAGATTGCTGAATGGAGCATGCAAGTCTATGTGCCAGAATCACGCAAGCACCATAGGATGTCATTTCACTCAGCTCCGGTCCCTTGCTACAGTGCTCGATGCGGGAAGCGCTTTTAATCACCTACCCTTGCATTAAATGGACACTACTAGCATACTGACAAGAAAAGGAAGAACTCAGATATAGACTTGGCAGTACTGCTTTAGTTTTCATTTACCACTCTGAAGCTTTCCCTTCTGAAAAGACCAGCTTTATGCTGGTCAGGCAGGTTTATACTGATTATTGCTTGTCCAGTTTTGGTCTAGCTGCGGACTGATCTCACAGTAAATTTGGCAACAGCAGGTTGAATGTTTTACTGCTTGGAACAATTTGAATTTCAGTAAACATAAATAGGTTTAATTGTTGTTGAGCGTCTGGGCATGTGAGAGTTGCAGTTTCCAAACAAATGCATATTTGATCAGCTCTAGCCTAACCCAAACCCTAAACCTGAACATCAGTATAGTACAAATTTAATTTTATAGCAACAAATGCAACATCAAAGTCATTTACATTTAAAAATAAAATAAATAAATAAATCCTAGTTCCCATGGGACCAGAACATGTGTCTCAAAGGTTGCCTGCACAATTATCAGTAGTGCTACAGGGAAACATAATCTTTTCTAAATTGATGAAAAAATGTCTGAGGAGGGAGGGTGCTTATAGGTAATTTCGCAGAATGGGACGATTTCAGGGTTCATTAACTTTCGGAAGCAACATGTTGATTTCCTGTGTAATCATGTTGCTAGCTGCATTGTAAGAATTGGTAACATGCAATTGTTCCCATTAAGATCTATTTCTACTTTGCTATTTCCATTGCTGTTACCTAATATAATCGGTTGATTCTGTCATATTAAATAACAGTTTTTACTTTAATAAAATAAGTGAATATAGATGATATACTTTTGTGAATAAAATTTTTTAATATTATTTGTCAAAACATTTTTTGTGTTTTTTGTGCGAGGTGACAAGCATGGTCATGGTGTTCACCAACAAAACTTACAGTAGATGTTCAAGCAGATTGACTTAGGAAATCTTGCTGGTTGAGCTAAAGGCCAAAGTATATTTAGCACATCCACATCGCTGATTGCTCTGTGCACAGTATGCGTGATGTATATTCCGATATAAGCCACTCAGGCCACGCGTCAGACAGATTTTCTCAACTAGCTGACATGGTCATCGTCTGTGAGCATTGTCCACACATGCACCGGCCATTGACTCAACTAAAAGATCTCAAAAAAATTGTGATGGGAATACATCAAACGCATTCTTATTTGCTCGCAGTCAGAAGAGTACACTCACAAAGGCAACACGGTTGATCAGGCGCAAGCCAATCCAGAACACGCAGAAATGAAGCCTTAAGAAACCTTGGGAGGATTCCAGCACACCAGTATCCAAAACCTGCATACAAATGCTGGTCGTTTTCAGCAGGATTTGCCACTCTCTTCAGAGTAGTCCAGAAAGGATACAAAACAGCAGTGAATCATTTTTTTCTTTTCCCTAAAGCATCTAAGTAGCACGTAAAAATGCTCGTAATTTAACTAGAGCTATTTGAAAGCCATTGTATACGGTTTCAGAGGATAAAGATGTTAAAATAAAACACATTGAAACCAATAGGCAGTCTCTGCAGTCTGTGCATATGATGTGATCAGTCTAAATTAGGTCTAAAGATGGATCTAAATTTACATGGCACATAATACAGTATAAAATTGTATTGGCCTTCTTTGATAAGCATACACCGATCAGCCTCAACATTAAAACCACCTGCTTAATATCATGTAGGTCCCCCTTCTGCTGCCAAAGCAGCTCTGACCTGTAGAGGCATGGACTCCACAAGACCTCTGAATGTGTCCTGTGGTATCTGGCACCAAGAAGTTAGCAGCAGATCCTATAAGTCCTGTTATTTGCAAGGTGGGGCCTCCATGGATCGGACTTGTTGGTCCAGCACATCCCATATATGCTCAATCGGATTGAGATCTGTGGAATTTGGACACCTTGAACTCCTTTGCCCAGCCCTACTGTGCACTTGTAGCCTTACTGCCATTATGCATCATGCAGTTTGTGACTTCCATGTAAATGGACTAGGACTATTTGGATAATCCATTGGAGGGAATAAGAAGAGGAAGAGAGAGAATGAATCGCTCCTTGCACACTGTCACCCTAATCTCCTTTGTTAACCATATTTTAACTATTTATTTTGGCCTATTTAAGTTTTAAGCTAAGGGTCACATTACTCGCATATGTCTTTCAGCTAATCTGTTCAAGAAGAACATATCTTTCTGTTGCCATTACAATTATGCAATCAGAAAAGAAAAGAAAACTTTATACTGTATTGTGTCATGTAAATTTAGATCTATCTTTAGACCTATCATGTCGCATGCACAGACTGCCTATTGATTTCGATGCGTTTTTTTTTTTTTTTGGTTTGTTTTTTTTGTTACATCTTTTTATCTTCTGAAACCGTGTACAAAGGCTTTCCAATTCTCAAAATATTTTAATATAATTTATTAAATATTCCTTTGTTTCTGATAAATTGTGAAAGATGTGAGAATACGTTGTAATTTATGGACTTAAGAGCAGTTCATAGTTCTAGTTAATTTATGAGCGTTTTTACATTCTACTTAGGTTATCTAGATGCTTTTGTGAAATATGCTGTAGTGAGTAAAATGCTGAGCAGAACTGCATGAATGTCTGTCTGGTTCTTTCTCCTGAATAAATTCAATTCCTACATAACAGCTGCAGTGTCTGGATCCCAATAATAACTTTGTGCTGATGTGCCAAAATATGACAAAGGATTTCTTTGTAGGTAATTCATAAACTTAAGTATAATTTAACTAAATCATCCATATCCATTTCTTGCATTGATGAAGCTGCTGGCTCAGCATTCTATCGTTATGATAATGGTGCACTGTTTCTCGTAATTTTGACTTTATTCTCAAAATATTCAGACTTTAATCTCATAATGCTATGATTTTATTCTTGTAATTTTTACTTTATTCTCAAAATATTACGATTTAAATCTTGTAGTGCTACAACTTTATGCACAGTTGACTTAATTCTCAAAATATTACAACTTTATTCTCGTAAGGCTACGACTTTATTCTCAAATATTTGACTTTATTCTCAAACTATTGAACTATTGAAATTTTCCCCATGGCATTTATACACCATCCTACAAATTATTCACATGATCAAGAGCCTGCGAGTCGGTCTCCATCACAGGCTTTTACTGTGTTCAAAGGATTTATTTGTCCTTTTACTTGCCATTGTGCATCTCCTCCAAAATAAAATATTCTTAGGAGGGACATTCCTGCTTCCTAGTGTGATCTGTCCTTGTGACTGCTCCGGTCTCTATCACATTATTATCAATTGATATATGTCTTTAGAGTTTAAAGCTCTTTTATGCACAGTCAATATATCAAACATCAAACGCGATCTTCCTTCAATGCATGCTGCCATTTGTTTATATTAGTAGTGGTTGTCGCTCATCAAACAAACAGCTACTCAAAGGAGACTTTTCAAGCACATAATGTTTATTTTAACAAACAGCTAAATTGTCTCCAAAGTACCACAATAACAGTTCACAGCTTGTAAATGCACAGCCATCATATCTAAATGCAATCTTCCCATGCACGCAGCCACGCCTGCTGATTAGGTGCAGATGCGGTTTTCATTCACAAACAGCAGGTCAAACGGTCTTTTCAGGTATATAATACTTTTGTTTTCTTAAAAAGACAGTCAAACAAAAGCACCACGATAATAGTTCAAAACTTGCATACTCCCAGTGAAAACTTGCTGATCGAGTGTGATTATCCGATGCATGCAGCCAAGTCTGTTTACATTAGCGCTTGACACACACGCACACACACACACACACACACAGTACAGCAGACATAACCCATTTGTTCACATGTTTACTATATTATATACAGTTTTTTTATGACAAATATTATTATTTTTTATAAAAATTAAAAAAAAATAAGTCTACACTCTGCCCCCTCTACCGGCTGTGCAGTGTCACGTTCAAAAATATCTTACTCCAGGGGGCACTGCAGTGAAATTTATACCCTGCTCATGAAAAGGTTAAATGACTGTATTGTAAATATCTGTTATATGTTCTGCACCATGGCTTGAGGAGACATTCTTCAAATGTTCTTCCACACAGCAGAAAAATAGAGACATATATTTGCTCAGTCGGAATCTATGTACTGTGAGAGTATGTAATGCATGTGATAATGAACATACTTCATGGCCATTTATGAAGTACGTTCTTTAGGTGTGCATGTGATTAGTATAAATATATTCTCAAGCATACTTCATCCAGGAATGTGGGCATTGTCCCATGACCTGAATGTATGATATAGTAACAACAATTTGGAAAATAATCTACTCTGGTTTTGTTAAAGGAATAGTTCAGCCAAAATAATAATCTCTTATCATTTATTCACACTTATGACAACTCAAATTCATATGATTTTCTTTCTTCTGCAGAACACAAACAAATATTTTTTTTGGAGATATGAAATCAAGATATCCATACAATGCAAGTCAATGGGAACCAACACTTCCTAGAAATTCCACTGCACACACATTCTGCCTATGTAAATGTGGCGTAAGAGGGTATAATTTCGAGACACAAGCTCAAGTTGATTTATTAATAAAGAAGTCCAACTACGCCACCCTAGGAGTTAACCCCAGGGAAACTACTCAAACAGAGTAAAGCACACAGGTTCAGTTCCCTCATAAAGTTAGACCAGAGACGTGAGTACAAAAATACAAAGGTTTATTAAAGCAATAATAATTAAAATGTTGGACACTAAAACCCACAACAAACACTAACAACCCCACTTGAAATCAAAGAAACAAAAGAACACAACCCAATTTAATGGATACCTGTAAAGCAAAATACCAAATAATAACAGCAGGGCTGAGGCTCCCAACGAAGAGCTTCACTGTGGAGTTCGGTTTTACGGGGCACACGTTCACGCGCACACACACCCGTGCAGTCTACTCACACTATCACACACTCAAAGTGTACACTGCACACGATAAAGAACCACCACCCAAGGAGGAAGACCAATCCACCCGTGGGACCCCAGCTCCTGCAGTAGAAAATAACACAGAGAAACTATAAAAAATGAACATAGAAATGACCATAAAGACAGTACCATTAAGCAAATCCTCACAATAATATCAATACGAAATATAAATAAGAAAAAGAAAAACAATAACCTAAAAAGGATCAAATAGTTGGTCTTGAGATTATTACAAAGCAATTTCAACTCAGTAGATGTTCACCCACACAAATGGGATAAATTAGATATCAAATCACATGTAGTCAGAGCTTAGAACCACTTCATTAGTTTTACAATAAAGCAAAAAGAAAAGGAAAAGAATTATCAAAATAACAAAAGAAAATATGAAGCAGGGCACTAAAACGACACGATAAGAGCCAAACGAGCAGTCCCCTTCTGTTGTAGTGATGATCGCGTCAGCGCGGCTGTATCCACCGCAGCTCTTTAACAGCATGAGCGCAGCAACAAACCAATCGCGGCAAAACGAGATGAATATAAACGAGAAGACCCCTTCTGTTGTAGTAATGATCGCGTCCGTGCGGCTGTATCAACCGCAACTCTTTAACAGCATGAGCGCAGCAAACCAATCGCGGCAAAACAAGATGAATATCAACGAGAAGAGAATATCAACGAGAAGAGAATATCAACGAGAAGAAGGATCCTAAAACACAAAAAGGAAGACGTTACCAATCATCATACTATCACAATCCCAATCATGGTTTCGTTTAAGCACTTACCCTCAGGATATCACTTCAACTAGTATCATTTATCGTCGCAGATTGGTCAGTCATACCCATCAACAGCACAATGGGATACAGGGAATCACGCCTAGTTAGTATGCGAGAAGAGCGTTAACCCAACATGGTCATTACAGCACTATATCGAGCACTTAACAATAAACATACCTGCAAGGCGAACAATCAGCACATCCACCAAACAGCGCGAAGGGGCAACAGCACCAACACAAAGCTGCACTATGATTAACATAAAGGCGATTCCAAGTTATGCACACCACAACAATTACCAGAAATCATCACTATTACAACATAGTGCGCTTACCTACAGCCACCGTCGACACGAGCAAACAAACGGGGAAACCGGACGTGATGCATCCCGGGTGACGACCAATCAGCCTTTAAATGGAAAGTACTGCTTGCTGATAGGCCAATATTGCTGTCAATCACCTAATCCTGTTACATAAACAAGCTCTGTGCAAACGTTAAGAATGAAGAAGTGCTTCAAAATCATTATTGTGCCTAGGAGACTTATAGATTTATAGACCCCATTTCCACCTGTTATTAAGATGCATTTTTGGTGATCGAATCACATGTGGTCTGTGCTAAATACAGGTCTAAATGGGATCTCAAAAGTTTTGTGATCAGATCACAAAAACAGTACACATATGTGGTCAAAAATGCATCTGAACGCATCACATTTGATTTGTAAATGCTAATCCGTCCTGTATGCATCCTGGCAGCAGCGAAGCACCACCCCTCACCTGCCAGTCAACTGCTCATCATCAATAGTGGGAAACCTCTTTCGACCTAAATCCAGATTTTTTTTTTTTTAAGCAGTACTGAAAAAGTGGGACAGAGGTAATTTATTCTCTAGAAAATATCTACAAAGTATTTGTTTTTATAATATAAATAATGTTTTTATTTTTTTTTCTTATACACTTTCACATCATAACATTAAAGGAGACCTATTATGTTTTCGTGTGTGTCTCTTTAAATGCAAATGAGCTGCTGGCTCTTTCAGGAAGAGGGCTGTGTCTTTACAGCATGTGAACAGCAAAAAAATAAAAAAAATCTGCTCTCTGCCTCACATTACTTAAGGTGGATTTTTCACAAGCGAAAAAATTGGCAAAAAAAGCTAGTGCTATTTAGTTAAAAATGTGCACAGTATTGCTAGCTAATGTTTATTTAGCAAGTTTCACAGAAACTGTAAAAAAAAAAAAATTTGTATAAAAAGAGGCTCGCCAATGACTGTCACTACAGCATACTACATATACTATAGCAACAACAAATCATAACCAATATGACTGACAGCACAAATACCGGAGTTCAGCCATATATGTATGAACGAGAGTCGGACACTGATGAAGGAGAGACTCCAGCAGAAGTCACAACTTTGAGAAGGAACCAGGATGTTTTTGAATGGTTAATTGAGACTGCACAGCTTTGGTGAGTCAGTCTGGCAACCAACATCCCTCATGGTACTGGTATTTTGTGCAGATGTGCTGGCCTTTGCAAGTAAACATTGAACTTTTAGTACAACTCTCTTATGTTCACAGAAAACGTACATAGTTTTCTTAAATACAATCACCTTACAGTATTTTGCATACTTTTTTGGGTATGATGAAATAAGGGCTGTAGAAACCCTTCTTCATCTCGGCTGGAGGGACTGGCTCTATTGCATCCTTGAGTAGCAGAGTTGTGATCTCTGCCCGTAAAGCGCTGCCTTTTTCATGGCGTACAGGATGGAGCGAATACCGCTGAAACGAGGCGGGAGCCGGGCGAATTGAGTCACGTAACCATGTCGGATGGTCCGGGCCAATCAACACGACTGGTTGGACAGCGAAAGCCACGCGTCCAGAGTCCGCGTGAGGGGCACAAACGGGACGATAATTTTTGTCGTACCGGGTGGGGCTTCGTGGTGGGGGAGGAGCAGGTAATAATGCATCGGGAGGCAAAAAAGCTCTTTGTCTGCTTTGGGGACATGACAAGTGGCGTTCATTTTGAGGAATGAAAGCCACAACTGCAATGCTGCCATGGTCATGTTCTCGCAATGAGTTTATGAACCATCCACAAATGCTGCCTCAGTGTGATCGCTGCCCAGGCACACAAGGCAGAGCTTATGACCGTCGGTCTTGGAGAGATATCGACCTCTTCTGGAAACTACACAGATGCGGAAAGTCATCTTTAAAAAGACGCGTCCTGAAAAGGACGTTCAACGCCTGCTCGTGTATTGCTCTTTTATGAGTGAAAATAAACTCTTTTAGAGAAATCAAACTCTTTTAGGAGGGGAAAACACTCTTTCAGACAGAAAGTGCTGTCGAAGCGCCCAGGGGCGTGGACTGCACAGCATGCAGAGAGAGAACACCACTGGAAATGCGCCATAGGATCCAACAGCAGTGCTTCTTGAGTGACAGAGACACGCCCACTTCCCTTTATACCTGTATGTCCAGGGGCAGGACACGCAAATTCTGTCTGCCAATTTCGCATTGGCCTTTTCTCAAGTTCAGAGGTACGCGAGGCTCCCAAGGAAGACCCCTTGTGTCACTTCATTCGACACAACGTCGAGTGAGTGACAGAAGGGGAATTAAAATTCCAATTTGTTTTATCTTGTTTTAGAAACAACACTGCATAAGATATTTAGGTTTATCAGAGAATGTATTTTTAACATGTGTATTTTGTCTTACTGTACTGGCAGAGATTTATAGTCAAAACAAGTGAAAGAAAATCTACCAGTGCTGAAGAAATAATCCAAAGTATTTAGAATATGTTACTGACCTTGAGTAATCTAACAAAATGCATTACAAATTACGTTTTACAGCATGTATTCTGTAATCTATAGTGGAACACATTTCAAAAGTAACCCTCCCAACCCTGCCTGTCACCATAACTCTGATTCATCACCTCCAACTAGTCAGACTCAACTAAGATCCAGAGATAAGCACCCCTTCACCTGGCAGTTGACATATGCCCCTTCCTGTCTCCAGACCTCTCCTCAGAGAGCTCCTGTGGCTAATAACTAATACCATGCCAGCCTCAAAGGCACCGGTTCTGCTGGAAGATTTGTGGGTAACTGAATCACAGGTGGCACCTAATTTGAACAGGCGTGAGCAGAGGACTGACTTCTCTCTTCCGTCTCAATTCTTCTGTATGAAAATGTTAATTTATTTCACTCCAGTCTGCCCTGCTGCTGTCTTCTGTAGTCTGTCCTCTCCTTGCCAGAGCAGGTGGACAAATTCTCAGTGTGCTGTAAATGAATGTACCGCTGCACCTGGGCTCCACAGGTGGGGAACCACTGGAATGACAGCTCACATCACAAACATAATCAGCAGACTACTTCAGAAGTGGTGCCCACCCCCAGAGGCTGTCAGATTGGCACAGAAGAAAAGCTGTTGTGTGGAACATTGCTCTACAGCACAGCATGCTGGGAATTTTTACTAAAAGTTCACATTACTAAAAGTGCTCTTGCAAAGTATTTAGCTAATAAATCATTTAGATCTGACCTGAGGTTTCGTTTCTTTGTTGTTGTTGTTTTTCCCCATATAACTCACAAACAAAAAAGTTCATTTTGAATACATTTATCACGAAAGCAATTGAAAACAATTTTATACATTTGCTCAGAATTCCACTGGAGAATCTATGACAGAAAAGAGAACAGCAATCATGGGATTGGTGACTTGGCAGTCTGGAGTGAATAACAGTTTCATATCGTTTGAGGTTACAGTCATAGATAAAGAGAATTGGAAATGTTATTCCAAATCCATATGACTTTCTTTCTTTTGTGGAGCATAAAAGGCAGAATCTTTGGGACTGGCAGTCTCAGTCACCATTAATTTTTATTGTATAATTTTTGCTTTTTTTTCCATACTTTGAAAGTGATTGGTGACTGAGTCTGTCAGTCCCTAACATTCTGCCATGGTGATTGACATACGGTTGAGAAAATTTAAATTCTGTCATTAAAGTTGAAATCCAATCCAATGACATCAAAATATATTGTTTAATCTAAATGGGGGGTTGAATGGAATGCCAGGTGGATGTTATAGAGATGTGAGATGAGATACATAATGTGTCTTTCTTTTCAGCCAACCGCTTGGATTGCATTAATTTTTTTGTTTATTTATTTCTTAGGAATTTATTTCATGACAGTTCACATGCAGGTCAATTTATTTGAGATTGCATTATTTCTTAGACATGTTTCTCTCACATGCTGATTTATATTAATTATTTGTCAATTGAATATGGATGGAAATACATATCTAATAAATTTGATTAACACACTAGTCTATGCAATGTGACAGATTTAATATTTTATGACTATATCTGGTAACCACAGCAGTTCTACTTACAAACCTTCCCATTTTTTGGCAATGTGTGATGTTTCTGCTGCTGTTATGCAATGTAGAGAGAAAGACAGAAGAAACATGAAAAATGGAGATGAACAAGAAACAATGCCTTCTAGAGTGTTTTGTTAATATCTGAGATATTTCTAATAGAGCAATTAAGAGAGGGGACATTCTTTGTCAGTAGTCATTATTCAGATACGGTCTAACTAATTTACTGCTTCAGCACTTTGCATTTGTAACAATTTTGATAAATTGGCACGCAAACAAAAGAAACAATTATGGATTTGAGCTGTAATTATAGATGTGAGAAGGGGCACAGCACACCACCGTGCTAGTCCCCAATACAGCTGTTTCATCCAGATAAGACATTTTTATAGCCATCCTAAATAGTTCAACAATTATAAATGCTGTTCTTGACAGTCCTAATTATTTTCAATATCTTCATAATCAAAGATATTTTCAAATACTGAGGGATTCCGGCCCTGAAGCATTCTGCCATCAAGCGTTTTATTTTTCTTCTCTAAATAATTAATCATTGAGATAAAATTATTGACTTAATTTGCCTTCTTATCTGGCTTTTTCCCCAACAAACATCATTAGTTATTAGTTCAATGTTTTTTTTTTTTTGACAGCCAAGAACATAGACAGTGAAGAAACAACCAACAGACTTCATCTGACACAGTGGTCAGCCCATCTCCATCCCAATACTCTGGGGTTCAATTGAAGGAATTGGCCAAGCCAAAGGTCATCATTTAGGTTCATTTACCATTTGCCTAAAAGTGTCACAAATTTCTGCTCAGATTTCTGTATCAACACATACAAAAAAATGCCAGTAATCCACGATATACATATCCCCGATATGCATCTCTGATCTAATCACTGATATACATATTTTCCTTACAATGTTTAATGTATAAGAATGATAGTCTTTTTTTACAAGCTTTTGGCACTACAACTTTGTGATAACATGGACCCCTTGGCACCATCTTATGAAAAGACACTATTTAATAAAACACAAAACTCTGTTTAAAGATATCTCTGAATCTCATAACAACCCCCCAGTTCTCCTGATATTTTGTCTCTATATATTTCTCTATATTTTCCTCCATGTCAATATTCTCTTGGCCTTACCTGTCTACACAAATCCTCACAAAGTAATCAAAGCATCAAGTGCATTCACTTTCCTTCAAACTGATGTGATCGCAGCGATGTGGCTAGGATACAGGTGGTCTGTGTGACCTTGTTCCATATTCAGTTGTCCCTATGTTGCTCTGGACCGGTCATCCACCAGCTGCTCTCCCCACTTCCTTGTGAAACAACAAGAACATCAGTCTGGGGATGACTTTCAGAGCCCTTATTGATGATGTTGTCAAGGCAAGGGTAAGAGCATCTTAATCTCTCTCAAATAATACCCCTGCCTGCAGCCACTGTGTCCCAAGCGCTTAGTGGCCCTTTCTCCCCGCAGCACTCCTGAGATCCACACTGACGCTCACCTCTGTACTTCTAATGAGTCTCTCTCCAATTAGCTGCCATTGCTCCAGGCCAAATATCGCCCCAAATCCCACCATATCTTAGTGGATGTCCCAGTATGTGAAGATGCTGAGAGAGAACTGTCTGAAAAAGTCTGTCATTGGATATCAGCATCATAAGAGGGGGGTATGATCAGGGAGAAATAATTTTGATTTATTATCAGGTGACTGCATGATTTACCCTTTGGTTTGATGGTTTGCTATCCTAATGATTTGTGACGACTCCATTCCAGTCATTTGGCAGCAAATGTCAATAGTTATTTTGAAAAATAGATTATTTATATTCTTTAGAGTCAATATACAGATTAATCCAAGACATTTTGTATTTTTCTGGAAGAGAGAGAGAGCCACATGCAGCTGCCATGTTTGTGTTTATGTTGTGTGTCTTTTAATTTAAGTTCATATTAAATGTTATTTTGACTGTTACCTGACTGTTTGACTCCCAACCTAATTATTACAAGGAAAAATATTTTTTAGATTCAGTAATGTTTAAAGATTTATTTGATAAATGATACCTCACAGTAACAATATAAACTTTCTTATAAAGTGTATTATATTTAGATATTTCTTCAAAGGATGGCAATACGTATCCACAGCGGTCTGAGCTAAGCCCCAAATATCCACTGACCCTAGTCTACAGTATAACCGTCCCTGGATCAGGATATCATGGAGACTTGAGGATGGTCTTTTTTGGCTTGAGCCAGTAAGCAAATATCTTGCAGCCATTTATTAATGGCCCAGCATCCACCTACCAAAACTTTGCAATGCCATGTTAACCCCCCTCATTTTTATTTTTATAGAGTTAAAAATTTACAATTTATAACTCTATAAAGGGTAAAAAAAATAACCTGAACAAAAAAGTCGAGTTAAAGTAATGAAAGGGCACTACATTGATGTTACCACAGGTAAGGAGTGTTACATGTGGTAAAATCTCTGTAACATGAACTCGAGTGGCTTTTTGCTTTTATAAAATGGTGGCAACAACAACATGTTAAAAAACATCAATAAACTGTTACATGAAAGCTGCAATATGGAACTTTGGGATCTCTAGTGACAACTGTGGTTGAAACCTAAAATATCAAGTTACTTTCGTAGGAACAGTTTACATGAGTCTTGTTTCGGCACTGCTCTTCTGCATGGATGAATCTCGTGGTTTAAGGTTACAGGGGATCACACCGAGATATTCACATGCAGGGCCATCATAGCAACATAGTAACCTGCATAGTAATAACATGCTATTTTTCTTATTGATATGTTATTAGTGTAAACATTTATAACCGAGAAATTACTTGCTTTGGGGAGGATAAACAACACTCTTAATTACATATTTTAATGTAATTATTCATGTGCTTTATCCACCAATTGTTTATATTTGTATTATACTAATAATATCACAAATTTAAGAGGTGAATTTCATGATAGAGTTAAATGTAAGACCTTAAATTATTTCTATATTACAGTCTATAGCCTCGGTGGACAATACGTAAACCATAATACAATAGTAGGCATATAAACAACTTGATAGGAGTATAGGTCTCTGTGGAAAAATAATGGACATTTTTTTTACAAACCAATTACGGGTGTTTTTCAACTATCCACTGAAAGTAGTGCTTCCCAATGTAGTAATCAGTGGCCGTTTCCAAACCAGGGAATTTTGCCAAACAGTTATTCATCCATCCAGAGATTGCTCTACTGTGGCTGCTGGTCTAAAACTGCTGTAGCTTCCCCAGCGCCACACACACGACACGCTACACAGTAGCTGGTCCTTAGACATGATGTAAATACACAAGGGTGAATGATGTAAGCCTGCTATTTTGTGCCAAATTCAATCTGATAGCTCAAAATATAAATAATTATTGTTATTTTTAAGGTTTTGAGCATAGATTCTTTATTACGTACTCACTCGATTATGGACTATTGTTCATTTTAATAAAAAAAAAAAACGAACATAGTGCAACTTTAATTATTATTAATAATAATGTTTTCTAAATCTCTTCCAAATAATATAATTCATAAGTCAATATCCTAACTGTAGGCTGTTTATGGTTGTTGCTTAAATATATAATGTGCCTTCACATTTAGTAGTGATTTTGATGGCTCATACCATTGAGCGTGTCTAACAAAATTAGAATTTAGATTCAGTGCTATCCATTTAATAAATACAGATATAATCCTATAAAATGTACCCATGTAACAGTATGTTTGTGTAGTATTTCTGGTCATGTCCACCCTGCACATCTGCTTTTGGGCTCTGCACCAACTTCAAATTAGGAAACATAAAGTGGGATTGAAAGGACATCTGTCATACAGGGCTAGCCAGAAAAACTCATCACTGGCCCAAAGCCTCTATGCTCTTTGATTGGCTTCTCAACTGTAAACATGGCTTCATCCAGCCAACAAATGGCCCATGAGAAACAGAAGGAGAGTGCTGACAGGACCGCTGGTGATGTTGAGGGAAACTAGAGTCATGTTCTGCTATTCCATCATTTAACATCTGGCAATAACTTTACTGCTCACTGTAATTGGATTCTGCACAGTGTTTGTCATTGTCAGAAATATTTGTCATCAAAATAAAAAAAATTTTTTTACTTCTCTATCTCTTCATTTGATGTTGTTAACTCACAGGAGACAGATGAAGTGAGCTACACTGACTCTGTCTTCACTCCTATTGGTAGTCGCTGTTGAGTCTCTTCTCATTTGCATAAAGTAAAACTTTTTTCTAACTATCTGAAGTCAGTTGACACACCCCGTTACCAACAGTCACTGTCACTCAGTGGCATTTCGGAACAATTTGGTGCCCTAGGCGAGATTGTGAACAAGGGGTGGAGTTTTGGTCATCTCGGTGAAGTATTAGCTAGTATTTTATATTTGGCACCCCCAATCCAATCATACCCTAGGCAACTGCCTAGTTCGCCTATGCCTTGAAATGGCCCTGCTGTCACTGATGTCATCAGAAATGACCAGCTCTCATTGAAAATTAATGAGATCATGTTGCTTACAAGTTTCTGCATGTGTGAACGTGGCAGAACTGTCTATAGGTCTGCACTAAGTTTGGTGGATGTAGCTTGATAGCTGTAGAAGGAGTTACACTTAATCATTTTCATCTTGTTTTAGGGATTTTGGAAAGGCTAAACCATGTCTGTAAAATAACAGGATGTTAGCTTTAATTACTTTTGAAAATATAAATCTCTTGTTAGTTTTAAGGGAATTAAAAATTAATAAAGAGATGATCATAAAAATAATTAGGGATATAAAGTCATATAAAATCATAGCCTTAGGATATTCTTTTCTCTTTATATGTTTTTTATATTGTATATTTTATTTCTATTTTGAGTAAGGCAAGAACCACTATATCTTTTCATTTTAATCCAACTCCTTCTTTAAAAGATGAGAATGGTTCGTTCTTGTTCTCAGGTTGTCAGCTCAAGAGAGCAGACAAAGCACACATATGACTGTGTTAATTAAAATGTTCTTGGGAGTGTTGTGGCAAAAATAATAATTAAACAATAGCAGCATCACAGCTTAAGAGACATCAGGATTCGAATTGTATTTTAAAAGATATTTTATTCTTTTAAAAGAAGCTTGTTCACAAAAAAAGTACCACAACAGCTACCTCGTGATAGGAACAAGACCTAAATCACACAGAAAACAGAAAGCCTATTTATACCCTTCTTTAAAGTCTCTTCTTCTGTAATTTTCCACTCACCCCCGTAAACCAGATCTAGCTGGTTTTAGAAATACAAAGCCCCCGGGCTTTACTCACACCTGTGAGCTCAAAGGCTAGATAACCCCTCTGCCTTTCCCTGTTTACAGTGGCCCTTCTAACCCACCTGGGTTTTACTGTCTTCACACCCGTGAGGTCAAAAGGTCTTTATTTATGGCTAAGTAACCCCTCTGTCTTTCCTGAATACAAATTACCCATACTAAAGAGTTAAAAAGCTCTTTCTGACCATTTGTTTTGTGTGTGTCTTTGTTCCTACCAGGTGCATACATACATTCAACGAGAGAAACACATGATTGAATCGAAAGAAAACACAATATCTAAGAAAGTAAATAAGGAAAAAGTAAAATATAAATTTTTCCACAACAGGAGGTTCGTCATCCAAGAGGAAATGCTTTTGAGAAACGTAGTAAGTATTAATTCTGTGCCGTCCAGGACCAAATCACATTGTTACATGTTGCTTTTGGACACAGATTGTGTTATTATAAAATTATTTTATTTGTGTGAAAAAGAGAATGGTTGCATCAAAACTATTTTCTGAGGAGTGCACATAAAATAGAACTGGCAATTAGAAGAATTATCTCCACTATCTGTTGCTAATTGTGTAGCTGCTAGCTTCATAAACAATGGAAATGTCTGAGAACCATCTTGAACAAAAAAAGTGAATATTCATCCTTGCAAACTTTCATAATTGCATAGATTATGTGATTGGATAGTGACAATCAAATGTCAAAATTGAGTCTGGAATGTTCTTCATGTACAACTAGGACATAAACTCACCAAATGATGCTGTGATGAGGAGAAGGACTGGGCCGGGCCGTGACTATGCATGTCTGGCCCCCAATAGAGCTAATCAGTTGAGGAGAGGGATAAGGGCAGCCGAATTGCAGGGTTTAAAATTGGCAAGGAGGAGGCGGGGACAGGCTGAACAAAGTAATATTTAATGTTCACTTAAACAAAAAGACACAAAACACAAACAGCAACTGTGTGTGGCTCTCTCTTTCCCAAACTGCCGCATCCAGCTGCCTTGATCCCTCTCCTTGGCTGATTAGCCCGATGTCATAGATGCAGTCTCTGCATGCTAGAGGCAACTGTGTCGGCTGCAAGTAACCCTCCACATCCTGTCCAGACTAGGGGGAGGTAACATGTGGCAAATACACCACGAGGGTTATGAAGCCGTAAGTGGGAGCGGCTCTACAAGCACGACGACCGGGGGCAGTGGGACTGCCCAAGGGAGACGCGGGTCTACTGACAGGGGACCGTACCGCAGAAAACACATCACGGGGCATTGTCCTGAGGAGAGAACTAAGCCAGTGGAGCCCTACCCCTACCAGAAGGCTAGGGAGGAGAACATACAGGAATCAACACTTAGTGGCTAAGGTGCACTAGATCAACATGGTGAAGGGCACTGTGTGCAAGCGGAACACCCGGTTGGTTGTGCTGCATTACCGAGTTCTACTGGCTCGGACCTGACAAAATATGGGACGAGACTGACTCAACATTGAGATTGTAAAATTTCGTAAATGTATTTGGTGTTTCCCAGCCCGCTGCTCTGCAGATGTCTGCTAGGGAGATACCGCTGGCCAGTGCCCATGAGGATGCCACAGTTCTTGTCGAGTGAGCTCGGACCCGTCGAAGCAGATAAAAGACCATCTAGAACATCTAGAGCTCTGTGTGCAGTCCAAATAGATATGCAAATCATACCAGACACCGCAAAGAGAAGGCTGGGTCTGCCTCCTCCAGCAGCTTGCTTGAAGGTTCACTACCTGGTCCCTGAAGGGGGTTGTAGGAACCTTGGGCACGTAGCCCGGTCACGGTTTCAGGATAATGTGAGCATTTGCCGGACTGAACTCCAGGTAAGTGTCGCTGATAGAGAACACTTGCAGGTCCCCAACCCTCTTGATGGAAGCTAGCTCTATCAGGAGGGCCATCTTCAAGGAGAGGGCCTTGAGCTCAACTGAGTCAAGTGGCTTGAAGGGGGGTCTCTGAAGGCCCGAGAGGACCACTGAGAGATCCCAGGAGGGCTTGGCCGGAGAGGCAGCCTCTGGCACCTCTAAGGGACCTAATAATCAAGTCGTGCTTACCTAAGGACTTGCCGTCCACTGCGTCATGTTGGGCTGCGATAGCAGCTATATGCACCTTCAAGGTGGAGGGGGACAGCCTCCCCTCCAGCCTCTCTTGCAGGAATGAAATCAGCCCGAAATCAGCTGCCCCAGGAGCCTCTGGAATTGTTTTATAGGAACTGCTGTGCCAGGCTTGAAGAGAGCAAGGCACGTGAGCACTGGATGTGTGTGCTCGTTTGTGAGCCAGTTGTCAAGGGTATTCAGATGCCCACTTCACTTAGCGGGGCAAGGGCTGCCTCTGCGACCTTGGTGAAGACGCGAGGGGAAGGGGACAGGCCGAAGGGGAGGACCTTGTACTGATACGCCTGGCCGTCGAACGCGAACCGTAGGAAGGGTCAGTGTCGAGGCAAGATGGAGACGTCCTTCAGGTCTTCTGCCGCAAACTAATCTAGCTAACGAATGCAGGTGTCTGTTTCTGCATGAGCATTTTGAACAGGAAATTTGCAAGGCCCAGTTTGAGAACTCGCAGGTCCAAGATTGGTCGCAACCTGCCACCTTTTTTTTGGGTACGATGAAGTAAGGGCTGTAGAAGCCCTTCTTCATCTCGGCTAGAGGGACGGGCTCTATCGCGTCCAACCAGCGCGACGGGTTGGGCAGCGACAGCCACGGGTCCAAAAAACGTGCGAGGGGCACAAACAGGACTATTGCTTTTGATGTACCGGGCGGGGCTTCGCAGCAGGGAGGAGCAGGTAATAGTGCATCAGGAGGCAGAAGAGCATCCCTATGCTTGGGTGCTGAGAAAAGACTCAAAGCACTTACCTTGCTCCACACACCCGGCAGGGGGTGGGTTAGAGACTGAGGAAGAGGTTCTGGAAAGGCGTCTTCGGAACATGTCAGCGCTTGCCTGATGAACTGTACAGAGGCGGGAAGACATCTTTAAAAAGACACGTCCTGAAAAGGACATTCAATGCCTGCTGTGTATTGCTCTTTTATGAGTGAACAGCGTGCAGAGAGAGAGAACACCAGCTGGAAATGCGCCGTAAGATCCAACAGCATTGCTTCTTGCCAATAGAGGTGAGTGGAACAGTGGTGAACTCAGCTTGCTGTTGCACAACCGCTCGGCTCCGAAGAAAAAATCTGACTGACAGACGCATGCCCACTTCCCTTTATACCCGTATGCCCGGGGGCGGGACATGCAAATTCTGTCTGCCACTTTCACATTAGCCTTTTCTCAAGTTCAGAGGTATGCAAGGCTCCCAAGGAAGACCCCTTGTGTCACTTCATTCGACACAACGTCGATTGAGTGACAGAAGGGGAACAAAACCTATGTAGTTTCCAGAATGTTGAAGGTTGGTTTGTGTGTCAACCTTAATACAAATTGCTCTTATGGTTACCTAATTATTTTTTGGTTCTTTTTCTTTACCATAAACAAACATTCCTACAATGTTCTGGGAACCATAACTTGTTAGCTACAGATGTACAGTGTTTGCAATGTTGCATTTATGTAATAGATAACTCATTCAAATGTCCTGCCCACACGGTTGAATTTATTAAGACCCTATGGAGTCATCACATTGCCCTTGATACAACCTTTTTATTTGCATAAATAGTGCTAAGATATTCCTAAACAAGGCTATACATATATCAAATCGGTGTATGTGCCCATTAAGATGCCTAAGATACATGTTTTGTTTTTCTTTTTCCATGAGTTCATGATTGATTTCTATGGTTCCTCTCATAACTCAATGTGAAAAATGAAATAAATGTGTGGTGTATTTATTCAGAGGCGTGGTGTCTCTCCAAGTTGTAGCACTTTTATAATTTCCAGTCCTAATGCCATTCATATCTGATGGGTTTAACTATGACTGTCTCAATTAATGCCTCTTTAGTCCTTTAATGTATCAGCCTTTACTGGTACTAATACATGCTCTGTGCTCTAATGTCATATTTACTGGAAGACCGTCAGAGTTGAGACGCCATCATCCATCTCTCTTAGAACCCTCTATCACCCAACCTCAGGGGGCCATTACATATAAATTATGTGCATTAAAGCAATAGAGGTGGGCAGCTTTCTTTATGGGAATGACTTCAACACCAAATCTTCCAGTAGAATTTTCTTGTCTGGGACTATGCGTTCAATGCGTTTTTTTAAATCCTCATATGGGGTAAAGTGGCTGCAACTTTCTGTGAGGCATTGCCCACTGGTTGAGTGAAAGCTCTTTTAAGACCAGCTGCTCAAACTGGCTTGTTAGTCACTTGGTGTGATTGTTCATTAGCTTTTGTGATCAGAATGAAGTGAGAAAAATATGGTGGGAATAAGAAACAGAAAGAAAAGGCACTGTCTATTCCTGTTGATTGTCTCACATAAGCATGCAATCAAGATGGAATGTTATTTTTAAGGCACCAGATGTGTGTTTGACAGTGTGTGTGTGGAGGTGGTTGGGTATGAAAGGTTATGTTTCTACCATTGGCAATTCTGCTCTCAAAAAAGTGCTTCTGAGGCTTTTTTGCCATCTTTCCATCTGAGTCAGCTCATCAGAATGTAAGATTGTATGTAATTGGGGTGACGCTTTTTGTTTGAACTCCTATAGGTAAGCTCATTAAACCATAATCCAGCAGTAACACACTCAACGGGTGACCCAATAATTGAGCTCAAGTGATAATCAGGTTAGGCATGGTGCTCCATGGGCACAGATCTGCAGTGAGGCTTCTGCTCATGTCTTAGAAGAAGGCATAGAAAGAGAGGGTTGGAGAGAGACAGAGAAAAAAGAAAGAGAGGGGGCAGGGGTGCAGATGGAAACAAAGCAGGTTGCACTTTTGAGAGCACTAAGGCGTTACACCACTTAACAGAGAAACCACAGAGAAAGATGAGAGAAGATCTTGATTACGCAGATGAGAGCATTCCCACTATGACAGCAACAAATCATAGCTACCTGTTAATTATACACACTTTAGGGCCTGAATAATGCCAGCGTCTCATTCACTACCAGCCATAATTTGTCTCCTCCTTGTTTGTCGCTGGGCTGAATGTGCAGAATGGTGTAATGTCAAAGCGTATTTGTGTGTAAGAGTAATGCCCATTACCATAATAGCATAATAACGTCCATTAACATTTTCAGAATTGCGACTGGACCAGATAAAACGTCCTAATGAAGGCTTTGGCAATTAGGAAAATGGATTGGGCACCAATAAGATTGTTTACATGGCTGCCTCTGCTAATGAAATTGTTATCCTAGAGGCTGCAAGCATTGCTGCTTTTTAATCATTGCAAAAAGCAGGGTGCAGACACAAATCGTAAAACATGAAATAATAGCTGAGAAAACTGCACAACGCTTCAAGTCAGCATTCAGATTTTTCAAATGTGTGCACGCTAAACTGCTAGGTCGAAAGTCTTTCTAGGGTTGGGATACAGCAGGAAAAAAAAAATATTAATTTAAATAATAAAAAGCAACTAACTGTATTAGCATGTACAGTTAGAAAAAATAAAAAGGCTTATCGACTTTTAAAAGGGAGGAGAATTCAGTTCCCAGATCTTTTTGTTGTTTACGTCAACCCTTACTAAAATCGAAAGTACATTGCAAATTTTCCTCAAAATGGAAACTTCATTGTTGCCAAAGGTTTGTTGCAGGTTCTCCATTACCGGTGAAGAGCTGCAAACTCCTGGCAAACATTTGCAGCAAATCACAAGCTTGTGCATATGAAAATAGTGAGTGGCAAATATGTGGTAAATTTGTGGCAAGTTTGCCGGTAGTTTGCCAGAATACTAGAAGTTTTGTTATGGAATGACCGTGTGCTCAATTAATTTGTCATTTGATAGAAGCCAGCTGAATTGAGTAGATGCCAACATAGGCAGGTTGCATGAAATGCCCTCATCCTCAAAAAACAAAAACAAATCTATGCACGATTCACACTACATTAAATATGCACCCTTACAAAAATTGGGAGTTCATAACAAATTTGTTGCAGACTCACCACTGATAATTTTCACACACAAATGAGCTTTGCTGTAAACTTGAAGCAAATTGTCCATTGTTGCCAAAAGTTTGCCGAAGGTTCACAACTAGAAGTGAAGAGCTGCAAACTTCTGGCAAACATTTGCAGTGAATCACAAGCTCATTTGCATGTGAAAATAGCAAGCGGAAACTTGTGGCAAATTTTTGTAAGGGCAGGTGTGGTGCTGGCTCACCACTTTATGCCAATGTAAAATCTGAAGAACCATTAAACCAGAGAACCACTGTGCTAAAGAATACAGTTCTACCTAAACGTCAGTACTTCAGAAGCTGCGACAATACTTGAATGATAAATACACTTTGGCACAGCAAGAGATACCACTCAAGCATAAGAGATGATATTTAGCATTGTAGAGAGTTTGACACTTGGAGCCATGTCAGAGTGGGCATCTTTCATGCTTGAGCACTAATGGGTTACCCCTGAGTAGTAACCCAATATGAACGACATCCATATTCAGAGTGGCTGTTAATCACTGGCATGGCTGTGGCCATATTTCAGTGCTGGCCCTTTCTGCCTAGGAATCTATTCCCGCTGACTGTGTGCGAGCTGAGGGAGATTGATGGATGCAGGGTGAAGCCGAACCGAGCAAGCCCTGCCAATGCACCATATTATTCTCACTCTTTTAGACTCAACGGTTCTTAATACAAGAGGTACTCTTCTGTTCATGGACAACTGCCAAGCCCTGCCCACAAATTTTCTCTGGCCAAAAATGTAGTGCCTTTACAGACAGGAAATACCTTTGTGGGGACAATACATATCTTGCCTTTCAAACGTAACAGACAGAGACAAATGCCCTCAATCCAATTTTGAATTGACCAAGTGAGGCACACTGAATAATCCATTTCACAGTTAATTTCTGTCTCCCTGGATACCCAGAGCAGCACAATTATGAGAAATAGAGAAATTATTACAAATGGCTTCTTATTGGGATGGCACCGTGAAGACACAAATGTATGTGGGAAAGGGGAATACAATTCAAAAAGATTAACACAGCTTGCTTTTCCCAAGCACAATAATTCTCTCTCTGTCTTCAGCGGGGTCACCAATGTACAAACTAAATAGTGTCTTATCAGGACCAAACAGCCCCCTGACTCCTGCAGTGTTGTAAGCAACCTGTTGTGCAAATCCTACATTGCTCCGAACTGAGATGCCGGTTGGGGAAGTGGGCGTGTCAAAGGCCCTGTTTGTACCTGGTATTAAAATCTGTCTCTAGTGATCCAATTACAAGTGAGATTGGATTACACGAACTAACTAATTAACTTAACTAATGATAAAAAGTTTGTTCACTCAAAAATGGAAATTCTCTCATCATTTACTCACCCTTATGCCGTCCAAGTTCTGTATGACTTTCTTCCTTCTGCTGAGCACAAATGCAGATTTTTAGAAGACTATTTCAGCTCTGTAGGTCCACACAATTCAAGTAAATTGTATGTCAAAATTATTAAGCTCCAAAATCCATATTTTTTTTTTATTTATTTAACAGGGACAATGAACAGTAAAAAACTGTCCCAGAATTAGCTACAAAGCTAAATTTAATCTGCAGTCCCTGGGCAGGAAAGTACCAAATCACATTACATACAATAAAATCTCCCCACCAATGGAAAATATACGACATATTGTCCATCAATTAACAGTAAAAAGAGCAATCTTAATTAATACCAATTATATCTCAATATACATCCTACAAAACATCACACAATGTTACACAATCAATCCCCCAAAATTGTAAAACCTTGACAAAACATAGAAGTATTCAATGATTACAGACCTGACTCCCCTTTAACCACATTTTCCAATGCAGCTTGAACTGTGCAAAAGTATGACACTGTCTAATATTAATTGGTAAATTATTCCAGTTGTTAACAGCTCTTACAGAAAAAGCTGATCGACCAAACTCAGTTACTCTAAAATGTGCTTCACAGTCACCTCTTGATGAAGCTCTTGTTTGTCTTATATTTTCTCTTCGCGAAGAAACAAATACTTTTAGGGGTGGGGGTGCAAGATCATTAACAATTTTATACATTAAACAACAGTTGTAAAACAGAATAAAATTGTCAAAAGTAAAAAATTGTGCTTTTGGATCACAAGACAATGATGATAACTATTATGTTTCTTGTCAAATACTTTTAGAACACGTTTATATAAAATATTTAAAAGGTCTAAGAGTAGATTTTCCTGATTGTGACCACGAAGTAATACAATAAGAAAAATGAGAAAAAAAATCAAAGAATGCAGATAAATTCTTGCAGCTTCCAATGAAAGTTGACCCCGTATAAATTTTTAATTTCTAAGTTGAGGTGTCACTGCGCAGACTATTTTTTTTATATGCTTTTCAAATGTTAAATGCCTGTCTAAGATAACTCCAAGATATTTTGTAAGGGCAGGTGTGGTGCTGGCTCACCACTTTATGACAATTTAAAGTCTGAGGAACCATTAAACTAGAGAACCACTGTGCTAAATTTATCATTTAGCACAGTGGTTCTCTGGTTTAATGGTTCTTCAGATTTTACATTGGCATAAAGTGGTGAGCCAGCACCACACCTGCCCTTACAAAATATAAATGCAATATAAAATAATCCATAACACTCAAGTGGTTAAATCCATATTTTCTGAACCTATGTGATAGGTCTAGGGCTGGGCGATAAAACAATATCAATATTTATCGCAATAAAAAAACTCCAGATAAGATAAGCTTTTGAGTAATTTTCAATTACTCATCTAGACACGCGTGTTGCTAAAACCGCTAGAAGTTTGTCTTTCTTATCATATGTTTCCACTGCCGCGTAGTGAGCAAATGTGAGCGAGCACTTTCAATTCCTTCCTATGGAAGCCGAGCATCAAGCCTGCAAGGTAGATTGTAAAATTAACAGCAGCGCAGGGCAAGCGGTTCCCTAGTGTTGGGAGTGGCTATGTACAGATTCCTTCCGCGTCAGTGTAAATGCAGCCTCAGACTGTATGAAGTTGCTATAGCCCCCGCAACGCAGATCACCGCTTTCCGGATCCATCAAGATTCCATCTTGACTGCAAGACATCATGACGACGGTTACGCCCTCTCTTCGTATCTAGTGAGAAGCATGACAAAACAAAAGCACCAGTTACATCTTATCTGATTTTTCTGCGCTGTATTCTTGCATATTTTTCTCTAGCACTGAAACACGCTTCACTGATGCCCTGTCCCAGTCTGCACCTGCTTCCTCTTTTCCCCACATGTGAGTAAACAGGTGCATATGAGGTGCATGTTTCCAGAGTGCCTTTAGGCAATAAAGTTTTTTCTTTCTAAATTTAGTTTTATTAATCAGCATATTCCAAACCTTTAATAATAAACAAATAGATTTATTTTCTAATTTTGTGAAATTATTCAGATTTCATCATCTCTGACAAGGATGAAAGACAAAACAATTACTAGTTTGTAGCCTAGTCTTTCTCACTTTAATGAAAATAGTCTGGATTTTTACATTTTCAAAAGTTTGTCTCTGGAGATACTCCTGAACCCCATACAGTATCATTGCTCAGTCACAAGGGCTTCTATGCCCCCATACTTTGATATCTGTATGTAAAGAAATATGAAAATAATTTTAATGTAAAATATATTCGGTCTGGAGTTCGGTCCGGCAGACACATATGTGATCCTAAGACCATGACCGGGCTACCTGCCCAAGGTTCCTACCACGCCCTTCAGAGACCAGGTAGTGAACCTGCAAGCGCTGCCCCGGAATGAGGCAAACCCAGCCCATTCGTTGCTGTGTCCGGTATGTGCTTTGCATACCTACTTGGACCGCACATAGAGCTTCAGATGCTCTGAGCAGCTCTTTGTCTGCTCTTTGGACAGCAGAAAGGGAACGCTGTCTCCAAACAGAGGCTCTCCCACAGGGTGGTGGATGCCATTTCATTGGCCAATCACACCCAGGCCGTGACACCCAACCCCCCCCCCCCCCCCCCCCCCCCCCCAAACACACTCAAAAAGGAGTATTGCGTCCTCGTGGGCACTGGCCAGAGGTACCTCCCTAGCAGACATATGTAGAGCAGCAGGTTGGGCAACACCTAATACCTTTGCGAGATTTTACAAATTCAGGGTTGATTCAGTATCGTCCCGTCTTTTCTCAGGTCCGAGCCGGTAGAACTCGGTAACATGCTGACGGACTGGATGGGTGGATCGCTTGCAACTGGCACCCTTTCCCTCAGCTGAGGTAAAACTGTGCGCTTTCTCTCCCAGGAGATCCCACTCACCCGGGTCCCTGGATGATTCCTCCCTAACCCTTTTGGTCCGCAGTTCAGCGGAGGAACTCGCCACCCTTACCTCCCCCTTTCGGCAGGTGTGGCCTCCGCAGGGTCTTTTCCCCCTGAAAGAATAGGAAACTGGGTAAGACCCCCTTCCCTCGATTTGTGTAAGGGCCCCAGCCGTTCTTGCTCTATGCGGAGAAACATAGAGAGAAAAGAGGCCCAGCCAGGCTTGGCCCGTTCCCAGGTTGGCAAGCATCACCTTGTTCCCCTTTCTAGGGTAACCCGAAGGATTCAGACTACTTTTTTGGGGCATTGGGGAAGGGTACGCGCAGTCTTACACAGCTGGTCGCTTATGCACATAAATTACCTGCCAGCTCCTGTGTCAGCAGTACACATACACAGCTCAGCCGATTTAAATTGGACCCCTAATGTCGCTTCTTCGACACAACATCGAAGTGAGTGACAGACAGGGAACGTCTAGTTTACGTATGTAACCTCCGTTCCCAGATGGAGGGAACGAGACATTGTGTCCTCCCGGCCACGTTGCTGAGCCAAGCCACTGTTGTGGCCAGACCATTTATTGCTCTTCAGAAAAATCCTGAATGAACTCGACGTATTTCCTAGCTTTTATACCCGTACGTCTGGGGGCGGGGAATGCAAATAGTGTCTGCCAACTTCTCATTGGACTCGACTTTTTTCATAGATCAGAGGCATATTTGGCACTCAAGAAAGACCCGTAGTGTCGCTTCTTCAACACAACATCTCGATCCCTCCATCAGGGAACAGAGGTTACATACAGTACGTAACCTAGATGTTTTCCTGTACCAATCTTGCAGGATTATTATGAAGGAATGGAAAGAATTTTCTGCAGTTATTCTATCCTGCAGAAATTGTCTTACAGGTCATTAAAACACCTTTATTCCCTGCAGGAATATTGTACTGGGTAGATTTCAAATCCTGTAGGACATAGCAAGTGTTAACCGCACACAATGAGTAGGTGTTGTCTACAGGAACTATTTGGGTCGTCTCTTGTAGGATTTCCTCCTGGAGAATCAAACTCACAAATATAACAAAGTCCATTTTTAACAATTAATAGGGGCATCTTCGAGAAAAAGCATGTTTTCTCATGTTCATTTGGAACATGCTTTCCTGCAGCAGTGCCCTTCAAGGGAGCAAAAATGCAGTTTGGAATTCACCCTGGAACATCAAAGTTGCGTTGCCAGTCAGAAAAAAGTCCACTCTATGTATTGTAATGTATGTTTATTAAAAGAATAAAACTTGATTGATTTTCAGACATCACATATAACTCTCATTTTCAACATTGAACACTTGCCGTTAATAAAACACTTTATTAATTATAATGGCAGCATTCCCATTGCTTTCAGTGTAGAAAGAAATTCAATACTTTCATAAAATATGGTAATAAACTGAAGGAGCTGTCTGATTCAGCCAAAACCAGGTTGTTTTTTGTTAAAACTAATAAGCCATTAAACTAATAATTTTCAAAAAGTACTATGGTATGATTTATTTTTTTTTGGACATGTAGGCTACAGTGTAGGTAATTATTCAGAATCATATATTACTATCTTGACACCATCATTGTTCCATGGTTCCACCACATTATTGGTGTAAGATCCTAAATATTAATGCCAGAATTTTAGTAAAATAACATTATATTAATATGAAAGGGAATGAAGAGAAAGTATTATAAAATGTGTCTGCTGTATAAAGAGGATGATGAGGTCAGAGAGGAAGCAGTGAGATGACAGAATGAAATGAAGGAGCAGAGATGAGAGAAAATGAAAAGAAGAGTGATGAGACAAGAAAAAGATTTGAAGCCCTTGAAACACTGTGGTTTTACCAAGGTAACACCATGGTACTGAATGATAACTATATTAATTTTTCATGATATTGTATTGTATTGTACATGATATGGTACTCCAAGGTTCTTAAAAAATACTAAGGTTGTCAAAAAAACACCATGGTGCTTTTTGTGATAAATATAACACTTAGAATTACTTAAATACTCTAAAAGCAAAGAAATTAGTTTAGTAAATAAGTACTATTCATTAATATATAATAATCCTTGCCCTTTTTATCCTTCCATCCCTGTCCCTGCTGAGGTCTGTGCACGCCATTGATAGGTTTTTATATTCACAAAGGTGTATGTATTAGATGAGTCTAATCAAACATATTGTAATGACCCGGTAGTCGGCGCTAGCAGCTGGGTGCATTATGGGTAATTGCTTGTTGGGAATTGATTTATGTGTTATTAACGTAGGACGGTTGGGTTTGTGTGTTGGTAAAGTTATGTGTATTCATGTTCAAAGTAGGCTGGGATTATAACGAAACCGTTTAGAAGACGTTGTCATGGAGCGAAATATAGGCGACTTAGAGCGTGCCATTCAAGAGAACAGCATCATGCTAGACCGGCTGGCGAACGAAACGTCACGGAGGAGCAGGGCTCCGCGCCAGGCTGACGGCGCCAGTGCTTACCGGACAGAGTACCGCTCCCCTAGTCGCCGACGGAACGAACTTCCGGCTGTTACATCAATCTTGCAAACGAATGGCCAGCCGAGCCCCATCACACGAGCACCCGCTAAATTGCCAAGATATAGCGGGTTGACATCCCTGGAGCCCTACCTGGCACAAGTCGACTTAGCCGCTCTTCACGATGGATGGAGCCGTGAGGAGACAGCGATTCACCTGGCCCTTGCTCTGGAGGGTCCTGCGCTTCAGGTCCTCATCGACCTGTCACCTGATGAGCGGCGCGATATCCAAGCCCTCACTGCTGCTCTCAGCTGGCGCTTTGGGCAGAGAACCTCCGCGGAACAGAGTAGGGAGGAGTTGGCTACCCGACGCCGACGTGAAGGAGAAAGTGTGGGCGCGTTCGCCGCTGACATCCGTGTTTATGCCCGGAAGGGCTACCCTATCTTCCAGTCTGATGTGAGGGAAGAGTTGAGCCTCCATGCTTTCCTGCGGGCCTAACACCTGAGCGGCTCCGCCAACATGTCCGGCTATTGACACCCCGAGATCTAAGTGAGGCACTGAGAGAGGCTGAGCGAGCCGAGGAGGTGCTACAGGCTGGGCCGGTGATAGGGCAATATCCACTCCAGCGTCATCGTACAAGAGCCGCCGAACGGGAGGTGGATGGGGTCCGATCTGAGGAGAGGGTCAGCAGGGTTCAACCGGCGGCGACCCCCCCGACGGAGGTCGAGGTTAGACCACTGCTACCGCTGTGGGGAACCAGGGCATTTCGCCAGGGACTGCCCTGCCCCGAGTCCCCAGCCCCGGGCAACGTCGCCCCCGGGAAACGACCTCGGAGTGAGGCAATGAGGGGACCCTCACTCCGGTTTTCAGCACCCCTCCATAACGATGGCCCTACTGTGGGGCGCTGCGGGTTTGCCAGAGGGCTGTACCTGGACTGTGTTGTTGATGGGCAGCCCTGCAGTGCCCTGGTGGATACGGGGTCCACCATTTGCTTGCTGCAAAAAGGACTGATGACAGGAATGGCCGGTCCACTGCCGGAGGACTGGACCCCAACTGATACTGAACTGCTCACGGTTACAGGAGAAAGGACAGTAATGCCTGGGAAGAAGTTAATGTCTGTGGTAGTGGGGATGAGCCAGACGACCCACGAGTTCTGGCTCGCTGATATCAGAGATGAGTGTATTATTGGCCTGGACTTGTTGGCCCACTGGGGAGCACGTGTCGACGTGTCGGGTGCCGCCCTATGCCTAGGTAACGAGACGGTGCCGCTCCGATTGGGTCAGAGCCGTCATGGAAGAGCTCCATCCCCCAACCGTTACATGAGAGCTGTGGAAACCCAAGGGGAGCCTTGGGGGAGTATTGCAACTCCGGCCAGTGCTTCCCAGTCATTACCACCCCACGCTCAAACCGCCCCCCCCTCACCTGAGACTGTTGCGGCTGTTGAGGAGTTGGGGCGGCGAAGCGGTGAGCATTTGAATGTGCCGCAGCAGGAGCAATTACAACGTTTATTGGGGGATTTTGTGGACATTTTTGCAGCCCGAGAGGAGGACTGTACAAGAACAGCTCTGGTGCAGCATCACATTGACACCGGCCCCGCTGCCCCCATCCGTTTGCGGCCCCATAGACTGCCTCTCGCTAAGCACCAGGCTGCTGAGGAAATTATCTGAGAAATGGCAGCTAACGGAATTATTGAGCCATCAGACAGTCCCTGGGCTGCACCCATGGTCATGGTGCGGAAGAAAAATGGGGCGTGGCGCCCTTGCGTGGACTTCCGGCGATTAAATGCAGTCACCCGCAAGGACTCATATCCACTACCACGCATTGACGATGCATTGGATTATGTAGCTGGATCCTGTTGGTTCAGTTCCTTGGACTTGCGCAGTGGGTATTGGCAAGTAGAGTTAGCAATAGAGGCCCGGCCCAAAACTGCATTTACCATAGGGCAAGGACTGTGGCAGTTTAGAGTGATGCCCTTTGGACTGTGTAATGCTCCGGCCACCTTTGAGAGACTGATGGAGCGTGTCCTTAAGGACATTCCCCGCACGCGTTGTGTGGTTTATTTGGACGATCTGTTGGTCCATGCCAAAAACGTTGACCAGGCTGTCCATAACTTACGGGAGGTCCTGACAGCCATCCGTAGTGCCGGGTTGCGGTTGAACCCAGCCAAGTGTAACCTGCTCACCCGCCAGACACAGTTTTTGGGCCACGTGGTCAGCGAGAGCGGAGTGGCTACCAACCTGACAAAGGTGGCTCTGGTGAGTAACTGGCCCCCACCAACCAACATCATGGAGTTGCGGAGCTTCTTGGGCCTGGCCTCCTATTACAGGAGGTTCGTCAGAGACTTTGCAACCATCGCCAGCCCTTTACATCAGCTGACAAATAAGGGTCGGCGGTTTGGGTGGTCTGAAAATTGTGCTGCAGCCTTCCAACAGCTAAAAGTGGCTGTAGTCAATGCACCTGTCCTGGCCTACCCTGATCCCAACCAACCTTTCCTGGTGGACACTGATGCCAGTAACGTGGGAGTCGGTGCTGTACTGTCCCAGATAAGGTAGAATGGAGAGCGAGCGGTAGCCTACTATAGTTGCAGCCTCAGTCGCCCTGAAAGGAATTATTGCGTCACCCGGCGGGAGTTGTTAGCAGTGGTCTTGGCGGTCCGTCACTTCAGGCCTTACCTCCTAGGCACCAGGTTCACATTGAGGACCGACCATGCTAGTCTCACCTGGATGTTAAAATTCCGTCAGCCAGAGGGTCAGGTGGCAAGGTGGCTGGAGATCCTTCAAGAGTACGATTTCGAGGTTCAGCACCGACCAGGGCGGCAGCATGCTAACGCCGATGCTCTCTCCAGATGGCCATGCTTCATGGATGAATGTCGGTACTGCAGTCGTCAGGAAGAACGAGGTCTGGGGCCATCATCGGCGGCAGCAAGGCCAGGTGACAGCAGTGGAGAGGGGGAGCCGTTCACTACCGAGCAGCTGAGGCAACAACAAACTAATGATCCAGTACTGGTGGAGGTGAAGGGTTGGTTGGAGGCCCAAACGCGTCCGGACTGGTCAGCCGTATCCTCCCAAGGGCCCGAGATCAAGACACTTCATGCTCAGTGGGGTAGCCTGGAGCTTCACGAAGGCATGATTTATCGGCGGTGGCAGGCCCCGGGGGGAGGGATAGACCGTCTGCAGCTCCTGGTCCCCCACGCACTGCGATCGAAGGCCCTCCATTGGGTTCATGGGGCAGTTGGAGCTGGCCATTTTGGGAGTTCCAAAACAGTGCGACGACTGCGGCAGCGGTTCTACTGGCCAGGATGCCGGCAGGATGCGGAACTGTACATGCATTGCTGCGATATGTGCACGGCACAGAAGGGACCTAGCCAACGCTTGCATGCGCCATTGCAGCAGTACTTAGTCGGGGCACCTATGGAGAGAATCGGGGTGGATATCCTGGGGCCGTTTCCCGTCACAGAGGCCGGAAATCGTTTAGTCCTGGTCACTATGGACTATTTTACGAAGTGGCCAGAGGCGTATGCGGTGCCAGATCAGAGTGCTTCCACTACGGCGCAGCGGTTAGTGGACGAGATGTTTGCTCGGTTTGGGGTGCCGAACGAACTTCATAGTGACCAGGGGCGAAACTTTGAGAGCCAAGTGTTCGGTGAGGTGTGTCAACGATTGGGAGTGAAAAAGACAAGAACCACCCCCCTCCACCCGCAAAGCGATGGACTAGTTGAGTGGTTTAACCGCACCTTGGCCACCCAACTTGCTATCTTGACTAGTCAGCACCAGAGGGATTGGGACCAGCATCTGCCGTTGGTCCTGTGGGCGTATCGGACAGCGGTGCAAGAGTTGAGTCTGTGTACACCGGCGGCACTGATGTTTGGGAGGGAGCTCCGCACGCCGGTGGACTTGGTGTTCGGGGCCCCCCCTGAGCCGGAGATCGCTGGCGGGCCAGAATTGGATTATTTCCGGAAATTGAAAGAGCGGCTGAACACGGTCCACCGAATGGCCAGGGAGGCTCTAGGGGACGCTGGTGCTCGTCAGAAGCGGGCGTATGACGCACGGGCTCATGGGCCTACGATTGGGCCCGGGGACAGTGTTTGGGTGTTCTGTCCCCAGAGGAAGCGGGGGTTGTCGCCCAAGCTGACTCATCATTGGCAAGGACCTGGGGAGATCCTGGACAAAATTTCGGATGTGGTCTTCCGGGTCCGAATGCCTGGAAGGGGTAGACGGGTGGTGCTCCATAAGGACCGGTTGGCACCATACCACCCACTGGCCCCAAGGCAACAGGTTGAGGGAAGTCAGAAAGGCGCCCCGAGATTCATTCCCAGCGCCGATACGGACAATAACGGACTCAGGGCTGAGCCTGGCGCTGGAGGTAGAACATTGGGGAGGTCAAAGCGTGTTCGACGCCTGCCGGGACATTTGTTGGATTTTGTTGTGGGAGATCAGGGTTGTGGGGACACTAACCCTCTTGGGTGGAGCTATTGTAATTACCCGGCAGTCGGCGCTAGCAGCTGGGTGCATTATGGGTAATTGCTCTTAACGTACGACGGTTGGGTTTGTATGTTAGTAAAGTTATGTGTATTCATGTTCAAAGTAGGCTGGGTGTTCTTAGTTCCTTTACAGCCTTGTTATGCAAAAAGGTGTCTCTCACCATCACGGAGAAGGGGGTTGTGAGGGAGGGACTTGGGGATGAGGTTCTTGCCTGTATTGTTCTTGTTCTATGTTCAGAATAAATAAGGGAGGGGACGAAAGTGCTGCCTCCTGTTGGTTTATTCTATTCTTGAGACACTCCTAGTCGTGCGGTGTATGGGACACGGGTGCTCGAATCGTACCTTCGCGATTCGTTTAGCTACTACAGCATCAGAGTGAAGTGTAGTTCCATTTATCTCCATTCGCTTTCTTTTGAAAAAGCTGGCCGTTATTACAATATTATCTGTTATCAACTTTATATTGAATTGGTATAAAAACAAAAAAAAATACTTTTCCAAAGGGGGAGTATCATCCATCCATGCCTTTTCCCTAATTTATGTCTCATTAATTTCCTTTACAGCTGTCCACTGTGTCTGGGGAAAAACAAGTTCATTTCTTTAAGTTCAAGTTGAATGCATTGAAGGCATTCAAGGAAGGGTATTTTGGACATATCAGTAATACACCTCATTACATCATCTTTTTTCTAGGAGATTCACAATCTGCCATCTTGTCCATATTTGTGTGGCTGAAAGCCCAACATCTAATCAAAAACATAAGACATTACAACACAGCACAAAAAAGGGTAATAAGAGGTTAGAATGATTTGTACAAAATAGTCTAGAGGTGAAGCTCTGTAGTCTGGTATGCATACCTGCCAACTCTCCTGATTAATCTTATTTCTCCCATTTTTCCACCTCTCCTCCCACTGTACTCCTAATGTACAATCTCTCCCGATTAACTCACGATTTTCTGCATCCACACTTTGCTCATGAGAATATTTTAGAACTCCAGGTAGCGTTGCCACCTGTCCCGTAAAATACGGGATCATAACGTTTTTAAATATGGCCCAATAGCCTACGGGACGAGATTTGTCCCATAAGCTAGTCAGGTGGCATCATGGCAAAATTGTTCTAGATTGTTAATTTAACATTGATACATGTTGGAAATGTTTCATATGGTGAGTAAGGGATCGTGTGAAAAGTCCACACATTGTGCTGAAAAGTGCTACACTGCAAAAAATGATTTTCAAGACAAGAATTTTTGTCTTGTTTTCCAGTAAAAATATGTAAACATTCTTAAAATGTGATTTATTTACTTGACAAGCAAACTGGCATAAGATTTTAAGTTTTGTTTTGAGAGAAATCTAATTAAATTAAGTGAACTTTATACTTAAAACAAGAAAAAAAAAAATCTGCCAATGGGGTAAGAAAAATAAACTTAATTCAAAGGGAAAACAAGTGTATTTTGCTTACCCCATTGGCAGATTTTTTTCTTAATCATTGTGGTAGTAGATTTAAATTAAAACAGTAACACTTTTCAACAACGTTACATTTGTTAAAGGGATAGTTCATCCAAAATTGAAAATTCCCTCATGATTTACTCAACCTTCCCTTACAAAAACAAAAAAACCTACAGGAATCCCGCAGCATTTTAATTTTATCGGCAGTGTTTTAATTTTATTCTTGATATGTGGTAAGTGGAAAGTTTCGATAAATGTTCAATAAGATGTTAAAAATTACACAGATCCAATAGACTGGCATGTCTTAAAAGAAACAGCTTTCTCTAGAAACTCATCAGTCAATCATTGTTTTGAGGAATGAAGGCTATACAATGCTTGAAATTGCAAAAAAAAACAACTGAAGATTACATACGAAGGTGTACACTACAGTCTTCAAAGACAAAGGGCAACTGGCTCTAACAAGGACAGAAAGAGATGTGGAAGGCCCAGATGTACAACTAAACAAGAGGATAAGTACATCAGAGTCTTTAGTTTGTGAAATAGATGTTCAATGTTCAATGTTCAATTTATTTATAAAGCACATATTAATACAACAAAAGTTGACCACAGTGCTGTACATAGGATAAAATAGCAATCATAAAATCACAATTAAATTCTAAACATTGCTACAGACACCTCACAATCTAAGCGGCGTCAATAATAACCTATTACACCACACAGCACTCATGAATGATCAAACGCTAGAGTGAAAAAGTACGTTTTTAAGTGTCGTTTAAACTCAGTAAGAGAGGAACATTCTCTAATATAATGGGGTAGACTATTCCACAGCCTGGGGGCAGCCGCTGCAAAGGAGCGGTCTCCTCTCATTTTCCTGTGCGTGCGCGGGACTACCAAGAGATTTAATGATTCGGAACGCAATACTCTTTTTGGTTTATTCACATGGATTAGATCAGCTATATATGTCGGAGCAGTGCCATGTAGTGCTTTAAAAACAAATAAAAGTATTTTAAAATTAATCCTGTAGAAAACCGGCAACCAATGTAATTCTCTTAATACAGGAGTAATATGCTTATTTTTCCGAGCGCCTGTCAGGAGTCTAGCGGCCGCATTTTGGATTAGTTGTAGTCTGTTTAAACTTTTTTGTTGAACACCATAATACAATGCATTACCATAGTCTAATCTTGAAAAGATAAACGCATGAATCTTTTCCAGGTCCTTCCGTGTTACAAAGGGCTTTATTTTCGCTACTAATCTTAACTGGAAGAAACTCATTTTAACTACTTGACTTATTTGTTTATCGAATTTCAATGCACTATCGCAAATTATACCCAAGTTTTTTACTTGATGCATCAGATAAGGGGATAGTGTACCCAGTTCTATTTTAGATGTATCTACAGACTCAGAGGGGCCAAATAAAATCAGTTCCGTTTTTGATTCATTTAGACACAAAAAATTTGCAGACATCCACCTTTTAATCTCCCCAAGACACTCTACCAACCTATCAACAGCAGCAGGGACAGTTGGTTTTAAGGGTAGATACAACTGGGTGTCATCTGCGTAGCAGTGAAAAGAAACCTCATATTTGCTCATAATCTGACCTAACGGAAGCATATAAAGTGAGAAAAAGACTGGTGCTAAAATAGATCCTTGTGGAATACCACATGATAAAGATGCTGAACTCGACGTACATTCTCCCATTTGTACTGCAAAACGTCTGTTTTGGAAATAAGACTTAATCCAATTTAAGACATTACCTCGAATACCTACATCATTTTCTAAACGTGAAATTAAAATATTATGATCAATTGTGTCAAACGCTGCTGTAAGATCTAATAGCAGAAGTAAAGTTAAGTCACCAATGTCTGTGGCCATAAAAACGTCATTAAATACTTTTAATAATGCAGATTCTGTACTGTGTTGTTTTTTGAACCCCGACTGGAAAACTTCACCAATAGTATTGTCAGTAAGGAAGGACTCAAGTTGAATAAAGACAGTTTTCTCCAGAATCTTTGATAAATAAGGAAGCTTTGAAATTGGTCTATAATTGCACAGCACACTCTTATCTAAATTTGTTATTTTCAGCAATGGATGCACTATTATAGTATAATATAATAGCATGTTTACAATAATTTGGAACAATTCCAGACAGTAAACTCTTATTAATTATTGATAATACAAATGGACCAATCAACTCAAAAACTTTCTTAAATAGCACTGTAGGAACAATATCTTGTGGAGAGACTGTCGGTTTTAGCTTACACACAATGTCTAAAAGTGTAGATAGAGAGATAGGCTCAAAATCGGACAACACAGCATGGGTTACAGGTATATCCATAGGCTCATATGAGCACTGTTGTATATTCCTTCGAATGTCCGATATACGTCCGACAAAAAATTCCAAAAGATTTTCACATAAATCCATAGGTATAACTCCAGGCACCTCTAATCTAGGGTTCAAAAATAAATCAATTGTTGAAAAAAGAGCTCTTGGATTTTGCTGATTCTTCTTAATAATGTCTGAAAAAAATCTGAACCTGACAGTTTTTATAGCCTGTTGGAATTTACCTAGGGCATCTCTTAACATTTCATACGAGATTTGTAATTTATCTTTCTTCCATTTACGTTCAAATCTTCTGCACTCTCTTCGCAATGATTTAACATGTTCATTGTACCAAGGAGGAGGCTTATTTTTTCTGCTCACCTGTCTCAAAGGTGCAATACAGTCTAGTGTTTCTGTGCATATAAAATTAAAACTATTAATAGATTCTTCTACACCAAGATGTGGAGATAAAAGGTCCACTTTCATACACTGCAACTTCTCCATAAAAGATACATAGATGTATCTACGATTCTCCATAGATGCCTTACATGTCCTCAACTGACAGCTTAATTGAATCCTACTCGCTCAACACCAGGATGGCTCCTTTTCATATTTTTTAATTCTGTGCTATGACAAAAAATTAAGCAAATGTTTATATTTATTTCCCTTGATAATATGTTAGATGATGCATCATCATCCTGTACATGCTAAAAGTTTATCTATACATGTTTGTGACGATGTGATGGGTTGCCTTTGAGTCCTACATGCCCACATTATATATTTGTTTAGTTATAAGTTGTATTATATGCACTTGTTGTCTTTTGTTGAGTTTTTCTTTTGCTTTATTAATTTGAAAGTTTGTTTGATTTTCTTCTTACCTCTCTCTGGGTTCATGACTGCAGCATGGTTCCGGGGCTGTTTCCTGTTTTTTTACAGTAATCATGGAATTGTGGGTAATGTATGACTACGTCAACTAGGCCTTCTGATGAGGAGTGATCACTGTTTATAGTATATGTATTGTTAATGTTAGTTGTGGTAGTTTATAGTGTTTGTGTTATTTACTATATTTATGTTGATGATTATTTTATTTTTTAATGTTAATTATTAAGAGTTTGTTTATTCATGTATTTATCTTGTGTTGTGTCAATGATTTTTCCCCTGGGAGGGTCAAATGATTTGATCGTTGGGTTAAAAATGTGGTGTCTTGCAAGTCAGTCCTGATATGGGCCCTCCATGATGAGGGTCAAAGGTTTTAGCAACCCTATTGCAGTTTGTTTTTCTCCTTTGTATGTAAGTTTGCATACATTCATACATACATACATACATGCATACATACGAAAAAGGGTCAGAGCATTGTCTCCTGATGCCTTTCTGGTCAAGACTTCACAATGTTACAATTTAAAAATAATGAACATTGTTCTTAACGGGGGGTGTCTTAACCCATCTTACCCTATATGTTATTACAGTTATTACATCAGTGTATCCTGTAGGATACTCTACCATTCCTGCAGGAATGTGGCAGCGGGGGCGTGGTCAAGCGCCCGTCCGGAGAGGGGGAGCGGTAAGGGCGCTTGCACCTGAGCTAAAATATGTCTAACACCTGTCTCTAATTTCAGTGAGCACGGGGAGAGCGGCATATAAGAGCCACAACAACGCCAGTCGAGAGAATGCCAGTCCAGCGTTGGCAGCCTCGTGGAAAGATTACATAACCCCTTTTAAAAGAAGATCATTTGTGTTGTACTTTGTGTTCCCCCGTTACCTTTTGAAAAAGTAAAGAAACCATACCTTTGAGTTCCCCATCCTGTCATCGTGTCCTTCTTCCCCTGTCCTGTCCAGTCTCGTGTTACACTGGTGCCGAAACCCGGGACTAATAGTCATGGAAGGTCGCCCCGTAGAGTCCTCCCAGCTGACCGAAGTCCTCCAGTCCCTCGCTACACTCCATCAAAGCCACCAGCACTCCCTGCTTGAGCTCCGAGAAGACCAGGATCGACGGTTCTTTGAGATCATGCGGGCTCAAGCAGAGGACCGACTTGCCATCCGGAGCCTCCTCAGCTGGGAGGTCGCTCCCGCCACAGCCGCGACCCCGGACAATCATTCTCCGTTGCCCCCTCCCATGTTACAGAAGATGGGGGCGACGGACGACCCAGAGGCCTTTCTGGATTTGTTTGAGCGCACCGCGGAGATCTGGGCCTGGCCGCGCGATCAATGGGCAGCCCGCCTCATACCACTATTGTCCGGGGAAGCCCAACTCGCGGCTCAACAACTGCCGGCAGCGAACCTCCTGGCCTACCCCGATCTGAGGAGAGCCATTATGCAACGGGTTGGTCAGAGCCCCGAGGAGAATCGTCAGCTCTTCCGGGCCATGAAGCTGGACAAAGCCGACCGCCCGTTCGCGTTTGCTCAGCGGCTCCATGATGCCTGCCGGAAGTGGCTGCTAGTAGGGGACCGCGGCGTCGAGGGTCTCATCGATCAGGTGGTGCTGGAGCAATTCACCCAGCGGTTACCCAGGAGAACGGCGGAGTGGGTCCAGTGCCACCGCCCGACGTCGCTGGAGGCAGCCGTGCAGCTTGCGGAGGACCACATGGCGGCGATCCCGAGGGCGGACGAGCCCTCTCTCTCTCTCTCTCTCTCTCCCTCCCCTCCCCCTGTGTTTTTTTCCGCTCTTCCCCATCCCCCTCCCCCCTCTCGCTCTGTCTTTCTTCCAGGGTCCGTTCCTGCCCCCCGCAGGCGAGGAGCCTGGCAGAGACCCACGGTGGCATCGCACACCCCCCCCCGCCACATTCAGCCGCTCTCCCCCTCAGGTGGGGGCGTCCGCCGACGCAGGTACGGGTGTGGCGCCTGGGCCAGCCTGTCTATTGGGCATTAAATCGATTCGCACTAGCGTGTATCATCCGCAGACAGATGGCCTAGTGGAACGTTTTAACAAAACCCTCAAAAACATGATTCGTAAGTTCGTGCACGAGGATGCTAAAAACTGGGACAGATGGATCGATCCCCTGTTGTTTGCAGTGCGAGAGGTCCCGCAAGCCTCAACCGGCTTCTCTCCATTTGAGCTGTTGTACGGGCGATGCCCGTGCAGCATCTTAGATGTTTTACGAGAAGGCTGGGAGGAAGGACCTACAAATAGCAAAAATGAAATTCAATACGTTCTTGACCTCAGAGCAAAGCTCCACACTTTGGGGAAACTAACACAGGAGAATTTGCTCCGGGCCCAAGAACGTCAATGCCGGCTGTACGACAGGGGAACGCGGCTGAGGGAATTTGCACCGGGAGATAAAGTTCTTGTATTGCTTCCCACATCGAGCTCCAAATTACTCGCCACGTGGCAAGGGCCCTTCGAGGTCACACGACGAGTGGGGGATCTCGATTATGAAGTTAAGCGAACCGATAGAGGGAATGCGCGTCAAATCTACCACCTCAACCTCCTTAAATTGTGGAGGGAGGCGGTCCCTGTATTGTTGGCTACGGTGGTCCCGGAGAGGGCGGAGCTCGGACCGGAGGTAAATCCAAACCAAGATCTCAATACCCCGGTCATTTGTGGAGACCACCTCTCCCCGTGCCAACGAGCGGAGGTTGCCAGGTTGCAGAAGGAGTTTGCGGACGTGTTTTCTCCCCTGCCGGGTCGCACGAACCTCATCCAGCACCATATCGAGACCGAGCCGGGGGCGGTCGTTCGTTGCCGCCCTTACCGCCTCCCCGAGCATAGAAAGAAAATTGTCCGGGACGAATTGGATGCCATGCTTGATATGGGAGTAATAGAAGAATCCCACAGCGACTGGTCCAGCCCGGTCGTTCTTGTTCCCAAGAGTGACGGGTCGGTGCGGTTCTGTGTGGATTATAGAAAAGTCAACGCGGTGTCTAAATTTGACGCGTACCCAATGCCCCGCGTTGATGAACTGCTCGATCGGTTAGGTACTGCTCGCTTTTATTCGACATTGGATTTAACAAAGGGTTATTGGCAGATCCCCTTGACACCAATCTCCTGAGAAAAAACAGCCTTCACCATGCCGTTTGGATTACACCAATTCGTGACACTTCTGTTCGGTTTGTTCGGGGCCCCAGCCACGTTCCAGCGTTTAATGGACCGTGTCCTCCGGCCGCACTCTGCTTACGCCGCTGCCTACATAGACGATATTATTATTTATAGTAATGACTGGCAGCGGCATATACAACATCTGAGGGCGGTCCTGAAGTCGCTGCGGCGGGCGGGGCTCACTGCAAACCCGAAGAAGTCCGCGATTGGGCGTGTGGAGGTGCGGTATCTGGGGTTCCACTTGGGCCATGGCCAGGTGCGTCCCCAAATTGATAAAACCGCGGCGATTGCGACTTGCCCTAGGCCCAAGACCAAAAAGGGGGTGAGGCAGTTCCTGGGGCTGGCTGGCTACTACAGAAGGTTTGTACCTAATTATTCGGACGTCACCAGCCCGCTGACTGACCTCACTAAAAAGGGGGCTCCAGATCCGATCCAATGGTCGGAACAGTGTTCACACAAATTAAAGCCGCACTCTGTGGGGGGCCGCTCTTGTATTCCCCTAACTTCTCTCTCCCTTTCTTATTACAGACGGACGCTTCAGACAGAGGGCTGGGGGCCGTACTCTCGCAGGTGGTGGAGGGGGAGGAGCGCCCGGTGCTATACATCAGTAGGAAGATCTCATTGAGGGAAACGAAGTATAGCACCGTGGAGAAGGAGTGTCTAGCTATCAAGTGGGCGGTCCTCACACTCCGCTACTACCTGCTGGGGCGGGCCTTCACCCTCTGCTCGGATCATGCCCCACTGCAGTGGCTCCACCGCATGAAGGATACTAACGCCCGGATCACCCGTTGGTATCTGGCTCTCCAGCCTTTTAAGTTCGAGGTGGTCCACAGACCGGGGGTGCAGATGGCTGTCGCCGACTTCCTTTCCAGAAATGGGGGGGGAGTGGTAGGCAGGCCGGATGACGCCCCGGCCTGAGTCGGGCGGTGGGGGTATGTGGCAGCGGGGGCGTGGTCAAGCGCCCATCCGGAGAGGGGGAGCGGTAAGGGCGCTTGCACCTGAGCTAAAATATGTCTAACACCTGTCTCTAATTTCAGCGAGCACGGGGAGAGCGGCATATAAGAGCCACAACAACGCCAGTCGAGAGAATGCCAGTCCAGCGTTGGCAGCCTCGTGGAAAGATTACATAACCCCTTTTAAAAGAAGATCATTTGTGTTGTACTTTGTGTTCCCCCGTTACCTTTTGAAAAAGTAAAGAAACCATACCTTTGAGTTCTCCATCCTGTCATCGTGTCCTTCTTCCCCTGTCCTGTCCAGTCTCGTGTTACACGGAAATAACCAGGTGTCCTGTAGGATCGATTAAACCTTAGAACCTTACTTTATTCCTGCAGGATGTTTGCAGTTGTCCTGTGTAAATGATAAAATCCTGCAGGATTTTTATTCTTTGTAGGAAGTGTCCTGGCTATTCCTGCATGTCTTGTGTTGAACCCGGAACATTCCTTTAATTGATATTGTCATTTATGGTCCTTAACTGAGACTGTGCAGCATATATATTGCAAACTTTGTACTGATTTTTGGTTTATAGGTTATTCTGTAATTTTGCTATATCTTCTTTTGTATTTGCAGACTTTAAATCTGACAAATAAAAAGAGAATAAAGGAAAAGTAGATGCAAGTATTGTGCATTTACTACATCATAAAATGCTGTTAGAATGGTTGGATGATATATTGCTGCTTTACTTCCAGATGATTGAAAACTATTTAGCTAGGACCAGAGGACAAACAATGCCTGGCAAATCTTGAGATGATGTGTGTGCTCTTGAGTGCAGTGTTAAGTATTTCAGTAGATTGAAGTCATTTTCTAACATTTACTAATATTTTTTTACTGTTCACTTGGTAATTACTCATAACTTTTCATTGTCACTCAATTGCTTGTATTCACAGCAATATTTTATACAAATTGCAGGTGAAAAACTACTGAGTAAAAGATAAGAAAATTTCAGAAAATGCCTTCTTAAATTCAGCTAAATTCTGCGCTCTGACCATCTTTGATGTTGTTTTATCAATATAATAGTTAACTGTCAGATCAGCTAAAATTGCTGTTCATGATTTTGCTTGTCCACCTAGCCCCTGGAAGTGGAAATGGTAAACAGATTGTTATGGGTAAACATATTTGACTTGCTGTATGTAAAGGAGGGGCTCGAGCATGAGGGGCTTGAGCTTGTGGCTCAGCTCTAAGTTCTCCCCTTCCGGACCACTTAACTGAAGTTTGTTAAGATTAATAATGGAGGAGAAGGGGTGGTGGATGGATTCAGGAAGAATCAACATGGATGTGAGGTAAGCAGCTGCTTATCTTCTTGCATTATTATTGACAGGACTAACTTGACAAGCTCCCCCTGAACCTTTTTATAGAACTGTATTTAATGACAAATATATGCTAAATATGCAAAGTAAAGTCTGCCGCAGACATGCAACTGTTCAGATTCCAATGCTTCTTTTATCATCATGTCACTGCATACTTGTATTCACTGCTCTCCTCTTTGGAAAAAAAACTAACTATTTGTAGTGGGATTTTTTTTTCTAAAAATAACCAAATCTATTGGTATTTCTTTTAATTTCACCATAGAAATGAATGGGTAACCATGGCAACTGGTATTCGTTTTTATCCACACTAAAACACGGCCCCATTATAGGATGTGTTGCTGACTGCATCAATAAAAAAATTCCACTTGTGAATAAGTAAATTGGAACCCAGATGAACATTAATTGTTATGAGTAAAATTAAATACATAAATATGGACATGCATACACAAAACAACTCATATGGCAATATGTTTAATCTGTAGTGCATATAAATTCTCCAACAGCTCTACTATTTGAACCTCGACCTTGAATAAGAACTTACTAAGACCAGAAGTCCAGAGAGTTTTTCTTATCTGAGTTTGTAGCTTGTTGGAAATAAATAAATCAATGGTGAATGAAACTGAATGTTTCTCATTCCCTGTGCTCTGAGGAAATGGTTTCCTGTTTGCTGTCATTTTTTTTTTTTCTTAAAGTCTTTAAAAAACAGCAATTTTTGTGACTGTGTCTCCTTCACAGGAGACACAGTCAAGAAGAAAAAGCCCAGGAGACAAAATATCATAATGATTATCATTTGTATTAATGTTTAATTATCAATCTAATTATGCAGGGGGGTTTATCACTCCCTACCTCCCAAGTGATGCTTCATTGCAATCAAGCTGACTAGATTATATCCGTGACAATAACGTGAAAATTTGACTGAATTCACTTCTCACAAATTGCCATAAAAACATCAAGTCAGCTAATTAATTACCCAGGCAGTACGATTAATTTAGATGCCATTTACTGATTTAGATTGTTCTATCAGGTGTGTCAAGCAAAAATGGATGGGTACCTCAGCGGAATAAATCATAGCGTGCATAATGCAGGACAAACAAACAAAAAGAGCTTGTCATCATGAAGATGAGATGTCTTTGAGAGCTACTGATCCAGTATTGTGGCAGCCTGCGATTACTGTAAATTATACCCCTGGAATCCTTGCTGTGCAGAATTAGAATTGGTTTGGTGTCTAATTTGTACTCCGCAATCAGAATTTTGATTAAGCTTGATATTGTGTCTGCAATTATAACTTCAATGATTCAGAATAAACAGCAGTTAAAAGAAAGTAGCTGTATGGAGCAAAAAAAAAGCACTAATATTTTCAGAAAAGCAATCAACGAGTAGATCTGCATTCAGGCCAAACTAATATTTTCTTAACCACTGTCTGCTACTATAAAGCAAAGTTAGTGTGTACAAGGAGCACCAGTGAAATTGTTTTTAGATTACATTTGGGTGGAGTTGGGTCCGCTCTCAACTCCTTTGCTCCCTCTGAGGTGAGACCATGGTCACTTTTCATTAGCTCTAAGCTTCCTCATGCAGAACTGTTAGTGCCCTGATATTATGCCTGATCTGGAGAGTAAAATGTAGCTTTCCCATCCACTGAGATGTAATTTATCAGGCTGTCGGGAGGCTTAACAGAAGCTGAACACAAGGGAAAAGTTTGATGGACTTGATTGGAAAAAAAAACATCAGGGAGCAACTTGTGAAACATTATTAATTCTTCTGGGTGATTTGTGTTCAGGTCCCCAAAATCCATCTAAATTGCACTAATTTCGGCAAATTTGACGTATAGAAATGTTTTGTCTTGCATATGGTTCATAACCTGAGTTCTGTCATCATATTCTTTTAGATCTTTAAACAGCCTAATCTCATGAAAATAAACTGACTGTGGCGACACTTTTGCAAAATGTTATGTTGTTCATAAAACATATAGTTTATTGCATCAGTTTTGAGGTGAAAAAATAGCAGACTGTCAGCATAAACTTCATCTATACAACACCAGCTGTTAAATGAATGTCTTCTAAAGTGACACGATTGCTTTTGGTGTGAAAAAAGATCAATATTTAAGTATTCCTTTTAACTATAAATCATGTTTCCAGTCGGCAGTGCTATTCGTGTGTGACGTAATTGCATTGCCACTTGAAACACGCAATCTGATGCATGTGTGACACTGCCGGAAGAGCAGCGCTGTTAACAAGTGAGGAGGAACGCTGTACAGTAGCTTGGTTGGTTTTGGCTTCCAAGATCTGTTATTATCTGTTTGCTGTGTTTGGTGTGACACAATGGTGTGATTGTGTGCTTATCCCAGATGTCTCAACCGAGTGGAGAATGTGAGATTACCGCGGTATACATGGCGATCTGAATAGGTCACACAAGAGACCACTTGGACTCCACCCTCTCCTGAAGCATTGGATTGTAGTTAAAAAGTACTTAAATATTTAGATTGTTTCGCACCAGAAGTGATTTGTATTGCTTTAGAAGACATTAATTTAACAGCTGGTGTTGTATGGATGAAGTTTATGCTGACAGTCTGTGATTTTTTTTCACCTCAAAACTGATGCAATATTAATAAAAAAAAATAAAAAATTAACATCTGGAGTCGTATCAGTGAAGTTTAGGCTGACTGTCTGTGATTTTTGGACCTTCAAAAGATTTATCACCAGTCACTTTTATTTTAAGGACCTACGTACTAAGCTAAAAACTTTTTATATTTTTCTTCAAATGTGTTCTGGTGAAAAAATAAAGTCATACACACATGAGATATTATGAGGGTGAGTGAATACTAAGATCATTTTCATTTTTGGGTGAACTATCCCTTTAAGGTTAATGCTCTATAGAGTATTCAATAAATAAAACCGACCTCTCTACCCTAAACCTTAAACTAATACCTAACTGATAGTGTCATAAAAATCAAAAGTGAGATGAAAAACAGATTAGTTTTTAAAGGTTAAGCTCTATCGAAACAGCCTACCTTTCTACTTTTAACCTTAAACCTAAACATAAACAATAGTGTAATAAAAGCAAATGTGAATTTCAAAATGCAATTGCTGAAGGAATCACTGCATTTTGTGGTGCTTTAAAAATTTGAATATTATATTACATTTCCAACGTTCTTATACATTCTTCTGTTACAATTTGCTGAAGTATTATCAGTGGACATACTGTGCCCCATGTGTGTAACATGCAAATCCCCGTGTCTGAAGCATTTGGGTATAATACGGTTACATTCATGCAAATAAGCCTCTAACAAACAAATCAATACTATTTCATGGACAAATCACAATCACGTTTTTGACCTGTGCAAAGCCAGGTCTTTGAGGTTTCATCTAAAAGCAATTTATAGCAAGGCCTAGGAAATACAAAGCCAGCCATATCCAGCTTACTCTGACATTTCTGTTTGAGTCAAGGCCCTGCACTTTGTTCTCTTGGAGGACACGATATTGATCTGAGTTGGTGTCAAAGTAAACTCGACTGTAATGCTTCAAAAATGAGCGTGTGGTTTACTAAGTCAACACTTTCAGCAGTTCTGGTAGAACTTTTGGATTTATTTGAGAATGGGCCCATACATCTATAGAGTAAATCAATTGCCCCCCTGGCAGGTTATTAAACGCAGCGAAGAAACGCTTCTGTGACTCCAGACATCATCATTATTTCTGCCAAAAAGGACCAAACATTTGTTCTGGGTTTCTGTGAGAGACCAGCTATTTCTGCTTTGCAAGTGTACATTCCTTTTGAAATCCAACACACATTTGTATTCTTTAGATCAGCCTCAATATAATTTTGCATCACTGTCCTCTCCTCTCTCCAGTGCATATTAAATCATAGCAATAGATTCAGAGTAGTTACTAGGAGGTGGATCGGACTATCGCTGCATTTACAGTATTTTAGGCCACGGCCAGTTGCCTAAACTTTTCACGTGTGAAAGAATATTTAGATTAATACTGTAATATGGCCATATTCTGATTATGTATTCATGGTAAGACTGCTATAACCATATCAAGCCAATAATCTACTTTTTTTAGAAATCTTGAAGGAATAGTTCCCCCAAAAATGAAAATTCTCCCATCATTTACTCACCCTTATGCCATCCCAGATGTGTGACTTTCTTTCTTCTACAGAATACAAATTATGATTTTAGAAGAATTTCTCAGCTCTTTTGTTCCATATAATTCAAGTGAATGGGTGCCAAAATATTGACGCTCCAAAAATCATAAAAGTCAGTATAAAAGTAATACATAAGACTCAATCAAAATCTTCAGAAGCGATATTATAGGTGTTGCTGAGAAAAAGATCACTTTCACATTCTTCTTCTTGTGTTTTTGGAGATTCACATACTTCATGCATACAAAAGGACATAAACATTGATCTGTTTCTCACCCACTTCTATCATTTCACTTGTAAAAATATAGATTAAAACACTGGAGTCATATGGTTTACTTTTATGATGCCTTTATGTGCTTTTTAGAACTTCAACATTTTGGCACCCATTCACTTGAAATATTCTTCTAAAAGTCATAATTTGTGTTCTGCAGAAGAAAGAAAATCATACACATCTGGGATGGCATGAGTAAATGATGAGAGAATTTTCATTTTTGGATGAACTGTCCCTTTATTCAAACCACTGGGTTATTTTTTAATTAATGAGAATTTTGAGTCATGTAAATGCCTTATTTGGAATATTCACTCTAACAAAATGTAAATTTTAAATGAAATATATGAAATTAATTCTGGGTACTTCATGATGCAGACAGTTGTGAAAGTCAAAACATTGAAGTGAGGGTTTTTTTGTTTGTTTGTTTGTTTACTTGCTTGTTTGTTTTGCCATTAACATTAAAAGAAAAGAACATCAATATACAGATGGGCAAAAGCACCTCAACGCCTACATTTTGCAATTGGTTCGTTTGTGCTGTTGTAAAAGGGCAATAGTTAGTTGATTAAATTACTGTGTAAAACCACTACAAATTTATAAAAACTTGAGCTAGTGTTTCCTGAAGTGAATATCATGAATAGAATGTACATATGCTGATTATCAAATGTACTGGAATGTTCCAAAAGCATGTAAACATTGTACACGTTTATTTTTTAAACCTTCTACAGAATAAAGGCTTAGTAAGAATATTAATCAGAAAATTATGGCTAAACATGGTCATGCTTGTGTATTATTGCTTAAATTGTAAAATGATGTGAAACTTCAGATTTTTCATAAAATGTCTCATTTCATTGTGACTTGCCATGTTTTTCAAGATAATAAAAACAACAGCACATAGAGCCAGATTTGCTTGCATGTGACAAGTAAACAACGACCATACAAAAAATTATCACTATTCTTTTGGTTAATTGGAACCTTAATTTCTCATCTCTGATGTCCTCATTAAAACTCTCTGAACAGATTTCAAACATAACATAATCAAATATTCAGATGGAATGAAACCACCGTGGCCTGCTACGGCTTGCCAAAGGGATTGGTTTCAAGATGGTGAAATATTAACGAGGGCGTTTGTTTGACACATTCATTGCTGGCTGTCTGCTGCCCTGCTGCCAAATGCTTAGTGTATATCACTGTGTTCATCATGTTTGTGTGCATGCATCTGTGTGTGTTGGTGTATGTGTGTGTTATCTATAGCCTGGACAGACTTAGGGCATCTCAGCAGGCTACACTGTGTTCCTGGTAAGCAGATTTGTGAATATAGCAAAGCTTTGAATCATGGAAGATAACAGGCCAGTTCACTAACACACGCACATGGGCCCTGGCTCATTTCTCAGCAGAGTGCAAAAGCAGCAGGATGAGGGAATGCATCAGGACACAGCCCCACATGTCACACACAATCTACCGGCTTTCATTTACTCCCCAGGCAGCAGAGCATGTCATACTGTTAGCTCGAAGCTGAGGGTCTACACAATATTAGCCCTGGTAAAGGGCACAGTCCTCCTTGTATGCTAAACAGGGACAAATCTTAGAATTCACACTTCATAGAGTCAGAGACTATTTAGCTTGAGACAGAGCACTTGTATTAAAAATGAATGGGACAGACTGGAACACCCAAAATGGCGGATGTAGAAATGGATGTCACCTTACAGGTAAAAGGTAAATCACTTTTGTCGATCAACTTGACAACGTGCATGAGCATTAGCCAGACCAGGCTGGAAAATAGCATTTCTTAATGTGATCTGAGGTAAAGAAGCACAATTTCTGATACAATTGTTGTCAGATTTCACTATTGATTTGAAATATGTTTTTTGATCGTAATCTTGACCAATTGTTTTGGAGATTTTGGACTTTCTCCATTCAAGTAGAAAGGAGCTGTACTTCTGTGCCACTTGAATCCATAAAAAATATATATCTGCCTGATATATTTTATAAAAATATAAAGATGACAACTGAGTGGACTGACTTGATAGAGTCTTTTTGAGTGACGGAAAACAAGCTATATAAAAATGTTGATCACTGAGGACTACACTTAATAACACTGCCTCAAATTTATGTAGATTTATTTTTTCTGGGGATTTAATAATTTTTCTATCACCAAATATTTTGGAAATGAAAGGTGCATTCAATGTCATTTTTTCTCATTAGATAAGCTTTACAGCTAAATAAATGACTAGTGCTTTTGGAATATATACATATACACTCACATGAAATGAAGACTCTATGATCGCGTGTATTATTACTACACTACTAAAGCTAGGAAATAGCTTTAAATGGCTGTAAACTTAAAACTTCAGCATTAAGGCTCATCACAGCAGAGAAACACAACAGACTAATTATTTACACAATCTGTTCTTACTTCTAACCAGATTTTCCACATTGAAGAGTAAGGCTGAAATGATTAGCTAACATTATCGACAACGTCGACAATAAAAAATTGTTGACAAAAATTTTCGTTTTCAAATAGTCAATTGATCTCATTTAACATAACATGAAATCAGATATGAAACTAATGATGGCACACAAGAGCAGCATTGCAACTCATGCCTGACTGAGGAGAGGAAGTCCAGATGCATTCCAAACCTTCCAAACAGCTTCAGGTGATGTAGATCGCAAAGTATGAGTAAACTATACAAAAGTACAAATTAAACTAAATACAAAAGCACTCCCATTGTGAAATACAACGGAGCCAGAGCTGCCGTTCCACTGAAGAAAAACTTGCATTTCAGAGCATCTTTAAAGGAAACTTTATACCTTTAATGCATCCTTTTTTAAAGGTCAAATAATAAGGAAGCAAGTCATGTGAATAAGTATAAACTCTGAAACTGGCATATCTCTGTGCAGTCAGCGCCGCTTCTTTGAGTCGTATGAAGTGACCCGATCAAGGGGGGGTGCGGGGTGGGGGGATTGAAACTGCACCTGGCTGATGCACAATCTGGCGTGGGCATGCTCGTCCCTCGTGCACGCTTGTTCCAGTTAGATTATAATGTGATGGCTCGCCACTAAGTGAATTAGGTGTGTATCTTATCGTAAAAAATCTGTGATATGCAGCTCTATTGAGAATAGTGAGTTTGTTTTTTTTGACAGTTAAAGATGGATCGATGTGAAGAGAAAGGTGAGAGAGGTAGTAGTCTTAGCCCATTATCTACACTGCAACTAAATACTTTTATGATTGGTTGTTGGTTTGGCTTGTTTTCCGAAATAAATATCTAAAACTGTCTGAGAATGTTGAATATAATATAAAATATTTTAATGTTAAAAAATATTCAAAAAATCCTTAAAACAAGATACACTTACATGAAGCAGCATATAATATATTTAGGGTGGTTCATACTTGTACAGTCATTTGCTTCTCATGGTCTAGACCAAAAAAGAAAATTATTAATTTAGTCCTGGTTTGTTTAGCGTTTACATTGGCATTTTTAACACCGAACCTAAAGATACAAAACAAAAGGCAGAAGGATAAGATCACAAACTGATTGGACAGCTTTTATGACGTATATTTTGTGACGGAACTTGCCGAACATCCAAAACAATGCTGGCTGCTGGGCTAAATGCGCTCGTTGGATTTATGTATATATGGTGATATTTTTACAAGCTGAGAACAAATGAAGAGCTACTAAATGAGTAAAGGAGTCAAAACAGCGACAGGAATTCCTCCATCGCACACACAAATGAAGATATGCTGTAAGGACGGCTGACGATGGTACTGAAATGTAAAAGGCAACATAACTCCTACGATGAGAAGATCCAGGTATGTTTGAGGTCAGTATTAAAGGCAAATTACTTCCTGTTATTGGTCCGTTTAGATGTCTGTGGTCCATGCTGTTTTCATATATCAGTCGAACTGCACCAGATTTCGTTTGGAAGCGGACCGAGACCCTCTATTCTATTTTTAAATGGAAAACAAGACAAAAAACATGAATACAATATGATTTTTTGCAGTGAATTGTTTTACTGAATTAAACTTAATAAAAAAATGTTTTCCTTTAATTCAATGAATGTCATTTAGAGGTATTTTTAAAAAGACGAGTTTGTCCTCTTTATTAGTAGTAAGCATGTTTATTACAACCTTTTAAGTCAAGGTACAAGCTGAAAGAAGAAGGTGATAGAATCAATGTGGAGGAGTTACGTCTTAACAAACACATAAGAACAAGAATTGACAAAGAACAAGAGAACATGAGGGCAAATATATACACAGACAAAATGAGAAAGATGGCAAGCACCTGTGAAACAATGACGGGAGCCAATCAGGAAATAATTAACACAGACAAGGTAAACTTTCAATCTAAGAATCCTAGAAGGTGTCTACATAAATGTCTTAGGAACTCAAAGGTGACAAACTGTGAACTGCAGTCTCCAGTCGGTCTTTATCACTCTCTGAGGCTTGATTAGCCTGATTAGGGGCCGGGTCGTGATGCTAAACACCCGGCCCCTAATCAGGCTAATCAAGCTAATCAGTCCCTCCACCCTGTCACATTCCTCCCTTGTTCTCTCAGGCCAGGGAGCCCCCGGCATGACATCTACACACAGTAACGGTGATCATGCCAAATGAACAAAAACATTTTAAAAAAGAGAGGGAAAGGCCACAAAACAGCACCGCGATACACCAAAGGGTGCAGAGAAGGACAGCGACACTTTTGGGCCAGTTTCTATGTAAAATCCCGGTAAAACAAATGCTTGCTCAAATCCCACTCCGAAATGAAATTTCTCTATAGTATACTTGGTTCCAAACACATACACAGGGGGAAGCTACAATGGACCAAGCAACTGCCCCTTTGCCAACATGGGCTTAGTTGCCCTTCTGGGTGAAATATAGACTATAGGCTGACGTGAATTAAATTATCAAATGATTAGTAATGTACACATTAAATTATGTGATTGTATTGTTGTGTTTTTGTATATAAAATATTGCTGTTTATTTTAGATTGGTTTACAACTGTTGTTATGTCGGGTCTTCCAGAACTTCCTTATCATTTGTAATCTGTCAAATATTTCTCTGTTAGCACATATGTCATTGATCATCTTCAAATAATGCCTTAAAAATGTTCAGTTCTAAATTACAGTACCTTTATTTACTTTAAACAAGTCACCAAGCCTCTACAAGTGCAAAACACGTGTGTTGGCTAGACCCGAGTGATTCAACCGACCCAGAAAAACACAATCTTTTCAACTTTAAAAAGTTTATTTGAGTCATGTATGGCAATAATGAAAATGTGGACTGGTACCAGGAAAAATATTGCAGGTAAAAGTGAAATTCATAGCTGTTTTTCAGTTGTCTCCACAGAATTATTATACTGTAGATTTGATGCATTAATACGTCTCTGATTTAATGCTATCAGACTTTGGGTCTATAAATTAAAATGAGCAATTTCTCATCCTAATTTTGTGTTCAGTTTTAAAGGGTGTATTAATTTATCCAGACTAGAGCAGTGAATGTTTTTCTCTTTTTCAGTGTTGCTTTATTAATATTACCTACAATTTTATATGTATGAATCATATGCAATCTAAAGGACTGTGGTTATTATATAATAACTATTATATTAGTAGAGACCATGTGCCTATATATATATATTAGTTTAAGTCATATTTAATGATCCCAAAACAAATACAAATTATTTAATACACAAATTACACTACCTTCTTTTAAGAAAAGTTTTTTTTTCTAATGTACATTCATTTGGCTTTGGGAAACTGACCAGCAGTTATGTGCCACTTTATCTCGAAGCAGAAATCGAAAGCAACAGGCGGTCGATTAAGTTAGATAATTCCGCTAAGGAAATTCTCTATGAGAGAGCAGAAATCTTTACCAATCAAATGCTCAATTGTACAATAGAGGCATGAAAGCAGAATACTCCGCATGCAAATTAGGACACACCGATCTGCAAAATCATACATGTTTATTGGTTTTGATGCAGGGATTTTTTGTGTTTGATCGCCGGGATTCAAGGAAAAATGCTTTGCCAATATATAGTATTAATAAGCTTACATATTCAACTGAGGGTTCTCTAACGTTCGCAAACCTGGCAGCTGCTCTGACATGAAGGCACAACAACAAGATACATTACTTATCTATTAAATTATTATCAAATAGTAGTGTAGCCTACTTGTGCAGTTTTTGCTGCACTACCATGTTCACGTAGCACATCCTCGTGCTCTCTAGCAATGTGACACGTACGATTCCAAAAGGAATATTTGCTAATTCTCACAGTCTATCCACACTCCCTTTCAATTTCCTCATTCTTAATTTTGATTAATACTTTGCATTTATTTAGGCTGTAAGGTTTGCAACTTCCCTAAAACAATGTTTGAGCTCCATAACCTCAGGCCTATTGCTTATTTCGCAGATTCCAAAACCACCATATCACAAAGCGCATTCTGGGTTGAGAAAGTGGCCCTGAGTGGCCTGAGAGAGTGTAGTGGAATCTTCAAAAAGACGCTCTCCACTCTCTCCGATCACATGCTCTGATATCTATCAACAGAACAGCCACTCACTGGATGTTTTTTGTTTCTGGCACCATTCAGAGTAAATTCTAGAGACTGTTGTGCATGAAAATTCCAGGAGATCAGCAGTTACAGATATATTCAAACCAATCTGACTGACACCAACAAACATCTATGCACTTATCTAATCAGCCAATCGCTTGGCATCAGTGCAGTGTATGAAATCAGACAGATACAGATCAGGAGCTTCAGTTACTGTTCACATCAACCATCTGGGGGAAATTTTGATCTCAGTTATTTGGACCGTGGCATGATTGTTGGTGCCAGACGGGCTGGTTTGAGTATTCCTGTTACTGCTGATCTCCTGGGATTTTCACACACAGCAGTCTCTTGAATTAACTCAGAATGGTGCCAAAAACTAAAAACATCCAATGAGCGGCAGTTCTGTGGATGGAAATGCCTTGTTGATGAGAGAGGTCAACAGTGAATGGCCAGACTGGTTCAAAGTGATAAAGTCTACGCCGGTAACTCAGATAACAGCTCTGTAAAATTGTGGTGAGAAGAATGTCATCTCAGAATGCTATTCTGACATGCGGGTTGGCACTGTTTTGATGTCATGAGGGGGAGCTACACAATATTAGGCAGGTGGTTTTAATGTTGTGGCTGATCGGTGTATATATATATATATATATATATATATATATATATATATATATATATAAGAATACAACATTTATTTAAATAGAAATAGCCATTTGTAACATTCTAAATGTCTCTAAATCATCTCTAAACTACATAATGTGCATTGTGACTGAAACACATTCCTCATTCACATATCTCCAAGTATATTGGCTATTAAATTAACATGCTGTACAAAACTAATATAATGCAAAATCATAGAGGAGGAAATTGATCCTCTACTGAGATTTCCGATATCGGAATCAGATCTGAAGAGAAAAGTGATATCGGTGCATCCCTAATAAAACAACATAAACTTAACAACACAAACCGTGTAGAGCTAAAATGATAAATGATTGCGGTGTGAAGTTTATGCGGACAGTTCTTTCATCAACGTGCTCTCTGCCCCATCGGCTTTCACTTTCACTTTTGCACACTGTCTCTGTGTTTATATCTGCATCTCTTGGTGAATGTGCTGATGATATACAATATGGAACAGCCTTTCTGCCGGGCCTGGAACAAAAGGTCCAGTTATCCCCCTTATCAGCGACCCTGCTCAGGATGCACATATAACATGATGCGGCAACATTATCCACATGTGTCTCTTAAGCCTACGAGAGCAAAGCATAAACAGCCTGTGCAAGTTGGTGTCATCACGGTGTTCAAGCATCCTCTTGCTGCAAGCTCGGACAGGGTTAAAGCAATTACAAATGCCAAAGGAGTATTTATTGCTGCAGATTTGCGACCATACTCAGTCATCGAGAACACAAGATTTAAGCATCTGATTAACGTGCTTGAACCCCATTATAAAGTTCCTACAAGAACACATTTCAGCAATTCTTTAGTGTCCACTCTGTATAAAAAAGCACATCCTGTAATTGTCCAGCAGAGGACATTTGCATTGTTAACAGATCATCTCTATCCTCTGATAATGTGGATTTTCTGATTTTCTTGAAAACAAAAAACCTTACAAATTATGTGATACACTATGTACAAGTGGTGAGCTGAAAGGCAAAAGACGGAAATCTGCATTGCTATTGTCTTGATTTTGTTACATTTATTAAAATTGCACTTTTTTTTACTTTTATGATTATTTATTAGTTCTTAAGTTTTGTATTGTAATTTCGTTGAAAAAAATGGTACAGTCATGTATAAATGAGCCTTCACAATAAGAGTTGTTGACCATCAGCCACTATATTTTAAAAATAAATAATTTAAAGAAAGATTCTTTGTTTTGCAGCTGTACTGAAACCGTACCGAACCGTGACCCCAAAAGCAAGGTGTGTACCAAACCATGAATTTTGTGTACCGTTGCAGCCCTAATATATATATATATATATATATATATATATATATATATATTCTTAAACATGTGTGGCCACTTCTAAAAAGATCCTTTTTATAGCAAGTCCCTTTGAGTGGAAATCATGCCACACACACACACACACACACACACACACACACACACATACACACACATACATGCACATACATGCACAGAAAAAACAGGTGATGTTCTATGTTCCAAAGGACACTGCAGTAAATGCCACCAGTAACCTGAAGCCCTGTTGTTAATTTGCCTGTTAAAATAAAAGTACAATTATTTGTGCAGGCACTTTTCTCTCAAGCAGTGTGGCCCTGTTCACCCTTTCAACATCACCAAATCAACTGCATGAAATTCATTATCCTTATAAAAGGTTATGGCAGGTTGATAAATGGGAGCCTTTGACTCATGTATCAAGTCCCTTAGATAAAGCAAAATTATGTCATAAATTATTAACTGCAATTCAGTAGGGTGAGCTTCTAATCTCACAGACTGTCTGGGTGGCTTAAGGGAGAATTCTCAACATAAAGGGTGGCACAAGCAAAACAGCGCTGCACCCTCTAACAAAAGCAAAATCATTACCGTGTTTTGTAGTAAACACTTGACAAACCTAATAGTTGAAACCCTCAGATTGACAAAAAAATCTGACACAGCTAGCAAAAAAAAAAAAAAAAAACTTTGCAGCCACTTCAAATATGTGTACAGAAATGTGTGTATTTATTTAAACAGTGACAAAGGGTACACTTTAGTCTGGTCAGATGTGTAAAGAATATGTGAAGACTCCTGTTCCAGAAAAACTGGTCATGGTGTTTGTTGGCAAGCATTCTCATCCCACATACACTTGTGCTTATAGACCCTGTCAGATCCAGAAAACAGAGGGGGAGAGATGGAGAGAGAAACACTTTTCTGCTCTGTCTTTTGTCCCCTGCAGAGCTATTGCCATGTGATCGAGGGTGAACTGAAAAAAAAAATAAAGAAATGTCACAGCTTCTAAAAATACAAAGTCCAAAAGCAGAGCTATAGGCATATTTTGTTCTCCTCCAAATATTAGAAGTGCAACACAGATTCATTATTCATGAGAGTTGAGATGGAGGAGGAGAGGGGGAGTGGGGACATATGGTGCACACTGCATGTGGTGAAATATTAAAAAGCTGTGTCAGTGCAGAGGCCACAGTCCCACCAGGTGGGCAGATCTACTAGTCAAAGACTGCTCTCTTTTGACAACCAGCCTCTGCGGACACATGCCTCAAGATTCTGCACCCAGAGACAAAGGCAGAGGGGACAGAAAGGTAGAGGAAATGTCCCTGCAGAGGTCAGATGCAATGGTCAACAGTATGACATCTGTGGTCTTGGTGGATATTAGAGTGGACAGAGGGAGAGAGAGTTAGGGGCCAAACAAATTAGAATAAAATGTACTGGTCAGAGTCTAGATTATTTGCACGACCGGATGCTGCATTGTAATCACATGAGAAGAGAGCTAATTAATGGTGAGCTACACTCACCATTAATTTTCACCTTAAAATAAAACAGGATTTTCACCTTAAAATAATACTTAATGGACAGGTAGATTATCAGCGTCATTGGAAGATAAATGATATACTTAATGTAACTGCTGGGTTTGTTTGTAAGCTATTAGTTAATAGTGATGAAAATGAGCAGGTTGGTAAATGAACATAATGAGTCTAATAAAACCCAACTCATTTATCACTAATGGGCTATCTACACATAAGGATGGATTGCTGTCCATCATGGTCACATCCTCATGTGCCCTTACCAGAATAGAGCACAAGATGTGGCAGAGCATGCAAAGTAATTCAAAAAGAGGAGTCAACAGAAAAGTCACAATGTAGAAGATACTCAGTTTAAAGTTTAAAAAATTCAACCATTTGAATTGCCCATTCTTATGTCATTCCAAAACTGTATGGCTTTCTTTTCTCTGTAGAATACCAAAGGAGAAGGTGGGAATAATTAGCATGTTGCTTTTTTCCATACAATGAAAGTGGATGGGGACCAGGGGCTTTGAAAGTTAATAGAGAACAAAAAAAGCATAATCAAATTGACTCGTGCACTCCAACCAAGTCTCTTAAAGCCATATGATAGCTTTGTGAGAGGAACAGACAGTTTAAGATGTTATTCATTGAAAATGTTATCATGAACATTTTGCATGCTGGCCGTCTGTGGTGACCATTCACTTTCATAATATGGAAATGAGCAGCTTGGACATTCTGCCATAAATGGCTTGTGTTTCACAGAATAATGTCATACAGATCGGGAATGACATGAGGGTGAGGAAATTATGACATAAATTAAATGCACTATTGCTTTAAAAATAAAAATATCCCATGCTACGAAAGTTCCTTCAAGAACCCAAGAGACAAGTACAAAAATAGAGGGAAATGGACAGACAGACAGAGACACAGAAGGGGGCTAATCATGTTCCCACCCCCTTTGCCAAGCCTAGATCAGGCCCTCATAAAAGGTTCTTTCCGTTGCAAGCCAGCTTTAGTGCTGATGACTGCCCCCAAATTTCCATGCGCAGTGAAGAACCACATAGGAATCACAGGTGGTGCCTAGCTCCACTGCTCCAATTAACCTCTTCGACACTGTTTTACTGCTGACTGAGTCTGCTCTCTCTTTCAGGAGGGAGAGCAAAAGCCTGGAAGATGATGGATGAACCCATTGAAGTACAGCATCTAAAAAGTCTGAGAATGACGAGGTTTAGAGCTCCATCATCATAGCTGTGTCTTTTATGTTGTAAACGGATAAACCTCCAGCAAGTCCATAAGGTGCCCACAAGGGAGCAGTAAACAAGACGAGACTGTAACTCACAGACCTAGGTACAGATAGAGAGGAATGTTCTGGAATGACAAATGATTTTAAAACCCCTCAACTGAGAGAATGAGTGTGAAATATCTATGATGCAACAAAGCAAAGACAACAGGGACACTGACATGTCCATTTAGAATATCTCGCACAAAGGCTATGATTTATATAAGGGTTGTGTTTAAAAACATGTAAACTTAATTGCACAAATGTTCAAGCTAATCTACCTGTATCACTTACCAAGGATTACATCTTTCAGATGAGCAACGTAGCATTAGCATTTGCATCTGCAGGTCTCCCATTAATTAAATATGTAATTTAAGGCTTACCTAGGGCTGAACAATGAATTGAAAAAATAATCGAGATTACAATTACGACTGCTGCAATTAAAATATTACGGAAACACTTCTCGTATTTTGTAACTGCAGTTAATTGAATGGTGTCAATGCTAATATTACTCTATTTCAGTGTTTTCCAACCTTTTTTCTGCCACGGCACACTTTTTACGAATAAAAAATGTCATGGCACACCACTAACCCACATAACCATCGTAAATAGTTTTCTTTGCCATGTATTTTGTACGTCTATGTAGCGTGTTTAATTGTAATTTTGGAAATTTGGCTATGCAAAAAACACAAGTCACATAGGTATTGTCATGTTCACTGTTGTCTTTTGTTTTTGCTCTTATTTTGAAGTTCCTGTTTTGTTCCTGTTTCCCTTTTGGTTTTTGTAGTCCCTTGTAGTTTTATTTTATGATTGGTTTTCCCCTGATTAGTGCTCTTTCCCTGATTGTTTAACCAGGTGTTCCTCATTCCCTTGTTAGTCCCTTTATGTATTTAAGTCCTTGGTTTCCCTGTTTCATGTTTTCAATGGTTTGTGCTATGTTCCCTGTGGTTTTTCTTGTTCCTTGTTTTCCCTGGTTTTGTGCTAAATAAAAGCTGCACTTAGATCCTCTCTTGTTGCTGTCGTCACAGGTATGCTGTATGAGGTCACAAGTGGCAATTAGGTTATGGAAAAAACAACAAATATGCTTCTTTTCTAATTTTACCATATTAGTTATTGCAATGCCATAGCAAGTTACAGGGATGCAAACTCATGAGGGATGAAAAAAGTGAGACAATCACTGGTAAATCAAATTCACTGCACAATTTTGCAGAATAAACTGAAAAATAGAGTATTTTGGTGAGGCTTGCTTCTGTTTCACAAATTTGCAAAATTGCATTAACTGATTATTTCAGTGACCCCTTCTGGAGATGTCACTAAGTAGTGACAAATGACCATCTTATGTACTATGAGTGAGTCAGTGAATCATTTTGAGTCGTTCACGATCTAAATCAAACGAGAGATTTTATAGTGTTTAAGCATTAAAAGAACAAAGATCTTTAGTTTTACTTCCGTTTGAGCATGATTTTTCAATCCAAAAAGACAACAATAATAGTCTTTTAATATTCATGAGTATCAATCATGTCCTTAGCTTCTCCTTCATTAAAACTGGCTTGACTACAAATCTGCCAGTTTTTCCTCTCTCTTCCAAATACATGTTGTCAATGTTTATTGTGCACATCTCCCACTTTCTTATGTGGCAAATTCGTAAAATCGCCCCTCCTTGATGCTTTCAGCATGCTTGTCATGTGGAGGACAAAGCGCCGCTTGGTGCTGGCATTGAATGGAGCATTGACGCATCGACTCAACTCATGTTTAATGCGCTTTACAATGACGAAAGAACATTATTGAAACTTAAAATTATTATTATTTGGCTATTATTGTGGTCTTTTCTGATAAAAGTCATGCTCAGCTGTTTAAATTCTGTAGGAAAATTAATGTATAATAAATATTCTACTTAAGTCAGTAGTTTATTGTATAGCAGAAGGTAATAAATGAACTTGTTTATGTTTAGGTCTTATCGTTTTCTTGGCAAATTTAAATTAGTTCAATAACTGGGGTCTCTGATATTTGGAAATAAGGTAATATTTAATTCAAAAACAATTATGAGACATTCAATATCTCTACAAATATTTGGACAGTTTTTAAATATTTCTTCTTGCTTGGTACTCTCAAAGACAATATTTGTGAAGCAAAAACATGTGTGAAAAACACTGGTGTAAAGTGGTGTCATTTCATAGACTTTAATGTCTGCAGCGCTGATGCAAGTCATGTGAAAGCCCCTTAACATGTATAAGTCACTTTTTGCACATTAATCGTATCTCTTCACTATCACAAAAGTGATAATGGTTTAAAATTGGCAAATTTCATAAAAAAGTGTGGACTTTGGATACCTGAAATTATAATTTTTTTTTTCATGCGTTTGATAATTTTCAATGGCACACCTGACAGTCTTTCATGGCACACTAGTGTGCCGCAGCACAGTGGTTGGGAAAGACTGTTCTATTCGGGATTCATATTCCAAGGATTTGTTTCCCTGCCTCAACCTCAGGATTTATATTCTGAGGTTTACAGAGCCTGCCAGATCTAGCTCCGTTCCTGCTTGATATCGTACACCCATTGTTATGTGTCACTGATTGTTGATGACTAACTGCAGCCTGTGCCAGCCAGATACATTACAGTCTACGGTGATGGACTTCACAGAGGATGGTCTGATGCCAACTTCAACCATAAGACATGGGATACTGCATGTGCCACTGCCCGAATCCTGGACTTAGGATAGACATCACGGAAATTTCCTGCCAGTTGAACTGTGATGCTTCTTACTGATCTCTGCCTGCATCACATTGGTCAAATATTGGACAACACTCTTAAAATGGTATACATTGACAATCAATTAATTGTCAACAAAAGCCATCATCAGTCAACTAACTGACAATGCATCCATGTGAACTTCAAAGACATTAGTCATTAAAAAAATTTTGGTTAAACGTTGGCACTTAACACTTATTTCGTTTACTACTTTTAAACCGTGACTTGCACTACACATCAATAACCAATATTGCTATTATATTCATGCTGTTTAGTCAGAGGGGAACTGGCCCCCACAGTGAGCCTGTTTTCTTCCAAGGTTATTTTTCTCTATTTACCAACAGTTTATGAAGTTTTGTGTTCCTTGCCACAGTCATCTTCGGCTTGCTCACATGGGTTCTAAATACAATTATTATTTACTTATTTATTTTTTAGACAATTTACACTCATATTTTTTATAAAAATGCACAATGATTAATCTAAGACTTTATAGATGTTAAAGCTTCATTTTCTGGTAAAGCATGATTTTCTGTAAAGCTGCTTTGAAACATTGTGTGTTGTGAAAAGCGCTATAAAAATAAAAATGACTTGACAACGACAGCAATACACTGAGGTCTGCTCTTGTTGCATCAAAGTTTTATAATTACAATGCAGCTGTGTTTGCAGTGGTTCAGCACCATAACCAATAACAGCCATGTCTACTGCACATAAATGCAATGGTCAATCAGAGGCATTTAAATTATTCTATAGGTCTTAAACAATAACTGGTTCTAATGAGTGAGTTTGAAGCAGTCTGATACACAGTTCTTGAAACATCTTCAGATGCACCTAGTTCTTGAAACACATCTTCAGATGCACCTGAACACATCATCAGTGATGTAACCTGGGGTCCTCGGGTGTTTCGGGTCTTTCAACATCAGACACCCTCGCCCAGGCGACCCAGCCACGGCTGATCAGACTGCAACTTGTGTTCAGGTAGCACTCGCTTGCCCCCATGGTGCTCCTCTACGGATCCAGAGCCATCTCGAGGCTCTCTCGGCTGCTTCGGTGGTGTTCTTGATGGCCCTGCTCCTTGATGTTCCTGCAATGCCCAGCGCAGTAAAGGCTTTGTGGAGGGAGCGCCCCACAAATCCTCTGCAGCCAACCTCGATAGGCATGCATCTCGCCTTCCAGCCCTGTGCTCGGCAGTCTGTGACCAGATGTTCATATTTGGTCATCTTTCTTTCGTGGGCTTCTCCCAAGCGGTCCTCCCATGGCACGGTCAGCTCCATGATGATTATATTCTTGGTGCTCTCTGAGACTAGAGTAATATCTGGCCTCATAGTTGTGCTGATGATGTGCTGGGGGAATTTCAGCTGCTTCTCCAAATCCACAGAGAGTTTCCAGTCCTTGGCTGATGCCAGGATTCCTGCTGGTGCCTTCCTCCCTGCTTGTGGCTGTTCTCCTGCCCTAACAAATGCGATTGAGCGAGTGGTGTTGCTACCTCAGCCACCTTTGCTGATCTCTTTGCTGATGGTGTCTGCAATAGCTTTCAGCACCTGGTTGTGGCGCCAAGTGTAACGACCCTGGCCGAGCGCTGTTGGGCAGGAGCTCAAAATGTGCTCCAGCGTTCCACGAGCTGGGCACAAATGGCAAGTTGGTGTATCTACTTTTCCCCACGTACAGAGATTTGCTGGGCTAGGCAGGACGTCGTACACTGCCCGAATCAGGAAGGTTATGCTGTGCGGCTCGCTTTGCCAGAGCTCCATCCAGGTGACCTTGCGGTCCATAGCCTGCTCCCACCTGGTCCAGGCACCCTGTTGCCCCATTCCAGCTGCTCTACTCGTCCTTCCTTCCTCCACAGCAGCTCTGACCTCTTCATATATTCGGCTGCGTTTCTCCTTCCCCTTCCCTTCTTTATGTCGAGGAGGTGTTGGGAACATCCCCAAGCCTGCTTTGCCTCGGGCCACCACTCCCACAAGCTCTTTGTGCCGCAGTCGAGCCTGTGCATCCAGCACAGCGGCTTGAGCGCTCCACTTCCTCCCTGTCTTCACCAGCACTCCTGCCTGGGCCACCTTTGGGTCGTTGGAGTCTCTATACATCAGCACCTCACGTGCCCGAGTCACTTTAAACTCCTCTTCCAGGGATTTCAGAGGCAACCGGAGCATTGTGGTGTTTCCATAGAGGGCGATGTTGCTGAGACTCCTGGGCAACCCTAACCATCTCCTGAGACAGCTGCTGACCTTTCTTTCCAAGGTCTCCACCGTGGAAATGGGAACCTCATACACAAGTAGCGGCCAGAGTATTCTTGGCAGTATACCATGTTGGTAAATCCACGCTTTAAACTTGCCGGGGAGACCAGAACGGTCTGTTGCTCTTAACCAGCTGTCCAGCTCCTCACAGGTTGACTGGACTGATGCAACGTCTCTGAGGCTACTGTCAAAAACCTTGCCCAAGCTTTTCACCGGCTGATCTGACAGTGATGGTATCTCTGCTCCTTTAATGCTGAAATGGAACCTGTCCATGACCTTGCCTTTCTTCAGCACTAGCGAACGGGACTTGGCTGGTTTGAACTCCATCCGAGCCCACCGGATGAGCTTTTCCAGCCCTTGGAGTATCCACCTGCCTCCTGGCACAGACTCTGTGGTGACTGTCAGGTCATCCATAAATGCTCTAATTGGCGGCTGGCGGACCCCTCCTCTGCTTTGGGGCCCCCGACACTCAGGCTCTGCCGATTTGACAATCATGTTCATAGCCACCGCAAATAGGATCACAGAGATGGTGCAACCTGTGATTATTCCCACCTCCAGTTTGTGCCAATCTGATGTCAAACCTCCTGCAGAGACTCTCATCCTGAAATGGTTGTAATAATCCAAGATCAGATCTGTAATATGATGAGGCACATGGTGCTTGGTCATGGTGGTCTGGACCAGCTTGTGGGGGATAGAGCCATATGCATTGGCTAGGTCTAACCACAGTACCGTGAGGTCTCCCTTGTATTCACGAGCTTCCCGGATGAGCTGAGTCACCACTCCCGTGTGTTCTAAGCAACCTGGGACTCCAGCAATTCCTCCCTTTTGCACAGATGTGTCTATGTAGTTGTTAGTTAAGAGGAAGTTGGTCAGATGCTTTGCTACTATACTGAAGAAGATCTTGCCTTCCACGCTCAGCAATGATATTATTCTGAACTGATTGATTTTCTTGGACACTTTCTCCTTGGGGATCCAGACTCCCTCAGCAAATCTCCACTGTTGTGCCACCTTTCCTCTTCTCCAAATGACTCGAATGATCTTGCAGAGTCGCCTGAGTAGCAAGGGGCAGTTCTTGTAGACCTTGTATGGGATTCCACTTGGTCCAGGGGCAGAGCTAGATCGTGCCTTACGCACAACCTCCTGGACTTCTTTCATCAGTGGCTCCCTACTGTCAAACTCCTTGGTGGGGGGAGGTGGATCTACAAGGATGTTGCACTGGCCCAAATCTTCCTCCCGGAGAGGGTCACTATAAGTGCTGTGCAGATGCTGGTCAATTTCCTCTTTTGAACAGAGCAACTTTCCGTCACGCTTCTGTCCCAGGAGCTGTTTAGTGAAGCCGAAGGGGTTGGCAATAAACGAAGCTCTCTTTCTGGATCTCTCCTTTCGACGCCTTCTGTGCCATTCTGCTCTGCGCAAGGTCATCAGCCTTTTCCTCAAGACAGCTCTCAACTCCTCCAGGGGGGGGCATTGCTCCTCACTGGCTTCCTTGTGCTGCTTCTTGAGGGACTTCAACTCCTGCCGGATTTTGTGGATCTTCGCTGCTCTGTGGTTCATGGAATAGGTGGTTGGAGTTGATCGCTTCTCCTCGGCACCGAACCTCTCCTGAGCTAGGCTGTAGATGATGGTCGTCATTGCCTGCAACCTTCAATCCACATCTCCCTTCTCTGTTGCTTCAAGCACTTTGTCAACGTCCTCGTCGAACTGCCTCCAGACTGCCGTCTTACAGGCCTGTGGCCACTTGATTCGCACCTTTGCCTGGGGCGGAAGACTTGGGGGGACGGTTAGTGGCACACGGAGGCTCTGAGCGCTATGGGGTGCTTCCTGGCTTGGCTCCTCCTGCGTCTCATCAGATGTAGCATCTGTGCGCTGTGACACATGTTCGTTCTCCAAACACTTCATCCCGGCTTGATGGATCTTTAGGCCATGGCTGTTTTTGCAGGATTTTCCGCACCTGCATACTGCGGTCGTTGTCGTATGCTTGTACCGTTCTCAGCTTGTTTTGCATGTTTAACCTAAATTAAAAAAAAATTATTGTCCATGCAGTTGCCCCTCACAAAATAAAATAAGTATTTCAATGTTAATTCTATGAATCAAAATTAATAATCTTGATTAAAATATCAAGGTAAATAATCAACAGTTATAATTTTTGAAATAATCATGCTGCTGGAGAATCTTCATAAAAGTGAAAAATAAATGGCGGTGTCAATGCAAATACATTAAATAGAAACAGCAAAGTGATTTGCTGTCTGGTTCGGTTTCGGTCTGTGTCGGGATCCAGACACTCATTCTCCTTGTCTGTATGTTATTGATGTGGGTGCATCACGCTTATGTCATCTTGGGAGCATGCACTAAATAGTCAATAGTTTATGTCTGCCTCTCGCGAGCTGTCTTGATGTTGTGCTGAGGTTTGGTCACTTTGGTCTAAGTTGTCGTGTGTGTGTGTGGCCGAACTCTCGCACAGGTGTCCTGCCTTGTTTTTGTCGCCTGTTGCGTGCAATGCATGGCGTTTTCCTTGTGATGTACGCTCAGGTTTCGTTTAATGTGAGAATGCGTGGCATCGCCTTGTTTGCCGTTGCTACACATTCTCTCGTCTTGTTTTTCTGTTGTCATGAGCCAATATATTGTCTTGGAGATGTGCGCTCATGCCATTTGGTTGTTTTGTTGTCTTGTCTTGTGAGAGCACATGGTTTGTTTTGTTTCAGTAACACTGTGTGTCTCTCTGTCTTACGTCATACCCCGCCTCCTTGTTTGCTTATTATTAGTTAATTTGCCTCAGATTCCTCCTCGTGTGTGCTGTCCAGTGCCAGTTCGTCTTGTTTTCCAGTCGGTCCTGTTTGTTGTTTGTTGGCAAAAGAAGACTTTGAGAACAGAAATATGTATGCATCAATGTGATAAGAAATGACTTCACTTGAGTATTTGGTAAGGAATTGTGTGGCTGTATCTGAACTATGTCCATGTGTGGCTATTTTCATTATTATTCTAAGTAGATAATCAGCAATACAGCCACAATATGCACAAGCAACTTAGTACCTTTTATTTGTTATCTTAGTATATTAGGGGCATAGTAATTTATTTGATATAAGGTTCTTTCACCACACTGTTTATTCCCCTTAAATATACAGTACTTCTAAAGTACTTCTTTCTTGCTGTGTATGGTTTTTGACTGATTGCACTCTCAGGGAAATACTTATTGTTTTTTGCAGTTTTAATTTACATTGTAACTAGAACAGTGCAATTAATTAACCTCCACTAAGTAGCACTTAATAATCCACATGGAGTGACGTTAATTACTTTAGTATGATAATCATAAACGGTCATTCTGTCACAGCCATGATGGGGACTCTATTGTCCCATATGGTAAAAAGCTCACTGTCCCATTTTTTTTTTTTTAACTGTCTGCTTTAAAACTTTTTTTTTCCGATGTTGCTGTTCCATAACTCTAGAGACTGGTGTTCTCAGTTACGTTTCATTTGAGTATCAACTTTGTCTCAAATAATTATCCTAAAAATTTCTTAGGATATTAAAGGAGGCAATTGTTGGTAAACAGTAAGACTACAGAGGTATACAATTCATATATATATAGCACATCTCAGATATTTTAGTTCTTGGTAGAGTTTGATGACGTGTCTTTTTAATTTTTTTTTATTTTTTTTTTCAGGAGACAAATTTGAGAAGCAAAGTTTCCATTTACTCTCCATTTCTTTTTGATGAAAGATTAAGTGAACAAGTTGAGAAATAAAAAGTGTTTTGTTCAGTTTAGTATGTGGATCACTGTGACACCTCCACACTTTAAATGTGTACAGAAGTTATATCAAATATCTGCCCATATCACTGAAATGATTGCAACCCTCCTCATGAGTGGGCTGCAGTATTAAAAGACTGACCTGAACTTCCCTCTCAGGTCAGGAGAAAAATGCTAATGAAATCATGCAATCACAAGCAGAAGTGAAAAACTTTGAAAACCTTCACTGTATGCTTTATTAATGCAAGAGCAGCAGAACGAACAATAAAGAGGAGGCTTGACTGATGCAGAATTTTGGCAGGGTACAGAGGAACAGGATCTGCCCTTGTCATCTGCACTTTACAGGCAAGCACTGCTACATTAGCCAGCATGGCAGAACCACTTTGTTACCGCCATTGCTGTCCCATGCATGCAGATATGAACTACTGGGGTGTGAGGCAGTAAACATGTCATTAGAAATTATAGCGCAGGCGCATAGTTGAAAATTCTGTAACTTAACAAACAACACACACACACACACACACACACACACACACACACACATTTGCTCACGTGTACTTTACACGATCTTGGTTAAGGATCACCTATGATTTCTTACAAATACAAATATAGTATTTAGTATTGCCTAAGTACTTTTAAAGAATAGTTCTGGCCCTAAAATCTGATTGGATGAGCATTTGAACCCACTGTAAAACAGCTGATATTCATTATTCACATTTATTAAAACTTCTCCTTTTGTGTTCTGTATAAACCAACTTGAAGGTGAATAAAGTATTACATAACATTCATTTTGGGGTGAATAATTCCTATAAATCCTGTCTAATAACTTATTGCTTCCAAACATACTGTTTAATCTTATAAACTGTGCTGCATGCAGACTTGTACCCTGAATACCCTGAGTTACATAACATATACAGCCAAATATCAGAGAGTGTGGGGAATGTGCTCATGTGTTTTGGCTCATTCTGTGTGAGCTGCGTTGGTCAATGTGCCATGGTGTGACCATTTGGACTCGACACAGGGATTACAAGTGTCCGCTGTGAAGAGGGATGGTTTCGCAGGAAGTGACATGTGCTGTTTCGCACCCCGCCCACTCGTTGCTGGTGGTTAAGTGAGGGTTGGAGGCTCTAAGGTTACTAGAAAGGCTTTACATTTATTAACATACTAGTTTATTAATTTGGCAGTGATCATAGCGATCATAGCTGGTGACAGGCATTGCATGCTAATGCCAAAACTGTCATATAAAGGAGTAGATATTTGAATTCTGACTCTTGGAGATGACAGGTAAAGGCACAGTTGTTTCAAGTGCATAAAACAATTGCCATGCCCCCATTTTCAAAGCTTTACACAGAACATGTGATCGTGCAACATGAGTCATCAATACACAAAAGACTGTAACAAACAACACACACATTTTAAATTCATATTTTTTATAAAAGCTGATAAAAACTTTTAGCTGGCCTCACACATAGACTAAAAGCCATTAAAAGCCATTAAACTGTAATTTAGATTTTATGGGGTGTTTAAACTCTAAGGGGGAATTGATTTCCAAATCATGGCCATTTCCAACACACGTCATTGCTGGGCCCAGCGGATGTTTTTAAAATGTATTTTCTTGTTTGATGTTGGCCATGCTGGTTTGTGATTAAAGTACCTGCAACAAAGTGCAACTCAAATGCATTTCAGTCAGTGGGTGGTTCTAACAGCAGATGAAGACTGTGAGAAAACTTGTTGTGTTGTTGAAGATGCAGACCTGAGCCTTCACTGAAGATAAAGCGTTTCCTCCATCTGCAGTATCTGATATGCAGCTTCACTGTAAGAAGCTTCATGTTCAGAAAGTTTCCAAGCCGCTTTGGTGCCACAGCTGTCAAGGTACATCAGCCGAGGTTTCCCTAAATTGATCAAGCACTGAGAGATTACTGGTCAACAACAACTATTTCTCCCCAGTCTCTCAAATATCTCCCCACACACAGGCACACACACATACTAAATCTTGTCCTCTAATGGAAGGTAAACAGACTGTACTTTCTTTCAGCATGAGCCTTCCCATCCAGCGGTCACACAACAAATAATTATTATTTGTAACTTTGACGGACAGAGTTGTACAATTTCCATCATGGTCTAGTTTTATCTATAATGTTTAATTTAATTTACCCCCAAAAATGTTATAGACAATATTTTCATTTTTAATTATTGAGAATGTTGATTAATAGCCAGAGAACATTTTCCCTGGAAGTAGTTAAGCTTAAAATTGCACTCAGGAATTTTTTGTTTGTTGGTGTGCTGGCTGATATAGAAGTCAGTTTAAAGTTATTTTGACACCTAGTGGATCCAGCATCACGCAGATGTTTTCACTTACAGATGCAACTGTGGAAATGTGCTATTCAGTCACCCATGATTCATCTATTCCTTGAGTAATAATAATACCTGGGTCTTCGCCTTGAGTGTCCTTTTTTAAAACTACCATATATTTCTTTAGGTGTAAACATTTTCAATGAGGAAAAAATACTGTGTACTTTTAAGAAGTAACACAGCTAAAATGGTATGGTAGACTATTCATGCTGTAGGCAATAATTTAGGCCTATATTATGTCTGAGTGTTGTCATAATTTACTGTTATGTTGATACAATTATTTTTTTCTTCTGTGGAATACAAAAGGAGATATTTAGCAGAATGTTCAGGCTGTTTCTGTTCTCATGAATGTTCTAGCTTTTCCAAACAAGAGAGACATGCTAACCCAAAATTCAAATTGAAAAAAAGTTTTTACAAAATTTACCATAAAATTGAAACAAAACATATATTTATATATACAATGAATAAACATTTAACCCCCACTATTACCCCTCCCCAATCACCAACCTCACCCTGAACCCCAACGAACATCCCTGTGGTCACATATAAATATGCACACACACACACACACACACATATATATATATATATATATATATATATATATATATATATATATATATATATATATAATTCCTGAGTGCACAGCCAACTTCCATCCTCTTAAAATAATATGTGTGCCTAGCATAACACTGATCAGGACCTATTTTTTTTTACATGTTTATCTCCTATATTGATGACCGCCCCATTCCCTAAAATACAGAGTCTGGGGTAAAATGAAATCTGAGTGCCCAATACCTTGAGTGCCTAAAACTCTGAACCTTCAACCAAAATTCTTAGATCTTAACACATTGCCAAAAAACATGGGTTGTGTCTCCATCTTCTGATTGGCATTGCCAGCAGGTGGGTGTGTCTTTAAGACTAAGCCTATACAATCCATTAGAATCTATGTAAAAACTTGAATTGCATAAGGCGCACCCTTGCTTCTCTAGATACAGACTTGATGATTTTTAGAATCCTAGCCCACACTCCTTCCTCCATTAAGTTTAAATCTTTCTCCCATAATCTCTTGAGAGAAATTGAAGCTCTATCCCCCAGACTCTGAATTAACAGGCAGTAATACACTGATGCCTCATGACTTTTCCCAAAAGAAGTAATCACCACCCCCAGAGTATCTGCCATTTTAGGGGGTATATGCTATTCCCAAAAATAGTACAGAGCAGATGGTGCAGGTGTAAATACCTAAAGAACTGAGATCTGGTTAATCCCAAAATGTTGAACCAAATTTTCAAAGGATCTCCACACTCAACTCTCATATAAGTCACTGAGCATATTAACCTCCCTCACAATCCACTCTGACCAGCAGAAAGGGGACTTATTAATACATCATTTTGGGTTCAGCCATATGCTCATGGCAACATTTAAATAAATGTCCAAATTTAACACTCTGGACACTTTTGTTGAGTGCACCGTGTGCAAATACAAGATAACGGGGTGCAACTTCTCTGATTAGTTTGATAGAATGGCATTGCAATGGCGAAATAGAGGCAAGAACTTCTTGTTCAATACAAAACCAGGGAGGGGCTCTCTCAGGTGGAAGCGGAATCTTGGGTAGGCCTAGCCCACCATTGTCAATCGGCCTATGTAACTTTTTGAAATGTTATCTGGGATGTTCCATTCCAAATGAAGGACTTCACTATGATATCAAATTGTTTGAAATAAGAGAGGAGGACATCTACAGGGAGAGATTGTAGCAGGTAGTTGAATTTTGGTATATAATTCATTTTAATAACATTAACCTTCCCAATCTCAGATAAATGTAATGAAGCCCACCAACCCACAATGCTCGAAAAACTTTTTATCAAAGGGTCAAAATTAACTCTAACTAAATCACACAAATTAGCTGGGAATAAAATGCTCAAATGCTAAATGCCCTGTCTGGGCCACTGGAGGGCACCCGGCTGAAAAGCCGTTAATTGACAGTATACTGTCAGAGCCAAAGCTTTGGATTTAGACCAATTGACTCTGTATCATGAGAACTTAGAAAATGAAATAATAATTCTGTTGAGGCAAGGCATAGATCTAGTGGGGTCGGAGACAAATAATAAAATATCATCTGTGAAAAGCAAAAGCTAATGCGCCATACCTCCCGCCACCACCCCTGGAAAATCTTCTTCCTTTCTTATCGTGGCTGCTAATAGTTCCAGGGCAAGACAGAACTTTAATGGGGAAAGGGGGCAACCCTGCTGGGTGCACCTATCCCGACTATAATAATCTGAAATTAATTTGTTAGTACTGTCGTTACCGGGTGTCAATTGTATGAAGTAACTTAATTCACACAATAAAAGTATTCCCGAACCTGTATATTTCCAAAATCTTAAAAATAGAATCCCGTTCTACCATATAAAACACCTTTTTAGCATCAAGTGAGATGGCAGTGACTGGAGTCTCATCATTCACCACTGACCACATGATATTGATGAAACACATAATGTTATCAGAAGAGCTGTGACCCTGAAAAAACCCACTTGATCTATATGTATATGAGATGTCGTAACTTTATTTAATCAGTTAGCCAAAATTTTTGAACAGAATTTTTTATCTCTAGCTGGATCAGGGAAATTGAATGGTAACTCTTACACTCAGTTGGATCTTTGTCCATTTTAAGAATCAGACTGATCCGGGCTTGCGTCATGGTTGGGAGCCTCGGCACTTTTAATATTCCCTTCCAATTCCACGAGTTCTTGTGCTTTGTATTTTTTGGAGAATGAGGCACACTGTATGATCCGATCCCTAAGAACAATTTTATATACCTCCCAAGCCATGCCAACAGAGGACCAGAGGGCCAGTTGGTCTCCATATAAATATTGATTTCAGCCTTTACCATTTGTTGGTATTCAGGATTTTTCAAAAGGGACATTTCAGCATCAACTATATAATTTCTTTTTCTCTGTAAGTGGCAACACCTCTAAACTCACCAGGGTGTGATATGAGACTAAGATGTTTCCAATTGAGCAATCAACAAAAAATTAAATGAGGGACTTAGATATATATATATAAAAAAATATATTCTAGAATAATTCTTATGAACTGATGAAAAAATGTATAGTCCCTACCAGATGGGTTCAAAAGTCTCCAAATATCTGTAAGACCAAGATTTTTACACATCCTGTGAAGCATCAATGTTGCTCTAGGGGGCTTACACACTTTTGCTTCTTTATGATCAATGACTGAGTCTATCAATAGATTAAAGTCTCCTCCCAATATTTTGAGGGGTGCCAGCAGCTTGCAACATCCCTTCAAGGTCTATAAAAAGCCCCGATCATCAGTGTTAGGTGTGTAAATATTAGCCAAAATCAGCCTTTGCCCCTTAATTTCTGCTAAAACAATAATGATTCTTCCTAACTGACCTTTAATCTGTTTAATACATTTTAATTGTAGATGCTTACTTATCAGTGAAATGACTTGAGCCTCTTACTTTAGCCAGCACTAAAGAAATCATGTCCACCCTGTATCGTCCCAATTTTTTCAGCTTCCTGTGGGGAAAGATACATTTCTTGAAGAAACACTATATCATATTTCTCACGTTTAAGAAGAGAAATAACCTTCCTTCTTTTTATGGGGTGCCCCAACCCATTCACATTCCACATGGAGAGAGACAATCCACTCATATTAACATTTGACATTTTGACATATTAGAAAAAATATATTGAGTGTCAAAAATAAAATTATAAAGACCACATTCCAACATTTTTGGAATTTCCCCCCAATCCAAACAAATAGAAAAAATAAAAACATGTGCATTAACCCCATACACAACAGTGCGAATTGTCATCCATCCCTTAGACAGTCCATGTACGCCTTCGAGAGTCCATGCGACAACTTTGCCAACAGATTGCTCAAGTCTGGTGTTTCTATACAAATTTTGTGAGACAGAATTACCCAACAGAAGATAATCTATAAAACAAACTCCATCCAATAGGTGGAATAAGCACAAAGAATGTGCAGATTCATCCACATCACTGTCCCAAAGGAGTGCCACTAAACAAAACAACTCCAGTCTCTAGGTGGCACCAGCACAAAAAGAAACAAAAAAGGTGCTCAGTTTACTCGTACAGTCAACTGAATGTTCAGGGGGTCCACTTGGCTGCAACGTGAGTACCAAAAAATAACTTACTCATTCCATTGACTTTACAAAGAATATCACTTGGAAACAAGAAAATGCTGTGGTTCTTCCAAGAAAGCCTTCCTTTACTCCTTGCCTAGCGTAAAACATGAGATCTTTATCGGATGAACTCAGAAATTTGGCCAAAATTTATCGGGGCCTGTCTCCCTGAGTGGATTGCCGAGCCGGAACCCTGTGAGCTCACTCGATTTCCAGTTCATGGCCTGTTATCTCAAGCAGACTCGGGAATTTCAACAATTAGGACATTATTCCGGTCACTAGCGGATTAGCAGATAATTCCCTCTCTGATGACTCCAGATAATCGGTCCGTTTCTTGACATCCCCCACTCTTTTAACTACCTCAGTGAATTTCGTCTTCATGGCAGTGATCGATCAACATATTACAGCAAGATTCTCCAAGTCAGCAACGACCTTCATCAGCATTGTCGACATGTTCAGCAATTCTCAACAAATTTTCCCCAATTCTCCGGCTAAATCGGCTCCCTGGTTTACAGCCTGCTTCTCAGGGGCATCAGCTTGAGAACGTAAGTGTCTTTTTAATGTCTCCAGAGTCCGAGGATTTTGAATTGTTTGACATATTGTCTTCCTAGTACAGTTAAGGGTCAGGGAGTGTCAAATCTCACCGGTTTATGACATATAAAGTATTAAAACTAGCAAAGTGCGCAGAGCTCGCCGTTCACATGTCCGAACCTCGCATGGCATCACGTGACTCCCCTATTTTAGGTCTTCCAACATCATACAATAGCTGTGTGTGAGGAACAGACTGAAATCTTAAACATTATTCAGTAATAATAATGGAGCATCATTTGATGACTTCATATGGAACTCTGCATTATCTTTTTGCATCATACATGAGATATCCATCATAGTTTTAAAATGAGGTAGCAATAGCGTTCAAATATGTTTTACAGTCGTCATGAGAGGTGCAAGCATATTTCACTTTCTGCTAGACAAGCAATAGATGTTTGCTGCCCCTGAATTGCAAGACACATTAGAAGCAGACATGAGGAGAGAGGTTCCTGTTTATGACACAAAACCACAGAGTGGCATAGAGTTCCTTGTTCTGTTTTGATGATCCTATTAATAATAGCATTTTTGGTGGTCTAAAGTTATGACTCATTAAGGGGGAGAAAAAGCAGGCAGCTCTTCACAAGCAGTTCCAGCTTCTTCCACTAAGAAGTCCAGCTTTGATGCATAATTTGCCCTCTAAAACATCTACACAAACAATATATAATGATTTGTGGGATACCTTGAACCTGCTTTTGTGTGCACCAGATAGGCAGCGTGCATTTATTTTCTCTTTAATTGTCACGCAGGTCTGTGCAATCTTTGGTCAGGGATATCAAATTAAAGAATTTGAAAAAAACATGCAAGTGTTTTGTCTAAATATGAGGGATTCTGTTTATTGTGTATTAGAGCATAGACCTGTCAGTCCTTTCCCATGATCCATTCACCTGGGATATTTAATCACAGGTTTTTCAGCTCAAGCACTCTATGGTATGATATTTGAGGGAAATGTGGTCTCCCCTGCTGTGTGTGGGAGACATATTGACTTTCACATATGCTCAAGAATAATGAACTTGCGTTCTGAAGTTTTTTGTTTTTTGGGGGGTTTTTTTTTACATGAATGTCGAGCACTTTTAAAAGTGTGCCAGACAACTCTATCCAGAATTAATCAAGGACAAATCCTGCTATTTTACATTGAGTTAGTTTTACTGCCTGTCTAAGTAAGTTGGAGTTTTGTTTCATTGTAATTTTGTTCTGCCCCGCTGTCATTCATGATGTGCGTAACACAGCACTACATAATTGAAAACCAAGTGCTGCATCCCAGAATGTCTTTCTCAGCAGATTCCGATGCTGTAAGCCCTTGACCAGCAGAGAATTAATAATTGTTACATGGGGTCCATTTGCTTCAGTCACCCTCTATTTGGAGCAAAAGATTTAACCCTTTTATTATTATAGTATTATATATCTATCAGCAAATACATTGCTGAAATATATTTTAAAACCTGTTAGACACATAAATTGGTATGTGAATATGGGTTCTTTTCATTTAAGCCCTTTAATTAGCTATAAGCCTTTCACCATCAAATAATATGCAATTAAGAATAATATTACACATGTTGTCTCAATTTTGTCACAAATTAAGCAGGCAATAGACAGTGAGAAGAACGTGTACATTTTGGTGCACATGTAAAGGTTTAAAGGGATAGTTCTCTCATTATTTACTAACCTTCATGCTGTCCCAGATATGTATGACTTTCTTTCTTCTGCAGAACAAAAAACAAAGAGTTTTAGAAGAATATTTCAACTCTGTAGGACCATAGAGTACAAGTGAATGATGGCCAAAATGTTGAAACTCCAAAAAGCACATAAAGGCAGCATGAAATTAATCAATAAGAGTCCAGTGATTAAATCCATGTCGTCTGAAGCAATGATAGGTGTGGAGGTGAAACAGATCAATATCTAAGTCTTTTTTTACTAAAAAATCTCCACCTTTGCTCAGCCATGACCAGTAGCTGGCGATACATACAAAGAATGTGAATTGCCCAAAAACAAAATTAGGTGAGATTTATAGTAAAAAAAATATTTAAATATTGATTCTATTATATTGCTTAAATAACTAATATTGCTTGGGTGGTCAGACGTCTCGTTTTTCCCAAGACAGTCCCGTATTTAAGCACATTTTCTAGTGTTTCTACTTATTCTGAAAGAACCTTGTTTTGTCTCGTATTTGCCGTCTCCTAAAATTACTCTATCGCCTAAAGGTAGGCAAGGACATAGCTAGTAATACCAATAAAATCACATGTGTTATTTGAAGTACATGATTGGAAAAACTATCCAGTCACAATCCCCTATCAATAGACGTCCAGTTAGTGAACTGACTGAATGGTCAGTTTGAAAGAACACACAGATGAAATTGCATCTGGAAAAATGTTAAGGAAGCATGCATGTGCATTTAATGAGGCTCTTCAAATAGAGTTTACATTTCTAAAAAAGGGAGTCACAGACAGAGCCTAGTAAAATGAGGTGTGAGATTTGTGGAGCTCGCTTTTCCATCGCCCATGGAGGCCACACCGACATCACACAGCATGTTCATACAAAAAGGCATGTGGATGCTGCTAAAATTAAGTGTGCCATACCAAGTGTTGCCGATTTTTTTGTGAAATAAAGTTCTGAATCTGACAAGGTGAAGGACTTTTTGCTTATCATTCTGTTCTGCAAGGCCATAACTTTGCACTTTCATGACCTGAGAAAAGTCTTGCAGGCCAGTCTGGAGGAATCATTCATACCGTCTGACAAGCAGTTGTATGCCCTGGTTGTAGCACATGCAAGTTGATGATTCCTTTTGTGCTGTCAGAAACTTTTCTTCTGCATCGGTGGATTACCTCCAAAATTGGAGCCGCTCATTGGAGAAAACAAGAAAACTTGAGTGGGCCCTACTGAGAGACATCCCAGAGTGGAAAGACATTCCGAGCATCGTCGAACACTCCTATTCCAGAATTCCCACTTTTAGTTTGACTGACGAAACCATGCACCTTGATGAGTGGGCTTGCGTGAAAAATGTTGTCACTCGTCCTATCACTGAGTGGAATATGAACAAGACAGCCATGTCTGAGAGATGGAAAGATGTTTTTCGTGAGCTGTAGAGCAAGACCATTAATTTCGGAGTCTTAGCCAAGGTCGTGGAGTTTGTTTTATATCTGCCTGGGACATCTGCATCTGTGGAGATTGTGTTCTCATTAATGAACGCAGCATGGACACTGGATAAATCTCGACTCGTGTAACAGTCATGAAGGCAATGCTTTTCATACATTTTAATTTTAGACTGGACTGCTCAGCATTTTATGATAAACTCTTGAATGACAAGACTGAGAAAAATTGCTGCCAGTGAAAAGTACAAGGTGACAACAGTTACAGATGCGGATGCACCCTCTACTTTGCATTAATCTGCGCCTAAGTAAGGATACGTCAATTTCATTTTTGCTGGGAGGGGGTTGTCCCATTTTCCACAAGCAGGAATCGGGTCACCCTACACAGAGCTGAGATATTCTTCTAAAAATCTTTGTTTGTGTTCTGCAGAAGAAAGTCATACACATCTGGGATGGCATGAGGGTAAAATATTTTTTTGGGGGGGTAAAGTATTTTTTAGGTTACCCCATTATTTATACCAACATGATCATAGGGTAATCGACATGTTGCTTCTGAAAGCTGCCTTAAATTGAACCACATACTGCCAAAATACTGACAAACGCATCCACAGTCAGACATTTTTGCATTGATTCAACCATGAACACATTTCCCTCTAGCACTATTGATAGCACATTGTGAAAGCAACTTGGGTTCTGGTCCCATGGGAACCAGGAAGTAATAAAATAATAAATGAAAATGTATCCTTCGATTCATGTTCACCATGGTTTATGTGAACACGAATTGAAGGGTAATTTTTCATTCTAAAATAAAAATTTTATTCCACTGTTGGTTAGTTCTAGGGTTGGGGTTTGTGTTAGGGCATATGGATAAATATGCATTCCTGTTAGGGGCGGATATTGACTGGGTCCACCTGGGTCCAATTATCTTTTAAAGTTAAGATCTTCTCAATCTATTTTCATTGATTTAAGTCTCTTTTAATACAATGTGGCAGGCAGAGGGCGGGGCCGGGTCGTGACGATACACACCCTAGCTAGACACACACATGACGGACATAAGTAAATTATCTCTCTCTCTCGTAGCACCACCATCTGCCATCAGCCTTTATCCCTCTCGGAGGCTTGATTAGGCTGATATGGGACCGGGTGTGTATCGTCACGACCCAGCCCCGCCCTGCCACATTCCAGTTCAGTAATTTACAGTGAGATTAATTCAAGAAACCGTTTGCTGAAAAGCCACTGTTCTTAAAGAGACAGTACCATTTTAAAGTTTGTTATACATAATGTGAGCTCAATGTAAATACTACAAATTATGCATACATAATGCATATATTTATAGGGTCAAAAAAAAATCATGAAATATTTTAACTTCATCAAACACTATAAATATTGCTGAATTTAACAAATACACTAGACTCCTACAATACCTATGCAAGGGTTTGGTGAAATTCGGTAACGAGTTCAGGTAGTTCTGACTCAAACTGCTTTACCTTTACTAACTCATCTGAATGATGGAGAGCGTTCCATTCAGAACTGATCATCCCTACACTCTATTTCCTACAAATACTTTACCCTCCATTGTGAGAGCTTTGAAGGGCTGAAAGGTGTGGGGCTTAAAAACAGTGGTCTTTTGGTAATTTTTTGGGGGGAAATTCTTTTTGGAATGACCAAACAGCTTAGCTACCATTATTCTTCTTCCATCAAAAAGCCCTGCGAAGGCATCATTTAAGCCTTTTCAAAGTGTAAAAAAATCCCTTAGACTACATAACACTGACAGAATGTTAAAATGAGCAACGAGTCTGTTTTGGGAATGTTCATAATTTCAAACTTCAGCTTTCAAAATTTACACACAAGAAATGTAATCTGCTTTAAGATGCTCTTTTTTCTTTTCTTTCTTTCTTTCTTTCTTTCTTTCTTTCTTTCTTTCTTTCTTTCTATTTAAGATTCCACACAATTTCGAGATTAGGAATTAAATAAGAAAGTTTGTGACAATAACTGTTTCATTTCACTTTGTACAAAAGGACAGGTTTCATTAAATCCTTTCACATGGATCATGGTTATATGGGTTTTGCACCAATTTTTCACTCAAACTGAAAATCACATGATGCGCTTGTTTTTGTTTTTTGCTTTTGTTTTTTTGTTTGTTTGTTTTTTTTTGGGGGGGGGGGGGGGGGGGGCACTCCATGTTAAAAAGGTTGCTGACCCCTGTTATACACGCATAATGAGATCTCACCAAAATGTTCAGCTGATATGGAATGAGCAGATTGGGTTCAATTTTAAGTGTTTCTTCTGTCCTCTGGAAGCAATTAGCCCACTGCACAGTGAGCTCTCTAAAAGAGGTCACAGTAATTGCTAGGAGGTGGGTGATAAAAACGAAACCAGTTAAATTATTATAGCCATACAGGCACATGGTTTGCGACATCAGGTCTTCATCATTAAACTGCCTCTGTCGTTAACAGGGCCTGGGAGGGAGATTGTAGATTTAATATGGGTGTTATCTTCTTTGGAAACCCTATTGAGGCATGGATTGTATTTTAGATCGTATGGCATTCCTCTTTTTCCTGGTGTTATAGATGCATTGTACATTCGTGTCTCATAAATTGAAGACGACTCACTTTTTATATAAATTCTGTCCAAGCCTTCCTGATGTCGAACGAGATTCTGTATGAGTGAGTGAACTTTCTCGGCCCCAAATTTAAAGCAATTTAGAGATTTCAATAGAAAGCCAAACATAATGACAATGCAGGAAACGGGCTGAAAGCCTAAGGAGCAGAGAGCGTCTTTCTGAGTGGTTTGTACATGGCAGATAGTTTCTATGAACATTTTTAGTCGTTTCTTTGAATCCAATATTGTGAAATGCACATGAATGCATTTTATCATCAAATACAATGCCTGACAGAGATTAGAGCAGAGGAATCAAGCGTGATGGAAGGGCCATTACCAGGAGCGGTTCACTTCGAACGCTGTGAATTTCCTTTACTTAAGACTGGAAAAAAGTTACTTCCATCTACCTCATTTTGAATGAAAAAAATCTTCTAATGCTTGTATTTGAAGTCTAAATTGTCAGCTCTACAATTTCATAATGGGATTTACCCATAGGCACACTACCAAAAGTTATGGCCAATCAAATGCAATTCTTAGCTTTTTCTTCATTTGAATGAATAGATCAGAGCAAATTTATAGTATTCTGAACAGATCCTCAGTATTCTTTTTGAATGCATATTTGAAATCAATAGTGGAGTTTAATGATACCAAGCTAGTTTATCCATTAGCATTATATAGTGGGGGTGTTTCTTCCTCAGTCACAAGCCTTAAAATCTGTGAAAAGTTTATATCAGTCTGTGTTGTGCTCTGGCTCACAAATTGGTTCTCATGGGGAAATCTTTATCTAGCTGTTTATGAAATGCCATGTATTTTTCTATGTCTGAGTTTATGATGCTTTCCCTGTTCTCTTGTAAATGGAGACATAAATCTTGTTATTCACTGAAATATTAACCAATTTCTATCAAACACCATTTATTCAATCCACAAATTGAGTCTATAAAATCTAAAAGCATTTTGATGTATTGGTTCTGCAGCAGAGCTGAGCAATTTTTAAACGTTCCAAAGATGAGCTTTGCAGTTTTAGTTTTATCAAGACCCATGCCAGATGTTATTGTTATGGATTAAATAAACTCATTAGAGGGCTAATTGCCTTGTATAGAATCACTATTCCCAACAGAGAATACTCCAGATGTGTGATCTACAGTGGTTTTATTTCCTGTGGTACTCAGCTTGTCCTTAGTTTTGTTTTTAGAGCATTGAAATTGTAAGTCCTTCAAAAACTGTCAGGTCTTTGTGCTTGTGAATTCATGTGCTTGTTGCAGAGGAACTCCACCAGGCACAGCATGCCATATCGTTACAGAGAATTTCATTGATCTGCTCAAATTAAATATGTCCAACACCGTCTGCCAGACAATTGAAAACATTTAACTCACAAAGAACCAGTTTGATCTCTCTTGATTTTCCCAGAGACGTGTGCCATTTAAAATCACACAGCCTCTTTAATTAGTCAGGTTTGGAGTCGCCTGTGACATTTACAGTATGTTTCCATATTATACAGGCATCTGTTCTCTAACCCATACCTACTCACTCTCACAGCGAAATCGTAAGGATTCATACGACTTTCCTAATTTGGCAAACGACTGCACTTGTATGAATTTGTATGACTTTCACTTCAGCCATTAACGTCGCTGGACATCATTTCCATCTAATACGTGACAAGTACTAAATTGTGTCACACACAACAGTTTTCTATCATGTTTACACACTAATATTATGCTTCTTGTTGGCATAATAAACTCAGAAAAAAAGAAACGTCCTATTTATTTATTTTCAGCAAATTTAATATGTGTAACTATTTGTATGAACATAAAAAGACTGAAAAACTAAGACATCAACTGAACAAGATTCACAGACATGCAACTAACAGAAATTAAATAGTGTGTCCCTGAACAAAGGGGGGGTCAAAATAAAAAGTAACAGTCAGTATCTGGTGTGGCCACCAGCTGCATTAAGTACTGCAGTGCATCTTCTCCAAATGGACAGCACCAGATTTGCCAGATCTTGCTGTGAGATGTTACCCCACTCTTCAACCAAGGCACTTGCAAATTCCGGACATTTCTGGGGGGAATGGCCCTAGCCCTCACCTTCCGATTAAACAGGTCCCAGACGTGCTCAATGGGATTGAGATCCGGGCTCTTCGCTGGCCATAGCAGAACACTGACATTCCGGTCTTGCAGGAAATCGCACACAGAACGAGCAGTATGGCTGGTGGCATTGACAAGCTGGAGGATCATGTCAGGATGAGCCTGCAGCAAGGGTACCACATGAGGGAGGAGGATGTCTTCCCTGTAACGCACAGCGTTGCGATTACCTGCAATGACAAAAAGGTCAGTCCAATGATGCTGTGACACACCGCCCCAGACTATAATGGACCCTCCACCTCCAAATCAATCCAACTCCAGAGTACAGGCCTCTGTGTAACGCTCATTCCTTTGAAGATAAATGCGAGACCGACCATCACCCCTGGTGAGACAAAACCGTGACTTTTGCCAGTCCTGTCTGGTCCAGCGAAGGTGGGTTTGTGCCCATAGGCAACGTTGTTGCCGGTGATGTCCGGTAAGGACCTGCCTTACAACAGCCCTACAAGCCCTCAGTCCAGCCTATCTCAGCCTATTGCGGACAGTCTGGGCAGTCATGGTGGGATTGTGCATCTCATAACTCGGGCAGTTGTTGTTGCCATCCTATACCTGTGTCTCAGGTGTGATATTCAGATATACTGATCCTGTGCAGGTGTTGTTACACGTGGTCTGCCACTGCGAGGACGATCAGCTGTCCTTCCTGTCTCCCTGTAGCGCTGTCTTAGGCGTTTCACTGTATGGACATTGCAATTTATTTCCCTGGCCACATCTGCAGTCCTCATGCCTCCATGCAGCTTGCCTAAGGCACGTTCACGCAGATGAGCAGGGACCCTGTGCATCTTTAATTTGGTGTTTTTCAGAATCAGTAGAAATGTCTCTTTAGTGTCCTAATTTTTATAAGGGTGACCTTAATTGCCTACCGTCTGTAAGCTGTTAGTCTTAATGACCGTTCCACAGGTGCATGTTCATTAATTGTTTATGGTTCATTGAACAAGCATGGAAAACATTGTTTAAACCTTTTACAATACAGATCTGTAAAGTGATTCGGATTCTTACAAAATTATCTTTAACAATACAGTGTCCTGAAAAAGGGATGTTTGTTTTTTTGCTGAGTTTATTATTAAGCATGTCCTTAAAGCCTTGTGTGCAAAACTCGCGCTTACTTCCACATTAGACATCCGGGCATTTGTACATGATGAAATCGTACAAATTCATACAATTGAACTCGTGCGAAATCATACGAAAGCCAATTTGTAAAATATGTACAAATTGAGACTGGGTTGCCCATACTGCACTTTCTTCCTCCTGAACAGGAGTTTATTTAATTATCTGCATTTTTACAGTTAATATTTGCTTAATTTCACTGGTATTTGACTTAACCCTCATGTTTTGTTCACATTCTGAGGGACCATGTATTTTTTATAGGCTATATAAAAACATATTTAAGTATTGGGTTAATAATTCATGACTTTATTCATGACCTTATGAGAATCGATTATGGACAAACTTTTAACTTGACAGCCTGCTTATAAAGTCCTCCATGAAAAATTATCTTTAAATTTCTGGTCTTACTGACTCCAGATATAAAATATGATTAAATCCAATGAATTTTTCACTTTGATTGGTTTATATATTGGTGATTTTGTTTTTGTTTTTTTCTACAGTGTGTTTTTATATGTGGTCAATCTCTTCACATTTATAAACATTAGGTCTAACACAAGATTAAAGCTTTCATCATTCCTTTCCTCTGGGCTTTGATTAGGTCAGAGGAAAAATGCAATAATCTAATGGGAAAATGAGAGGTTAATTTAGAAAATTGAATAATTGTTTTTACATTTACATCATTGTGGTCTTTAGGACCACAATCATAAAGTCCCAACAGAGCATGAGGGTTAAATATAAGCCTATCCTATCACTGTGTACATTTTTCAAGAGCATAATATTGAATGTATAGTTGCAAGGCTTCAACTCACTATTAATTGAGTAGTCTTTTTGTTCTTATTTCCTACCACTATCTGGTTTTCTGTTCATCCCTCCGTTTGTAAATGAAGACCCACTGTATATTAAAGAAGATTGTATTTGAAGCTTATGAGACAGTTTCACATCCTCAGGCTGTAATTCCCTTTTCATTTTAATCTCAACTCATGCACAATGAAAAAAAAATCACCCATCTGGAGGACAGCAAGAAAAAAACGCATCATGCATAGACTGCTGCTGATCGTAAACAGTTTAATCCTCTTGACTTTTGTATAATTTCTTTAGATACTGTTGTTGCTAGGCTATGTGCAAGAACCACAAAAATAGCTGCAACAAGTAGAACATAAAAACGTTAATAAAACTCTGGCATTTGTGAAGTTTACAACATCTGCCAGAGAGAGCACGAATGCTGTGCTTCAAACTCATACACCATGTCATTGTCGCGGTTGTGGAGGCATGTGATAACTGTAGCCAAAGTTTTCCATATTTACAGCAGTGTTTGAACAATCCAAGGAAAGCAAAAACCAGTGGGTGTCATGGAGCAAGCCGCAAGATTGGAGCTGACAGCTTCTCTGAGGTATCGCCTCAGGGGAAATTGCAGAGAGTGCCACTAGTGGTCTGTTTGATAAATCAGAGGCCTTAAACCAACGCAGCTGATGTGTGCCCAGTAGCCACTGTCAGAGGTGATTCAAACAGAGATTAAATGGTCTGATTGCGTCGCAGAAAATTAACAAACTAATTAGGAGAACACAAGATTCTCCTGCTTTTCCTCTTCCCTAGCCCCCATGATGTCAAACAATAATTGGTGACTGTCATCTGTAAACCAACATCTCAGGACATATCGTGTAACTTTAGGTTCTCTCAAAGAATGTCTGATTCTAATGATCAGAGAACAACATGAAATGCATGATATTTTCATTGACAAGCATGTGTCCTGTCAGATCGCATGTCTGTGCAACAAAAGCATTTTACCTTACAGATTCTCAATGTCTGTTATGAATACTATAAAATATTTACTATTTCCAGTAATGACAGTGCAGCTTGAATGGAGAAAGACCAAAATCTCAAAAACTGTTGGTCAAGATTATGATCAAAGAATATATTTCAAGTCAGCAATAAATTCTGATAAGACTGGTATCATAAATTGTGATTCTTTACCGCATATTACGCTAAAAAACTACATTATTCCAGTTTGTAAGATAATGCACATTCTAGAATTGATTGACAGGTGATGTCTGTATCTAAAATTTTATTGTCTCTTTTACATAACTGTAAGGTGGAACTTCCTTTTTACATCTGATGACAGTTTGGTGCTCAGAGCTCATTGGTTGAGCGTTCCAATTTCTCCATTCATTAAATAGAAGTGGCCATCTCTGCAAAATAATCTCTTGTCCATCTAAATCCACCAATCAGAACATTCATTTCATACATGTTTGGATATTTGCAAACCAGTCATATTTTCCGTTTCAGTAAGGGGCAGGATATTTTGAGCATCTAATGATGATGCAATAGCATCCCAGGATTAGCCATAATTTGCACTATAAATGTATTTCCCTGAAACACGTGTATGTGTCTGTATATATATATATATATACACACACACATATATATATATATATATATATATATATATATATATATATATATATATATATATATATATATATATACACTCACCTAAAGGATTATTAGGAACACCTGTTCAATTTCTCATTAATGCAATTATCTAATCAACCAATCACATGGCAGTTGCTTCATTGCATTTAGGGGTGTGGTCCTGGTCAAGACAATCTCCTGAACTCCAAACTGAATGTCAGAATGGGAAAGAAAGGTGATTTAAGCAATTTTGAGCGTGGCATGGTTGTTGGTGCCAGACGGGCCGGTCTGAGTATTTCACAATCTGCTCAGTTACTGGGATTTTCACGCACAACCATTTCTAGGGTTTACAAAGAATGGTGTGAAAAGGGAAAAACATCCAGTATACGGCAGTCCTGTGGGCGAAAATGCCTTGTTGATACTAGAGGTCAGAGGAGAATGGGCCGACTGATTCAAGCTGATAGAAGAGCAACTTTGACTGAAATAACCACTCGTTACAACCGATGTATGCAGCAAATTATTTGTGAAGCCACAACACGCACAACCTTGAGGCGGATGGGCTACAACAGCAGAAGACCCCACCGGGTACCACTCATCTCCACTACAAATAGGAAAAAGAGGCTATAATTTGCAAGAGCTCACCAAAATTGGACAGTTGAAGACTGGAAAAATGTTGCCTGGTCTGATGAGTCTCGATTTCTTTTGAGACGTTCAGATGGTAGAGTCAGAATTTGGCGTAAATAGAATGAGAACATGGATCCATCATGCCTTGTTACCACTGTGCAGGCTGGTGGTGGTGGTGTAATGGTGTGGGGGATGTTTTCTTGGCACACTTTAGGCCCCTTAGTGCCAATTGGGCATCGTTTAAATGCCACGGCCTACCTGAGAATTGTTTCTGACCATGTCCATCCCTTTATGGCCACCATGTACCCATCCTCTGATGGCTACTTCCAGCAGGATAATGCACCATATCACAAAGCTTGAATCATTTCAAATTGGTTTCTTGAACATGACAATGAGTTCACTGTACTAAAATGGCCCCCACAGTCACCAGATCTCAACCCAATAGAGCATCTTTGGGATGTGGTGGAACGGGAGCTTCGTGCCCTGGATGTGCATCCCACAAATCTCCATCAACTGCAAGATGCTATCTTATCAATATGGGCCAACATTTCTAAAGAATGCTTTCAGCACCTTGTTGAATCAATGCCACGTAGAATTAAGGCAGTTCTGAAGGCGAAAGGGGGTCAAACACAGTATTAGTATGGTGTTCCTAATAATACTTTAGGTGAGTGTATATATATATATATATATATATATATACACACAACTAAGCACTTTTGACGCTCTACGCAGGTGGGCAACTGAGTCCCGTAATTATATCTTTGTTTTGTTTTTTTTGCCTATTACTGCTGGCTTATTCTCATGATATCAAATCATTTCAATTTATATTTATAAGTAGGAAAACAATTCCACTATACACAGAAATGCACATAATTGTACACAAATAACCATTAATTCATATATATATATGGTAATACAAGATAACATGTTAACTTGAACATTATACTACACCCATATTAGCTATATAATGCTTAGCAGTTTATTGCAAATTATGTATGTAAATTATATTAGATTCATTATAAAGTATTAGCAATTTTCATAGTAGCCTAATGAAAGGAACATTAATGACACCTATTAATTGAAATTCATATTTACCATACCATAGTTCTTAGACCAAATGAAATCACTTTACACTTGACTTAAATCCGGCTAAATATTTTGCAGGCACTTTGGAGATTATCAGCAGATGCAAAGCATAACTTTTAAATCATAATAATTAGCCAATTCTAATTGGGATCACATGGTTCATGTGGAGAAGAGATCAGGATAATTCTATAACGCAGATTTAAAGACCATGCTAGTGTGAAGGCCTAGGATTTTGTTGATTATTTTGAACTGAGCTAAATGATAAAGATTAATTAATCATGAAAATGTATGAAAAGTCATCCTTTCATGAATTGCAAATAGAAAATTTACTGCGCTAAAAATATTACAGCCATACAGCTAAATACATACATTCATGTTTAGTGTCTCTGGACTGTCATGTGTGATTTGCCTGATGGTATAATAATGTCTTTGCTGCATACAAACATGTGCAGCCACTTATTCACCAAGTAGGACACGCCCCTGAATCAACATCCTTTGCTCCTCTCTTAACCTTATATATTTTAAAGGTTAGGTTTTGATTTTTGTTTTTCATTTTTATGTAAAGAAACCCTTCAGGGAAAGGGCTATGTTTGTTTGACAGCTGTGCTGTTCCAGAAGATATATAATGTTAGCTCAAACGGCTCTGGTGATGTAATTGCAAGTCTTCCCAAACCTCACACCAGCAGCTAAAGGTTAATTTGCTCAGCCTGGCTGCTTGTGCCTCATCAGCATTTCTAAAGCCCTGATGTTAAATGATGAAAACTTCCAAGTCAAACTAGAATTTTGAATTTTAATCCTCTAGCTGGAGATGAGGATGTCTCACTGTCTCTCTTTTGATATTTAATGTATTCCCCACTGAAAGATGATGTTTGACTGAACTGGGACAACCCAGGCTTGTTTAGAAGAGTTCTGGGAAGGACTTCTGGAAGTCGCACAAATAAATAGCATCATGTGCTATCAGGGCATATGCTTAAATTGACAGAAATTATGTTCCAGCTTGGATGGACTGCATGGTTGAATTTTCCTTTCAGTGTACAAGACTGGCCAAATATTTAAATGAGTGTATGAATGAATAATGGAGGAAATGTGACATTTGTGGCAAAATTAGGATTTTTGTGCATAGGCATCCTCCACTCCTCATTGGTTGGAATGCACTGCAGTGTATGAGATTAACGTTGTCATTTTGTGGATATTCTGGATGTAAAACCTTATAACAAGAATGAGGTTGTTTTTCGGAGTTGACCTGAATTAATTATTGTCTGGCACATTTTTTTTTTTCTTTTCAGATATATCTCCTCAGCCAGCTGAACACAAGGTTTATTTTTAAATCGGGAACAAAACAAATTTATTATGAATCAGTTTGGCATGCTGATATCGTGGGAGAATGGAGAGAGTACGGTTTAACAACAAAATCTTGATATAAATCACGTTGTTTTCTGCCAGTTCACTATCATTTTTGTTCTGTTTTCTGAAACACAGAAGAGTACCCCAGACACAAAGAAAAACATAATAATAAACAAAGTTACATAAAGGGTCTGGAAGCCTCTATGTTGGACGGAGCTCTTTTATTAAAGGAATAGTTCAGGTAACGCTTTAGATTACAGCACGCAAATTTATAGCGTAAATACACCGATTTTACAGCATACCTTTTTTGTATTAATAGTGAAACTACACAGTGCATACTTCCAGGTATAAGGGAACAATATGCAACGTGTGGGGAATAAAGGGGTAACGACCTGGAAAATTACAAATAATTTATACTGTAAGTATTTTATAACTAAGGGGTAACTATTCTATAACGTGGTATATGACATTATATTATGCTAAACAACAATCTTACTTTGAGAGCAATTAAGCAAGAACATACACAGCATACCTTTCTGTAATAATAGTGTACCCATATAGGCTACTGTAGGTATTTTTTTAACTATGGGGTACATCCTCTACAACTGTCATCTGATTTTGGTTCCTTGCCATTGTCGCATTTAGCTTGCTCATTGGGGGATTAAATGACTAATAATATTCAGAAAATATTATTGAACTAACTGTATTGACACTATTGGATGAGAACACAATTGAGCTGAATAATTACATTACCGTCTTGAACTGCTTAATAGCTGAAATTGAAGTATTTTTCATAAATTGATGCATTTTAAATCATTACTGTTATTTTTCTCTTTATTACTGTGAAGCTGCTTTGAAACAATCTGTAGCCTATAGTATAAAGCACTATATAAATAAAGTTGATTTGACTTGACTTAACTTGACATGATGCTGATATAATGTGGTATATGACCTACTATGCTAAACAACAATCTTACATTTGGGAGCAATTTAGTAAGAACATTCACTGCATGCCTTTTTGTAATAATACATAGGTTTTATAATATATATATATATATATATATATATATATATATATATATAAAATACCTTTTGTATTATTATAAAAAGTTACGCAGTGTATGTTCTTCCTAAATTGCTCACAAACGTAAGATTGTTGTTTAGCATTAGCATATACCACGTAATATTACAATAGTTACACATTAGCTATAAAATACTTACAGAATAAAATATTTATAAATTTCCAGGTTGTTACACCTTTATTCCTCAAACTTTGCATATTGTTCCCTCATACATTCACATAAGTAATTTATAGGTACACTATTATTACAAAACTGTACGCTGTAAATTCAGTGTACTTACGGGCTTTAATCTAAAGCGTTACCATAGTTCACACAAAAATGAAAATTCTTTATCATCAAAATTTATCATCATGCTGTAAGACTTTCTTTCTTGGACCAAAAAAGGCATAATGTTATTGACTGACTGCCTCAGTCACCATTTCAACCTAGTATACCTAGTCAAGTGGAATAAACATTAGTACAATTAATTTTTGCAAACTCAATATTATGTGCCACATTTCATGTTTCGCTGCAGTTTACTGGTAAAATTAACTCTAGATGTGCTATAATAAGTGTACATTTTATTAACTTTCACACAAATCACAACTACAGCAGCTGATTATGATTTTTAAAAAAACTATAATTTTTCGTACTATTATTCACACTGCTGTTATGATATTGAAACACATTTACTATAATGCATCATTTGAAAAACCATACATGTTAACACTTGTATGACAAACCCACCTACTTTTGCACACTAATTCCAAACTGATTAACTTCCATGTTAGCTCACCACATAGAGTGAAATGGAAGTGTCATAGAAGTGACTTGAAATTATGTGGTTTTCCTCTTGCATAAAGCTCTGGGATTTCCTCAATGTACCAGCGCATATATGCGAACGTTAAGGACAGTCACTATTTTGCATTCGTTTGTACTGTATAAATGGGTATAGTTTACTTCTGTATGTGATTTTCCTACTGTACTTCCAGAAATGTTTAATTCTTTCCACTGTTTTGACTTGTTGTTGGGCTCCATCCCATGACGTTTGTTTGGAATTTGCACGTGATGAAGTAATACAAGTTTATGAGACCAACATCATGCGAGACCATATGAAATAGCCAACTCGCAAAATATGTACAACTATTCATGAGATCGGGTTGGTTCCACAGAAGAAAGTCTTGTGGGTTTGGAACACATGTGGGATTGAAACACATGGGGGTAATTAATGATGACATAATGTTAATTACTTTTCCTATCCCTTTAATTATTATGATTTCACAGTAATAACAAATAACTTAAGTAACTTTGGCATTTTGGCAGAAACTGTTACCATGGTAAATGTTTAAAAGGGCACCCTATATTTGATTCTTATTTATTTATGTTCTACTTTTCCCTTTGTTATGTTTTTGCTGAGCTAATTTCCAAGCCATGGCCTGCAGCTAACTTTTTGTGCAAATAAATAAATAAAAATGAAGATATATTCCATCAGCCCTCTCAGGTGAATTATGTAACCATATTTCCATTAATCTGAAACATGTGTGCTATTTTCCCATTGAAGCAGGTTTATTGTGGTTGAAGGGCATGGCCATTACAATTACATTAATCCATACAAAATCTAGTGCCAGGACTTGTATTTGTTGCATGTGGTTTCCTAGGCAACATTTGAAACAATTTGTGCATACTGCTAGACAAGAAAAAAAAATCTTCCTCTTTGAACATGCTGTCATTTTTTACCTGTCACTTTAGCTTTGTTCTTTCAAACTGGAGCTACAGCACAAGGGATGGATGCAGTAAAACATGCATCCATTTTCACATCCAATCAAGTAAGTAGATCTGAGACACAGGGGTTTCTCTGAAACACCTGTTAACAGCTCTTTTGTATCGCCGCAGGGTGGAGGAACATCAATAATCTGCAGAATATCCTCAGGCTGATCTTTAAAACAACTAATTTAAAGGGGTGGAGTAGGAGAGGAGTGTGTGCGACAGGGTGACTGATGAAGCTCTGGTGGGTGGGCCGCAGCGCTCCTGTTTTCACGCTGATGGGAGATCAAGTCCCCAGCCATCTGCTTCTTGGCCCACTCCAGGGACGCCTGTCTAGATGAATATGCTCAGCTAGCAGAAAGGAAGACACTGTGGTACACTCCTCCTCTCCTGCCCTCTCGAAACCCACCGCTACAGACAACACATAACTGCAGCGCGTGAAACGAGTGATGGGCGACGACGTGACATCCGTGGTGGGGGTGGGTGACTAACTTGCCTTGGCAGGGCTCCATCAGATAGTCACAGCCATAGAGCTGCCAGGCACATCTGCACACACCATTCATAAGAAGACATGCCCAAAGATGTACCACACAGGTACAGTGGTTTCTGTTATCTTTACATGTATTTATCACATCAGCATACTCTTGCACTAGCTGGTAATTGCAAGATTCAGCATTTTAAAAGCAATAATACCTTCAGTTTCTTTGTTACAAATTCATATTTGTGCTTTGGGTTTCTATACAGGAAGCAGGAAGTGGTATAAGTGGTATATTTTATAGGTATTATATATTTTTAACTATATTAAAAAATAAAGATTTGTCCAGGTTAAATACAAATTAAAGGTGCACTCAGTAACTTTTCATCAACAGTTTACAGTTTTATAAAAATACCAAAAAAATTTTTTTTAGGAACTTTACGATTAATGATTTATGTTTCTTGAAGTCCATCCTGGATTAACTGCAGAAGTTCACATAATGCAATTGTCCTTTGTTAGTTGGAGGCTTTTGTTGGCAATTAATTGATAGTATATGTATTCCATTTTAAGAGTGCAGTCCATCAATAAACAAAGGTGATGCAGGCAGAGATCATTGAGGTCTGATGCATCTCATCTCATCGCATTTCAACCTGTAGGTCATTTCGTTGAGGTTTGGTGGGGTCCATCCTAAATCCAAGGTTCAGGCAGTGGCATGTGAAATATTCAATGTTTTACAGTTATAGTTTGCATCAGTTCATCATCTGAAGTCAAAAAACTGAAGGGATGTATGGCTAGCACCGGCTGTAGTTTGTAGTCATCTCTCAGCGACACATAGCAGTGGAGTGTGACACCAAGCAGGAACGGAGCTGGCTTTGGTATCCTTGGGATATGGAACAATTAGAATAATATTAGCGTAGATGCCATTCAATTATTCAGCCATGAATAATTTAATCCAAGAGCAAAAGTGTCCAATAACAAAATGGTTACTGAGATTAAGTGAGCAGTATGCAGCTGGTCATGTGATTCTAAAATGGCAGCCCCCTACCCCATGTAGAATAAAACAGCTTTTACAGTATAAGGTTACTGATATGACTTGTGTCCTCATCTCATGTGAGTGGTCATGATTTTATACATATTGTGTTTCAAAATTACAATAAAATTTTGTTAGGAGTAAAACTTTTTTAATCGGGAAAAAATTATTGAATGCAACATCTGTGGTGTGCATTTCTTAAACTCGTCCCTCCAGTTGTAAAAACAAACAACAAATGTGTTACAGTAGTGCACCTACAAAAGGACTCTATGTGACAAGGCATTCCGAAGGGTAACATGTGAGGATCATACTTTTTGTCAAAGCACTTTAATTTATTCTTGTATACAAAAATGTGTTATTTAATCTGAAAAAATTGTCTAAATCATCTTTGCAAGTCAGTCCACTTGTCAGCCATCTTGAGAATGCCCCTGGGTAGCTATTTTAGATGCAAGCAGCATAAAAGTATATGCCCCATATACTTGAATGGGGAAAGGTAGAAATCTTCAAAATGGTTGGTCTGTATATAAAAGCAGATTGGCTCTTTTACCTGTAAGGCAGGACTTCCTTTTTTCAACTGTCGGGTTTCCGGAAGTATTTTTCCCATTCATTTCTTCCATAGACTTTTCATATATCCTTCATAAAAGATTTATAATTCATGAACCAAACCAACCAGCTCCAAGGTAAATCACAACATTATTTTATTTTATTTTTTTAAGCAAAAAATTATTCGAAAATCTGACAAAATAAATGTGCAATACTGAAATTACTGAAATAGAGATTCTGATGTTTATATGAAATATTTAGATTTATACAAATATATAAGTAGTTTGAGGGTGAAGGGAGACTCTTTTGTGTTTTTCGCAGTGCATAGCGCGAGTGGGTGGTCGCTTCCGGGCTTGTCTGGGATTTCTTGGCCGCTACTCTCTGATTGGTGGATCTTTCTCTGCTGGACCAAGGGTAGTGTAGTTGTTTACCAGGAATTCTGCTATTAAACATGATTTTTAAACAATAAAGTTGAAATAGCATGGATTGTTGCTTCAACTGAACCATCTACCATCAATTAACAACTTCTGCGCTCACAGAAGGTCTGTCTTTGTAGGTTTGTAAGTTAAAATCTGTAAAAAAAAATACATTTTCCTATGGAATTTTTTTTATTAAATTACTAATTTTTGACTTCCAGAACCAGACTCTTGTGCTCAACAGGGCATTCTAATTTCTCCCATTCATTTTAATACAAGTGGTCTGTCTTGGGCTAAAAAGTCTTTATTCATAAGTTCACCCACCCATATAATCTTTGAGTAATAAAGGGTAAATGGATGTGGTTTGCTGTCCACAAAGGAGGGGCTCGAGGAAGAGGCTCAACTCAAGCTTTAAATTAAAAAGCTGCTATAATGTCAAGTCTTGTGGCTATACTTTCGAAACCATGTGTATTTTAACGTACGAGTGCACGGATAAGATAACACAATGGATGGGGTTACCCAAAGTGGTGCTGCAAAATAGAAACTAAGCCTTTAATAAAAACGTCTTGTTGCTTGTAAGACAAAAAACACAGATTTAATTGTATTAGATGTTACTTTATTGCATTATTTAGGACACCGTTTAAGGCAGTTACCTGCGTGAGCTAAGGACATATTGGAATTTGAACAGTATTTGTTAGAATGCATTTTGTATATTGATGATCTCTATTATCCTTTAGCATTGAAATAAATTATCCAAACCAAATCTGTACTGTTGTTGGCTTACAGTATTTGGTTCTTCCATTTTCAGATGCAGTGGTTTCTCACATGTTCCCTCCTCTGAGACGGTACATTTAAATTTCATTCCATCCATTTACCTCTGATTGTGTGATGTTCTGCAAAAGACGCACAGATTCAGTTCCTGCTGAATGTAATTTTTAACTGCTATGCATGAACGAGCCAGACGTAATACACTAATGTCTCTGTGTGGGTATGTGTGGGTATGTGTGTGAGTGTGTCTCTCTCTTCTGGTGTATTTAAATCCCTTGAAGAAGCTGGACTTGTGATCGGCGTGTTAGTTTGGTTAGGTGTGGAAGCTGCGGAAAGCAAAAAAGCTATTCAAAGCAGGACTTGAGCAGAAGCATATCAGTGTCCCAGCAGAAGTCTCAGTGCTGGTGTCAGGGGAGTCTGTAATAAGAGCACACTTTCTGTGGGCTGATTAAAAGGCCTGTCATTCCATTAGCTTAACACTCACATAAATGTGCACACATAAACTTAGAAATGGGCTGTAATAACATGTTGAGAAGATGGTCTTTCTGTATCGAAATGACGGATGGTCTTTCCATCTGAGCATGTTCAAGCTGAGAGCCATGTGGCTGCTAAATATTACCATTACAGGATTTGGTTAGTGATGCAGGCAGCAGAAGCGAGTGGGGTATTCTGCACATCTGTCGTACCCAGGGAACTCAGACTTGTAAACTCCATTAAGTGTTTGTGAGGGTAATAACTGATTCCTGTCTGATAAAGCAGAACTGCAGCCTTTCTCATCTTCTGCTTCTCGAACACAAACACGTCTCTGGTGTTCCGGTCCAGCAATTTTCAAAACAAAACAACACCACAGCAGGAATTGCTGCCTGGGCCACCCATGTTCTCTGCCGCTTATCGTCAAAACCTTATAGGTTCTTACAGGTATTTGGAATATATCCTTTCATTTTCTCCCTGTCTGAAATATGGCTCTCGGCTGTTTATATTTGTAGGCTTCCCCCTTTGCTTCTCTGAGGAATTCCATTAAGATAATTACATCGAGGCTGTGCATCCTCACACCCCTACAAACATGTTTACTCCTACGGGCCTCAGGTTATTGCAAACATTTTAAAATCAAATTATTAGAGTGATTGGCAGCCTGTGGAGGGATCGGCTGTTATTAAAGATCCCATTACACTCAGAGATACTAATAGTGTCTGAATCACAGGGGTACATGAACACCCAAATCACTGGCCTCTGAGCTCCAATTCTGCATTCGTTTTAACAAAACATTAGCTATTTAATATGAGGAAAAGGGAGTGTGATCAAATGCAAATGCATTTGTCCATATCAAAGCAGACGAATGCAGTTTTGTTGCCCTCTGAACCAGGTTGTTACCCCTAGGCTTGCCCATAAAAATGCATTCACATTCTAGCTAAACATGATCGGAATGACTGTGTATTGCCTGACATTTCTGTGCAAAAATGGTTTTAGAACCTCCTGAATTATATCAATTTATAATGCATGTGTTGATGAAAACATTGTTTAAATCCCACATGTTTTTGGACAAACTAACAAGGCCTTTCTTTCCCTAGGCAGCCATGTTGTGTTTTCTAATGATGCTGCTCTGTGGACTTCTGAATACAAAATAAAGTGTAAATGTTGTTTAGAGCAGAACTCTTGTTCTCTGATTGAATTTTGGGCATATGAAATCCAGTAATTAGACATGCAAATGTCTTCCCTGTAGAAAGCCTTTGGCTGTATTTCACGCTTAAACTAAGGGCAAATAAGATTTTGTTTATAGCATCCATAATTTGTATCCAGTTAAACATTTGGATCATCTCTATGCACTGTAATTTTAACAGAAATAAAATTTGTAAAAATGCTATGATAAAAACCTGATACTTGGTTAACTGTAAGTTATCTTACCATATAGTGTGAAATTTACATCCAGCCTAATCTCGTGAAAATTTCACGACTGTGGCAACATTTTTGCAATATGTCATTATGTGGTTCCTTGATGAGGATGAGGATTCTACGGTTAATGCTTTATCAAGTTTTAAATCCACAAAACCAGCCTCCCTACCCTAAACCTTAAACCTGAACCTAATCGATAATGTTAAAAGCAAATGTGTGGTGGCACCTTAAGATGACTCACACACTAGGCTGAGAGCTAGTGGATAGGTCAGTCCTTCCACTGTTCCTTTTCGCTAAGGCCAGGGGTACTGTTGTCTTAATCCCCTTTAAACACAGGACCATGATTGCCGATATAGAGGGATGATTCTTCATAGTCGCAAAATAAATTATTTCAATGCCAATTACTCTAGTTAACATTTACGGGCCACACTTTCACGAACCATGGTTTTTCCAAAAGGTGTTTTCCAGGGGTGGAAAGAGTACTGAAAAATAATACTAAGTAAAAGTACTGTTAATTCTTAAAAAAATGTAGTTTGAGTAAAAGTGCCTGTCCTAAAAACTACTCAAGTAAGAGTAAAAGAGTAACTCATTTAAAAGTACTCATGAGTAGTGAGTATTGAGTGCTGAGTTGCAAAAGCTATGTCCATTTATAATAAAAACTTGATGCTGCAATTTAAAAATGTAGCACAATGAAAATGAAAAACCATCATTTACATTCCCTTTTATGGCTGTTTGCCAGAAAGAATAAAAAATATACGTATTTTATAGGTGTTTGTGACTGACAACTTTTAAAATACATCACTTATCTATGATTCTGTAGACACTACATGAATCTGGTGGGGGGAAAAAATTATTAAAAGGGTGACATGATTGCAGAAATTAAAAGATGAAAAAGTTATTTTCAATATCATAATGTTTGAAACAATTACACTAAAATCAGTTTATGTATAGGGTCTAAATTTCCCTTAATGCCGACTGAGAGTTATTGTTACATAAAGCATGTTCATAACAATGCAAGGAATGCAAAAAAAATTTAAAATACACTAAAAAAGCAGGGTCACTTGGCACAATAGAGGCGGTAGAGTAGTTGTATGGTACAGGGGCCATATCAGGCTTTAAAGGGATAGTTCATACAAAAATTTAAATTCTCTCATTATTTAGTCACCCTTACTTTCTTTTATCAGCACACAAATTAAGATTTTTTGAAAAATATTTCAGCTCTTTTGTTCCATACAATGCAAGTGAATGTGTGCCAAAATTTGTAAGCTCCAAAAATTACATAAATCATCATAAAATTAGCCTAATCCATGTGACTCCAGTGGTTAAATCCATGACTTCCGAAGTGATATGATAGGTTGGATGAGAAACAGATCAATATTTAAGTACATTTTTGCAAGAAATTCTCCTCCCTGCTCAGTCAATCTCCACTTTAACTTTCACTTTCTTCTTCTTTTGTTTTTGGTAATTCACATTCTTTACTTTTTAAGCCCAGAAATAGTTGTGTTCTCATACTAATGCATGATGCACAATTTTCTGAAGTTTGTGACTGGTGGAATTTTCAAGTATTGCTCTACAAAATTGACATTTTTCTATCAGGCATTAAAAAAAAACTTGATAAAAGCAAAGCATAATTATAAAATATTTTATCATCTCTACTTTTCTGGTAATTTATTACAAATTAACACAATCTCTACATCAGGGGTCGGTATTATATAAAAAAAATATAAATATTATTAAATGTATTATATTACATTAATATTTTAAAGTCACTCAAGTTATTCTGCCAAAAGTTGTGAGTGGTTTTCTCATTTCCTTGTTATTTAGTTTGCTTAATAGCCTTCATATGACAAAGCAATTCGGTTACATGTACACTTCATGTCCAACATTTGATATGTCCAACAACATACGTTCACTTTAGACCAAACCGACTGTGTTTACATTAATGCTTAATCAATATGGGCATTGGCGGAATTATAAAGAGTATTTGATCATTTGATCAAAGTGTACATTGATCATTTAGGCGCATACCCGTAGTAGCGCACAAACATTATCCGTCTGTCAGTGTTTTATATTTGATCTAGATCAACCAATCAGTGGCGCTCTTGTTATCGCGATCGATGAAATGAACACCCCTGTTCTAGATGTAAATCATAGGCTAAGTGTAGAAAATTACTCAAAAGTTTATCATTGATATTGAGACATCTCTCTCTCTCTTCAGATAAAGATTAAGATTGTTTTATCGCCCAGCCCTATTGATAACATTGCATTAATCTCTCACATCAATCCAATAATCTCAGTGATAGAGAGTTAATTTACAGGCTACGTTATAGACACACATCATTTAGAAAGCAGAAATATTAAATTTACCTTGATATGTTTCTTCAAATTAGAGGCAGGATTAATGGTGATATCTGGTTTGAGCAAGTTAAACTCATATGGCACGATCATGCAAAAAGCCCTTCCAGGTGCATCTGTGATATTTAGGTGTTGAACTGTGCTTGAGGCATCCATAACAAATAGCGCCAGATCTGCAGCTGCCGTTCAAGTTTTTTACATGTGATTTCATTTGAGTCACGAGACGCTCCCTAGCCAATCATGTTGATAGATAAAAATAATATCAGGACAGGGAAGTAGCGAACACAGATGGTGGGAAAATAGCGCAGTAAAAGTACAGTTACAGCACTTAAAATTCAAGTAAAAGTATAAAATTGTTAAACTACTTAAAAAAGTTCAAATCTTGGGGGAAAGTAGTTAATTACAGTAACGTGAGTATTTTAAAGTTGTTACTTTATACCCCTGGTGTTTTCACAGATACCAGATGTATCCCTTACTAACTTAAAAATAGGGGGGATTTCAACTGGGTTCTCAATCCCTATTTTGACAGATCATCCACTCAACATGCCCCCCTCCCCTCAAAAACTAGAGACATCCTTAACATCGGGGAGAGAATACTCCTTCCATTCACAGGTCCAAAATGTATAAACTTGCATAGGTAATTTTTGTGCTGCACAATTCACAGGATTAAATTGGATTCAGGCACATACATGTTATCACCTAAAGAAATTAATAATCGCTTTAAACAATTTTATAAATCATTGTATACTAGCAAACCAAGCAAGGATTCTTCCATTATGGAGATGTTTTTAAAAGGTTGTAATTTACCAATACTATATCAAGATGATAGTGAACTTCTCATGGCAGACTTAATTTTGGAAGAGTTAAACAAAACTATAAACTCACTAAATGGATGTAAATTACCTGGTTCAAACAGAATTCCTAGAAAAATATATAAAACATTTAATGACTTGCCTCCTACTTGCTCAATGTTTTCTAGGGGCTTTGGAGGAGGGATGCCTCCCTCAGTCATTTAACGAGGCAGTAGTTACTGTCCTACCAGGGGCAAGGACCCAGAGGAGATTGGGGGTACAGGACAATTTCTCTTATTATCGTTAAATATTCTAGCTAAGTCTCTTGCCAACATACTTAATATGCTATTGGGGAAGCTAATGAAGCCTGACCAGACTGGCTTTGTTTCGGGCTGGAGCTCCTTTAGTAATCTTTGACACCTGTTCAAAATTCTTTACTCTTCTCAGACCAGTCATACTGATCTGGTGATTCTGTCCTTAGATGCTGAAAAAACATTAGACCAGGTGGAGTGGTCATACTTGTTTGCTGTACTCTAGAAATTCGGTGTTGGAGAGAAATGTATCACTTGCATCAGAAATGTATACAAAAACCCCAGGGCACAAATACTTACAAACAGAATGCTGTCACCTTCTTTTGCTCTTCACAGAGGAACCCTACAGGGCTGTCCACTCTCTCCCCTTCTTTTCACCCTGGCCATAGAAGCCCTTGCAGAAGCAAATCACTCAGATGAAAAAATTCTCAGGTTCTGTTCAGAAAATCTCTTTGTACGTGGACGACTTCTTGTTATATGTAACCAAACCTGCATTGATTATTCCCGTAATTTTAGATGTTATTGAACAATTGCAAAAAATATATTCAGTTCTGGAGGACCCTTCCTATCTTGCTGATTGGTAGAATCAACGCTATTAAGATGGTCTTTCTGCCACGACTATCATATCTATTACAAAAACTCCCTCTATTCCTCCCAAAACGTTTTTCAAGCAATTACACTAGATTGTCTTGCCTTTTATCTGGAATTATAAAAACCACCGGATCAAGCAAATGCACCTTTGTAAGACCAAAAGCGAGGGGGGGCCTGGCACTCCCAAACTTCTGTTTCTACTACTGGGCTGCGAATCTGAGAATTATGACAATAATGTTAAACAATAGAAGTGGACAATGGGATTGACTTAGGTTAGAACGTAAGGAATGTTCCCCGTACAACATAGATGCCATGATACTTTCACCTATAAACTGTAAAAAAAACTATCTACAGAAGCAAACCTATCATTAGCAATCTAATTAGTATTTGGAAATAACTCAAAACTCACTTTGGGGTGGATACGCTATCTCGATCACTTCCCATAGCCGATAATCCCACATTTCCACCCTCCCTACTAGACAATGGCTTCAACCAATGGAAGCATGCAGGTATCTGCACAGTAGGTGACCTCTGTATGGAGGGGAATTTTGTCTCATTTGAAAAGATTCAGGAAAAATACAAACTCCACAGAAGTAATTTTTTTTAGGTTTCTGCGAGTCAGAAACAATGTACAGTCTCATTCAAAGAGTTTGTAACAGTTGGCCCCCCCTGTCTAGATTGATGGCTTAAGGATCATTCTGTCAAAGAAAAAATAATTTCCTGCATATATAATACCCTTCAGTCCTCCCAATTACCATCTACATCCTCATTTAAGGCTGCTTGGGAGGAGGAACTAGGGATGGAGATTCCCAACGAGCTGTGGGCGGGTAGCCTCGAGGAAATTAATCAATGCTGTATAAATTCCAGACACTGCCTCATCCAATTTAATATCTAGCACAGTCTTCACTTCTCATAGACTAAACTACACAGTATCTTCCCAGATGTTTCTCTTATATGTGATAAAGGCAGGGCTACTGAAGTGACCCTACTTCCCAGTTATGCACTTTGTCCTAGCCTTCAAGATTTCTGGCACAATATTTTTAACGTCATCTCAGAAGTCGTCAGACCTCCCATTGACCTGGACGAGTTTCTAATATTGTTCGGGGTTCAGAGGCACAAGATTCGATTATTTAATGCTCAACAACAATTTCTTTCATACAACTACAGTTTCTTTCATACAACTCATTCTCCAATAAAGCATATTATATCCTCCCACGCTCTCTTATGACCACACTCGGCTGATCAGCAACACAAGGCTACAGAGATACATAGCAGGGAGCTGTAATTACTGCCTTAGCCAAAAAGAGCTCTCAAAGATGGAGAGGAGGTGCTGACCATGAGCACGCTGTTATGGAGTGGATGCTGAGATTAAGTGCATACTTACTGTTCCCTTATTCTTGGAAAAATTAGCCCATGTTCTCCTGCAGCTGCGCTACATACATTTTGATGTTTGAGAGGACCGTGCACAGATAAGCAGATACCATAATTGTCACAGAATTGATGGTTATTTTTTTTTATTAAATCATGGTCCTGATGGTACAGATGAACTGATGTAACCATAACGCAATGACCACTCCTGGTTTTCTCTTATGGTTACACTGTTCTAGAGTTTCTTTGATAACCTGTCTGTCCTTTTCCTTCCACCTGTCTGTCAGAGGCTGAAGACTCAATATTAGTACAAAGAGGAGCTTGTTTTTTGTGCACTAGACCCTCCATTAAGAAATCATTTAAATGCCATCATAGTACATGAAAGTGCAAAGAGATGAGTCATGGCCACTGTTTCATGACAAGCTGACAGAATAATGATAACTTCTAAAAAAGAACTTCTTTAATGTTTCTCGGAGGAGTGACAAGACACAATATTAAGAGTCTGTGGAGGTTTTCAATAAGAACTTGGATGGATGGTTGTAAATTAGGTAAAATTTCAGGAGTGAAACTACCGCAAGTAGACATCTCACTCATGCGTGATAAACAGACTATATCAAGCACTGATTTTCAAACAGGGTGCACTCCAAGTATCCCAGAGGGTTTTTGTTTTGTTTTGTCTTTACAATAAGGTTCCATTTATTAAAATTAGTTAACATCATTAGTTAACATGAACTGAATTAAGCATTTATTAATATTAGTTCAAGTTAATTTCAACATATACTAATACATTTTAAAATGCAAAAGTTGTATTTGTTAACATTAGTTAATGCACTATGAACTAACATGAATTAACTATGAATTCTATTTTTATTAACTAACATTAACAGAGATTAATACATTCTGTAAATATGTGTTGTTCATTGTTTGTTCGTGATACCTAATGCATTAACTAATGTTAACAAATGGAACTTTATTGTAAATTGTTTTTTGTTTTGTGAAACATGTTAAACAGAAATAATGACTTTAAAATACAGTCGTCAATATCGTCAATAGTTTTGGTGTCAATGAAGAGGACTTTTGGGCTTTCCAGTTTGTCCTCCCCTGACAATGTCCAGCAACTAGGTGATCTTTTTTTTATACTGATACATAATTGTAGTGTTCCTAACAATTAATTTTTTTAAAGTGTTAAGAGATCTAAATACATTTTAATGTTTCCTTTTCTTTATGTTACAAATGAAGATATGACAAATAAATTATTATTTTGTAAAGAGTGTGGTAAAAACCTCCTGAGGAATGTTTAGTCATTCATGATTGATAGTTTGTGGGATTGTGTCGTTATTTGTGGCTTAAATTAGTATTATTATATGTCCAGTGACTACATTAGCTTCAACAGGTGACTCATTGTACACAATATGATTGACTGAATGGGAAGTGAAAAAATCATGGAATTGATGGAAAATGACTATGCCACATCATAGTAAAACAAAACCAATTTGAATGCTAAACAAAAGCGATTTCTATAAGTGCTTGATGAATAGCTTAAATTAGTTTCTTAATTTATGTTAATTCATAGTCTCGCGGTAATTCAAGTCTCCTGCTACAACACAAATTTGATTAACAAACATTTAAATGATCATTTTGCCTAAATTATGCAATGAATGTCATTGTTCCGTTGTATTCTGCTTCTCTGCTCTTTACTTGGCCACATCGACAGTATGTGTGCTGATAAATATTGCAGAGGGTTTTGTGGGTTATTGCGTACTGCGCTGAGCCAGGAGGACATTGCAGAAGGCTTTGGATAATTTACTGTGCCATAAAGGCAGCATGAGTGATTTTCTGTAGTATTTATTACCCCCACCCAATGAATTGCCAAACCATTTCATTCAGTTTATAGCTTTATGCTAATGTGCAAAAATTAAATTAAGTTGAGTTTATTTATTTGATTTTGAGTTTGTGCACTTTGTGATTTATTTAACTCTTAAAGAAATGGCACAAAATGGAGAGCTAATAGCATTTGACACCTGGACATTAAATAGCACTCTGAGTTTCCAAATAAAAATTAAATATAAAGTTGCAAAGCTGAAAGGCATGTCTATTACACATCAATGAAAATATTATTATTTTAAATTCAACAAGAAATTATAATTGACCCTATTTATTTCTTAAATCCAGTATTTGTACTTATTATGAACTATGCTTTGGTGGGTGTTATTTCTAAGAAAAAAAAGTTTTTCTTCGTAATCTTTCATCAAAATTTAATAACTTGCTCCACCCTTTGAAAAACTTTCAGTCACAAAGCCTTGTTGAATATCATGTTTCCCGGAACAACATCAAATTACAGAAATCAAATGGATTGTGAATGGCCTATCTTTGAGGCCTTTGAGAAATAAATGAATGTGTGTGTACTACGATGCATTACTTTACAGAAATAAGCCTCTGACCTTTTCAGTGGTTAGTTTAAAAAGGGCCCTGCTTTGATTTAGTATTATCCCATGGGCATTGTGAACAAATGTTTGGACTTATTCAGTTAGACCTGCCACTGGTAGCAAACATTCATGTCATTTATCCCTTTGCTGTTGGTCTGTTTCATCTCAGAATGTGATGATGGATGCAATAGATATTAGTGTGTGACTAAATAAGTTTATATATAAGTCAGCCAAGCACTTGAAGCCAAGCCATCAAAGAAAGCATGTATTTAAGGCCAGGGTTTTCAACCAGGAGTCCATGAAGTTACTGCATGTGGCATGGAATGATACATAAAACATAGAAATTTCTCACGAAAATGTAAAAAATTTGATATATTTATTGTATTAATTGATATATTTAAATAGGGGTGTTCTCTGGGTCAGAAATGTTTGATTGCTCCTGTTTTAAGGCCCTGTTGGACAGGGTGGTAATGTGTAGAAAGCTAATAACAAGTCCACAAAGACCCTAAACAAGGATTTAAAACATAAGTGTTTTATAAAAGCAAACATATTCAGAGCCAAATAATTGACTGGCCATTAAAGAGTTCTATCTAAAAGCAATAATTAGACTTAATTTAGGTGCTCAATTATATTGCTCTATAGGGTTGAAAGATAAAACGAATAACAATTGTTCTGTAAATGTATACCTTTGTAAATACTGTACATAAATGCTGGTTCAAGATGAGCTTCTTGTTAATGAAAGAGACTGCCTACCTCCTAGTGGACATTGTGGAAACATGCAACTCAGTTCACTGATTTCGATTTTAATATAGCAAAAGGATTTTCCTGGGACCTTTCTGTTTAAACAGTACATTTTTAACTCTGTAACTTAATCTTAACTTAATATAAGCTTAATGTAATTTAAGGAAGTATTTCTATAAAGGGTATACAGACTCTTAGAAAACATGCTCTGGACAGGCTCAGACATTAAAACTTTTTACACAATGGCAAGAAAATCAACAGGATGTCTAAAAGAACACAACAGGATAGAAATAAAGACCTAAAGTTAGCCATTGCACAATGAGGGATTGAGAATTGGCTTAGATGAGGGTGCCAATTTTATGTTCATGTTGATATTATTAAAAAGCCTGCAGTAGATTTCTGTAATTCAAAACGGATTAAATGTTTTTAATAAGTAAAACACAACAATGAATATAGCAAAATATCAGAGAATTCAAAAATGTATTGCTAATACTTACAGATGTTTGCATTGTTGTTTTCCCATCAAAAAGAACATTTTAAAAAATGATGTCACTTCCTTGAAGATCATGAAGGAACTGACTTTTGTTATTTATAGGGTTATAGCAATGTAGTAACAGGATGAAAAGTGATATTGAAGACTTAAAAACCTATAAAATGAATGTCAATTAAAACAATATTTAACAAGAAAATATAACATTTTTACCTTAATTGCCAGTTTTTCAAAATAGAAGTTAGTGCACAGAACCTGGAGACATGGCACAAATAAAACAATAAACCAAAACTACAGAACAATCCTTACAACATTCCAAACAAGAACAACAAAATCTAATGAGACTTTTAACCACCACTAAATAAGATAAATTGATGCAGATTATTATGAATGAGCAGATTTATTTCTGTAGCTGTGAATTTCATTGATTCCCAAGTGTGTGTGTGTTTCACCTCTCCCTGTTGGATTTCTCACAGGGAGGAGTGTTGCAACAGTCTACCATCCATGTGATGAATCAGCAAAATGGTAATGCAATGCAAAAGGTGTGACAATCTATACAGTGTGGGTTGCTCAGTACAAGACTTCTTCTTTGATTAAACTGTGTCGCTTTAAAAAAGCTTTTTTTAAAAATGCAATATAAACAAAATTAACAAATCTATAATAAATGGACAGTGTTCAGACACAGACTGGGTAAAGTGTATAAATCAGTGTTTCTCAACCAAGGGGCCTGCCCACTTGGGCCTCGCCAAACTTCTGCAAGATGACCTAAAATTATTTGACATGAGTTATACTACAATAATGTAACTTAAGTAAAAGGCTAAAAATTGCTTATAGTTACGGAGTAGGCCTACAATATATTAACACGCTGTTCCTGAGTCTGGCTTTAAATATGGTCTTGGACAGTTGGGGGCCTTGAAGTCAGAAAGGTTGTTATTGCCAGGGTTGGAACTTGCGAGGGTTACTTTGTTAGATTACTCAAGATCAGTAACGCATTCTAAATACTTTGGATTACTTCTTCAACACTGGTAGATATTTTCACTTGTTTTGACTATAAAAACTCTGCCAGTACAGTAAGACAAAATACACATGTTAAAAATACATTCTCTGAAAAACCTAAATATATTACAGTGTTGTTTCTAAAACAAGATGAATATAATTGATCTTGTTTTAAGGATTTTTTGATATTTTTACAGGAAAACAATTATTATCAAGAATATGATTTTTGACCTAATATCAAAGGTCTTACTAGAAAAAAAAAATATTATGATCCAACATGAATTTTCTTGATAAAAAAATATGATCGTGTCTGGTAACATGTGCATGTAAAATGGCTAGAAATAGCATTTTAGCTTAGCATAAAGCTGACAATTTACACTCATTTTCTTCTGCTCCAAACTTACTTCTCTGTCTGCTCGTATGAATGTAACATCATAAGAAAGTGTTTCACCACTGTTCAAATGCACTTTGGATCACATCATTTATATGTATAAATGATTTCCATCTGAATGGACTAAATATTAAATTAAACAAATGACAATAAAATGCAAAGTAATCTCTTCAGTAATCAAAATACTTTTTGAATGTAACTGTATTCTAAATAACAATTATTTAAATTGTAACTGTAGTGGAATACATATTCCAGTTACTTTTATTTCGTTGCTCCCCAACTCTGGTTATCACTAAAGTCTAAATAAAGAGTCAATAGAAAATTCTTTGAAACTCTAATGTTTTTCTTTCCAAATCCTCCAGCAATCCATCTATACGTGTACTCAGTTCAGTAGAAAGACTCTAGATGAGTTTTTAGTTTTGCACACCAGAGTACATTCTCTCATCTGCCACATATTCCTCTGAACCTCCTGAGGCAAAGTTAACTAACAGAAGACTCATTAGCTGTGGATGGGAGGATCTGATCTGCGGCAGGAGGAGAGAAGAGCAGTAGTTTGTGAAAACTGCCAGAGTAAGTTTTTTTGTTCTCAATTGGATACATTTCACAGAATCATTGACTCATTTCCTCAAACTACATACACAAAACACATTATAAAATACCACATTTCCAAAATCATACACACACACACAAGGAAAAACTCACTATTTGCTGAAAAACATTACCCACAGCAGTCAAAACGAAATTATCCAGTCAGTGTGTTGCACACACTAAGCATCGGTTTACACACATTACTGCAAAAGATAACACTTTCTCATATAAAATGAATTTTATTCAGATTGCAAAAAACAACAACAACAACACAAAACCATTGCCAGACACTTCAGAAACAGACATTTTATTTCTCAATTTGCCGTATTTACTGCATACTCAATTCTCAATGTAGTGTCCCCTTTTGAAAGAAAAACTTGGCCACGTACTGTAAAAGGTTGCCAAAAAATGGTGATATCATTACAGTATTGGCCACCACCATATTGACTATTTGAGCTTCTTGATTTGGGGTGAACCAATGTTTCTTTTTCCATTATTTGATGGTGTTCTCTCAATTCCGTAGAGGTTGAAAAGTTGGGTTTCCCAGACATAAGAAAGCGAAGTATTGTGCAAATAAACAATACTGTAAGAAATATCTGTAACCAACAACTTACATGTTCTCAGTTCGAAATGTCCTAATCATTCTAGCTATAACAATTAAGATGTGGCAGCCCTCTCTGTCCAGAAGCTGTAAAGCTCATGGTTGATGACACTATCATTCACAGTTGCTCTTACTGTACCTCATTTGATATATTTCTGAGTATGTGCTCTTTGTTATCCATGGTTTTATGTTTCGATGAGAAATTGTTTGACTTTTTTATATTTGAGACACCAAAGCATTCAATTTTGGTTGATTGTGTTTGCACAGGTGAGATGTGTTTGCCGAATTATCTCATTGATTTTTCTTTGTTTGACTCCCTTGGTTTTAGATTTGAAGAAGGTGTATTCACAATAACAGTTGTGCTGGACTTCAAGTTATGTGAAGAGTTTTGCAAAAATAATGCACGAGAACTGCAAATTGTGTGGAAGCAGGAAAATGTGTTAACCGCTTTGCATAACGGGTATATGTTTCTGACACATTAGCAAGAAAATTAATGAATTGGTGAATTGTTTCAGTCACAGTGTGTTTCCAATTGCAAAAAACTTTAATGATGGCTACTTACAGCAGGGTGTCCATTTGTGATTAGACACCATCCATCACACGGACAAGGGGAACACATTTGGTGTGATGTTGATAAATCAAATCAGCTCCTAATGATATCGCTCAAGGGGTCTTCCTCCTCATTTACAGATGTGCTTATCTTTTTTTTTAATCTCACAGAAACCTCTCCCCATCCCATAAATGACATTAATTTTAATCAAACATGTTGCATACAAGCATCATGTTTACTTAACTTCTTTTAGGCCTCTCTTGCACTATAACTAAATTCTACTATTAATTCAACAAGAACTACCAGTCCATTTGCAATTATTAAATAGATAGTTTCAGCCTTAGGTGTGCTCTTTGTGTGTGTGTGTGTGTCTCTGTGTGTGTGTGTGGGCAGGTTTAAGTGGTTTACAAGGACATTTTTTTAGGTTACAAACTGGTAATTACAAGGTTTATTATGATATAAATGTGGTTTATGAGGACATTTCTAGTGTCCCCATAATTCAAATAGCTTAAAAAACATACTAAACTATGTTTTATTGAACATGTAAAAATGCAGATTTTTATTTTTTTTTGTGAGGGTTAGGGTTAAGGGATAGAATCTATAGTTCGTACAGGATAAAAATCATTATATCTCTGGAGAGTCCTCATAATGATAGCTGCACCGACGTGTGTGTGTGTGTGTGTGTGTGTGTGTGTGTGTGTGTGTGTTGTGTTTCGGTTTAATATATTCAAGATTCTCTCCTGTTGACAACATTCAACACGTAACACTGCAATGGCATCATAATAAAATGTTCCTAATGAATTGTCTTGTCTTCCTTGCATATATTTAAATTTATACATTTACTATAACTATGTACTGTAACTATAGATTACACTGCACACTGACTATATAACTACATTCACATCAGTGTATATTTGTGTGATGATGACCTTTTAAATGTGCTCATATCAGACACTAAACTGAATAGGCAATGCTCCTAAATTGAGCCACATGTGAAAAACCCTCTACCCTGGCATGATCATCACAAGTGAACAAATAGAGTTTATGACTGCAAAACTAAACACAGACCTATGTTGGATTTGGGCCTGATTGAGCGGCAGTGTGAATGTTGCCTATGTTGATTTCAGTGTTTTATAAAGTATCCATTTGTCATACTTGAGTAAAAGTAAAGTTACCTTCATGGAAATTGACTCAAGTAAAAGTTAAAGTAGCTCACGAGAAAATTACTTTAGTAAAAGTATTAAAGTAACTGATATTAAATTTACTTAAGTATAAAAAGTACATATAAATTGCATAAATTATGGAACAGTTCATTAAACCCATGGCAACTTATTTGAATGGTGGTGCTCATCATTTACTCACCCTCATGTCATCCCAAATGTTTTTGACTTTCTTTCATCTGCAGAACACATACAAAGAGTTTTAGAAGAATATTTCAGTTCTATCGGTCAATACAAGTGAATTTCAAACTACAAAAAGCACATTAAGGGAGCATAAAGATATCCATACTACTACAGTGCTTAAATGCATGTCCTCTGATGCGATTCAGTTGGTTTTGGGTAAGAACAAATCAAATTGTAACTCATTTTTACTGAATATCTAGCCAATGCAATCTCTAAGCACAATCACAATTTCAAGCTTGATTTCAGTTTCTAGTGCTTGATGCATGCACAGAGCCCTAGGTGGCGATATAGGCAGTTTAATCAAACTTGAAATCCTGATCACCAAGGAGACTGCTAATGTCAAGATTTATAGTCAAAAAAGGAGTTATATTTTTGTCTTTTCTCACCAAAAAAACAATTGGATCTGTTCAGAAGACATTGGTTGAAACCACTGGAGTCTTATGGATTAATCTTATGCTGCATTTATGTGCTTTTTTGAGCTTCAAATTTCTGGTCACCATTCACTTACATTGAATTGACCTAAATAACAGCAATATTCCTCTGAAAATCTTTTGTTTGTGTTCTGCAGAAAGAAAATGAAAGTTATACACATCTTAGCAATGTGCGGAAACCATAAAACCCTAGTAAGCACATACTGTAGCATAAATGTGCAACAAAGCAAATATAACACTATAGCAACCACCAGAAAACTAGTTTTGCTTAGGCAAAGACCATACACATCTTCATAAAATATCAAAATAAATATTAATGGACATATTCATGAGAAAGAACTCTGTCCCCTCTGCCACATGGCTGCCTCCCAGGCCTCCTGACCCTGTCCTGTGGCCACCTCCCAGGCCTGCTGTCCTTACCCTGTGGTCACCCCCCAAACCGCTGGTCCTCGCTCCCTCCTGGAGCTGCCCCAAACCCACCACCGGCTCCGCACTGGTCTCCTGCTCCACGTCATGTCTCGTCAGGCCATGCCTCAAGGACCCCACCCCCCAGTTCCTATTGAACTCTGTTAGTTTATGTTTGGGCATCGGGAGCCACCACTTGTGGGGAGATTTGTCATATTTGAATGTGTTTATGTTTTGTGTTCATGTCTTTTATTTTGAAAATGTAGGTGTTCCTGTTTTCTCGTTCTTGTCATGTGATTTCCAGTTCCTGTCATGTTTCACGTGATATGTTCTTATTGGTTCCTTGTCATGTGACCCTCTTGTTCCACCAGGCTTATTAGTCCTGTCTCTTCATTGGTCTAAGTTTATGAGTCTTGTTATCAGTTCTGTTTTTATCATTGGTTCTTGTTTCATTGCTTTGTTATCATGTTCATTAGTTTAGTCTCGTCATTGGTTGTCTCTGTCATGTGGTTACACATGTTCATATATTTAAGCCCTCGTGTTTGCCATTGTCATTTGTCAAGTATTGTTTTGGTGTAACATTGTCAAGTCGTCAATGTTTGTTTAGTTTTGGATTTCACAAAGTTAATAAATACTGCACTTGTGTTCACTTGTTTTCGTCTGTTCCTGTCTTCAGCCTGTCTCAACATTACAATGACTTTTATATCAGGTCTTATCTAACTTCATATAAAATGAAATATCTGAAAAAACATCCAGTTGGAGAAATACTCATACAAACACAGTTAAATTTCAACTGGATGTTGCATTAAAAATGGAGAAGACTCCGATTACAAAAAGCTGATGGATGACTTTGTCTTGAATTGCAGAAAACAAATGCAGCTGAATATCACAAACATAAAAAGCTGGTGGTGGATTTTGAGGGAAAACCTGAGTCTGACTATCATTGAGGCACAGGACGCAACTGTACATCAGAGCAGATGACTAAAAATATGTAAAGGAAATTATCAGAAAGGACAGCTATACTAGATTTGATATATAAATTTACTGAAGACAGATGTTAAAGCATCCTCTCCACAACAGCGATTTTATGAGCACCGTGCTCTAGGAAGTGATATTGGAGATCTCTCTTGCCGTCAGCGATCAGACTTTATTATGCCATCTCTCCTGTAAAGCCTATATTACAGGAAGCAGATAGTTTTAACAGAAATTTATAGAAGTGTTTCTAAAATAATTTATTTCTGTTCTCATATAATTAATCATACTATAATAATCTCACCTGTTGTAAGTCTGTATATCTTCTGAAAATTTACTACAACATTTAAAGTGAGAAAATATAATTTTGGTGAATTTCAGTGATTTCTTTTTCTAAAATAATTGATTACTGTACACATATAATTGATGATACTGTAATAACATCACCTGTAGTTAGTTCATCTATCCTCTAGAAAGTTACTACAGACTTTAGAATGAGAAAATATCATTTTGGTGAATTTTAGTGATTTCTTTTTCTAAAATAATTGATAACTGTACTTATATAATTGATCATACTGTAATAATCTCACCTGTAGTATGTTTGTCTATCCTATGGGTAGTTGTTAGAACATTCTGAATGTGAACATTTATTTTACGTTTTTTTTTTTTTTTTTTTCATGTATAACTTAACACGTCAATTGAATGTATGAGTGGACATCTATGTTATGGCGTAGTGAGTGGAGTGTCCATTACATGTTCAACGAATGTCGAACGTCAAACTAACTTTACCGCGGTTCTTTCATAATGTTTAAGACTAAACTTGTCACATTAGTTAGTCAAAAAAGTACAATAAAATAACTCACTAGAGCAGTTTCTTGCCCAGAGGAGACACGTAATCTAGCGCGCGCTTCGCTTGTGATTTTGATTCAGATTCGTAATTCGCAAAATGAATCATTCAGACCGCTTTTTTAATCTTTTTGTTCAGTTCAAAGGAATCAAATGTAAACGATTTGTCTCTTTTGATTCTTTTAACGAATCACACATCACTCTCGCTGATCTGCATGCATTTTTGCACGTACAGCTTTTTGTTGTGTTCAGTTGCCAAAGTAACGAAAGGGTCTGGAGAAATTAATTAGAGTAAAAGTGTCAATTTTCTCTTAAAAATGTTGCTATGTGAGAGTAAAAGTCCAAAGAAATATACTCAATAAAGTAGAAAAAAAAGAAAAAAAAACTGTACTTAAGTACAATAACGTAGTGTTTGGTTACCTCTGGTTGATTTATGTGCATAGCCAACTGGAAACAAAACGCATGATGAATGGCATTGCGATAATGTTCGGATTTGGATAGTTTATTACAAGAGAGAAGAGCAGTGAGTGTGCACTCACTTTTATTTTTCCACAGTATTTATCATCAAAGTTGTATAAAGTTGATTGGGTTGATTGTTTAATAGCTCCAGGTGAACATGTACTTTGCATATGCTATAGGTACACTAAAATAATACAAATAATTCTGCCCGCATTAAGGTGACATTTTTGTTATGGGTTTATGGGATGGCCTGGATAAGTGTGAGACTCCCAGCCTGAATTTTTCCCCTAGTCTGGCCCCTGGTCATGACAACTTTTTTTTTTTTTTTTTTTTTTTTTTTTTACACATAAACAAAGCCACTATTCTAAAAGCTAAGCTTACATAACTTTTTAACACTATTTTTTACAGCCTTGCAATGATATTTCCATTTAGATTTATTGTTTTCTGACCTCTGCACTTATAAAAAGCAAGCAAGGTCATACAAAGTCCACAATACATACTGTACATAAACACTTATATAATGAGATTAATTTTAGAGCAACTTTCTTCAATGTTTTTTCAGACCAAGGACAAGTTGGTGAACGTTGAGAGATGCAGCAGGAACATTTGTGTTACATATTGTATAAAACTGAGTGTTGCACTGTAAGCCTGGCATGTCAAAAATAACATGTAAACAGTACCATTTTAATGTACTTACATACTTTATGATGATTACATTGCAAAGACTTGGAAAATGCAACATTTAGCTATATTAAGCTTCTTAACTTTAGCTTTGGTTTGCCTATTTTGATTTTGTATAATGCATATTTTCTTCTTTTTTTTTTTTTTTTTTTTACAATTTATTTACCACTTAGAGTTTTATTGGAAATGTTGTTATTTTTTATGTAAATTATTGGTGGACCCTCATCAGTGCCTCTGCAGATTCGCTGTTTTGACCCCTGTTTTTAAGGAATAATTCACCACAAAATGTAAATCCTCTCATCATTTACTCACCTCTCATGCCATCCCTGATGTGTTTCTTTTTTTTTTTGCAAAACACAAACAGTGATTTTTAGCCAAATATTTCAGCTCTGTAGGTCCATATAATAAAATTGAATGGTGATCAAGTCTTTAAAGGTACGAAAAGCACATAAAGGCTGCATAAAAGTAATCCATATGACTTTAGCAATTAAAGCCATGTCTTCAGAAGCGATATGATAGGTGTGGGTGAGATCAGATCAGTTTTTATGTCCCTTTTTACTAAAAAATTTCCACTTTCACTTCTAAATTCTTCTTTTGTTTTTGCCGATTCACATTCTGAGTGTATGTGGGCACCTACTGATTGGGGCTGGTCAAATGGGGAGATTTATTGTAATAAAGGACTTAAATATCAATCTGTTTCTTGCCCATTATATCACTTCTGAAGACATTAATTAAACCACTGCAGTGTTATGGATTAATTTTACGCTGCCTTTATGTGCTTTCTGGAGCTTCAACTTTTTGATCACCATTCATTTGCTTTGAATTGACTACAATATTCATTCATCTTCAACCACTTATCCTGTACAGGGTCACGGGGGGCTGGAGCCTATCCCAGCTAACACCGGGCGAAAGGCGGGGTACACCCTGGACCAGTCCATCGCAGGGCCACACATATACAGACACACACTCATACTCACATCCACACCTAGGGCAATTTTGGAGACACCAATTAACCTAGCCTGCATGTCTTTGGATGGTGGGAGGAAGCCGGAGCACCCGGAGAGAACCCACGCAGACACGGGGAGAACATGCAAACTCCACACAGAAAGGCCGGGGCAACCGGGGTTTGAACCCATGACCTTCTTGCTGTGAGGCGACAGTGCTAACCACTGCACCACCGTGCCGCCCTTGACTACAATATTCTTCTGAAAATTGTAATTTGTGTTCTGCTGAAGAAAGAAAGTCACACACATCTGGGATGGAATGAGGGTGAGTAAATGATGAGAGAATTTTCATTTTTGGATGAACTATTGCTATAATGCATTAAAAAGATCTTACTGCAGTAGAAGCTAGATGACGCTGTAGTGTCACACGTGCACTGACATCATGCGCGCTCTACACTTCCCAGAATGCACTACTGTGCTGCTAGCGCGGTTAGCCTTAGCTTACCGATCACATTAATTACTACAAATACGGCATCTGTACTTCTTTCATTTATAGTGGTCTGTTTAAACAGATATGCCTCCGAAAAAGCCAGCTCAAACTACAGGCAATAAGAAAACACAAGAGAAGAAGAAAGAGAAGATCATTGAGGTGAGATTTGTTTAATTTAGGAACTCAAGCAGTATGATGAACTCTGGGCCCTGTGCTCTGATTCACTGACATATTTCAGAAAAATTTCATGATGTTAGTGTCTAAAAATGAATGCGAGTTGCTGGATAATGCGTTATGTATTTGGCAAATAGAGTTAGACAAAGACTTCAAGCTGTTATTGTCATCTTGATGAATATTAAAGAGGAAATAAATCTGTGAAACGAGCTAGCCACTGCTGCCAACAGCACATATTAAGGCAGTGTGCCAACATCTATTGATCTAACTGGAAAATATGATGGATATGTATTAAATAAGCGTTTGCTTTAAAACTTTGGTGAGGTGTGAGCTAAAAAGAGCCCGAAAAATAATCTGATGACCTTTTACAAACCTATACAAAAGTTTCTGAACATCACAGGGCTTAATAGGTCATATTAACTTGTCATGATCAGCTTTTATTAAGATTGGCTTTTATGAAACACAGTGGTGTACATTTTTTAACGGAGGATTAATTTTGGCCTTATTTTACAAGCGTCACATATTATTGTGTTCTGCCTTATCAATTGATTATGTAACATGTTTGGTTTCACCTGTTGGATTGTTTTTTATAAAAAGGACTTAGTGTCATTGTCACTGAATAATTTCCTTCAGGATAAAACCTTTGGACTAAAAAACAAAAAGGGAGCTAAACAACAGAAGTTCATCAAAACGGTCACACAGCAAGTCAAGTATGGACAGCAGAATGCACGGCAGGTAACATTACACTGATGTCAGTGTTCTTATCTTAAGTCTGAAATCCCAAGCCAGTGATCTGGAGTTCTGTGATATTTTTTGTTTGTCTGTAGATTGCTGCCGAAGGTGAAAAGAACAAAAAGAAGGATGACAAGAAGAAGGAGCTGTCTGAGTTGAATGAGCTCTTTAAGCCAGTGGTGGCTGCTCAGAAAGTCAGCAAAGGTGACTGATGATGGATAAATTGAGCTCCGAATGAGAGATAAAAATGTATTTCCCCTAATCTATAGCCAGATGTCTGAGATGTAAAATGGGCAGCCACTTGTTTATGTGGCATTAAAGGAATATTCCTGGTTCAATACAAGTGAAGCTCAATCAGCAGCATTTGTGGGATAATGTTGATTACATCAACAAATTATTTTGACTCGTCTCTCCTTTTCCTGAAAAAAAAAAGAACGAAAAAATCAAGGTTAAAGTGAGGCACTTACAATGGAAGTCAATGGGGGACACTTTTTGGAGGGTTTAAAGGCAGAAATCTGAAGCATATAATTTTTATAAAAAGCATTTATATTTATTCTTCTGTTAAAATTTGTGTATTATTTTGAGCTGTAAAGTTTAATTTGTCATTTTACATTCATTTTAGGGTTTGTGTTGACATTACATCATCGGCAATGAAGTTGTAAAATTGTCTATAACTTTACACAGAAAAGGTTTGTAAGCGATTTATCACACTAACATTATGTTCACACACATATTGTTTATGCCTTGTGGCTATTCTTGGTCCATTTTTACTTTAGGGCTGCAACTAACAATTATTTTGATTATCGATTAATCTAGCGGTTATTAGAACTATTATTAAACTATTTGGCAATTATTGCAATGATTAATCATTAGCTCTTAACTGATTATTTAGCTTGTGCCACGGTTGTATTAAACGTATTTACTAACAATAAAGAGGACAAAATATTTTTTTTAAATACCGCTAAATGACATTCACTGAAATAAAGGAAAAAAATACTTTTAACTTTAATTCAGTAAAGAAATTCACTGAAAAAAAAATCCTATTTTCCATTTAAAATAGTCTAAAATACTTAAAACAAGATGCATTTACTTGAGAAGCAACATATAAGATATTTAGACTTGCTTTAAAGAGAATGTTTCTGAAATATACAGTAAGTGTATTTTGTATATTAGTGTTTTTTTTTCTGCAAGTGCAGTAAAGACAAAATATACTTGTATTCAAGATCTGTTCTCTAAAAGAATGTCTGAATATCATATATGCTGCTTCTATGAATGCAGTGTATAATGGGACGAAGACTACCTCTCATCTGTTCTGTTCACTTCATCTTTAACTCACAAAAAAACTAACTCTCGTTTTAATAAAGCTGCGTATTGCCAATTTTCTTAACGATAAGTAATGCACAGTGACATATTTTATGATTCAATAAGTCACGAGCCATCACATTATAATCTAGCTGCATTAAGTGTGCAAGCTTGAGGGACGATTGTCCCCACGACAGAGTGTACATCAGCATGATGCAGTTTCAATCTCTCCCCCTCAGATTGGGACATTTGTGGAACTCATAGAAGAGTTGACCGCACAGAGAAATGCCATTTTCGGAATTTGAGGTTATTTACATGATCTGCTTCTGTATTATTTGAACTTTAATAAACCTATAACGTGTTAAATATAACTGCATTAAAGATGTAGCGCTGGGTGTTTCCTTTAAAGATCTCCAGCTCCACTTATTCCACAACGAGAGTGCTTCTTTTATTGACTTATTTTGTATTTTTGTATAATTCCCTCATACTTTTGGATCTACATCACCTGAAGCTGTTTGGAAAGTTTAGAGTGCATCTGGACTTTGGGATGTTTTCTTTCTCTCCTCAGTCAGGCACAAACTGCAGTGCATCATCATTACAGTTTAATGTGATCTCATGTTACGTTAAACGAGATCAAACGACTATTTGACAATTCATTTTTGTCGACAATTTTTTATTGTTGATAACGTCAGCTAATCGTTTCAGCCCTAATTCACTTCCATTTTAAATGCCTCACTGTAACCCAGATTTTTTTTAAAGAAAAGGAGGGATGAGTGGAAATAAATTTGTGGCAATCAATAGTATGCCACATGCTGTCGATTGAGATAAACTTGTATTGAACCCTACTGTATTGAAGTATTCCTTTAAGAACATAAAAATTTGAAATATATGAAGTCACGAGAATAAACCAGTGAACCAGTTGCTCGTTCAAACAATGGTGTTGCTGGTTATGTGCATGTTGGACAGAAAATGGAAGACATTTTTAGAAAATGTCTCAGAATTTTTGGATAGAATTTCTGTTCTTCCAAAAGTAAAGACTACAGACTATTTCACGGGCATAACTTTGCAAACAAATCTGTATATAAATGGAATATGCAGACCGTCTTCCAAGTGAGCTTATAAAAAATCTGCTGTGCTGCCTGAATCCTGCGAGTTGTATAAGACCAGCCAATCAGATTGGAACTGTTGATTTAATTTTTTTGCCAGCCCTTGCCTTATTTGTGTACAGTAAGCATCAGACAGTATATTAACTGTCCATTGGTATGCCATCTGAGGATAATTTTGTCTACACCCATGTGTCAGAATGTCAGTTACTTTTGTCTTAGCTAGAGTTATGCAGATGTGTGTTAAAGAAAGTTCACAAATTATTAACTCTCATGCCATCGCATGTGTACATGACTTTCTTCTGGATAAAACAAATTAAGATTTTTAGAAGAATGTCTTTGTAGGTCCATACAATGCAAGTGAATGTTGACCAGAAATTTGAAGCTCCAAACAAGAAGGCAGTAAAAAAGTAATCCATAAGACTCCAGTGGTAAAATCCATATCTTCAGAAGCAATATGCTAGGTGTGGCTGACAAACAACAATATTTAATTCCTTTTTTACTATAAACGTCCACCTTTGACCAGCCCCAACCAGTAGGTGGCTATATGCATGAAGAATGTGCCAAAACACACAAGAATGTGAAAGTGGGGATTTATAGTAAAAAAAAAAAAAATGCAATAGACCTGTTGCTCACCCACATTATATCACTTCGAAAGCTGGTTACTTTTAAGTCGGTTACTTTTATTCTGCCTTTTATTTACTTTTTGGAGCTTCAAAGTTCTGGCCACCATTCACTTGTGTTGCATGGATTTACAGAGCTGAAATATTCTTCTAATAATCTTCATTTGTGTTCTGCAGAAGAAAGAAAGTCATACACATCTGGGATGGCATAAAGGTGAGAATAATGAGAGAATTTTCATTTTTGGGTCAACTTTTCCTTTATTTAATTTTTTTTCATGTTGAAATCAAATCATTAACAGAGTTTTGTCCCTCTTTGGAATTATTATTACTCATCAGTATGTATTGTTTGATTTCTGAACTACACAGTTCTACTTTTTGTGATGATTTGATGTTTCCTTTTTTGCTTATCAGGTGTCGATCCCAAGTCAGTGCTGTGTGCTTTCTTCAAGCAAGGCCAGTGCACCAAAGGTGATAAGTGTAAGTTCTCCCATGACCTCAGCTTGGAGAGAAAGTGTGAGAAGAGAAGCGTGTATGTGGATGGCAGAGATGAAGACCTGGAGAAAGGTGAGTTCAATATTACTTTCGTTAGGTAACAGTGTATTAGTGATTAACTGATTTGGGTTTTTGAATAGCTAATACCAATAGTGCATAGAGTTCAATATAATGCAGATTGATTTTTTTTTTTTAATGTAATTTTATCACAGCAAATGAGATGAACTGTTGTTTTGCATATTATAATAGTAAATAGTTATCAAGTAATATTTATCTAAAGTTTACTGCAAAAATAGAAATAATTAAACATTTTGGGATTGTCACAAGTAGAGATTTTTTTTTATGAACATTTCTGTTGTTGGTTGATTAATCAGTCTGGCTAATTTATTAACTTTTTGATAAATTGGTCTGATGTATTTGTCATATACTGTATGTGTATACTTATTTAATTTGCAAGGAGTTTTTAATATTGTAATCTAGTGGTCGAGGCCAATAAATCGGCCGATATTCAGAAATTTCCAGTTTGGCTGTTTTATCTTGAGGGTGCTAAGAATCGCATGCTTGCATGAGGAGTCATCTGAGACATGTAAACAACAAATGAAAGTTTATGTTGTTAGTGCCATCTCGTTACTAAAATAATAGACCGGTGTACAATTTCAGACATTAAATGGTCCACATATCAAAACCGCGGCAGATGCGTTTGAGCTCATGATGTTAAAGTGTTCGCCTGTTTCATTCTCTCTCCTCAACAGTTCCCTGTAACTTAAAATTAACAGGGAACTGTCTAATGATAAAAAGGCAATTTTCATTCTTCTGTTTAAATGAGATTTCTGCCTAATAGCAGGTGGTATATGACATAAGTTATTCATGAACCTCACAAGAATCTACCGCTTTCTTCTCGCCAAGCGCTCATATCTTCCTCTGAAGCGGCCATCAGCCAGGATCAAAACTCAATTCCTCTGATTTATGGATGCTGCATGACTGTCCGTTCATGACAAGCAGGCGATCCAGGCCACGTAAACTGTTTGCTGCTTTCTGGATATATGTGCAAATAAATGGATAAAATTGGATGACTTAACAGAAATCTGAAAAAACGGCTATCTGTCATTTAAAACACAATCTTATTTTAAGTTTTTTGTGAAATTGTAAGTAAATATAGTGCTAAAAATTGTTTAGAAATTTTTTTTTTTTTTTTTTTTTTTTTTACAATATTATATATGTTATTTACTATATTAAATTGTGTGGGATATCAGCATCGGTCATTATTGGTCATGTATTATGTAATTCTGTTTTTAACTTGCATTTTGAATTTGAAATTGCAGACACCATGGAAAATTGGGATGAAAAGAAACTTGAGGAAGTTGTGAACAAGAAACACGGAGAGGATGAAAAGAAGAAGGCAAAGACACAAATTGTAGGTTCTGGCGCAATTGATAATTTCAGACATCACACCAGGTTTGGGCGATAGGACGATGTTATTGGATATCGACAAGATCTTACAAAGATCCCAATGCCGATTGTGACACTAAATTGACTGACTTGACAATATCGGGAAATGGCAAAACCATGGATCTGGGAAGTTAACAAATATATTAAACAGTGGCTGGGGTGTAAAACAAGCACCGGCCAAATGCGACGAGGCTCAATCCAGTTCACAAGCTTCTGTCCAAATGTATTTCATGCAGGGGCCCGCAACAGGCGGATGACCTGTAAGACATCTCGTAAAGACGCATGACAAGAAATGCTGTTAGTCACAAAGGCGTGCTTGAAACACACTTTATTTATGTTCTTAAGAGCAGACAAAGAAACGCTATCAATGCTTGTGTCTGCTGCACAAGCTTTGTGGGACACACGCTTGTAAAGAGTTTTCACTCTTTTTTTTTTTTCTTGTTTCATTTGTCTGAAAAATGTTTGCAAGAATAATGTCATCTCTAAGAATGCTACAAATTATTTCCGATCATTTCAGGAGGTGCTGTGATTTCAGTTCGCTTTATTTCTATGAACCAGTTTGCGGTTTACATGCGTTGTGAACTTAATTCTTCAGGTTCAGTAATAATCTTTGTATTAAAAAAAACAAAGACAAAAGTGATTAAATTTAGACGCATTCATCCTGAACTTGAAATTGAGTTTGGTTTAATTTTCTATAGGCAGCATTAACTGTACTACCAAAACCAATACAAACACAAATTCGATAAGAACACACATTTGGCAGCATTATTTTGGGAACACAAGGGTATTTATTAGGTTTTTATTATAATTATTTTTACATTTATAAATGTATTAGTATATGTTGAAATTGACATTAAGATTAATAAATGCTGTAAAAGTATTGTTCATTGTTAGTTCATGTTAAGTAATGGTGGAAGCTTATTGTTAATTAACAATGCAATTTTTATGGTTATGATTTTTTTTTTTGCTCTCCTCGGAAAAAAAAACAATTAACAAATATTGTGCATTTGTTTTTAAGGTGTGCAGGTATTTCCTTGATGCCATTGAAAACAATAAATACGGCTGGTTTTGGGTTTGTCCTGGGGGAGGTGACAACTGCATGTACCGCCACGCTCTTCCTGTGGGCTTCGTTCTGAAGAAGGACAAGAAGAAGGAAGAAAAGAATGAGGATGAGATTTTGCTGGAGGATTTAATAGAGACTGAGGTGAGAGACGAGCAAAGAGACGAGTGTCTCACAGAGCAGCCTTTATTTGAGAAATGAATGAGTCTTGAAACGGTTCCATCGATTTGATCTGTTAGCAATTTTCAGAAGTTTTGTAAAGATCACCTGTCATTCTAGCGATCTGCCCTTGGACCGAACGTCACTCGAATTACTCTGGAAACATTCTTGGCCTGGAAGAAAAGGAAAAGGCAAGAGAAACTGGCTAAAGCCGAGCAGGACATGGAGAGAAAGAAAGCCGACTTCAAAGCTGGCAGGGCATTTGGGGTGAGTAAATATGATGTCACTTATAATGTACTTTGTTTGCATGAACAGCAGCACAGTTCAACTGAATTAAATGGGTATTTTGATAGTGATGTCATGATTTTACCAGTGAGTGGCAGTAAAGCTTTGGGATCAGGGCTAGCTGTTTTTACTGTAACCGGGTTCCTAAATACTCATGTTGTTCTACACGTTGTCTGTAGCTTTAAATGGCACACATCTGTTTCATGGATTGCTTTGTAGGTCAGTGGAAGAGAAGTGTTCGAGTTCCGACCCGAGCTTGTTAATGATGACGATGAGGAGGCTGATGATACTAAATATGCTACAGATGATGATGATGATGACAATGAACTTTATAATCAGGTATGAATATCTCCTGCTTTTTACCCAGAATACAACATGACCCCATTATCTTACAGACTAAACGAAACAACTAATTTTACTTCAGCCTTTTACATGAAAATAACATCTTATTCTTAGTCATCTTATTTTCATTATTAAAGGAATATTCTGGGTTCAAAACAAGTTAAGCTTAATTAACAGCATTTGTGGCATAATATTGATTACCACTAAAATCTTGTCTCTTCTTTTTCTTTAAAAAAAGCTCAAATCTATGTTAAAGTGAGGCATTTACAATGGAAGTGAATGTAGCCAAATAGTGAAGGGTTTGAACAGAAATGTGAAGCTTACAATTTTATAAAAGCACTTACATTAATTCTTCTGTTAAAACTTGTGTATTGTTTGAGCTGTAAAGATGATTAAATTTTTAGTCATTTTAGGGTTTGCTGACAATACATCATCATGGCAACAAAGTTATAAATTAACTGAAAAATTAGGTAATTTTATCACACTAAAATGATGTTTACACGCACATTGTTTGTCTTGTGGCTATAACAGTCAAAAATTGACTTCCATTTTAAGTGCCTCACTGGAACCAAGATTTTTGCTTTTTTTTAAAGAAAAGAAGGGGCAAGTCAAAATCATTTCTTTTTGGTAATCAAAATTATGCCACAAATGCTGTTGGTTGAGCTTAACTTGTATTGAACCTGGAATATTCCTTTAATGTCAAGGCTGCATATGCATGGCAGGCCCTTGATTTGTCTTGATATACCCCCCTTAATCTTTCAGCCTCATTAATATGATTGCATCTGCAGGTGGAGGATGTAGAGGACATTCAGGATATTGATATTTCTAGATTTATCCCTAAAGAAGTGGACCACGCAGGTATAACAGTGGCAGCAGCTGACCGGTTCACTGCCAGAGCTCCTCCCACAAATGACACGGATGGTAAAAGGCTTTTCAATATCTTCTATCATTCATGCAGAATTCATTTAATTCTTTTAAACACAATTTCTTTTTTTTATATTTTCACAATTTAACAAATTCTGACACACCTAAAATATATTCCTTATGATTTACATATACAGTATAAATATATTTTTGTAGTGAGGCCAGTGAAAATGTTGCAAGAGTAAAATCTGGACCACTGGCCTGACTGACAGAAATAATCCTCATTGTTGAGCCCTGACAGTATTTCAGAAGGCAAGCACTTCTGTGTAGAAAGTGTGGTATAACTGCTCTTAAAAAAATGATAATAATAATAAAAGTGTAAACGTAACATTTCACTACATCTTTTGCCCTCTCTAGGATTCTATATTTTACACAGTAGTGCTTTATCTTTGTACCAACCTAAGAGTATCGTACCTTGTTCTTCCTGAACTAATGTAATAATTAATGATTAGCAGCCCTCGACATTGCGAGTAAGTCACTCGCTTGTGCGACTAAATTTTGCGCTATGAGACTAAAATTTGTCTGTTATTAGCCACTGGCTAGTACATATTCAGATTTTACTCACCAGAGTTATGTAGTGGCAAAGCAGAACTTATGCACTGCGTTCCATTTACTGATTAAGAAGCTGTCGATTAAGAAGCTGACTTGTCGTTTACTGCATGTTTTGTCTTGTAAATGCACACTCTGAAGGAAATTGACCTTATTTAGCTGCAGCTGCTTGAGTTCCAGAGGTGTCTTGATCATACTGTCTCCATCGCTTTAGTTGAGCAATGACATGCCATAATTACATTGCATTTAACGACGTCAACTCTGATTTTGCTTAAACTTTTTCATGGACTGTTTTTACAACATACTCTGTTTTAAAGCATGGGTAGAGACCAGTTACAGATGTCTGTTAGAAGGTAAAAGTGTTGGAAAAGTGCTTGTAGATTTAAATTTGTGAGTGTGTGTGTGTATAATAAGTCCAAAGACAAGATCATGTCTCTTAAAATCCTTTGTTATTTACAGTCAGTTGGCAATCAAAAAGATAAAAAGAAACATTATTTCTAATCATACATAGCAAGATGAGAGAAAAACAACCTTGCAAATACTCTCTCTTAAATGTGCGCCAGAGATATTCTATACCGAGATAACAACCTCCCCATTACTGTAACGATCAACTAGTGTGTTACGACAATAAGTCACTGTTTGTGTATACCATACAAATGAATGGAGAGGGCCATAAACCGATACCAAACTGCAAAATTGTCCTTGTCTTCTCTTATAAAGCATAAATGTTATCGTAGTAATTTAAACTTCACATATGGTTTATTCCAAATCGATTGTTTAGTGCAAGGTTTCCCAATTAGTTTTCACCAAGGGCCAAATTCTGTCAACAATACAAGGTCAAGTGCCAAGGCCCTCGATGTAATGACAAAGTGTTTGTGCTGCTGCTATTATTATTATTATTGTTGTTTTTATTAGATTTTATTCTTAATGTGCACTATTATTGTGTATTGTTTCACATTACCTTGTGTTATATTATCCAGGCATTAATCCAGACATTATAAAAAGAGTAGTTGGCTTCAGGAGTAAACATGTTAAAGATTAGCGGATGGGCTCAATTCATTAAGTGATGAGCTGTTTCGTTTTTAGCAATTCAGCACATTGAAGGTAATTAACATCCTCAATAGACATCCATAAAAATAAAAATCATCTCATCGCCAGTATACCACCATAGAATATCTATGGGACTGCAACATTATGCAATTTTATGCTAAGCTTGTAGGTTCCGTTGTTAGAAGGGCTCTTTTGTGCGTTGCGCTCATTCAACCATAAACATTTGCTTTCGGAGCTGCCGGTTTTCTTGAGGAGAAATTAACAACAATTAAGTGCTTTGTTTACATATCAATGAGCTGTTATATTGGATTTAGATAAAAGTTTTTCCATGCTCTTGAAAAAAAAAAGTTTTTTTGGAGATACATGCTTCTCATCAGAGAGCGACGATATGTGAAGATGCTCGCTTCTTGGATTGCTTTTATTTCAGTTTTCAGTTGCATTACACTTTCATGTCATCAAAAGTCTGGTGAGTAAAAGCAAAAACTTACTAGCTTAGCCAGTGGCGATCTTTTCCAATGTGTCCGTAGATGGTTGATTAGGTGTCAGATATCTTCTATAAATGGCATTCTTTGTAATATGCTGATGTCCCAGTGATCTCTGTTGTGGTTCTGTTCTTCCTATAGACAATAAATTGAGCGAGGCCTCAGGTGGCTCTATAGAGAATGGAGAACACAGCCAGGATGAAACACTGGAGGATGGGGCCAACGAGGAGGAGGAGGAGTCAGAGGCAGTGCCAGTGGATGAAAACCTTTTCACGGGGGAGGACCTAGACGAACTGGAGGAGGAACTTAACACACTGGACCTAGATGAGTAAAGACTGGGACTATTCCATCATTCATGAACTACACATGGCTTGAAGTGAATGACAATATTTTCACAAATAACTGCTACCAAAATTGCCATATCGCAGACAGAACTGTTGTTTCTGACATGTGCCCTCATCACTCGAGGTGTCCCAGGAAGCTACGGAAGAGAATGGAGTACATATGTTTTGTGTTCTTTCTCAAATTTGATGATTTAAATTTTCCCTTTTACAGTTTTTTTTTTTTTTTTTTTTTTTTTTTTATTGCCCAATAAAGCACAGTCAGAGGGTCTTCCATTTAGATCCATGTGGTTCTACTGCAGGAACATAATATTGATTAGGCTATTGATTTGATACTTTCATTCTCTCGTAATAAGACTTGATTTAATGATCATCTTCATACGATCAAGCTACTGAAATAACAAAGCAAAAGTTAGAATTTCCCTCTTCAAGCACTCTTGGAATTGGATTCCCCCTCTCTTCGGTGATATGAAATGTTGCTTTAATGAATACAAAGATTCGTTCTGTGGAATCATTTCAGTTTTTAAAATGTAACCAAATGCATGCCTGTATCAGGATCAGAATGTAATGGCGAATAATTGTGACGCTGACTTTCAAGTGTTCAGTAATCAATTGATGAGATTGAGTTGTCGAATGTAAAATGTATTGGATGCAGATGTGGTATCTGGCCTTACAGAAGGAAATATGGGAAAAGACATAATTACTAGTAAGATTTGATGTTTTGGAGTGCTTTTGGGAAGTTTCAGAGAGCCAACGATGAGCTTGAAAGATGTACTAGTAATGTCTTTCCTTTAGTATTTAAATGCTTTAAACTGCCTTCCCACAAACACCACAAAAAATTGTAAATAAAAGGATATCAGATACTGATTTTGAGTTGATGCCTAATTAACCATTAGAATTGAGAGTGGGTCATTTAAGACTTTAAGTGCTGTTTAGTTGTAAAAAAAATAATTTTTGCATCTCAATTAAAGGGAACTATTAAAACTAGGGCTGCACGATTTGAGGAAAATGTCATATTGCGATTTATTGAGGTTAATATGCGATTGCGATATAATAAACAAATGGTATCATGAGTCAACTTGCTTGGTTATCTAGGAAAATGCACAAATAGATTACAGATAATGCTGAAATGTGTATTTTTCAACTCAAACATACAATCTAGCAACAACTATAAATGCACATTGTAGAGTGCACATCAGCATCTTCCCGTCTTGTCTCCCGCTCAGTTTGGGTCTCTTCTGCGACTGGTTGAAGCGGCTCTGACCGCACCGAGAATGTCAGTTTGTGTTTATTTACATGGCACGCTCCCGTATTATATGAACTTTAATTAAGGATAAATTAAAGATATATCGCAAAGCTGTGATCTGTGTTTCTGTCAGACACTCGAGCTGCAGACAGTGGGGGTGAGAGACGAGCGTCTCCGTGTTAGCGTGCGCATCACCTGGTGGAACATTAAATCTCTCACGGTCTCAACTCGCGCTCAGATTGCGCTGACCGCACAGAGAATGACAGTTTTGGAGTTTGTGCATGTCACGCTCCAGTATTATTTTAATTATTGTTGAAATAAAGACATATCGCCAAGCTGTGATCCGTGTTATTTTTTCTGGACACCAGTTCAGTGTCAGTCTGCTCGGTGTCCATCTTCACCTGATTTCTGAACACCGGAAACTCACATGACTGCACGTGCCACTCCCTAAACTGAGACTGATTGGTCATCTTTATTAACCTGCGATGTAGAAAATGGGCAAACAGCTCTCAGAGAATGGGCTGTCATGTCCACACATCACATGCACTTATTTATTTTAGAATATCGCAGCATTTGCCGTCATAAAATCGCACAGGCTGACATCGCGATTGCGATATGATTAATCGTGCAGCACTAATTAAAACATTTTGGCTGTAACAATTTCTGGTGCATTGGCATGTCAAAGCAAACAGTTGTTTGTTCTAAGATAATATTTTAGTAATGTACAGATCATCAAACAACCTTTTAACAGATGTTTAGCAATAGCAACGGACCATAAAGATTCTTAATGTGGCACCGATCCACTACTTGCTTAACTTGGGCTGTTGAGAGATACCTGACTTGCAGAGAAATGGTCAGAGGACTGGCATTTCCTTTGATCTGAACGAGAAAGCACCTCGCCCCTCTACTCATTCATATGAATAAATGGGTCCTTATTTTGAATGGAATGACTATATATTGCACAAGATTCCCACAGTCATGGAACATCTGGGATTAGGCAACTTTACAATAGAGTTTTCCTGGAAAAGCCATGGAAATTTCCATTGTGTATATACATTTTTCTAGTAATGCTCTACTCGAGCCATAGTGAGGTCTGAGTTAAGAGTGAATTTCTACTTTAGGTGGGTTCTATTAAATGTGGATAGGTGATTGTCCAAGAGTGAGTTTATATAAAAAATCCCAGCCATGACTAGGAAAAAAGTTAATATTTTTGTTAGGCAGAGTCAAATAAATAGAGTAACTAAATCACTGCAAGAAATTAACCTTTATTTTTATTTTATATAGTAGTTAAATAGTATTAAAGGAAATATTAATAGTGGAGGTGGGAAATAGGAAAGGAAATGTGACAAAATGGTGGAATCGAACCCGGGTCCTCCACACAAGAAATTCATATATGAACTGTCATTACACCACACGTGTAAGGTGGCTGATTGCACCACCTTTAGTGAGCCACTGGTGCACCCCTATGCATTGCAATACCTTGCATACATGTTTTTTGCGCCTCTGGCTACAGACATGTACTAACGTCACATTTGCCTCCTTTTTAAAAGTTGTTTTGGTAACACTTTACAATAAGGTTGCATTAGTTAACATGAACTAACAATGAACAATACATTTTTAGCCTTTATTAATCTTGGTTGATGCAAGTCACAACATATCCTAATACATTTTTAAAATCAAAAGTTGTTGTATTTAACATTAGTTAAAACACTTTGAACTAACATGAATTGAACAATTGTATTTTTATTAACTATAATTAATGCTGTACACAATATATTGTTAATTGTTTGTTCATGACACCTAATGCATTAGCTAATATTAATCTATGGAACCTTAATATAAAGTGATAAAATTATTTATTGTAACAGTGTATATGAAGTGTAGAATTTTCTTCTTGTAGAAAATATAAAGCAGAAAAGACACTATACATGACATTTGCTGACCCTTCAAGTTGCACAATGTTGTGGTTAGTTTTCTATTGGTTAATAATGGAATCATTTGATATTAAACATATCTTTAAAAGTATTAGTATTTCCTAAAATAAACAAAATTAGCTCTCAAACCCACTGGGGCTCTAAAACCCTTAAGATCTATAAGCCTTAAATAAAACTTCTAAATTTATACAATGTCCAAACTCATGTGGTTGTCTTAGGTTAGATATTAATGCCAATCTGTTTGTCATATAATTCATTCTTACCACATCGGTCTATTTTGAAAGATCTAGCAGGGTATATTCAGAGTTCTTTTACTAAAGGAATAACACTCCACTTTTGGCTTGGAACAAGACCAGTGTCTACACATTTTGAATCCTGTATCCTATGTGGTCAGTGGCCAGAAGGCTGATAAACCATTCAAAGAAAACCTCCAGATTATATCATAACACAAAATAATAAATAAATAAATATTTAAATTCTCACAAAAGAAGGGTGCTTAAGACTGAACAAAATCTTATTTCATATTAACTTCCCTTTATGAAGGAAAACGTTAAAAGGGCAATTGTTTTCCTGTATTACAACAACAGTGTGAATCTGGATCAAGTAAAGATTGACAGAAATTATGTTAAAGGAATAGTTCACCCAAAAATGAAAATACTCACATTTACTCACCCTCTTTCCATTCCAGATGTGTATGACTTCCTTTCTTCTGAAGAACACAAACAAAGATTTTTAGAAGAAAATCTTAGATTTGTAGGTCCACAGAATGCAAGTGAATGGTGAACAACATTTTTAAGTTCAAAAATCATATAAAGGCAGCTTATCAGTAATCCATTCAGTGGTTCAATCAATGTCTTGATAGTGCAAGATGATAGGTGTGGGTGAGAATCAGATCAATATTTAAGTGCTTTTTTAAGATTCAGTCTTCAATTTCACACTCTAATGTTTTGTTTGTTTTTGGCCATTCACATTCTTTGTGCATATCACCACCTATTGAGTAGGGAGGAGAATTTATAGTTAAAAATGACTTAAATATTGATTTGTTTCTCAACCACACTTGTCATATCACATATGATCTGAAGATATGGATTTAACCAACTGGACTACTTTTATCTTTGAAAAAGATTGAATATTTTATTTGAATATGACAAAAATGGTTCAAAGTGAAGAACACCCTTTAGAAGTATACTGGAGTACTTAGTATGTTAGTTAGATGATCACCAAGCAAACATGATTATTCCTCCACTCTGTCACATGGTCCCAAAAGCCCCTTTGACCACATGCATTTCCAGTAAGCTCTAAAACAAAAGTGACTTTGTTCCCGAGAATGCCATCTGTGTTCCAATGTCCCACTGGTGCCTTTCATTTCCACAAGAAATGCAAGCTTTTCAAACCAGTTACAATAATAATACTTTGAACTGTAATACGTTTAATACTTTGTGTTTAGGGTTAAAACTTAACTGAGACAAGCCAAACATAAAAATCACCCAATGTTTTCTCTTTGTGACGAGTCTGTTACCTCTCAATGAGGGACCCGGGGGGATTTACACAGTGCATTCTTGTAGACATTCTTCACCACTGCATGAGTCACTGACAGATATGAATAAAATACTCTCAGATTCGGAATAGTGATTTGCCAAAGCTATCTTGACCTTGTAGATAAAGTCTGGTTCAAGGACTTGTACTGATAAAAAGGCGACAGCTAGTTTCCATCTTTTGTATATAGTATATTTGTGTAATGATGCATAGCATTTAATTATAGTTATAAAATTATGTAAAATTTGGGTCTTAAAGGTGCACTTGTTAATTTAAGGCTGATTACTGCAATAAAGCCTGTAGTATGCAGCTGGTCGTGTGATTCTAACATGGCAGCCCCCATGAGGTGATACTCTCCGTGTAGAATAAAGCAGCTTTTATAAAGTTACTGATATGACAGGAGTCTTCTTCTGGTGTGAGCAGTCATGATGATATATATATATATATATATATATATATATATATATATATATATATATATGTGTGTGTGTGTGTGTGTGTGTGTGTGTGTGTGTGTGTGTGTGTTTAAAAATTTAAAAATTACCAATTACCATTACTGTGTGCCTTTAAACAAGCCCCAGAGTATTAACTGAAAACCAATTTAAAGGAATATTCCGGGATCAAAACAAGTTAAGCTCAATCGACAGCATTTGTGGCATGTACCACAAACATTTATTATGACTTGCCCCTCCTTTTATTTAAAAAAAAAAAAAATCTGAGTTCCAGTGAGGCGCTTACAATGGAAGTGAATGGAGGTCAATCTCTGAACATTAAAATACTCACTATTTCAAAAGTATAGCCACAAAACATAAATAATATGCCTGTAAACATGATTTTAGTGTGAGAAAATCACTTACTAACTTTGTGTAAAGTTATAGCCAATTTTACAACTTTGTTGCCATTATGATGTAACGTCGACAAACCCTAAAATTACTGTAAAAATGACAATTTAAACAACTTTAAAGTTCAAATAATAAAGTTTTACCAGAAGAGTTAATGTAAGTGTTTTTATAAAAAAGTATAAGCTTCACAGCTTTTGTGCATAAGCCTTTAACACCTCCAAAAATTGGCCTCATTCATTTCCATTGTAAGTGCCTCACTTTAACCTCCATTTTTGCTTTTTTTAAAGAAAAGGAGGGACGAATCGAAATTCGTTTTTGTGCAAATCAACATTATGCCACAAATGTCGATTGTCGATTGAGCTAAACTTGTCGATTGAGCTAAACTTGTTTTGATCCCGGAATATTCCTTTAAGCGCTGTCTTTGAATAGTTTGCCTTTTTAAACACAGGGTGGTGCTGTTTCACTACAATGATTATGACCTGCTCGAGTTCATAAAATGAATTCCACTTCCCTGAGATAACAACTTTTTGCGGCATTTAAAAACAGTCAGCCGCGAGCCATTACCAGCTCACACATGCCCATTTAAGTCATGCCGGCGACGCTCACCGATAAACGCTCGGCTGTGGAAATCTCGCATGACGTCACCGTGACGTTTCAGTCGCTTGGTTTATTTTCACTTCCTGTAGAGTGGGACATCCCGCTGTTGCTTCATCCGAGTTGGACTGCATCAGTTCTGTGTCCTACTTTATAGGTTTGCATTTATTTTACAGGATAATTAGAAACGGATGGGCTGTATTGCAATAATGTAGGTGACATTCCTAGGAATTGATATCGTGATAGTGTTTGCGGTGATTTAAACTTATTTTGTGTATATTATGGAGTGTGGCATCTGTGCGGATCTTTTGTGCTGCTGCTGAGCTAGACATCCACCCACAAACACAGGCGCGAGCTCCGTCTACTCTGAAACTCTACAGACCTCAGAGATACAAAACATGGGCGAACATCTCTTCTCCTGCTGGGCGCTAGTGGCTCTTATCTATTTCAAGCATGGAGTTTCATTTAATCTGGACATTAGCAAACCCTCCGTTTTCTCTGGACCTCCAGGAAGTTATTTTGGATTTTCGGTGGCTTTCTTCAACCCTGACAACAAACAGTGAGTAAAGTTGTATCCCAAATTCTAGTTAGCTGCCTATCTAGACTGACACATTTTAGACATCATAGAATCGTGCTGATGGTTAGAAACTGTACAAACTCCTGGGCATCATAAGCGCGTTAATGCCCAACAATACTGTTTAAGATATATCCATTGACTATTCAAATGCTCTAGAGCAGTGGTTCTGTGGTCCAGTGGAACTGGTTTTGCTTCTGGACCTAGATTTTACATTGGACATCAAGTGGCAACCCAACACCGTAATTAACGTATCCTGTGGATTTAGTGTAGCCTGGGTCACATTTTCTTTTGTCTTTCAGAATTTTGTTTATGTTTTTCAAAGAAGAGGACATGTATCAATTTACAATTTACCAAAGTAATGATGAGCGAGATAGATATATATATATATATATATATATATATATATATATATATATATATATATATATATATATATATATATATATATATCGCTCATCATTACTTTGGTTAGGTCAGTATAGTTAGTCTTTATAAATAAATATTTTTTTTTTTGCCTAAACACATTTAGAAACTCTAACTACAACTGTCACATTTGTCACAAAATAAAATTAATAATAAATAAAAAAATGGGTTCAATAGATTCCACTTAATAGATTAACTATTTATCCCACGGGGCTGTTGAATGCTTGATTCTGATTGGTTGACGGACATTCAAAGGTGTGCAATTATTTTTCAAGTAAACACACGGCTATGAAGTAGTTCCAGGTCTTGACCGCATAACGATTCCATTATACTTTGTCAAATTATTTGTTATTTCAAAGAGGCCTACAAGAAAAATAGAACACAACAAAATAACAAAGTAAATCGGTAAGAACATCAATCAGTGTCTAAAATGTCCTACATTTATTTCAATTTCGGTTAAAGAGTCCTTGCGTTCCCTCGTCTCCTCCACCTTTTTCACACCACCTTTTTACTCCAGTGTAGAAAAGCAGCGCATCCTCCATTACTAGTTCTAAAGTGATGTTTTCGAATTAGCAATGTAGGCTTGAGCTGTATTAAAGCTAGATGCACTTGATCAATACAACAGTTTCTATATTACAGGTATCTGAAATATCTGTGTGAAAAACCATGTAATTTGAAAAACCTTTATTTTGGCAGATGCACAGTTTTGTGTCTTTTCCTAGTCAGTGTTGTTTACAGAGGCAGGGCTGTCTAGCTGTTTGAGAGGTTTGATTTCATCTTTATACTAGAAAATTCTCTCTAGAATTCTAATGTGTTGTATCAGTTTTGTGGTCCGCGGCACGATATCGAGGGAAGCCTTGTTGACACACTTCAGACATACATAGAACTTGCGTGAATTGATTGCGTTTGCTTTCAATGGCATCACATTTTCAGATAAGAAGCATATTTAGCAAAGTGCAAAACCCGAGATGAATATCATTAAATTTGCCTCGGCGGCCCAACATTTCTCTTAGGCCGTTGAAAAATTTCAATGGACCCACATCTTGAGACACACTGCTCTAGAAGAATAATTAAGTAACTATGTTGCAAAAACAATAATCAGTCTGTTGTAAGATGGGAAATTGGTTTCACACATTAAGGCTTTGTGAAGATGTAAATTCAGTTACAGTCTTGTAATGGTGTTTTTTAAAGTGTAAATGCCATTTCCCCTGTATTGCAGTTTTGGAGACTGTTTGAACAGCTCCTTTAAGGACAGGCTCCTCAAGTTTATTTGACTTTTAGTTATTTTTTGGTCACACCTTAATTCAGTGTCTGTGGTACAGTGCATTTCCTTATATAAGTTCAAAGTAACATAAATGAACAGCTAAATTACAGTTCAACTGTTTTGCATGTAAATACACATGGTTTCTCTCTATTACTACAGTAGTTAATTTTTGTAACATCTATCTTAATATGTGTAACAGACACTGTAAAATAAAGTGTCATCCTTTTATTGTCTACCCTCTGATTACAGATTAAACATACTGGTGGGTGCCCCCAGAGCCAACACTTCAGATCAGACTCCCTCAGCAGTCACAGAGAGGGGAGCTGTCTTCAGCTGTCCTTGGCAAAAAAGTGGCACATGCACACAGATTGAGTTTGACAGCTCTGGTAAGCATAGCAATGTGTTTTCAGCCATTATAGTGTAATTGCTTCTCAGTCTTGCTGTTATTTAAAGCTTTTTAAGTGTATAAATTCACATTACATGCTAGTGGAAGAGGAATTGGCGTTGTTATGGGACCTTCTGAAATGCCTGTGGCTTATAATGATTTATTAGGTCATGTGTCCGCTTTGCTCTACATATTTTCAATAGATGGAAGAAACATAACAGAGGAGGGAGCCTGGGATTGTGTTAAGCTCATCTAGTGCAATTGTTGTCACAGAGCGTTGTTTTTATTTCACATGCTTGGCAATGACCTACAATGACACTTGTTTTAAAAGAGTGGACAGACAAGGGGGGTTCCTTCACACTTCATAAAATTTTGTCTTGGCCTGCTAACTGGTCTGCAAATGTACATAGGGGATTTTTGTTTTTGATTGTTTGCTAGGCTATATTTATTAAAGAATTGGCCACAGAATGTATGCAGTTCAAGAAGGGTTTGAATAAACAGTTTTTATTTTATTTTAAAGAGCTAAATGCGTAGTGCTGTATTGAAAGTATCACTATCACACTACTACACCATCATAATGAATGCTTCTGAAAGCATAAGCAATCTTAACTGTAACAGGATTTTGTTTAGTCTTCAATTTCTATGAGGAGAATATATGTGCCAGCTTGTGCCGTATCTCATTGGCATTCAGTGGTGCTTTTAGGCTGGTCTGACCTGATTTTCCCTGCAAGCTGGATTGTTAACTGGTGTGCTTAAGAGTTCTCACAAACTACTCTGTCATTTTCACACTTAAAAATTATTTGTAATAGAAACATGCACTAGCCCCAATTAGTATATGGACACTTAAATAACATTAACACTTAAATATTTCCCTTCGCCACAGCTCTCAAATCTCATACACTGTTGCGTGTATTCAAATATGTTGCATGAAGACGTGTTGTGCCAGTTTTGGCATCAATTATGACAAAGTCTGTTGGTCATGTGACTGATTACATCAGGGCAAGTTTGATTATGTGTAAGTGCGGATGCGATTTTATAGCTATAGTGAATGGGAAGATTTTAAGTGAATTAGTGATGGGAATTTTCAAGTAATTGTTTAGTTGACTGCTCTAACCCACAAAAAACATATGGCTATACTTTTGGAAAAAGTTAGTATTTTCACATTCAAAAATTGGCGCCATTTACTTCCATTGTAAGTGCCTTTCTGTAACCTAGATTTTATGGGTTTTTTTTTTAAAGAAAAGGAGGGACATTTCAAAATAAATATTTTTGGTGTTCAATATAATGCCACAAATTCTGTTAAGCTTAACTTGTATTGAACCCGGATTATTCCTTAAAAAAAAATATGACACGTAAAGTGCATGAAATTAATTTTTTGGTGTACTCGCAAACATACCAAGAATGGTTTCCAAATAGGTTAACTTCAATGCTTTTATTTTTGAGTGAACCACCAACCCTCCGATTAGTGGCCGACCCACTCTATCACCTGAGCCACAGCCACAAACCATTAGGCCAATAAAAATTGGGGGAATAAAAAAAGATTTTAAAATATCAGCAAAAACACTTGCACTCACACAGAGCTTACATAGAAGCCAATACTGACTGCATTAGCGTAATGCACATATATAAACTTTGAGTCTACATAAAGCTATCACATTTTTTTAATTTCACATGTTTTTATTCCGAAAAATACACATACACACATATTGGTCATATAAGCTTTTGAGTTTCTGGTACTTCTTTGCATTTTCTTACCAACTTAAAAGCAGATCTTCATCAAATGCGCAAAGGAAAATCGTTTTGCGATTTTCCAGGTAGTGTTTTTTTATAGTCCACTAGCTGGTGCAGAAGGATTACTTGATTAGACGATTACTTGCACACAAATTTTCATATGATGATTAAACAAAGCTATCAAATGACAAAATACTTTGAATATAGCGCCCACATCTTATAGACTATGGCTGTACTACCAGAAAAATCACCATCCACTTTCATTGGATGAAAAACAACAACCAACCTTTTGCAAAACATATTTTGTGTTCCATGTAATAATAAAACAAATATGATAAAGGCAAAGGTGTTTGGAACAACATTATGGTGAGTTAATATTTATAGAACTTTCACTTTCGGGTGAACTACTCCTTTAAGTGTCCAAATGCTTGTATCTTCACTGTATCTTCCAATGACCTTCAAGATACTTTAGATTTCAGTTGTCTTTTTATAGTTGTTTATTGCATGAAAGACATTTAAAATTCTTCTGTTTAGTACTGTTTACTCATGCATAACCTTGTCCTGACATGTTTTTATTGTAAAATATGTGGCTTTACAAAAGCGTTCTCTGTTCTGGCTGACCCGCTTACTCTAAGGAGCAAGCTCAGTCTAGATTACAGCTAAATGACAAAATACGAGATGGAAACCATTTATTTGGAACCAGCATGGTTACACAACTTCGTTTCCATTGGGCATCTGTACCACCAGCCTCCCTTATATGTTGTTTGGCAGTAATTAAGTACTTAATTCTAGTAAAGCCTGGGTGTTGTTGACCAGCTGGATGACTGTGTTGACCACGGCAAACATTGGGAAATTCCCAGCACAGTGATACAGACAGATGAACAGCTGGCGCTTACTGAGGCTGAGACTGTGGCTAAGATGATCCAAGGCTGCAGGGAGGGACTAAAGATCTGTTTGACAAAATGTGTGCGTAGATGAATTGTAAAGCCCTAAACAGATCAGCTAACAGCTCTGTGAGTGTGAACATGTAGACTTCACACACTGCTCTTAATTATGAATATGTTGAGGTTGAGTTTTCATAGTTTACCCCAAAAAAATAAAAATAATCTCATCATTTAGGCTACTTAACCTCATGTTGTTTCAAACCCATTTGCTGTTTTGTGGAGAACTCTTAAAGAGAATTTTGAAGAATCTTCTTCAAGCAGGTCTTTCCCATACAATGACTGTTCATGTTGACCATGTAGTCAAACTCAAAAATCACCATCAAAGTACTCGACGATTCAAAGTCATGGAGTATGGGTATGGCCACGATACATGCAATAATCAATGATATTTGACTATTTTGAGTGCTGTATTTGATTTGATATCACAGGTAAAGGAGAAAACTATCAGTGAATAAATAATTACATTTCAGTCTGTTCCTCACACAAAACTAATTTATGGCTTCAGGCTTGGAATACAGTGTGATTTGGTGCTTCAAATTTTGGCACTCATTCACTTGTATTGTATGGACCAAAAGTCTTAATTGAGTTCTACTGAAGAAAGAAAGTCATACTCATCTGGGATGGCATGAGGGGGTCAATGATGAGAGAATTTTCATTTTTGGGTGAACTATTCCTTTAAGGTGAATTTTAGTCTGAGGTTTTAATAAGTAAAACATACCTTCCTAACCTAAAAGTTTACCCTTAACCTAACAAATAGTGTCCGAAAAGATAAATGAGACATCCTTGACCAACACCTAACCCTGATAGAGTTTTAAAATGCAAATTCGGAATAGAAAAAAGAAAATGCATTAACTGAAGCAAACATGTCATTTTGTATCGCTTGTATGCCACTTTCACTTTAGTGTGTCTTTGGCTGGTCTCAAACTGCGGCCATCAATCCTAAAGTCAGATGAGCTAGCAAGTAAACTAAAGACATAGGAATAAGTGTGTATATGTAGGAGGGTCTGTAATACAAGTGTTAAAATGTTTTGTTTTTCAAATCATGCATTAAAGTAAAAGTTTTTTTATATCATAACATAGCGGGGGGTGAGTAATAGAATGAAAAATGTGTTTTTGTAAAGTCAAATCAGCATTTGTACTCGTGAATTGTGATAATAATTCACAGTTGTTGTTGTGCCTCTAGTGTTAATTTCTCCAGGAAACTGCAGCGAAACATAGAGAGCGGCACGTAGTTTTCAAAAATGTATAGTAACGTTCAGTCTATGAGACCAGGTTGTTGAAATGACATGAGGATGAGTAAAAAATTACAGAACATTAGATGGAATTGTTTTTATTATTATTCAAAATGTGAATAAAAAATATCCACATTTAAATATCTGTGAAAATGTATGTAATATTACAGAACTGTAGAATGATTTAATTTAAAATGTATATGAATTCTCTCTACGTTGGAGCACTTCATATTCAGTTAAGCTGTCACGTCACTGAAGGATGAACAGTCCAGAGCTTCCATGTCGAATTTACATGCCTCGTAACCTGTGTCATTAGTTATATATATATATATATATATATATATATAAGTTATATAAGTTAGCTGTGCTTGCTATCAGCTGAACTGAAAAGCAAGAATGGTAGTGTGTGATATTGAACATGTCATGAATAGATTCAGCTGCCAGTGGTCGTGACCATGGATTGAACTCCAGAAGGTAGGTAGAGAGAGAGAGAGAGAGAGAGAGAGAGAGAGAGAGAGAGAGAGTGAGAGAGTGAGTTGCCAATCGGCGTAGCAACTCGACTTCATATTTGCATTAAAGTGTTTCATTTATGAACTGATGCTTCTGTCACGTCATCCTTTTGAAATCAAATGTAATTAGAGGAACATGGCAGTGGATGAGATTGAAGTGAGTGGAAGGGAATTGTCCACTACAAAGGGCTTGATTGCAGTCTTCTGAATCTAATTAACTGCCTTTGAAGTATTATTTCCGTCCCTCGTCCCACCCTTCATTTATTTTTTCTCTCCCCTTCTCCCTTTCCTCTGTCTTCCCCATCACAGATGACAGGAAAAATTCCAAAGGACAACCAATGGAGTTTAAGTCCAATCAATGGTTTGGGGCTACAGTGCGTTCTTCTGGGGACCATATACTGGTCAGTCATTATATTTTTACTCTAAAATAAAATTGTACAGGGCTCAACAATAAAGATGTTTTTTTTTTTTTTTCTACTTGCTATGTTGGACCAGTAGCTAAAGAAATGTACACCCCAAAATTAAAATTATTTAATTATCAAGATATGTATGACTTACTTTCTTCACCAGAAAATATTTGAAGAAAAATATCTTAGCTCAGTAGGTTAGTAAATGAATCTCTTTTGGTGCAAAAAAAGATAAATATTTAAGATAAATATTTTTTACTATAAACCATCGCTTCCGTTAGGCTTCACAAGAGGTTGGAGTCCCTGTGGTTTCTCGTGTGACATTCCGTTGCCATGATACAGATGTATTCTCGTGTTTTTCACTTGGGTTGAGATATCCAGGAAATGCAAATAAATGTGGCAGTGCGATTACATCGCATGCATACTGCTGCAGAACAGAAGCATGATTTAGTTCACTTTTTTTTTTTTTTACATAAATATTTATCTTTTTCGCACCAAAAGTGATCGTGTCACTTTAGAAGACATTCATTTAACAGCTGGAGTCGTATGGATGATGTTTATGGAGACTGTCTGTGATTTTTGGAGCTTTAAAAGACAAATCTCCATTCACTTGTATTTTAAGGACCTACTGAGATCAAATATTTTCTATTTTTCTTCAAATGTGTTCTGGTGATGAAAGAAAGTCTTACAAACCTGGGATGTCATGTGGGTGAGTAAATAATGAGAGCATTTTCATTTATGGGTGAACTTTCCCTTTAGGAATTATACTTGATCTGGGAAAACTTTTAGGCTATTACTTTGACCATCCTTATTGTCAAGACCTGTTGCACATTAGAATCATTTTATCACTATAAAGCAAGTCTTAAGTCTAAATGATTTAACAAGTCTAAATTATGTCGGTACATATTTTCTGACATACTATTCAATATGGAACCTAATTTTCAGATGTTGCTCTGCACAGTTACATTTACAGAGAACATGTTTGCTTGTCACTTACTGATCTGCACTTACATAGTTGTATCTCTTTGCAGGCATGTGCTCCCCTCTACCAGTGGAGTACATATGGATTAGAAGAGAGAGAGCCTGTCGGAACATGTTACTTGAAGAAAGGCAATAGCATTGTGGAATATTCACCCTGCCGCTCTAGTACGTACATGATCACCACGATTTACCTCATCTCAGACTAGCTCTAGTAGCCTCCCTCAGAAATGTCTTGAGTTATATGGGATATGGCTTAGTTAGGTATCATATTAGTCATGTTCTGTCTGTCTCTCATTCTCTTATGCACACATGGCTTTAAGACTTGTCTGAGTTAATATGTTCCTGTTAGGCAGTGTACCAGCAGTGATAGGGTAATGACATCTGTCTGAAGTTTGTGTTCCTGTTTCTTGCTCTTTTTTTTTTTTTTTTTTTTTTTTTTTATATATACAGACTTCCTTAAAGCTATTTCTGCTTGTCTTGAATATATGAATCACTTTGAATATTTTTGTCTAGCCTCAAACTCACCTGAGGGACAAGGCTTTTGTCAAGCAGGTTTCAGTGCTGACTTTGTGAAGGTATCAGTTTAATCATATCATCTCAGTATATTTTTTATTATTTTATTTTTATGTGTACCAAAAATGTGTGTGATTTATATTTGAGATATGTGATGCTTAACTGTTAGAGAATATTAATAATATGTCTGTCCTTCTTATACAGGTACAGTACTTATCTTCTCATATACAGTACTGTACACTGGTGTCCAAATGTCCACTTTAAAAATCATTAGTTCAAAATCTAATTTAAACCTAGAAATTAGTATGTTTTAACACCATGGTATAAAATTTATTAGAAATATTATTCTTATCAAATAAGCATAATTCATGTCATATTGACCATGTTAACTCTATTGTACGAAATGTCAGATTTCTTGCTTCCCTTGAAGCACACAAGATGCTCTTTGGAATATTGTCAAATCTTGCTGGAATGACATGGATCGTCAAGTGTTGCACAACTTGTCATAACCGTTTGAGTGCATGTTGTGACGTGCAAAATACTACGAAATTCTGACAATGTGTGGCATTGTGGTTCATGTTGTATTTTTTAATAACACTCATGTTGCTGTTTTAACCCTGCTGTTTATGGTTAAGTCTTTAAACTTAAAACATGTTTTCTTGTCTCCTTCAGAAGAATCGGGTTGTTATTGGAGGACCCGGAAGCTTTTATTGGCAAGGTAAACTGGTTTATTTCATTATCCCTCTGTGGATTTGACACTGAAAGGCATAGGGGAAACAACAATGTGTTGTGGACGTTTCTGGACGTTTTGTGACTAAGAGAATTTCTTGCTTACAGGGCAAGTTTAAATACATCATGCACACACAAAACAGGCCACTGAATGTTTGCACTACATCGCCTTTCTCAGAGGAGAGGGAACTGTGTTTGTGTCAATAAATAAAGCAGAATCATATGCTATCTATTGTAGTGGAGATGTGGCTGTGGTTTTGCTGAAATAGTATTTTGTGTGTTGCACTGTGTAATGTTGTAATGGTTGTTTACTGAGTCACAGTAATTTTATGAAATCATAGGGTGGGGTCACATTAGGGGCCGTGCCCAGAAAATGCATTTAATGTCTAACACATCTTTCACTAATATTATGATATGCGGTGGAGGTTTGTGGAATTTAAAAGCATTATTAATAACCGTTTCTTTTTACTGCGTTTTGTTTTTCTACTGAGTCTTTTTTCCTGTGGGTAGGATAATTATACACGGCAGTGTGGGTAAAATGGTCTCTTATATGTGAATCTCAGCGTGAGATGGTGTTATAGATAAGAAGCTTGATTGTTGGCTAATTTTAGTGTTAAGGGACAGTGGAGTAAATCACTGAAGAATTCTTGTGTTTAGAAAGGACCTATGATGAAAATAAATAGGTTTTGCACAACAGTAAGATTAATTGATAACTTAAAAGTCATTGTCGGGCACACGTCTCTGTTTATAGCATGTTGGGGAAGCAACATGCTAAGCTACAAGCTAATCAAATGGATTTGATTAGCCTATTTAAAGTAGAGAGAGAGAGAGAGAGACTACATTACAAGGTACTAGCAAAGTTATTTAAGAGGGTAATATATAAATAACTTTTGGATAAATTTTTTTTTGCATTGTGCAAAACTGTAATGCAAATGCAAAACTTTGCATATGCACTGTAGTTTTAAGCAGTAACTAATTAATTTTTCTTCAAAAAGGTGGCAAAATGCGACACTTGGATATCTTGGAACACTGCGTGATTACTCTGTTTTACTCAGTTTCACAGTATTTAGTTAGCTGTGTGACATAAAAACCGTGTAGCGTTTTGTCATGCTACATCAGAAAATGGCTTACTGTGATAGCTACACTGCTTTGAAAACAGCTGAGCTACAGTCAGACTACTGACAATGTAGTTATGTTTGTCCCATCATGACCTTTAGTTAGTTACTCACTAACACTGATGTCAAGGAAGTCTGTAAAGATTAGAGACCATAAAAAGAACAACAAAATGCGTATGCAACCTTATTTATAATCTGTAATTACATATTTAAGAAGGATGTAATAATTTAATATTTTGGAATTAGGGCTGTCAATCGATAAAAATGTTTAATCAAATTAATTACAAGACAAGCTGGTTAAATAAGCGAATGAATCGTATACATCATTATTTGCTGAGATAGGCCCCCAAATAAAGAGAGCGCATATAAAAAACATATAATAATTTAAATATTTATAAATAGAATATGTTGGGAAGATAATACATATATAATAAAGATTGAAATTCAGTTTTAAATCAATTGCTTTATTGTGGCAGATGAGTAAAGCATTGATTAATGTCTTAAAAGTCTTAAAAACTCAAGATATTGTTTGTTTTATTCTCATTTTATTGAACAAGCCTACAGTTGACATCAATCTGTTTTGCACTGAGTTTGTAAATCTGTCCTGTTCTCACAGTGTGTTCTTGCATTCATCTGCACTATTTTTAATTCTCGCTGTATGTGCATGCATCAAATGGACGTGTTTAGAGCATCTCACTGGTATTAAGCATCATAAACGGCAAATTCGTATTATGGTTTGTCAAGTTAAAAGTAGTAGAAACTTTGAAAATCGCGTCTCATGTTTCCTGTATTCTGTTGTGCTTCGCCCACCAGTTGTGATTCCTCCCAAGTAAGCGGTTTGCATTCTGTGGCTGCATTGCTTGTGTGAGGTTTGTTGAGGCACACTGCCATCTATTGACATGGCTCATAAAAACAGATGTACTTCAAGCTTGAATTGCTCATATGGTAGGAGAATCCGTACTTTTATTATGGAATATGGGTACGTGTCGGGGGCATGATTAATTGTTTGTTTTTTATGCGCTATTTTTATATAATGAATCGCACTAAATGAACGTGTTAAATAGACAGTGCTATTTCAATTACATTTTCGCCATCTGAAATGAACATTAGAAATGTCCAAATTCAAAATGAATCTTTCTGGTTTAAGAATTTTATCTGCCCATTTCTTTCATACGTATTTGTAATAGAAAGGTCTGTATTTGTGAAGATGATATTTGTGCTATGTCATAAAACTTTTTTTCTTTCCAGGTCAGCTGATCTCAGATGACATCACTGAGGTCATCAGCAGATACAATAGGGAGTTTTTTTCTTCTTACAGTAACCAGTTATCAACCAAATCAGCTGGGGCTCAGTATGATGACAGTTATTTGGGTAAGTCTATTTGCGTCTTTTTGTTGTCTCCTAAAACTTGTAATTATGTTTTTGTGGTGATTTATATTTGCTATAGTTACCAAAACTCAGGTGAATCATACGGTAGATGACTCTCTTTTAGGTTACTCAGTGGCTGTTGGAGATTTTGATGATGATGGTGAAGATGGTAAGAATTGTTTCTTTAATCATTTCAATGGCTCATCAGTTAATTTTAGTTAAAAAGCACTATGAAAATTCTGATACTAAGAAACATTAAAGATGCCATATTTAATTCTTTTTTCTGTTTGAGCGTGTCATGTGGAAGGGCTCATCCCTTTTAATTTTTTATATTTATTTAATTATCTTTACATAAGCGATATTCCATGGCTAGGTGTACGTTAAATGGTTTTAATCATGATGTGGAGGTGAAGAATTGAGTATTCAAATAGACCATAGTATAAATCAGTAATGAACTTTGATTTGCTATTGCTAGTCGGTTGCAGGTGGTATTAGGGGGTGGGACTTTCTTATTCTAGAAAACATTTGATTGGACAAAAAGCTGTGTAGTGCAAGATGAGTGATTTATATTTTTGGTCCATTTTTCTGGGAGATAAAGAGTGTATATTTGTCTACTAAAGATTTGTCATCTTTTAGGATTACAGTAAGAATATAAATGGCTTCAAATCTAATAGATGCACTAAAAGCCATAAATCCTGCCAACAAACGGTTTTGAACGTTCGTTTCAAGAGTATACATCCCCAAGCCATTGGGATATTGTCATAATGACATGACATTGCTTGCGACCGGTGTACACAGGGAAGAGTCAGTGCCTTGATACAGCTGACCTGCTCCAGATAACAGGCTCTAACATTTCTTAGTTAAACTGCATTAAGAGAATTACTTAACACTGGTTGTTCTCTGCAATGAGATATAAGCTTCATTGCTGAATGATGGTGTTGTTTCCAACTTATTTCCAATTTTTTTCTGCTTTTAGATTACATCACAGGAGTTCCTAGAGGGGAAAAGGCTCTCGGTTATGTGAGTTCAATACTTTTTTGGTCATGATAAAAATGTATTGAAGTGATCCAGTCCTGCCACAAACAGCTTGCATGAGTCTAGCTCTGATTTTGTCTTGTTAGGTCAACATTTTCAATGGGAAGAACATGGAGTCTATGTATAATTTCACAGGCACACAGGTGAGCATTAAAATAAATGTTCCCACCTCATTTGACAAGTGTTACGCTGATCCACAGACATCAAAATATGTGTCATACCACAGCATAAAACACAGCTGAGCAGACTTGCCTATGAGCAGCCACTGGTCCCATGGCATGGCCATGTTATGCCATGCGGTGACCCTTGTGGTTATGACCCAGCTCTGTTTGACATTTGTTTACCAGCAGAGAGTTAATGTCCTAAACCCACTCCAACATCTGGAAGCTATTGACGACAGTGTCACAGACACACAACGTTGGAGGCAGAGAGAGAAAGAGGAAGGGAGGAAGGGGTGTGGTATTGACAGCCCAGGGTTTTTGGCTGATTGTGATTTCTACTGTACTGAGTAGGGCTGGGCGAAATGGCCCAAAATATTATCAAAATGTTATTTTTTCATACTGTTTGATATTGATAGTTATCGCGATATACATTTCACCCATTAATCGGGGAGGAAATGCTTTCCAGATGTTTGTTAGACCTCAACAATTAAGGCAAACATAACTTGTTTGTTTACAAGTAAACCCCAAATGTTAAGCTATCTTTAAAGTATACTCCGTGTAGGATTTAATACTACATAAGGTGTGTGACCTGTTTTCGACGAGATTTCGCCAATTTCATTGTATTCAGCGGACGTTTGACTCCACTAAAAGACTTGCTTGTGACATGCCACACTCCTGCTAGGTTGCATTAATGCAACATAAGCTGGATTGCAAACCACAAATAATCATCACAAGAAGATTGTGATGGCTATTTGTTATTGCTGTCTTGTTTGGTACAAAACAATTTCATATTAACCAGATAGCTAGCTAGAGGCTACCAAGCCTCATTGCCGGTTTGCATGACATCAGGGCGAGGTAGCCGCAAGCCTGCAAATATTTCCTAACAGGCTGATTTTATCACTGGTTTAGTTAGATAGTTGTGTGTATAACTTTGCCGAACTGCTTGTGTTTTATATGTACGTAGGTATGTACGTACGTACACACACACACACAAAACCCTTCATCTGGTGAATACGTAGACTATGAATAGCTTAATTTGTTTAATACTTGTATATGAACATTGTACCTGGGCCAATATGTCTATACATCTATTTAAAAAAAAAAAAATTAGCCGATTAATCAGTTTTCAGCCTTTTCCATCACATTAGTTATCGTATCGGCAAAATCCACTATCGGTCGACTTCTAGAATGAGTCCAGTTTAAAGAACTGTGTCTAGATCTAGGAGGCACCCAGGGGAATTATTCAAACTGACAGCTAGAGGATACACAGTGTATCTGTGACCGTATCAGTTTCAGGCCAAATGTTTATTAATTTTTAATTTTTTTTCCCAAACAGAATAGGATGGCAGGCTACAAAAGTACTAAAAAGTTATCCACAATTTCTGCTGTACAGAATAATGTTTTGAATGTATAATTTCTGTAAAATTAGTATCACCAAATGGAACAGATAGCCCTACCCCAAACTCACGCCATTTTTTGAGCCAATTAGTATGTTTACATGCACTTTAAAAGTTTGATTTTTGTTGGACTAAAACAATAATATGCCTTTTATAAAATGTCATGTATGCACTTAGCCTGACTGAAAATGATTTTTGCAAAGTCAGACTAACAGACCTATGCAATTGTAGCTTTGCATCATTTTGGATGAATACATGTTAATCATATCACAAATGGATCTGCAATTTGCTTGTGCTTCAAATGACAGAGATGCACGACGTGCATTTAACTCACTATATTCGATTACGCATTGTGTCATGTATACTTGGACAGACAGATGAAAAATGTCGCTTGTCTATGCAAAATCTCCTGCTGTAGCTCTATTATTACTCTATTGTAAGTTTACACTTTTCATGATGACTGAATCAGTGAATCAGTGGCTTTTATACTGATATATAAGCACTGAAGCAGGGCACAGAGCTGGGCATGAAGCTGCAAATGTCATAGTGTCACATTCAATAATTGCAGGTTGCTGTTTTCACTAATGTTCACTAATACCATTAGTTAGGCTATATGTTTTGTAAAGAAAACAGGATGGGATTGTAATTTCAAAGTATAGTCATGGTACATTAGGTATGCTCCAAAATAGAACTAATATCCTCTGAGTAATACAGTTTATTTATTTATTTTTTTGAAACCGTGTTCACGCTAAAACTCAAATCTAATCATGTCTAAAGTCTTTTTCTCTCTCAAACCTAGATGGCTGCTTACTTTGGTCATTCTGTAGCTGCTGTTGACATCAATAATGATAAGTAAGTAATGCTGTACACTCTGCTATTTAATGGTTTAGAGGTTGATGATTGCTGCACAGACCACAGTTTCCTCTTCTGAATTCTTTGACATCCTTTTTGGCTGTATACACAATATCCATTCATGGACTTTTGGACTTTTTAAACAATATTGTTCTTTGCAATCACTTTGCTACTTTGTGGCAAGTTAACCTAACTTGGATTTATGCACAGCAATGTTTGAGAGCTCCTCAAGATAACATAACCTACATTTCCCCAACAAGTTGCTCTGTGCCTGAACTTGTTGGAAAGGGCCCTTTTTTAATACTTAGCTTAAAAGTTAGTTCTGATAAGCTTTATCTTTTACAGTATTTTTGTGTTTATTACTATAAGTTCAACAGTACTCTGCTAGAAATGGCAGTATGAATTTCCGTGCTGGTTTTTGATTCCTTTTTTTTTTTTTTCTGGTGAAGCTGGTTGACAAGGAAGTCTTGCTAGTTTAGCTGGTTAACCTAGCAACCTGGTGATTAGTGACATGCACACATTTTTTTCGTTTGTTTTTTTAAGAGAAAAGAAGGAACCGCCTTTTTAACAACTTAAGTTGTACAAAAAAAAGTGTAGTGTAAGGCCTGTTTGTCTTTGACATTTCATTCTGCTCCGTGTCAGTTCTGAATACTACTTGGAATAGGGCGGAACCTTTGCTATGTGTCCGGGGTTATTACACTGATGCACAACAGTGATTCAGTGTCAGTGATAGAGAAGGGACCTCTTAACCATATTTGATTTGTGAGTGATGCCTCAGTATCCCTGGCATGGTGTTGCTCTTCCGTATTCCCAGGCAATTTGGATACAGTATCATTACATGGCCAGTGCCTGCGTTAAAAGCAAAACAAGACGTTTTCTGCAAGCACTTCTCATGTGGAGTTCAAAATGGCATGAGTGCTGTAGCAAAGTGGATAGCCATGATTAATATTAAGGAGGATGAGAATTTAAAAGATTTAATGCCCATTCCAATAAATACTCTATCTATGGGAGTTCTTTCAGTTAGTCAACCTCCCACTTAGACTTTGGGAAATGCTTCATGTTACCTGAATAGGTATTATTGCATATATTTGCCTATATTTGTTTTATATTGTGGAATAATTTGTTTGGAAAATGTTGTAAGGTGTCAAAACTCAAATAAGGGGAATTGTATAATCAATAATCAATAATTCATAATCAATAACTGATCATACGGGTTATGAGTTATCACTTACAGTTTTAAATTATCCCTAAAAGGGAATACGTTGCCAATGTCCTTATATGGGCCAATAAACGCAACGGGTTGCGCTGTTACAAATATAGGCAGGCAAAAATAAAGCAATTGTATACATCAACATTCAATCACAACGGATTATAATTAAACATTAATATATCAATTGTCTAGAATCGTTCGATTCTCGAGATACAGTAACTCCTAAGGGGATTAATTTGTCATCTAATAGTCTGCTCGCCAGCGAACTGACCGTGAAATCTTTATTAACCCTTAAGAAATTATTCGTATAACTTAGAAAGGCAGACTATTTCTCTTGGCCACGAAAAACAGCTTCCCTTTTCTAAACAAAAATACTATTTAAAGTATCAACAGTTTTAGAGCTCATAGCTTAAAAATCGAACATCTCAGGGACCTCGAAATCATGAACAGACAGGTAGAGTTAATCAATGAATATAGTATTTAATACAGGAAAACTACGTATATATCGGTGACTACAGTTACACGGAATAAATGTATTTACAAACACAATAAACCACAAACGGAAAGTGAAAGCTTAAAGAAGGTGATAGAAAGAGGGAGTAAGATAACAGTTATGGTAAAAACACACAATGGAACCTTAAACGAGAGTCACCGAGGAATCACAAATCACCCTTTTGGGGCGAACAACCAAACAGCATTTAGATCTCGAGAGGGAATAAAATACTTGCATATATATAGCTCTCTTGTGTTGAATGTGTGTGCGTGTTGGTCTTCTTTTTGGTTCCTTTCCGGGGCGAACAAAGTCGCAGCAAGTTTAAAGTTCCTTTAGATGACGTTACCACAGAGATAATTCAGACTAAGTTCTTTTCACTCGTAGGTGGAAATAAACACGGAGAATTGTCTAAGAATGAAAACAAAAACTAACTAGAACAAACAAAAGAAAAAGACAAACTGAAGAGAAGAGATGGTGACGACCCAGTCGAAAGAAAAAACTAAGCAACGTATAAACTGGAGTTCCTTTCTTTTAAGGAAAACCTAATCCACGCTTCTCTGAAGCGAACTGTCCAATCGTTGTTCAGAATCTTGAGCGGGAAAGTTTCTTTGTCTTGTCAGGCCGATTCATTTGCATATGTTATGGCCGTGGCCAAAATTCGTCATTTTTCCTCCGAAGATGATTAAACATAACAAGACACATTTTATCATAACCTAGTACATATATCTGGCTCAGTCAGACAAAGAGGAGTACAAAGACATCAAGCACGACATATAACAATGATAGGAATTCAAGTTTACATCTCAATGCGTAATTACAAGTATTTATAATTCACTTGATACTACGATAACATCATAGATATTCCAATAGGACACGGGCAAACAGACAAACGTAAAAACATATCAAATATATCTCAGTAAAGTCTTTAAATTAGGAAATTCCTGAAAAGTTCTTATGTGTGTGTGGGTATATGTGTGTCTTGGAGAGGTCTCTTACTCTCCCTTCCTAGACTTGAGAGGGTAAGATTAGGATCTCTTTGAAGCTCGCAACGGCAGGGAAAGATCTCGTGGGTGTTGTCTGTTCACACTCAAGGGTGTCATAGAAGTTGTCATCGAACCATCTATTTTAGACTGGCTGGAGCCGAAGGCCTAATTTACCTTTTGAGTTCAGAGGCCAAAAGCTCTTTGGGTTTTAGCAAGAATGTGCATTACATGATTCATTGATACGCTACAATGTTAATAAAACATTGTTACTTATTGTTTTCATTCATTTAATTTTCTAATAAGGCTTTACTAAATGCATTCTGACTGCAAAAGAAGTATATATATAGAGTAAAATTTAAAGGAATATTCCAGGTTGAATACAAGTTAAGCTCAATCGACAGCATTTGTGGCATAATGTTGATTACCACAAAAATAAGTTTTGACTTGCCTCTCCTTTTCTTTAAAAAAAAAATAAATCATAATAATCTGGTTTACAGTGAGGCACTTACAATGGATCGATAACGTCGACTTATCATTTCAGCCCTACTCAAAAATCTGAGATGGTACATGCTGATCTTCTCAGCAGAGTAAACCTAGTATTTCCCCTAACAGGATGATGGATCTGTTGGTTGGGGCTCCTCTGTTTATGGACCGTGGCTCAGATGGGAAACTGAGGGAGGTTGGCCAGGTGTATGTCTACCTCGGCAAAGGGGGCTTCACCTTCAACAGTGTCATCAAACTCACTGGCTCTGAGATTTATGCTCGATATGGAAGCTCCATCAGCAGTGTGGGAGACCTCAACATGGATGGATATAATGGTGCTATTTTGTATTATCTCACTCTTATGTACTGTATCTGTATGCTTTTCAAACAAACATAACAGGAAGTTTGTCCAGCCCTGATCTCTTATGTGCCCACGATGACTTGTACATAAATGGTCAAATATGATCATGGATTTGTGCTGTTTCCACTGTTGCAGACTTCCGTGCCCTATCACGTGGAACAGTAATCTTGACACTTGAGCTGTGACTATAGCCTACTATCACGGTGTACAGATGTAACAACAACACTAGTCATTGTTGTTGCTTGATAACCTTGACTCGACCAGTGCTATTTTTAATCGCTCCATTCTTTCTCAGATGTGGCCATTGCTGCACCATATGGAGGACAGTTCCACCGCGGCCTGGTGTATATACATAACGGGCGTCCCACAGGGCCAAATCCTATGGCCTCTCAAGTTCTGGAGGGGACGTGGGCATCTGCTTCAATGCCTTCCAGTTTTGGTTACGCCATGCACGGAGGCACTGATGTGGATCAGAATGGATACCCCGGTTAGATTACAACACTCACATCCTCTTTTACACACACACACACTTTGAATTAGCTGAAACTGATTAGATCCTGTCTTTCTCTTGCTTTGCTTCTCTAGACCTGATTGTAGGGGTGTTTGGAGCTGACAAAGCTGTTCTGTACAGGTACTGTACACTCATGCTTCTCTCACTTTGAAGTCACACATGCATTTGATAGATTTTATGATCATGGCCGGATAAGCTATTAAAAGTGCTCTCATTTCAGCAGCATTTAATTTGGTTTATGTGCAAGTAGTGAAAGCAATTACAGCCTATATTAAAGAGGAAAAAACATTGTGGAACATTCTCATGTACACTTGGAAGACCACCAGACACTGATTGACATTCGTACTACACGCGTGTAAGGGAAAATGTATATTCACTCAGTCACTAAAGCAAAATGAAGCAAGGTGCATCAGGATCTTATGTTCAACTTATTACACAGCTACTTAAAGGAATAGTTCACCCAAAAATGAAAATTCTCTTAGCATAAGTGTGATTAAATGATATCTCAGATCTGTATGTCTTTCTTTCATCTGCTGAAGATTTTTTGAAAAATTTCTCTGCTTGTTTGTTCCATACAATTCAAGTGAATGGGTGCCAAAATTTTGAAGCTCCAAAATCCACATTAAGCTAACATAAAAGTAACCCATAAGACTCCAGTGGTAAAATCAATGTCTTCAGAAGTAATATCGGTATTGATTTCATTGTCCTGTTTGTGAGGAAGTCTTCTATCTATGAATGATAATTCTTGCCCTTTTTGTGTGTCCCCAGGGCTCGTCCGGTCATCGGTGTGAACACCACACTAGATATAAGCCCACAGATCCTGAACCCTGAGGACAAGAGCTGCACACTACCTGGAACAACCACTGCAGTGTCCTGGTGAGTTTGTGTTCTTTCATCACACTGCTCTCCAAACATCATTAAAATTAAACTTTGTCAAACCTTGTTTGTGCATAGTCAAAATGTTTGAGGGGCATTCATTATGCTCCTGTCAAAACTAGACAGGCTGATTGTGACATAAGTAGAGGTAGACCGATATATTGGTTTTATCAATTAATTGTTGGCCATAGATGCTGTTTGGAACTATCGGTTTTCTATCTATGCCGAAGATACCAGTATTTTCCCTCTGTGTTCCTCTGTGGCCAGTGCTGGAGTGGGGCCGGATATAGGCATGGGCAGGGGTGGGCTGAGCCCACCCAAACATGAGTCTTGCCCACCCAATCAAACAATTTGGAAACATGGTTTTAAATTAAAAAAAAATAAAAATTCTTCCAATTTGTACATTGTTTAAAATAGTGCTGCACAATTAATCATATCGCAATCATGATGTCAGCCTGTGCGATTATATGACGGCAAATGCTGCGATTTTATTAAATAATAAGTGCATATGTGGATGTGACTGCCCATTCTCTCTGAGAGCTGTTTGCCCATTTTCTACACCGCTAATAAAAAGATGACCAGTCAGTCACAGTGTAGGGAGTAGCACGTGTGGTCATGTCATGTGAGGTTTCGGTGGGCAGCGTGGAAATCAGGTGAAGATAGATGCCGTGCAGACCGACACTGAACTGGTGGCCAGAAAAAATAACAGAAACACCGATCACAGCTTGGCGATATATCTTTATTTCATCAATAATTAAAGTTAATATAATACGGGAGCGTGACACGTAAATGAGCACAAACTCCAAAACTGTCATTCTCTGTGCAGTCAGAGCAATCTGAGCAGGAGTCGAAACCGGGAGAGATTTAATGTTCTGCCGGCTGATGCGCACGCTAACACGAAGACGCTCGTCTCTCGCCCCCGCTGTCTGCAGATCGCAACGTGTTGCATCATTAATGATGGCATCATAAGATCAATCTTATGTGAATAATTACAACAACAATAAAATGTGTGTTTGTGTGTGCACACACACACACACAACAACATCAACAACAGTTTTAGTGGTTTGATTGAGTGAACCACACTTTTGTATCCAGTTTCCTTTTCAAAAGAGTTTATACAAAGTATATGTTACATCCTGTTTAAATGTCCCAGTTTGTTTGGACAATCTTAATTTCGTGAAAATTTGTGTTCTAATTTATTGTTCTAGTTTATTTAGGTGTAATATTGAGAAAATAACATGTTTGAAGTAATAATGCAAAGATATTATTTAATTTTGTACAAATATTTTAATTTGAAAACACTGTGCATTTATAGTTATTTTTGTTGCTAGTTTGTTTGAGTTGAAAAGTACACATTTCAGCATTATCAGTAATCTATTTGTGCATTTTCCTTGATAACCAAGCAAGTTGACACATGATACCATTTATTTATTATATCGCTATCGCAATATTAACCTCAATAATCGCAATATGACATTTTCCCCAAATCGTGCAGCCCTAGTTTAAAAGCAATATGGGGGCGGGCTGTGGGTTGCAAGCAATAATGTTTGGCTGTAGAATTCCCATCCAATCACAAACAGCACAGGAAATGCATAGTGTTTTTTTATTTTTGTCATTGGCCGAAAGCAACGACACTCAAGAATCGGCTACTGTAAACCAGAGAATCCAAGACATCACGCGAGCGAGAACGGTAATAAGAGATATTTTTGTGCATGTCAATTAAAGACATTAAATTAGTAGTCTTAGTAACCCGCTGCTGCGCTGGAGGATTCTACCGTGACTACAAGGAAACGTGAAGTTGTGTCTCCTACTTCATATCTTGTGAATAATTATAAAAGATATATATTTTGGGGTGAAAAATTTAGAAATATATATTGCCCAAGAAACTGCACCATGGATTTTACTAATTTTGGACTCTTGTAGCCTCTATATCTGTGCCTGCCAAATGGCTGACTTATAGTTTTCTCTGCACATTAACCTGTTGATACTCAATTCCCCCGCACACAATAGTGACGTCACTCTGCTTACATTTAATATATAATTTACAGTCTATAAATGTAATTAATGTTAACAAATTATACATCTAAGGGTTCAACATTGATATCTGATCTCTGTTTTACGATAGTAATGCTCTAGAAACAGCAATTTAGTTATTTGTGCCAGTAATACAAATGAAAACATGCAATATCAAAACGGGACTTCATACCTTTGTTATGAAAACGTGATCGCCAGATGAATCCAGTTCACCACACTTGGGTCAATTGTCCATGACAAGCGTTCATTGAAAAACATCCAATAGCACTTTTTGTCCTTAAAAGTGCTAAATCTAAGAAATATTGATATTCTCCATTGTTTACATGAGATCTCACCTGAAAGAATTACCCTTCGTCATCGTTGTTCAACAAGCTATGCAATCTGAGCAGCATTCATGTTGTAAAACTGTATATTATCTTATATATTAGAGTCTCATAAACAAAATGAGCCTATCTCCAAAGTAATTTTTTTAAAATGCGGCATAGTTTTATTTACAATAGCCAAGCAGTGCAGTCAGATTTTGTGTCGTCTTGAAAGGCTGAGCCTTAATCTTACTCTGTACGCGTCCAGCGATTTTACAGAGAAAAAAAGCTTGCAGGAACCTCATTTTTTGTTAGATCATCTTCAAATTTGAAACATAACTTCTTTAGACGTGTGGCTTTGAGAACATTGTATTTCTGGGTTGTCTTGGTACTTTTATTATTGTTTTTGTTTTAGATTATAAAAACATGTTCAGCACAAAATATTTCCGTTACTATAAACTTCAGCTTCTCTAACTTTAAAAAATAACAACATAATTAATTCTGAAACTTCAGAAATAAAGCCCAAAGTGTCATCTTTCAAAAGATACTACAACTATGTCCATATGTTTATATGTCCACTATGTTTACTGGACTCCAAAGAGTCAACCATTTAAGTTCAGGTATGCCATTTTCATGGTTTGTGCTCAAAAAGGTGGTGCATATCAATAGGTTAAACTGAGATAGAAGTCTTTTAACACTGAACAAAATTACACAAGTCACCTTTAAATTGAAAATAAAATTGATGTGGTTGTCATCATCAGTTACATCTTTTTGATACCTTTTTTGACTTCATGCATTGAGAATATTATGGAAATTACTATGCATTAAACAATTCTTCCTAATATATTTTCTTAGCTTCACTGTGAAATACTGTCTGAAGGCAAGTGGCAAAGGAGCCCCATCCTCTCTTCGTAAGTACTTAGTCTTTCTATATGCAAATTATTAAAATGTTTGAAATTTGGGTAAGTCGATCCTTTTATTGAAAGTAGCAGTAGCACATGTCAGTTGTAAATGGAGCCCTACTGTGGCGGTGAATGTTATGAGCACTGCCGCAGGGGGAAAGCAGAGCTCAATGTGTCAGCCCTCAGTGTGTTTGGAGCCGGACATACAGCACAGAGCCGTTAAAAGCCCAGCGTCCGGCGCTCTCAAAGTCTTCACAGGGATCTCACAGTCTGGGGTGTAATGGCTACCAGACCCATAGCCTATTTTTCGCAGACTGTGATGCGAATTCATTATTTCCTTTCATCCTTTGAAGTTCCTCTATTCCCTGCTTGGGCTAATAGCTACTGTTTCGCAAAGATCAGTGTGCAGATGTGTGCATGGTGCTTGTCTTAACAGATCTGTGCCCATATTCACAAAAAATCTTAAGGCTTAAAATAGCTCCTAATTTTCCTAAATTTAGGAGCAACTCTTAAAAATTAGGGGTGTGTCACTCCTAATTTTAGGACTTGTAAAAATTTTAAGCATTTTAACGCTAAAATTAGTTCCTAAACCCAAGACAGCTTTGAAGTCCTGAGGACTTCTAAATCCATAAGAGTGACTCATAAATTATCCGAAGCATGTCTTCTGTCATCAATCTACATTAAAAACAATGTATTAGAATATTATTATGACATCAACCTTTTAAAAAGCTGTCGCTTGGTTTGATGTATTTTAATAATATAACATTATAATACTATAAACATTGTAATATTGAAATGTAAAAAGGGTATACTCTAAATCACTGTGCTTTTATTATTGCAAAGTTAGTTAGAAATGCAGTTAACTCTCAACTGAAACAACCCAGTTACATTTTGACAACTTTGGGTTGTCTGACCACAGGCAAAGTTAATATTTGCAGTGTGGATGAATTTCTGTCATCCATCTGTAAAATCATCCATCAAACTATATATGCCCTTTCCTGACCACACATCATCTGACAATTTATAGTGTAGCCTATGTTTTTTTTTTTTGTAATTTACATTTTTTTTATTGATTCAAAGAAATTAACACAACAGAGGAAAAACACAACACACACCAAAAAATGTTTTTTTTTTTTTTTTTTAACCCTCACTAATATCCCTCCCGAACACCCCTGTGGTCGCATAAAATAATACAGACACACACAAAAAAATAAATTTTTATATATATATATATATATATATATATATATATATATATATATATATATATATATATATATATATATTTATTAAAGTATATAATAAACATGCATAATTAATCTAAACTTCTCTCTCCTCATCCCTTCCCAGCGAGTCCCCAAAAACAACCCCCAACACTGTAAGACTTTAAGACCAAGATTTTTACACAGAAGCATCAATGTTGCTCTAGGGGGCTTGCACACTTTTGCTTCAATATGATCAAGGACTGAGTCCATCAATATATTAAAGTCTCCTCCCAATATTATATCATGAGGGGTGCCAGCGGCTTGCAACATCCCTACAAGATCTATAAAAAAGCCCTGATCATCAACACTAGGTGCGTAAATATTAGCCAAAATCATCCTTTACCCCTGAATTTCAGCTAAAACAATGACTCTTCCTAATTTATCTTTAATCTGTTTGAGACATTTGAATTGTAGATGTTTACTTATCAATGTAATGACTCATCTGCTTTTACTTGAGTCAGCACTAAAGAAAACATGCCCACCCCATATCTTCCCCAATTTTTCAGTTTCCTGCGGGGAAAAATGGGTTTCTTGAAGAAACGCATGATCATATTTCTCATGTTAAAGAAAATAAATGACCTTCCTTCTTTTTATGAGGTGCCCCATCCCATTCACATTCCATGTGGAGAGAGACAATCCACTCATTAACTTTTGACATATTAGGAAAAAATTGTGCATCAAAAATACAACTATAAAGACCATATTCCCCTTTAGTGCAACAATCAACCCCTTAACTTCCCCCCTGAACCAAACACAGAAAAAAATAATGTGCGTAATAACCCCTTGCAAAACAGCGGCAACTGGCATCCATCCCTCCAAACTCAAAGAGTCCATGTATGCCTGCGAGAGTCCCCATGAAAACTCTGCCATCGTAATGCTCAAGTCTGGTGATTCTATACAGATTTTGTGAAACAGAGTTACACAATAAAATATAATCTATAAAACAAATGCCAGTCAATAGGCAGAATAAACACAAACATTTAGATCCATACACAAAATCTCAAAGGTGCGATCCTTCACAAAACAAACTCCAGCCTGTCTCGGAACCATCACAAAAAGAAACAAAAAGGCACCCAGCTTCCTCGGACTGCCAAAGGCATGTTCAGCCACCTGAGAAACATACCATGACTTCCTCAGTCCTCTGTTTTATGAAATACAATGCTTGTTGTGGGCATGTAAATATTTTGCAGCCATCCTCAGTATCTATTTTCAATTTAGTCAGGAACTTCAGTGCAAAAGCGTCACTTCATCAATGCAAAAGGTTTCTTGATGGAGTGTTATTCCACAAAACATACTCCAGCCGCTAGATGGGACCAACACAAAAAGAAACAAAATGGCACCCAGCTTCCTCAGACAGTCAATAGTAAGTATAGCGAGTTAATCCACTCTGGGGCCACATGAGAAACACCAAATGGCTTACTCACCCATTGTCTCTATGAAAGACAATGCTTGATGTGGGCATGACAATATTTTGCGACCATCCTTATTATCTATTCTCAATTTGGCTGGAAACATCAGTGCAAAAGCGACCTTCCATTGATGTAAGAGTTTCTTACAACTGATCACCTCCTTGAACTGATCACGTTTCTCTCTTGTCGAATTGGTAAAATCTGGGAACAAGAAAATGCTGTGATTTTTCAAAGAAAGCTTTCCTTTGCTCCTCATGCAACACAAGATCTTTATCAGATGATCTCAGGAATTTGGCTAGAATTGATCAGAGCCTAACTCCCTCAGTGGGTCTCCGAGCTGGGACTCTGTGAGCTCGCTCGATTTCCATCTTATGGACTGTTATGTCGAGCAGACTCGGGAAGACCTAGTCTAGGAAGTTTACCATATCTTTGCCTTCAAGAATTCCAACAATTCCGGTGGCTCCTTTTCTCAAATTCTTCCAGTTTTTCAAAAACGTGCTCCAAAACGTGCTCAGCTTTGGTCGCCAACGGTTTATCTCATAATTCCTTCTCCGATGAATCCAGATAACAAATCAGTCTCTTGACATCCGACACTCTTGTAACCAACTCTGAGAATTTTGCTTCCATTCGATGTATTACTGCGAGATCCTCTAAATCAGCAACAACTTTAGTCAGCATCAGAAACATGTTGGACAGTTGATGCTGGATTTCTCCTGCCACACCATCCAAACTGAGTCCCTGGTCTGCAGGCCCTTCAGGGGTTTCAGCTTGAGCACATAAGTGTCTTTTAATTTCTTTAGAGCCTGAGGATTTTGACTTCTTCTTTGACATTTTGACTTCAATGAACAGATATGTAGTAGGGTGTATCGAACCTCGCCGGATTGCAACATAAAAATGATAAAAAAACGAGCGAAATGCGCTGAGCTCGTCGTTCATACGTATGCTCCTTGCATGAAAAAGGCAACATTCATGGACATCGTGGGGTTCATCAGTGTAGCTGATACTGTAGACAGTCTGTCCGTCCATCCATCCATCTATCCAGTCTTTGGTTTATGTACAGTTGAAATCAGAGGTTTACGTACACCATAGCCAAATACATTTAAACTGTTTTGTTTTGTTTTTTTTACAGTTTTTCACAGTTCCTTGCATTTAATTTTAGAAATCATTCCCTGTCTTAGCTTAGTTAGGATCACTACTTTATTTTAAGAATGTGAAATGTCAGAATAATAGTAGAGAGAATGATTTACATCCGCTTTTATTTATTTAATCACATTACCTGTGGGTCAGAAGTTTCCATACACTTTGTTAGTATTTGGTAGCATTGCCTTTAAATTGTTTAACTTGGATCAAATATTTTGGGTAGCCTTCCACTTCTCACAATAAGTTGCTGGAATTTTGGCCGATTCCTCCAGACAGAACTGTTGTAACTGAGTCAGGTTTGTAGGCCTCCTTGCTCGCACATGCTTTTTCTGTTCTGCCCACAAATTTTCTATCGGATTGAGGTCAGGGCTTTGTGATGGCCACTCCTATACCTTGACTTTGTTGTCCTTAAGACATTTGGCCAAAACACTTCCATTTCAGTACACCTCATATCAGAAGCTAATTGGCTAATTATCTAAAGGCTTAACATACTTTTCTGGAATTTTCCAAGCTGCTTAAAGGCACAGTTAACTTGGTGCATGTCAACTTCTGAACCACTGGAATTGTAAATCTGTCTGTAAACAATTGTTTTAAAAATTACTCATGTCATGCACGATTTATATGTCTTAAATGACTTCAAAACTATAGTTTGTGAATATTAAAGCTGTGGAGTGGTTAAATTAGTTTTAATGACTTCAATCTAAGTGTATGTAAACTTCAACTGTATGTTCCATGTCTGTCTGTCTATCTTATATTATATTTGTTATGTGTATATTCCTCTGTCTGTCTGTCTCTCTTATATTATATTTTTATACGTATATTCTGCTGTCTGTCTGTCTGTCTTATATTTGTTATATACAGTGCTGTGAAAAAGTATCCTGATTTCTTCTGTTTTTGTGTAATTCTCATACTAAATTGTTGAAAAAATTCTAACAAAATCTAACCTAAACCATGGCAATTGGATTAAACACAAAATACAGTTTTTAAACGGTAATGTAACAGTGACGACTCATGCAGGAAGTCACAAAAAAGCCAAGGACAACATCCAAGGAATTGCAGGCCTCTCTTACATTCATAAAGGTCACTGTTCCTTACTCCACTATCAGAAAGTCACTGGCCAAAAATGGCATCCATGGAAGAGTGGCGAGGCAAAATTTAGAATTTTGCCAAAACGCACCTTTGTGATCCTCAAACATTTTGAAAGAATGTTCTGTGGACTGATGAGTCAAAAGTGGAACTGTTTGGAAGCTCCCATTACATCTGGCGTAAATCAAACACAGAATTCCACAAAATATACAGAGGATATAAAAAGTCTCCACACCCCTGAGACAAAGATAAATCATGTCAGAACTTTTTTCCAACTTTAATGTGGCCTATAACGTGAACAATTCAATTGAAAAACAAACTGAAATCTTTGAGGGGGAAAAATAAAAAAAACTCACAATAACTTAAACTAATATTTTGTTGAAGCACCTTTTGATTTTATTACAGCACTCAGTCTTTTTGGGTAGGAGTCTAGCATGGCACATCTTGACGTGGCAATATTTGCCCACTCTTCTTTGCAAAATGCTCCAAATCTGTCAGATTGCGAGGGCATCTCCTGTGCACAGCCCTCTTCAGATCACCCCACAGATGTTCAATTGGATTCAGGCCTGGGCTCTGGCTGGGCCATTCCAAAACGTTAATCATCTTCTATCCGTCTATCGTACGAAAGTATTCAAAAAGTATTCACAACGCTTCACTTTTTCCACATTTTGTTATGTTACAGCCTTATTCCAAAATGGATTAAATTCATTATTTTCCTCAAAATTCTACAAACAATACCCCCATAATGTCAACATGAAAGAAGTTTGTTTGAAATCTTTGCTAATTTATTAAAAATGAAATAATCACATGTACATAAGTATTCACAGCCTTTGCCATGACACTCGATGCACAAATTGAGCTCAGGTGCATCCTGTTTCCACTGATCATCCTTGAGATCAGCTGTGGTAAATTCAGTTGATTGGACATGATTTGGAAAGGCACACACCTGTGGTCTACACAGTTAACCATGTATGTCAGATTACAAACCAAGCCATGTAGTCCAAGGAATTTTCTGTAGACCTCCAAGACAGGATTGTATCGAGGCACAGATCTGGGGAAGGGTACAGAAAAATTTCTGCAGCATTGAAGGTCCCAATGAGCACACTGGCCTCCATCATCCGTAAATGGAAGAAGTTTGGAACATCCATGACTCTTCCTAGAGCTGGCTGCCCGGCCAAACTGAGCGATCGGGGGAGAAGGGTCTTAGTCAGGGTGGTGACCAAGAACCGATGGTCACTCTGACTGAGCTCCAGCATTTCTCTGTGGAGAGAGGAGAACCTTCCAGAAGAACAACCATCTCTGCAGCACTCCACCAATCAGGCCTGTATGGTAGAGTGGCCAGGCGGAAGCCACTCCTCAGTAAAAGGCACATGACAGCCCACCTGGAGTTTGCCAAAAGGCACGAGAAACAAAATTCTCTGGTCTGATGAAACAAAGATTGATCTCTTTGTCCTGAATGGTAAGCATCATGTCTGGAGGAAACCAGGCACCGCTCATCACCTGGGCAATACCATCCCTATAATGAAGCATGGTGGTGTAATACTAAAGAAAAGAAGCTAATAAGTGCCCAGCATATAGATGGGAACTCCTTCAATACTGTTTAAAAAGCATCCCAGGGTGATGCCTCAAGAAGTTGGTTGAGAAAATGTCAAGAGTACATGTCTGCAAATTCTAGGCAAAGGGTGACTACTTTGAAGATGCTAAAATATAACGGTTTAGTTTTGAATATATATAGGAATAGTTTTTATTTATTTTGGATTTTGTTTAGTCACAACATAATTGCCATAGTTCCATTTATGTTGTTCCATAGTTTTGATGACCATTATTCTAAAATGTAAAAAGAAAAAAAAAAGAAAAATTATATAATAACGAATTAGTGTTTCAAAAATGTTGACCGGGTGTGTATATTAGGCTGTCCGTCTGTCTATCTTATATTATATTTTTTATACATATTCTAAGTCTGAGGAATTTGCTGAGAAATAGAGCTTCCCTGTCTACCAATCACTTTGGGCGATTTAAAAGAGTGCGCTCATAAAATGTGATGTCATCTATAGCAAGGAGGTCAACTCCGCCTTACTCTTAAATTAAGATTTCCTTAGTAAAACTTGCATGTAGCAGTTTTTTGAAAAGCTTTTAAAGGAAAACTCTTTGGATAACTCCTAGTGGTAAGATAAAAATCTTTGTGAATACGGGCCCTGATGCTTACAGTTGCAAAGCACAAAGTGAGTGTGTTTTGATTTGAGAAAAAAGGTTGATCAGTTCCGGTAGCTGAAATTTTATAATCCAGAACTGTGAAAGCAAAATGACTAGCTAGTACTAAAGTCTTTTTAAAACTGAACAAATTATATATATATTACATTATATCTATAATTGTCTATGAATCCTATGCTATTCTCTGGACACCACTCAGACATCCAGCTGTTCAGTGACACTAATCTACTATAAACCTCATCACCACGATGAGCAGGGAGGGGGCCAGAGCATATTACAGTGTCTGATATCATTTTTTGCAAGTTCACACACCTCTTTAACATTATCTTTAGTGATCTTTGACTGGCGAAGCAGGACATCGTTAGTGCCAACATGAATAATAATTTTAGAAAATCTACATTTAGCATTAGCTTGCACTTGTAAATTTGATATGATGTCAGATGCTCAAGCCCCGAAAATGCATTTAACAACGGTGGCTGGAGTCTCTATTTCCAAGTTCATTACAATAGAATCACCTATGACTAAGGCTCTTTCAAAATTATTCTCAGTTTTACATCACTGAGTGGGGAGTATCGATTGGAAACAATAACAGGAGTGGGAGAGTGGTGTCTCTTTGCTGTGCAAGTATGTCGCTGAGACGCCACTCAAATGCCCTGCTGCGGGGGCTCTACAGTCAGAACCAAAGTGTGCGTGTTGTTCGCTTTACTACCCGCATCCAAAACAGTATCTACCAGCTTCACTTTCTCACTAATCTCTGCTAGTGTTCAGATGCGTGTCTCTAACTCATTAATCTTCTCCATCAACCTGACTAATTCCTTACGTTTATCACATGTAAATCCCTCACTGTTGATGGAAGAAGCTATAGTAAACGTGGCATGCAATGCTGGAAGAAATAACATGAGCGAATGCCATGACTTGCCGCAGTTGTTTGTTGTTGTTGTTGCTGTTATGGATGTTCTTGTGCGGCGACATAAGTTTGAGATTGATCGGGTTCCCGATCAGCAGAGGTTTGCAACTGATGCAATAATCCATGTAAAAACACATTGGAGAAAACTAATCCACACAGTCAAGATTAGTGTTGTCACGGTACCAAAATTTCAATAGTCGGTACTAATACCAGTGAAATTTCACGGTACTCGATACCATTTTCGGTACCAAAGCAAAACACAAAAACAGGTTACTGAACAACACTCTTTTATTAACAAAGATAACAAAACATTAGCAGCAGAACTAAGAACAATAATATACCATTGAACAACACTTCAAGTTAAATATATTATTTTTGAATTATAACTAAACTGTACAATGTATGCTTAAAGTATTTTTGAACACTTATATAAGATTTGCTTCAACTTTTGCAACTTTTACTTTAAGTTTTTACCAAGTACTAAAAAAAAACCTAAATAAACAAGCATACAATAGAATGAATAAAAAACAATTTCCAAACTAATGTGCAAAGTGCTCTCATATTAATAAAGCTGCATATTGCCAATTTTATTCACGATAAGAAATGCAGTGACGTATATTATGATTTAAATAAGTCGCGAGCATTCGCGTTCTAATCTAGCTGCATTAAGCGTGCGCGCTCGAGGGACGAGCGTCCACGAGGCAGAGTCTCTCTCAGCTGGGTGCAGTTTCAATCTCTCCCCCTTAGATCGGGACATTCGCACAACTCATAGAAGAGGCACCGATCACACAGAGAAATGCCAGTTTCTGAGTTTATAGTTATTAACATGATCTGCTTCTGTATTATTTGAACTTTAATAAAGTTATAAAGCATTAAATATAACTGCATTTAAGATGTAACGCCGGGGTGTTTCCTTTAAAGAGCTCCGCCTCCGCTTATTCCACAACGGTACATGCTTCTGAATGTAATTTTTTTTTAATCATTCCCTAATACTTTGGGATCTACGTAAGTGCATCTGGACTGATCTGTGTAATTTTTCCTCTCCTCCATCAGGCGTGAACTGCAGTGCTGCTCTCGCTCTTCATCATTACAGTTTAATGTGATTTCATGTTACGTTAAATGAGATCAAACGACTGTTAGATAATGAGAATTTTTCTCAGCAATTTTTTATTTTCGACATTGTCGATAATGTCGACTAAACGTTTCAGTCCTATTGCAAATGATCATATGCTTTTAAACTCACCTGCTTTATTTGCTTGAATAAATCCGGGTGTCTGTCTTTCAGGTGCTTTAAGTTTGTTTCCTCATTTCGTCAGAAAATTACAAATAGGTTTTTGCTGATCTATGATGATCCCTTTTCATCAGCCTCAAATCCAAAGAATATCCAAACCTGACTTTTTCCATTTTTCTTTTCGACAATATTCAGCTGCGACTCCGCAGCAGCAGCTACTTTGATTGTCGTCATCTTTTGCTTGTTGTGAGCATTCCAAAGTTCCCGACTCTAATTGGGAACCGGGTAGACTCGTTACTAGTCGAGATGCAAGATGTAGACAAGTGGAGAAAAAAAAAGAGAAAACGGGTGAGTGCGGTAAAATACACGCAGTTGAAAAGCCGAAGCACGTGGTTCGAGCTGAAAGAAAGGCTACAGTAACTCAAATAACCCCTCAGTACAATTGTATTGAGCAGAATAGAGACCACGGCGGGTTCCACTTCTGTCAGCCAAGAACAGAAAGCTGAGGAAGCTGAGCACAGGCTCACCAAAACTGGACAGTTAAAGAATGAAAAAACATAGCATGGTCTGATGAATCTCAATTTCTGCTGAGGTGCACAAGATGATAGGCCCAGAAGTGGAACACAACATGGACTTCTGCTGCTGTAGCAGCAAAACTACCAATTTTTATAACATTAGTCAGTCGGTGGTTTGAAAGACTAGGCGGTGTTGAGGATAATAATATATAATTAGGCTCTGTTGTGGTCACGTGACCCTGATCAGACACGTTTCAGAGGGATATACGGATGCTAAGTGTAGCACTTCAACCTGGTGACTTCAAAGTAATAATAATAATAATAATAAAAAAAAAGTAGAAGAAAGAAATAAGAATGGCTCCAATACAGAGTGTCACACAACAGTTTCAGGGTGGCTCAGCGGTTAAGGCTCTGGGTTACTGACCGAAAGGTCAGTGGTTCAAGCCCCAGCACTGTCAAGATACCACTGTTGGGCCCTTGACCCTATCTGCTCCAGGGGCGCTGTTTCATGGCTGACCCTGTGCTCTGACCCCAGCTTAGCTGGGATATGCGAAAACAACTGCATTTCATTGGCTCTGTACCTGTACTCTGCACAATGACAATAATGTTGATTCTTAATCTTTAAACCTTTTTTTATTGCAATTATTTATTTGAACAGTGTCAGACAGAATCAGCAAAAAACTTTAATCTCTCGATAGCACCTTTCAAATGCAGTAGCAGAGTTTTAACGTCCAACAGTGTCGTCTTGTAATGTATTGTTGATGCGGTGCATAAATTGACTACATTTTAACCATTAACGTGATGAGAATTCTTCCAGAATATTTTACTCTTCTGACTATTATTCACTTTTAAGTACAGCAAGCTATAATCACGCTAAAGAAGATTGGTCCCTCAATTAATTTGAGAAATTAATTTGAGAATTGCATCTCCCATTAAAACCACCACTGCTCAATTAGTTGACCACCGTGGCACATCCCTAGGCTGAACTTTTAGTAAATGTGTAGTAAGACATGTCATATTGTCTTGAAGGCACCACTGGAAAACTTGGAGCTAAAGACGGCTAATTTTTTTCTTTTATCCTGAGATTCAGAGCATCACAGCTCTTAAAGGTTTCAGGGTGAACTGCTTGTGTTTTAAACCATTTCATTTGTGGAGTGTATTTCTCTGGCATGTTTCCTGGCTCTCTCTTTTAAAGGAGCTATTTTTAGTGTAAAAAATGTATATAACGCTCTCATTTGGTGTGACTCTTGTTGTACTTTTCTGATTATTTGTGCTGCCTCTAATTCAATTACAATTTACATGGAAAACTGACCTGGAAAACCCTATCCTAGATTTTCAGGTGGATCTGACTCTGGACCGCCTCAAACACAAGGGAGCCATCAAGCGAGTGTTGTTCCTCCACAATAAGATGTCTCATTATCCAAAGAACATGACTGTCTCCAACAGCCAGGGACCAGCCTGCGAGGAGCTTAAGGCCTATTTAATAGTGAGTGAATCCATTGATGTATAACTTATGTATGCATTTGTCAGATGCTATGATTCTAAGCTGCTTTCAAGGTATACATCTTATCGGTACGTGTTTTTCCATCCACTAGTTGAGCTGCAGGAGCACAATTCATTTCTGCTGGTCACTAAGCTTGTTCGTGACAGTGTTGCTCTTTAAAATGATGTAGCTGTATTTAGGTTTAGTGTAGTTCTGCTGTATTTGGCAAGCTGAAGGAGTGCTGATGGTTTTATGTAATAAAATTCGTGTTTGGGCAGATAGCCCAGATGTTTGGAACTGGAAAATACTGTTATTTTGTTTTTAAATAAGAACAATGTGTTACAGAGCTAAAGAAGGGATGACCTGGAAAGCCAAAGCTCTATTTCCTGGACATAAAAGAGCATGTTGTATAGAATGTAAGCTGCTCTGAAATTCCCCAGCCTTGAGCTCACTGACACAGAGGCCTTGTTTCTATGTTGTTTCTCTCTCTCTCTCTCTCTCTCTCTCTCTCTCTCTCTCTCTCTCTCTCTCTCTCTCTCTCTCTCTCTCTCTCTTCCCCCCCCTCCCTCCCCAGGATGACTCAGAATTCAGGGATAAGATCACACCCATTGCAGTCTTTATGGAGTACAGCTTGGATTTCAAAACAGCAGCAGATAAAACCGGCCTGTTGCCTATCCTTGACCAGTCCACTCCTAAAAATATTACTAAGCAGGTATGAACATGTGTGTATCTGAATATACTCATGGGTGGGGAAATTATGGAGGGAGGTTATAAACTCCAGAAAGGTCTCAGGATTGGGTGAAATGGATGACCATGGAATAGATTAACTGGTTTTAAACATTGTATACAGTTGCAGTGATAGATTTAATGTCTACCTATTTACAGATTTCATGAGATATGGCTTTTACCAACATGAATATTTTTTTTTTCCATGTTTTGTATTTTATAAAAAAAAATTTAATCGGGGTTCCCACAGTCATGGAAAAATATCAGGCAATTTTATATTGTTTCCCCAAATTTATGTTTTGCTCTTAGATATTCTGTTGGCCAGATGTTGCTCTTTTGTAAAATAAAACTTAAAAAAAAGCCAAAGTGATATCCAATTTATAAGTACATTGTTCTTTGAAAATCAATGAGATTGGTTCCTGAACGATTTCACAAAATTTCTCTGACTGATTAATTAGCAAATTGATCCAGATTGACCCTTCACTAAGCTCCGCCCCTCTTGGTTATGGTCACTCACTCTGACAATCCTGCAGAACTCCCCATAGATGATACCATGAATGATAGATTGCCGTGAATGGCTGTTTTTTTTTTTGCAAAATATTCTCAAAATAAATGGGTACTATTCTTAAATGGCTGGTATGAAGAGACATTGTGAATTATATTCATCTGATGTTTCACATAGTAATTTGATTGAAAACTGCGGAGACTGTGAATAAGAATTTAGCAGGGTTCAATGGAGAGGAGGCGGGAACCAGACAAAGCATTAAAGTAATATTTTTAGTGAGACATTAAAACTCAAAATTCTTATAAAACTCTAAATTAAAACATAGTCAAAACATAAACACATACAGGGCTGCTGTCTGTAGCTCTCTCTCTCCCAAACTGCAGCATCTTGATCTTATCCCTCGGCTGATTAGCACGAATGGGGGTCGGGAATGCGTAGTCTCGGCCCGGCTCCGCCCTCCTCCTTGTCACACTCCTCCCTCCTTTGCCTCAGGATGTACAAAATACAAGGGAAAGGCCAACGCAGAGCAACAGTGAGAGAGAGAGAGAAAAACTTACTCGCCGGTTCCTAGACACGCCGTCGCTTGGTCCTCGATCACTCCTCCACCCTCTGGTGGACAACAGCCTTCCTCCCCGGTGGACCGGAGCCAGTCCTCCGACCCCTGGCGGACGGAACACCCTCCACCTCTCGGCAGTCGGTAGGGAACTCCTCCACCCCTGGCAGAGACTCTACCACTCCAGGCAGTCGGCAGCAAGCCCTTCCTCCCCTCGCGGACGGCGGGCGTTCTTCTGACCCTACCGCGTTTTGGCGGCCAGTAGGGAACTCCTCTACTCCTGGCAGCGGGCTTAGTGAAGGGTCAATTTGAATGCTTTTCAATATTCTTATTCACTTTTTAAAAACGACTAGAAAAGTAATGCGTATTTATTGGTCAAAAAGTGTGAGAACCCTGAACTAGGCATTATATAATATATAGGACCCTCAAAAGCGGATTTACTCAAACATTCATCATTAAACAACATTAGCATGAGATAGAAATAGAAGCTGATTTCAGTTTCCCATTCCTATTCCTTGTGATTTTTCCAGGCTCATATATTACTGGATTGTGGTGATGACAATATTTGCAAGCCAGACTTAAAACTGTCTGTTGTGAGGTGAGTCATTTGTTCATCATAGCCTTATTTTCCACTGTATTGTCTGGCTGTGTTGAGGAGTTTAACTTTGTGTGTCTGTGTGCATGATGCCGTTTTGTGCTCCAGTGATCAGAAACAGATCTACATAGGTGATGATAACCCCCTGACCCTAGAGGTCACAGCAGAGAACGGAGGAGAGGGTGCATATGAGGCTGACCTAACCGTCACCTTACCATCTCAGGCAGATTTCATTGGGGTGGTGCGGAACAGTGAGGTGAGCAGCTCCACAAGATCTAGGCAATAGATGTATTAACATGAGACTGGTGTGTTAAAATTTTTTACCAACATTGTCTGTGCTTTACCCAATCTTTCAACTGGTACATCCTGTAACTTTAATGGTATACCAGAAAGAGACTATCAGTACAATACTGTTTGTGTTGTACTGTTGATAATGCATAATTAAAAATGTTAATCTGCCTAGAGAAGTAATCCCAACGCTAAATGATTAAATCACTTTACTTCTTAAATAGCACCTTTGGATGAAAGTATTTGTTAAATTGCTTTAAATACAAGCTTTGCGTTTTTGCTTTTAAACTCTTTGGAATTCCTTGCCTTATAAACCTCCATTGTAAGCACAATACTGTACACACAGTTTTGTCTTGTTTTTACTAACTGAAGGACAAGTCTAAATTATTTTCAGTGGTAATCAACAGCATGCCACCAATGCTAGTAATGGAGTTTAACTTTCACAGCTTTTTTCTCATAGTGTTTTTTTTTTTTTTTAATTATTTTTGTATATGTGGTAAAGTAATTTAAGATTGTTTGAGGTTTCATTTGTTATTTATGGATCTCAGACATTGTCTAGACTGTCCTGTGCCTTCAAGAAAGAAAATCAGACCAGACTGGTGGTGTGTGATCTAGGGAACCCTATGAAAGGAGGCACTAAGGTGACCAACAGCTTTTCCAAATGAAATATCTGCACATTTACTTCAATATATTGTTGTTGTTGTTGTTTTTTTTGGTCCATTTCTGTAACATATAAATTCTGCTATTTTTTTTTGTTAACATGGCCTGTTAAAATTTATTTCTGCAAAATTCTCTTATTTCATAGATAATTGCAGGATTGCGCTTCAGCGTGCATCAACTCTCTGAACAGGACACAGAAGTCAAGTTTGACTTGCAGATACAAAGGTACTAGACTCTTTAAACCCTATTTGCTATTATCACAAAAATCTAGTTGATAAGAGATGGCTTTAGACCCCAGATTTGCTTTGGAATGCTAATTACAACAGATTTTGCTCAGTGGGTCCATTCTCTCTCAAAATTTAGGAAATGTCTACCTGTTTCTGAAGCAACAGTGCCACCCTCTGCTTGATTGTGCAAGTTAATGATTGTTGTCCTTCTGCTTTCAGCTCTAATCAGTTCAATAACACCAGTAATTTGGTCTCCATCGTCACAAAGCTTGCTGTGCTGGCCAAAGTGGAACTACGAGGGTAGGGTTCATAATGTCTCAGTTTTTTAATATCCTGATGCCACTCTGTTTAAAAAAATAAAATACAAAAAATAGCATGTTGCTAACAAGTTGCTTAAGGACTACAGCTACCAGGAGCATGCGAGTGTGCGTACTTGATAGCAACTTGTTAGCAATTGTTTTTACTTAAAACAAAAAAACAGCAGGTTTAAAATTCGCATTTGTGGGTTTACTTGATGTTAACTACACAAAATGTTTAAAACATAAAGTCTCTTCGGGTCATTTTAAATTCTAAACTGCCACTATAAAAACCCATTGGAAATTCCAGAGGGAATGTGTGGCGAACTAGCCGTCTGGGCTAGCATATAGATCGATGTCATGGCTGAAGATCTCTATAGATTATGACCCCTTTACAGGAATAGTTCACCCAAAAATGAAAATTCTCTACTTACCTTCATGCATAAATTTCAGCTCTGTTGCTCCTCACAATGCAAGTGAGTGGTGGCCAGAACTCTGAAGGTCCAAATATCACAAAGGCGTTATAAAAGTAATCCGTACGACTCCAGTGGTTTAATCAATCTCTTCTGAAGTGACCCAATCGGTTTTGTGCGAGAACAAACCAAAATATAAATAATTTTTCGCTGTTCATCTTGCCATAGCAGTCTCTTGGCAAGATCTTGATTTCAAGCTTGATTACACTTCCTAGTGCTTGATGCAGAACTCTAGGTTGTGCTAAGAAGTGTAATTTAACTTGAAATCATGATTGCCAAGGAGACCGCTGGGTCAAGATTTGTAGTGAAAAAGCAGTTACATTTTGGTCTGTTCTCACCCAAAACCAACTTCAGAGGACATGGATTCAACCACTGATGTTGTTTGGATAACTTTTATGATGCCTTTATATGATATTTGGATCTTCAGAATTCTGGCCACCATTCACTTGCATTGTGAGGACCTACAGAGCTGAAATATTCCTATAATAATCTCCATTTGTGTTCTACAGAAGAAAGACCATCAAACACATCTGTGATGCATGAGGGCGAGTAAATGATGAGAGAATATTCATTTTTGGGAGGACTGTCATTTGCTCAGTCTTCATTGTGTGTTTATATTGTCTGTCCTACTATAGGGTGTCTGCTCCTGAGCAGGTGTTTTTACCCATCGCTAACTGGGAGCCAAAAGCGCATCCTGTTTTGGAGGATGACATTGGACCTCTTGTTCAGCACATCTATGAGGTTTAAAATGCACTGAAGATCATTAATTGAAATACATACAGAATTCTGCAGTGTGAAGTGTACAGCTGAGCCCCTACTTAGAGTTGTTACATTGAAATGTTCTTTATCCTAGCTACGGAATAAAGGACCCAGTACATTCAGTAAGGCCATTTTGGATGTGCATTGGCCCTACAGATTCAACAACGGCTCTCTGCTCTACATCACCAAGTTTGAAGTGGATGGAAACATGAATTGCAGCTCAAACAGGGAGATCAACCCTCTTAATGTCACTGTATGTATCCCACAATGTCAACAACAACAAAAGCACTACAGCATTTTTTGTATACCCACAGTGAAATCTAATTTGTCCTCAACCCCATTTACACGTGGTAATTTTGTCATGCTGTGCATAATTTTTGCTTTCAGTGTGAACGGTTAAATTAGTTGCTGCTGGAAACTTATTTCACACCTGGTTAGGGCACAGAGAAACATCTGTCTCGGCTGGTCTAATCACAATTTCACAGTGCTAAATACAGCTGTGAATGCTGTCCAAAACGGCATATTGGCCACATATTACTAACAATTGTCAATTGGCAACATTTGTATTGTGAACGGCAAATGTTCAGTCTGTCTGTTTGTTTGCTGAACAACAGCAGTGACTTAGTTTTTGTGTGTGGCATGCAGCAACATCGAGGGGGAAGGTCTCTTGATCCTGACACAAGTGATCACTGTTGATGCATCAGTGCGAATGGCAATGCATCACAGCTGTCCACGAATGGTGATACCATGTCTGAACAGGGTCTTTGTGGTTTGTGTGAAACAGGCATAATATTCCAGAGATTAAATACGCTTTTTCATTTACCTAGCATCCCAGAATACTTGACAAAAATGAGACTTCTGCCAGTGGAGACAGGGCTGAGGATAGGAACCGACACAGTGTCCACCGCAGAGATTTGGAGGACAAACAAGGCGAGGAGAACTTTGAGATACTGGTATAGTTGCACCTTTTAACAGTTGCCACCTGACAGTCACCACAGAACAGTTTTGTAATAATTGTTAGTTTAATAATTATTCATTTATTGAGTTTGTCATGGTTTTTACACCCTCAAAACAATCATGAGAACAATTGTTAGTGTAGGCATCAATCAGAGCAGTAATATATGGCATTGAACTGCCCGTTACACCAGTGTGCTTGAATATAAGTCCAATTGTTTGTGTGCATCTGCACAGGATTGCGGGACTGCAGAGTGTCAGGAGATAAAGTGTTGGGTTGGACGTCTGGAGAAAGGCCAGAGTGCCATTCTATTTATTTACTCCAGACTCACAGTGAGCACATTTCTCAAGGTGAAATCGTTATTCTTTTGACTTAAAAATGTGTAGTTCTTCCTCTTTAAAGATGTAAAGATCTTAAACATATAATTTTCGCTCCTCAAATGCTATACACAGCAATGTCTTTCTTTCCATTTCAGGCTGAGAGTCAAAACAAATCATACACTGTTCAATCCTCTGCCTCATTCAGTGTCGTAGAGATGCCTTATAAAAATTTGAATTCTGAGTTCCCAACCAGCAAAACATTAGTAAGTATGCAATCATCAAATAATCATGAATTTAAAGGGGACACATCATGGAAAACAGTATTTTCCTTTGTCTTTTTTAAATAAAAGTTTTATGTAATATGAAGACATACAGTAATGATCCCAACATAGAGCTCCATCATTTTTGATCCAAGTACTACACAACCTGGTCTCATAGAATGAATGTTACTCTTTATACTTTTTTGTAACCTGTAATGAAGCATGTAATTTCAGTTTTGCAAAAACATTGCAATGCTCACGTAAATTTCAACCATCTATATTTGCATAGCAATGCATATTCAGTACTCAGCAACTCCACATAAGATATTACGGAGCTGTTGGTTGTTCCTAAATTGTTCCCATTTGCTTCAATAGCAAAAGAAAAACAATCATGTACTATATATTATGTTTCCATGACTTTCCAAATGAGGAAAAAAAATTAATAAAAAAACAAACCGAGAGATGGATTAGGGCAGTTAGAATAGAGAAAAATGGCAAATTTACTTTCGCCCCTCAGCAGCTGTATTTGTAACCCTATTACAGCAGTGTTGATTAGTTCTTTTTCTAAATATTGTCAGGGTAATAAAACAAAGAATAATGTTATAAATGTACACTAAATAATCAAATAATTATAGATGTATGCTTTTAAATTAAGGTGGAAATTTGTCATCAGGGTCTGTGATTTTAAAAAAAAAAAAAAAAAAAAAAAAAGTAATTTATATAGAAGTCTTAAAAGTACAGTAGCAAAAATAGCCATTAATTAAAAAATTGTCATGAAAAACTAAATTGCAAAACATTTCTGCACTGGATCTGTGCTTGTCATAACTTTGTGAAACATCATGATGTTAGTTTTGTGTGGTAGTGTTCGACAGATGCTGTATTTACAGAGGGGACATCTGTGTCATGATCTCTCTTTTATCTGTCCTCCAGGCCTCTTTGAAGGTGATCTGGGTGAATTCAGAGCTCACTCAGCCTGTTCCTGGTTGGGTGGTGGCTTTGGCAGTACTGGCTGGACTACTGCTCCTGGCTCTGCTCATCTTCGTAATGTACAAGGTAAACTACAATACACATTTGTTATACTAATTGATTGATAGCCGCTTTCTCAGCACAACAGGGGTATAACCCACAAATAGGGAAGACTTGGTACTATGTCTATACCATAATCGATAAAATGTAATAATATCTGTTTTTCTTCAGAATGAGTACTACTAATAAACAGTACACAGATGGCAAAATAAGTTCTACTCTTTAAAAAAAAAGCTACTCAAGCAATTAGAGTAGAAGCGCTGCTGCTTTCAAAAATGCATGTTTAATCTTCCTATCTCTCCTCCACAGCTGGGCTTCTTTAAACGTGTGCGGCCGCCCCAGGACGATAGCATAGAAAAAGAGCAGCTACAGCCTCAGGAGAACGGAGACAGAAACACAGAAGCCTAAGATCTTAATTTTATCAGTATATCACAGTGCCAGCACAATAATGCCACATCTGCAGGAGTATGCCAGACTCACAGGCAGTGAGCACTAATGCACTGATGCTGATGAGAATGCAGTACATCATTAGAACACTTTCACCTTTGCCACTCACTTCCTTAAAACTTTGACATCCAGACAGCCCTGATGGGTGAGGTGGCTGTTGTCGTTGGAATGGTACACACAGCTGTGGTGGTTTTGAAAAATGTGATGTTGTGTTAATAAGACTAAAGCCCTGTGCCAACCTCTTTTCCTCTGTAGCTTTTCTTTTCTTTCACTGCACTGAGACAAGATTTGCTTTTAACAGTGGGGCTTAGAGATTAATACATTTAAATCTTTGTTTACAAATAATAATATAATACTAATGGTAATGAAATTTATATTTTTTAAATGTCTTAACTTCTCACATGATTACATTTAATTTTGAGGTAAAGTATGTAAGAGTTTGGTACATTGTTAAATTGCTGGGTCTTGGTCTTCTGTGGGAGAATCTTTTATTTTATATTATTTAGTGAAAAATTCCAGCTGTTTGTTGCATCTGCAGGACTTTCAGTTCTCGTTTTCTTTGCAGTTGTTTCACTTTGTTTCTGCAGCTGGTATAAGGACTCTGTTTGTCTACTGTAAACGTTGTTTCAAAGCAGAGGCTTTGATTAGTTAGATTTGTCTCATAAAAAAGAAATCAACATCTTTGCACAATAGAGAAAAATACTGAAACCACATTTACAATTTTTTTAGTTCACCTTTATTTTTAAGATTCCCTTTGGTCACAATCCTAATCTAAGAGAAAGTCATTTTTTCGTCATTAAAACCTACCTTGTACTGAAAGATCTATTTTACCCAAACACATGTCAGTTAGTAATAAAATGCTGATGGTTCTGTTCGATTGTGAATTAAATGTGATTTTGCAGAATTGAATTCTGCTGTCATATTAATTGACCAAGAATGAGCAAAATAGTTTGACAATGTAAAAAAATTATTTTGTAATTTTACAAATCTGGAATGAGGCTGGATTCCTTGGGAACAATATTGGCAATATTGAACATTTTTCTTTTTTGCAGTTCTTAAAAATATATTTTTTGACTGTTTATTTGATTGTCTGGCTTAAAGGGTGCTGTTCATAGTTATTGGTCTTCATTTTAACTGCAGATATACTACAATATACAACCCACCATACTGAAAACATAACCTGGATTGATGTTGCTGTATTATAGTAATGCTGCTGCCCATATGAATTTTCTCATATTGGGTTGCCACAATTATGTTGTCTAAATTAAAATTCGTATACATTTATAATTCAAAATCATTAATTTTGCACAAATAAATGATCTAGAATTAGTTTTTTTTTTCTGATAAACAATATTTTTTGTAAAGAATGTTTGTAAAAATAGAACATATTCATAGTAACAAAAATGTGTAAAAGAAATCCATCACTTCCTCTCTATTTTTGCCTAGTCCCATTTTCCTTAATTCAACTAAAGTTGTTAAAGCTTCCATAATTCAAATAAAGAAATATACAGAAGTAGTTTGGATTTTGTGTCTCGTTCATCAACATGGTCGGTACTCATACTTCGGGTTTATTCGTCCATGGCTTGAAGTTTATAACTTTTTAGTGTCTAAAGTTCCTGCTAGCTAACAACACCCTTTTCTACTGTGATAATTGACCTCACAAGATTTATGTAACATCACGTATCTAGTTAATAAATAACCAAATGCATATTTTCCATTTCCAAGTGGCTCCAATGCTTTTGTCATTGGAAAAAGTATTCAAATAAAGCAAAAGAGCAGTGAATGAGATTAAGTTCTGTTATTTGTATAATTTATTGTAAAAACTAAAGTTTGTGTGCATGGTACATTTATTACAGTTATATGTTGTGTGCATCTGTCAGTAAGAAGCTCAGATCACTGCCTGGTTCATATTCTGTGGTTTGCTTTCCCCTGAGAAAGAAATCAACAAACTGTTACTGTGCAATCTTTGGCATTATTATTTGCCAAACAATTGCATTATTATTATTTTCTGTGTATTCTGTATGTGTGCATGAGCAGGAATGTCTATATTACTTCTGGAATAGTCGTGCTTTAGTGCAACCAAGAAGGGTGGCCTTGTTTCCCTCCACTATGAGCATACAGCCTTCCCTAAGAGCCTGTGATGAACAGTATAGAGTATAAGTGCTCAACTGCATCTAGATTAATCACACTATTGAAGAATACAGTGAACTGGATATTCTCAACATACCAGCACACATGGTGTGTCCGGCTCCTCGTGGAACTGGATAATTCTCTGCTCGCGTGTTTCCTGTAAAATGCAAAATCAAATCTGCTTTTATGAAAAAATTCAATAAAAACATTAAAGGGTGTATCTAGAAAATGTGTTTTATTAATTTCAAGTCAGGTTTATTTGTATAGCGCATTTTTTCAATGCATATTGTTTCAAAGCAGAAGAGAGCGTGAAACAATATGCAGAAGTTGTGCTGTGCATGGTTAGCTGCACATACCCCCATATGTTTGCTGTTGGGATCAGCATCCAGATAGTGAGGGTTAATGTTAAAGGGCACAAGACCAATGGCAGCAAAAGTGGGTGGATAAACGATGGGCATGTCATTAGTGGTATTGATGCTGATGGTGGAGACATTGGTGCCTGCACTTGATCCCATATATGGTATTCCATCCTATGAGAAAACAAATCATGCATACATTACAGGTAATTTCACTATAGCTTTTTTTTTCTTCTTTTTTTTAGATTTTGATAAAACATAGTCTAAAATTTCATATCCACTCACGTCTAATACTCTCTTCCTGATCTCGGTTACCAGCTTGTTATCATAGAGAGCTTTCAGCAGGCGGAAAGTGTTCCCGCCACCTAATGGACACACAAATAAGCATCTGGTGTGCCTTAGTATTGTCACCTATGCCATGAATATTATGACGGAAAAGTCTCCACATTGAATAAATAAATTAGGTGTCTAAGGGTTTAAAAACACCAAATTAAAAATCTGGGACTCAGAAAGTTTTAGTATTTAAAATAAAATTACTAAAATGAAAATGTGTGGGGTTAAATAAAGAAAATAACATTTGGATTCAAGTTAGATTCTGCACTACTTTAAGGTCATTAATAAAATGTAAGCAAATTTGTAACACCGTGTTGACTTTGCAAAATGTCAGATTTCTTGCTTCCTTTTAAGCGCACAAGGTGCTCTTTGAAATATCAAGCTGTAACAACATGGATCATCAGGTTTTATCAAATTAGAAAATAGTGAAGAACACGTTAATTTTCACTAGTGGTCCCAAACATTTGAATGCCACTGTGTATCAGAAAGACATGTTTTCATAATGTTTAATCTCAGTATATGTGAGCGAAATCCCTCCATACCGATGAATATCCCTTCAGCTTTCCTGACCGCCTCCACAGGGTCTGGTGTCTCATGGACACTATCCACCTCATAGCCTGGAAGAACATTCAGAAGTGCACAACAGAGATGAAGGAAAACATTGCACTCATAACACACGTGACAAAATGAGCTAAGAAACAAACCCAGTGTCTTGAACTTGTCTCTAGCAGTCTTGGTATAGGCATCTCGATCATGTAGAGCATACGGCACAAACAGGATCCTCTTTACTCCCCTTTTGAGCAAATAACAGAAACTATGAACTACGTCATACTTATGTAGATTAGTTGTAGATTAGATTAAATTGGATAATATTTGTATTCCACAAACTGTTTCTTATACTTATACACACTTATTAACATGGCATGCGTCATTCTACTGGACTGTAAGTACTAATCCAGAGAAAAGACTACATACAAGCATGCAATTATAAGATAATAACAAAAATGCTGGTTTTATGACTGTACTGGCTAAATACTTAAATAATAATAATAGCTAAGGTTGCAGAATTAACAACTGAACAACATTTAAAGTTTATAGCAACTTACTTTCCAAAAAAGTCTTGTATCTGCTGCTGACAGTGTTGAAGATATCCTCCACCATGAAGTGTGGAGTTAGATACCAACAGTAGTCTTTTGTTCATGGTCATTTCTCAACTGTCTCAGAAATGAAGTAGACCAGCAGACAGTCAGCTCAGCACGTGACCAGCGCTTCTTTTTGCTGACAACACATATTCTCACATCAGTCTTTTCGCTTTACCTTTGGTCTGACAGTATCACTCTAATTATTATTCTGAGATGATAAGACCTTCACAGGAAGAACTGATAAGAAACAAGGCAGCAAAATCGCCAAAATAACTTTACAGCAACAGTGGCAGAAAAACGGTACTGTGCCACTGAGTCAGGATCCTCTGAAACACGTGATGCAGTTTTAAGAACGTTGATATGGATCATGATGTGCACGACTTACTCATATCAAAATAAAAGTTGGAAGCCTCCCCTAGGACAAGTTTAAGATATTTTGATTTGTATATTTCTATTCTCTTTATATTAATCATTATCCACATTGAATAATCATTTGTTTTGAACAACCCCACCCTTCATGTGAAATCATGCTCCGTGTTTCATTTATTAATAATGGGATGCTGTGATTTTACAGGTATCGTAAACACTAGCACAGATGGGTAAAGAACATTTAAGAAAAAAAATTTAAAAAAATGGAAGAAAAAAATCCTCAAGATGTCGCATTTGTTGGCCGCATACGTCATCGAGGCTGTCTCGTTTGCGTGATTTTTTTCCCCAAACCAGTTAAGCGCAAGCCACGCCCTTAATTATTATCTAAAAACACAAGAAAAAGGTTTGTCAAAAACAAAACATTATTTTCGATTCTCCATTGTTTAATATAGCTTTGCAAACAATATGACTTAATTACCTGCAGTCTTCCTACCTAGCATTAAATTTAAAAGTATTTGTTTGCATAAACTTAATGATTTCCCATGATCACAGAGCTGATTGACCACACAAAACTGAAACATATACATATATATATATATATATATATATATATATATATATATATATTACACATGTGTTTGCCTTTTATGGGTACACAAAAAGCAACATTACATACAATTCACAATTTTAAAAAAAAAAATAAGTAAACTTTAAAAGGATGCATGAAAGGAGTTTTTATGTGCAGTTGCTACTGTTAACAAGAATTCAATAAATAATAAATACATTTAACTTATCTACTAATTAACATTTTGAAACACTGTTAATTACCCTGTACCTGTAATCACCCCCCTCCCTCCCTCCAACACACGCATACACAACATACAAACTTGTGCCATTTTAAGCTTGATGAGAGTAATTCATTGTCACGGACTCTGACAATTTGTGGCGTACCCTGACAACCCTTTTCCCTCCTTTTCCTGTATGTCTACTGTAGTCATGCTCTGAACCAGAAGTACTTTTTCTGGGGCGTCCAGCTGTCAAATGCCGCCTCGAACCAGTCTTGGTTGATCTTCGGGCCACTGCTGTTGGCTGACAGCCAATAATGGGACCTTGTCATCTAGCAGCTCGTCTTAACGCTGCTGCACGTTTTGACACCGACATACCTTTCCCAAAACAATAAAATGCAGAGACCAGTTTGGTTGGGTTGTGCTGCATCTTTCCAAGCTGCTTGGCCATTGTAGTCATGGCATCATTGTAGTTGGAGTTTTCAGCCAGTTCACCAAGTAGTCCAAGCATCCTCTTCACAGGAGATTGAGGTAGAGATGCTGTTTAAAAAAAACAAACAATAAAAACAATTAAATTACAACAACCAATAAAAATAAAATAACAACAAACACTTGGACAAGGGGCTGGTAGCACCAACTGTGCGTAAGTTACAACTTAGCCTAGTTTTGACATAAATGGGCACTTATGGCGTAAGAACTCGCAACGCAAAAGGCTGGTGCAACCCTACCCAGGAAACAAAACTACTCCGCTTCTGCTCCATTTCTGCTCTAATAGCTTTATTTTTTTATACAGAAATAAATGGTCCCTAATAAACATTTAGACCCAAAACTTGCAAAAACTCATCGCTTCACCTCAGAATAGAGTCGTATGGATTACGTTTATGAAGGATAGATGCACTTTTTGGAGCTTCAAAAACTCGGACACTATTCAATGCCATTATAAAGCTGGGAAGAGTCAGGATATATTTTATAACTCCGATTGTGTTCGGCTGAAAGAAGATACATCTAGGATGGCTTGAGGAGGAGTAAATTATGGGCTAATTTTCATTTTTGGTTGAACTGTTCCTTTAACTCTTCTAAGCTTCATGAACTCACCTCCCTCTGAGTTACTGTGCATACAGGGTTGGTTGGTGTATGAGGCCTCTGGATTAGATGAGCTGGGGGAAGACCGGTCCAGCTGATGCATGTCTACTGTTCATTACATACACATAAAAAATTAATATATATATATATATATATATATATATATATATATATATATATATATATATATATATATGTCTATAAAAAGTGTATACTAATGTCACACTGCTGACTAGTTGTTTTGTTTAGAATTAATCATGTATAATGAAGGTTCTATGTCCTACTTGCCATAAGCTTTCTTACCTGGTGCTAATGTGCTTGGCTTGGGCATATTTTCCCTTAAAGGGTTCAGGAAGTCAAGAGAAACTGAGGCTGTGAAGATGAACCAGACATTGTCTTTAAATAACTTCTTTAGATATTTGAACACATGTGTCACCCCATGTGTGACAAATGATTCTGCAAATAAATAATTACCTTTTGTTATTTTCAGCAGCTCAGCCCTCATTTCAGCTGTTGTGGTGAGAAAGTTGATGGAGGTGATGTTGTAATTTTGCACAACTGCTGCCTGGTGTTTGCATGGTGCCCCACTTTGGCCAACTGGACATGTGCAGAGTTCCAACTCCATGTCCACGGTACAGGTGTCTCCTGATTTCACCTGAAACTTATTCTCTCCAACCTAACAGTGACATGAAGACATATTTATAAAAAGATCTGACAATTTTATAATGATTCATATTTAAAAATGATTCTTCACCTGAGAAATATCAGACGCTTTAATGTTTAATGTTACTTTGCGCTGGAATGCCTCCCAATGGCCAAGTGCAACGTCTGTCACACGTGCCTCATAGTACATCTCTAGTCGGGTGATGAAAAGGTTGAATAATTGAGGGAGGTTGAATGCTTTTGTTCTTTGGAGTATTTTGTCTTTCAAAACACGCATTGCAGCCTCCACATAGTTGTTTGTTTGGTTGCCATGTGTTGGCAAGTCTCTCCTATAGCTGAGAGCCCAACTCTCACGTCGATTGTAAAGAACCTGTAGATAGGTCAGGAACTTCTTGTATCTGTAGCGAGTTAAGACAAATAATAAATTCAAAACAATTAATTCCCCAAAACAGGCTTCTGGAGGGTGAACATATCAGAAGTACCTCTACCTGTCTATTATTGTCTCTACCTGTTGGTCAAAGGGTTGTCCAGGGCTTGCTGGTACAGCAATTCAACTATACTGATCTCCCTGGCATAAAGCATGTCTTTTACTATGCTGAACAGTGTCTGCCTGTCCTTCATCTCAATGTTGTGATCTTTGTTCCACAACCACCTCCACACAGCTTGCAAAAGATGAAATATGCAGAGCAGCTGTGTGGCTTCAGGAAAGATCTGGGCTATAGCTCTCTTTTCTGCCTTTGAGTCATCTGTAAGAAACACACAAGGGCCTGCCTCGCCTCGTCCTCCAAAGGCATCCTTTGTCAATAAGGACTTCAGCAGCTCCAATCCCTCACTAATTGTCCTCTCATCCTCTGACTGGGTTATCACTATCCCAAGAGGAAGACCACCAGCACAAGTGTGTGTGAGAAGCAGAAACACCCTGCAGTTCTCCCGGTCCATGTTACCAGATGAATCCAATGCAAACCATTTTAGCCGCACAGCATGTATTTTTTGAGAGCCGTCTTTGATTAGCTGTGCCTGATCGGGCACAAACATTGTGTTGGCACCTATAATGAGCCTATGGATATAGATAAAATATGAATGTTTAAATATACAGAACTATGCAAAAGTCTTAGGCATGTTAGATTTTCATTTAGATATTTATATAATTTGCATTAGTGTGCCAATAGGAAATATTACTTTACATTTCCAAATTTTAATTTTGCCCTTAACTGTAATAATCCACTAAGATTTCTGTATGCACAAGGAGTCCAAAAACTAACAGAATGGTCCATAGGATCTGGTCTGAGAAAATGCTGCAACACTTTACAATAAGGTTTCATTTGAACATTAGTTATTGTATTAATAACTAACATGAACTAACCATGAGCAATACAATATATTTGGTACTCTATTGTTAATATTATTTAATACAAATCCATCTGTTCATTGTTTGTTCATGTTATTTTACAGTGCATTAACTAATGTTAACAAATACAATATTTGATTTTAATAATGTATTATTGAATGTTAAAAATTAACATTAACAAAGATTAATAATGCTGCAGATGCAATGTTCATTACTATTTCATTTTAACCAGTGTAGTTAACCAATGTTAACTAATGAAACATTATTGTAAAACATTTTTTTTAATTATTATTATTATTATTATTATTGTTTTAGATTGTATTATTTAGATTTGCAGGTAGTTTTCTCATTGAAGACATTGGAGATTTTGCCACAGGATTTAGTCTATCTCAGCTTTTTTATGTCTCCATCTAACCCCAGATGAACTGCATGATGGTGAGATCAGATCAGTGTGCAGACAATACTGTTTTAGACTACCTGTGCATAAGGAAATCCATTCATTCACCCACCCATCCATCATTTCTTACTGGCAAACTAAAGCAAAATATATAAATAATTAATTACCTTAAAAAGCACACGTCTTCCCTTGTTTGATATTGTCACTGCAACTCTCCAGCTCACACCTGATGACTCCCCAAGCTTTTTCACCCATTCCTTCACTTCCCAAACTTCTGTCAGTGCAATTCTGAACGACGTCTCAAAGCTTGTGTGGTCCAGGTGTGATTGGCCTTTTGGAGTGCAGAAATTAAAGGTGCAGAAATGGTAATTGTACCCGGGGGGTAACCATTTCTGTAGATTAAAAAGAAATGTTAGCCACTGCTATTTAAAGCTGGGAGAGATTTTGTCAATAAGCATATTAACTGAGATGGTCCCAACATTTCGACACATCACAGTAAACAAAACTTATTGAAACAAATCATATTACAAGCGTCATAAGCGTCAATTAATTGAATTCAAATTCGTAACCTTTAGATCCGAGGCTTGGTCTTCATCACAGCCAGAACAAGCGTCCTCCACTGAGGAAGAATGAAATCCATAAGATAAGTTAAAATTAGAATCATAATTGAAACCTACAAATACTTCTATTAATAAAATTATACTGAAACATCCAGGCATATCTTACCGTTTGTCACCATCGGATCCATTTAGCTGATATCTAAACTTTTTACCTCAGATGACTGCGTGATAGAGTTGACCAATGAAATCGAGCCATAGACGCGAGTCATCGCTGCGGGGTGTGGTTTTCGGTTAAGGGCGTGGCTTGCGCTTAACTGGTTTGGGGAAAAAAATCACGCGTCTCGTTTCGGTAAAGTGAGTAGGACCACAGATTGTTTAGCAGAGACGGGCCACTTCTATGCATGGAGAAATTGGAATGCTCAACCAAGGCGCTCTAGCACCAAATGGTCAACGGATTTATAAAAGCAGTCCAAGCGTTTAGGTGAAAGAGCCAATCAACTTTTAGATACAGACATCGCCTGTCAATCAACTATAGAACGCGCATGCCCATTAGCTCTACAAACTGGGAAAATTGCGTGCTCAAGCGTAAAATGAGGTTAAGTAGCACTGATTATGATTCCAATATTATACCATTTTATTGCAGATTTGAAATATGTTATTTGATCGTTGACCAACCATTATTTTTTTTCCTTCCCCTTTTTCTCCCCAATTTGGAATGGCCAATTTCCAATGCACTCTAAATCCTTGTGGTGGCGTAGTGACTCGCCTCAATCCGGGTGGCAGAGGATGAATCTCAGTTCCCTCCGCGTCTGAGACATCAATCTGCGCATCTTATCAAATGGCTTGTTGAGCGCGTTTCCACAGAGACATAGCACATGTGGAGGCTTCACGCTATTCTAAGCCGCACAACTCACCATGCGCCCCAACAAGAGTGAACCACATTATAGCGACTACAAAGAGGTTACCCAATGCGACTCTATCCTCCCTAGAAACCGGGCCAATTTGGTTGCTTAGGAGATCTGGCTGGAGTCACTCTGCACACCCTGGATTCGAACGCCTAACTCCAGGGGTGGCAGTCAGCGTCTTAACTCACTGAGCTACCCAGTGTGATTTTCTGCATATTTCATTTCAAGGGAATCGTCTGAATCTTATATAACAAGTCTTTTTCTCCATACACAAAAATACTTGAAGCTGTAATTGGTGCCAAAGGTGCTTCAACAAAGTATTGAGTCTGTGAATAATGTGATTATTTTTTTTTTTTTCATAAATTTGCAAAGATTTCAAACAAACTTCTTTCACGTTATCATTATGGGGTATTGTTTGTAGAATTTTGAGGAAAATAATTTAATCCATTTTGGACTAAGGCTGTAACATAAAAAAATGTGGAAAAAGTGAAGCGCTGTGAATACTTTCCGGATGCACTGTAAGAGTGCTGGGGGCCCTCCTAGTCATAGGGCCACATTGAGAGGGCCTCGTATAAGATGTGGGGCCCACATACCTGTATTTAAGGATATACAAACAATTGTTTTCAAAGTTGATGGGTTGTGAGACCTTGCAGTCCAGGTAGACGAGGGCCCCTGGGCACTGGCCCCATTGGCCTGGTCCATAATTCACCTATGCTGGGTTTTAATCCTCCTTTTGACACAGTTTTCCCTGTTTTCTGTCTCCACTCTTAATATTTTTCCTTAATAATACTAAATAAAATTAATGTAAAGGTTGATTTCCTCGCAGTGATGATAGGTTGGTGTAGGGTGTCTGTTGGACTCTAAATTAGGCCTATCACACTGAAGTGATGCCCTGTTAGTATTTAATTAGAGCTAGTAGTATCAAATAGTATCTGTCTAACACTATTTGCACTTAGTGTAAAAATGTTGCTATTTACACTTAAGCAAATAGTCACTGCCTTATTATTATTAAGAAATCCTCTTGTCTTCTTAAAATCTCATATAGCATCCAATGTTTCTAGGATATTTCTAGGATATTTACGTCCACTGAAGAAGGAATGCAATCTTTGTTTATTAAAACAGAAAGTTGCATCTGGACGACTTCTACATGACCCAGACCCTCGTGAGTTGAGCTGATTGCTGTACTTCTCATCTCATGACCGAAAGTAACATAGAGCTAAGGTTAGCAAATGTATTATGTGAGATATTTATTTTAGAGCCGGAATTGATCATCAAATCTGACTGTTCATTAAAATAGCCAATTTAATATCATATTTTACCAGCGCTCATCGTTGTCGTGCGACTTCAAATTTACGCCGTGTAAAAATCTCTCGAATTTGATTCTTATGCCTTATTCCCTTATTTTAATTTTATCTTTATGGTTATTTGTTGCTATTTTATTATTATTATTTGTCTTGTCATTATCTGTTTTGTTTATTAATGCTTTGGCAATATTGTAAACACAACCATGCCAATAAAGTACTTTTAAATTGAAAATGTATCCCGTTTAGACCTTTGAGGAGCGCTGTTCTATGACGTACCGGAAGTAATATTGTCACGAGTTGTGCGTAACTGAAAACGTGGAATCAGTCAACCACTCGGCTCAATTTTCCTAGAAGCGAAAAGTTAACAGATAATTTCTGAATCAGTCTAAAATGGATGGAGCAAGTATTGATAGTTTGATCTTGGATCTGCACAACATCCAAGCCGTGAAGTTTGGGACGTATCAGCTAAAAAGTGGACTCGCTTCACCGATATATTTTGATCTTCGAGTAATGGTATCATATCCTTCGTTAATGAATCAGGTAAAAGCACGTGTTCACTTTGGAAAACCGTTCAGTGTTCACAGATAACGGAGAAACAGAAAAAATGCTGTTGTACCTTAATGCCAACAGTGTATTATGATCATAAATCATTTGTCTATGTATCCCCCCAGTTTTGTAAAACAAATGGGTAAATTGCCTCTAGCTTGATGCCATTTTGTTAATGTTATATTGTTTCTGATCAGATAGCAGATCTTCTTCATAAGTGTGCTGCGGAAGCAGGGGTCCAGTTTGATTGTGTGTGTGGTGTCCCTTACACAGCTCTTCCTTTGGCTACAATCATCTGCTCTACCAATAAATATCCAATGCTTTTACGGCGAAAGGAGGCAAAAGACTATGGTAAATTGTAGAAATTTAACTAGGCTCCAACAGTTCTTTCGATCGATGTAGGCACTATTTTGTGTAACACTGAAGTCACACTTAAAAATGTATGAAAGTAATATCATTATGTAATAAGTGGAATGCATTTTTTCTTTTTTAAATGGCAAAGCACACTTTTTAAACAAGATTTCAGAAGATGCAGCTTGTTCGGTTTTAAATTATAAAACAATTGATATGTTCTGTTAAAAAAGCATTTGTAAACGTTCTGGTTTTCAATTGTAGTATAACGTGTCCATAGTTAAATTAATAGTTCACCCAAAAAAGAATAATTCTCTCATTTACTCTTTACCCTTATGCCACCCCAGATGTGTATGACATACTTTCTTCTGCAGAACACAAATAATTTTAGGAGAATATCTCAGCTCTGTACAATGCAAGTAAATAGTGGCCAGAATTTTGAAGCTCCAGAAAGGCAACATATAAGTAATTCGTAGCACTCCAGTGAATTTGTAGCAATCCATGTCTTCTGAAGTGACATGATAAGTGTGGGTGAGAAACAGATCAGTATTTCAGTCCTTTTTTACTATAAATTCTCCTCCCTGCTTAGTAGGTGGTGATTTGCACAAAGAATCCAAATGGGCAAAAACAAAAGAAAAATGTTAATGTGGAAATTTATAGTGAAGAAAAATTTGAATAACATTTATTCAAAATCAAAGTATTAGTGTTTTTTTTTTATTACAAAACAAGAAAATAGGCTTAATCTGTGGTGTGTTATTTTAAGTTATTGTGACATGAATATAAATGCTAATAAAATATGTAATTATATAAAAATGTGTTTGTACATGGTTTAAATAAAAGGTGATCGATTTATTTTGCTATGTATATCTATTTACCACTATAACAAAATATAGTTATATTTATAAAACATTAAACATTCAAATTAGGACAAGGAAGTTTCAAGAAGATCTAAATTTGCTTAATGATGAGGTTTAAAGCCTCAGACTTAATGCCCATGTAATATCCACACACCATTCATCATAAACTTGATGAAATTTGCAGCACAATAGCAAGAGCTGGGAGAAAGTCCATTCTGATTGGTTTGCTGCAAGGAATCTCTTGTGAGACAGGCGAGCACAGGTTTTTATCAGTTCATCAGGTAACAGTTTTGTTTAAAATCTACCAAACTTTTAGTTTATGGCACTGAATCTTTAAAATAAATTGGAAGCCTTTTACGTGATTATTTGAATGGGCTACCACTTTGTTGCATGCCATACTAGTAAATAATACATCTATAATTAAAAATAATCTTATTATATATATAACACTCAAAATTTTATATTTAAAATATATAAAAAATAACTTTTAAGCCAGTTCGGAGTAAATACATAATTATCGAGATGTATATCGATTATCGTCTATTGGCTAAAAAAATATAGAGAGATAGTTTTTGTTGCCATATCGCCCAGTCCTAGTCCAAATGCTCCCTGAACCACTGTATCAATCATTTTATTAATGCTATATTTTCTGATGTCATTTACAATATGAAACTTGCATTAACTTTCATATTCCCCAGGAACAAAACGTCTTATCGAGGGAACTATCCACCCTGGTGAGCGATGCTTGATAGTAGAGGATGTAGTAACCAGTGGAAGCAGTGTCCTCGAAACCGCTGTGCTGCTTGAGAAGGAAGGCCTGAAGATCACCGATGCCGTTGTTTTGCTGGACAGAGAGCAGGGTGGCAGTGTTAAGCTAGCTGAGAATGGCATCACACTACATTCAGTAATTTCTGTCTCCAGACTTCTGGATGTGTTACTTCAAGCTGGCCGAATTGACATGGCCACTTCTCAGAATGTAGAGAGGTTCGTTCGAGAAAATAACACTTGCAGACCAAAGCAGAATTGCTCCTTTGTTCCGAAAAAGATGTGTAAGGAGCTCAGCTATGGATCTCGTGCTGGGTTGCCCGACACACACCCTCTAGCTGCTCGACTGCTGAAGATCATGGAGGAAAAGAAAAGCAATCTGTGTGTGTCTGCAGATGTGACTAGTTCTGAAGAGCTGCTGGAGATCGCTTTGATGTTGGGTCCAGTGATTTGCGTGTTAAAGACTCACGTGGACATCTTGCAGGACTTCACTGTGGATGTTGCTGGCAAACTTAAAGAGTTAGCTATAAAGCACAACTTCCTAATTTTTGAGGATCGCAAATTTGCAGACATTGGGAACACAGTTAAGCACCAGTATGAGGGTAGGTGTTGGGATTTGATCTTGGGATTTTTAAAAGTAAATGTATAATTGACCCAAAAATTAAATCTGTCATTACCCCCGCCCCCCCCCCCCCCTTAGGCAGAATGTTAGTCTCAATCACCATTTACTTTAATTGTAAGGGAAAAAGATTCAATGAAAGGTGACTGATGCTTACATTCTGCCTAACATTTACTTGTGTGTTCCATGTAAGGTTTTGGAGCAACTTGAGGGGGAGTGAATGACAAATTCTTTTTTTTGAGAATTATCCCTTAAGTCGTAAGGAAATTGGTAACCAGTGCCCTAAGAATGTTTTTATATGCATGTATTATGAAATGTTACTTTTTAATGTTTTGCACAATCTTTTCTATTACAAATAATCTACAAAGCCTTTTTTTACACAAAGGTGGTCTCTATCGGATCTCATCATGGGCACACATCATTAATGCCCAGGCATTGCCAGGGCCGAGTGTGCTGCAGGGTCTCGGTGCCGTTGGCAAGCCTTTGGGTCACGGCTGTTTGCTCATTGCTCAGATGAGCTCTCAGGGTTCCCTAGCAACAGGGGATTACACTCAAGCAGTGGTAGGCCTTTTCTGTGAAAAGTTAGCACAGAACACTGTTCTAACTTCCCAAAAATATTATTTTAATATTTATAGATGTTCTTTTATTGCAACAAGCATTCATTTCTTTACAACTGAATGTTCCAATATTGTAGGATGATGTCCATTTTGCAAATTTTTTTATTCCTTGAAGTTTAGTTCTTCATGACTTCTATATTTTATTGGCTCTGGAATGATATATTCAAGTCATTTATTTGAGTTGGTTGAAATGCTTTTTAGGTGAAGATGGCTGAAGACCACTCTGATTTTGTGTTTGGATTTATAAGTGGATCAAAGATCAGTGAAAATCCTGGCCTGGTTCACATGACTCCAGGAGTGCAAATGGAGACAGGAGGTATGTTCTACTATCCACACAGTGTTGGCATTAGCTTTCCTTTCTGTCTTCTAACAAAAGGAGTCCAGTTAAAGATGAGGTGAATGTGTTGCTGCAGAAATACTACTCTTAACTGTACTGTGTCCAATAAAATAGTTACTATTTTATTTTAAAGATGCACCTTTTTTAGAGATTAGATTATTATTTGGTTATTTATCATTTGTTCTCCAGGGGATGGACTTGGACAGCAGTATTCAAGTCCAGAAGATGTGATTTTCTCAAAAGGCTCTGATGTCATAATTGTGGGACGAGGTATTCTTGCCAGCCCAGATCGGCTCAGAGCTGCTGGAGAATACAGGAAGGTAGGCTGGGAGGCTTATCTGAAAAGACTGTCACAGGCCAGCTAATGAAGCTCTACAGAAAAGGGAAGAAGTTTTGGGACCAGTTGAAGCTTGTCTGACTTATGCAGTTTACTGTCTGATCATTCTTTCCACATGCCTTAATCAGCACCCTGTCAATAAGAACCTGATTCAGAATTGTTTTTCTACTACATGGCGATAAAAACCTAAAATAATTTAAACAGTATTAATATTTTTAAAGCATTTTTTTTTTTTTTTAAGTGAAATGATACCAGAATTTACGGTAATGAAAGTGCAAATGAATGTGAAGAATAAAAGACTGTTATATCTTTGTAATCATAGTTAAATAGAGGAAACCAGGACTAGATGTTGTCACATAGGGAAGTTGTCAAGGTTATATCTCAATGCCCTGGGATATAGAATTAAGTCTAAAGTCCAGCTGCACAAATGTTTGTTTTCTCTAGCAGTATTTTTTGTGTTGATTTTACATACCTAGTGCAAAACTTTCCTATATAATGAAGGTATTTCAACTAAAGTGTTTGATCTGTGTTCTTAGGACAAGAGTTTTTGCATAAATGTCTTGATGCAAGTTGTGACATTTATCATTTTTTTTTTTTTTTTTTTTTTACAATTGATTGTTTACAGTATCTGTTTGCCAAACATTGTTTATTGCCAAAAGCTATTAAGTAGCCTAGTGTGACAACATGCTGTCTATGCTTTAAACAAATCAGTTATTAAGGTATTGCCACCCTTGTTTGATTTTCACAGTTCAATAAATAACACTAAATATACTCATTGAAAGCCTCTTATTTTCGACATGTCCCATAAAAACCAGAAGGTGGCAGACTCATACTAGCTGTTTTATAGTTATAACTCTGTCAGGTAATATTGACAAATTAGGCATATTAGCTAAAACATTTTTTTTTAAATAAATGTCTACAGTTTAATATCAAGCTGAAAGTGTAAATTTTAGGGATATTAATCAGAAAATTCTTAACGGGTCTTCCAAAGAATACACATAAATTCAGAGTAGGCCTACAGTGCCTTGACATTTCATTTCCTCCTTTGTCATTGCCCTACTTCCTCTTTTCATTGATAATTGTGTTGTTGAGGTTTGGATTCAAGCACTGACTGACAGCCATATCCTGCAGTGTAACAGCCAGTTCTGCATTGAAAACTATTTTAAGCAGCATTTTAATAACTAAATCAAATATATTTTTACTTGTAAAATGTTATTTTATTTGCCACTAATAAAAGGTGATTAAAAAATCTTGATGTTGAAAATAAATGGACTGTTGTTTGTCAACTGCTAACGCAGAAACGCACACACAAAATTGACAAATTACTACTTGTACAATCTGCATATGCAGCAAATGTTCCAAGGAGGATTTGTTTCTTTATAACATGCCATAATTCGTTTGTTTTCATTCAACATTATGCATTCAGCTGTAAGATTTGTTCCTCTCTCTCGGTGAAACATGAGGTCGGTTTGCACAGAGCGACCTGATTGACATAATAGAGAGAAGTAATCTACTCTGGCCCTCCCATTTGACTCCCTGTGTCAATATTGGATGAGAGGAAAGCGGCGTGTGACAGGTGTCCACGACAGTGTTCCGCGCCCTACACAGACAGAACAGATCGATGTTCATACCCGCGTCCAACTGATTATGTGCACCAACGTTATAAAGCCTCATGAGAGATGAGAGGTGAGTTGAATTGGTCTGCTCTATGTGAAAAACTCAGTTAAACACTATAAAAGGTTTTGTCTGGTAAGCTAAATCAAATAGCGTTACCCAAGTTTAAAACCGACTTGGAATAATTTAAACGATGATTTAAATCTTACTGCTATTGTTCTTCTGTTGTTCTCAGTTGTCTTAAAGGGAAAAGGATAAGTTATCTTCCGAGACATAATGGATTAATCAGTACGAAGGATGGATCTTTTGTGTTTTCTGTACTTGTCTCACGTTGAGCCTCACGCACAATACCTGAAGATGAAAAAGGTTTTGTTCGTTCGGCTCGCGTTACGCAGATGCAGACATGCTTCAGTAAAACACGAGAACAACTGGACGCATCGACAGTTTCACTGCTGGCAGAGTTGGAAGATTATGCTATTGACCGAAGTTTTGGCACAGTTTAAAGAAAGAAAGAAAAAACGAATATAATAATAATAAAAAAAACAACAACACATTTAATGTGCTTATTAACAATAATGATACATTTTTAAATTAGAAATAAAAATTGGGCTATGGATTTGATGCAATATTATTGTGCTCACTATTTAGACGATTTTATTTATTTAAACAAAAGAGTAAAAGGACAAAAGGATCCCCTAATGTTAAAAGCATCAGTAGTAATGAACAGGTTTTTTTTTTTTTTCCTCAACAGCCCTTTTAATATTGTAAAATTGACCATTGTGGTCTATGAATTGATGGTCTGTTGTCCTTTGTTTTCTTTGTTGTGATTTACATTTTTATTTTATATATCATTTAAATAAATATTTTTTAAGTGTTCGTGACATTGAATTGCATAAATATATATTTTCCATTCAGTATAGGCTATATTTACTTGTCTATTAAATCTATTATTTACTTGTTTTGTTTCCTGCTGTATGTTCTACCCAATGTGCACATTTTTTGGCAGTCTTTTTAAATGCAAGTTACCCTCAGCTGTCTGAATATTTCTTCTCATAATGGTTCATGTAACATCATAGTTAATCTCTTGAGATGATCCAATAGCCATTATACTGACATGATCAATTATTTTAATAAAATGGAGACAGAATATTCAGATTCACCATGACATCAAAATAGCAAATAAGTGGAAAGAGGAGCTGTATATGAGACAATAATAAATATAAATCGCTATTTGTGATTTGAATAAGATCTGATACAACTACTGTTGGCAACAGTCACAAAACAATTCCCCCTTAATCTTGCACATCTCCCAAGAAACAGTATTGCATTAGTCTGTAAAGTGCCTGGCAAACAGCTACCTGCTGGACAGGCATTGGCTGTTGGCTATGTGGCAGTTAAAAGGGTTACTGTTGAAAATGCAAATGATGGCTCTTGCCCTCGGCAGTAGATTAGATGGAAATGTCTGTATCTGCCTTCCATGGCCATATTCTGCAGAACAGCTCAGCTTGTGTGTTTAAACACATAAAGGACATTATCTGAGCAGATGTCACCTGCAATAGTTGTCTGGACCTGTTCACCCTTAGAAGGATTAGTTTCCATGGTGCCCGAATGAAAACGTCAGCCAGGACACTTTGAGGTCTATTCACTAAATATTCAGATAGTAGGCCAATTTCAGAGCCCCATCACACCTGTTTAAAAACCAGAAAGTAAATCTATGGCAATCAGAGAAAATACTATGCTCACCTATGGAGTTTGATGATACTGTACACATCATATACACAACTTTTGTCAAAAGAAGTATTTTAAAAAGTTGATCTTTGCCTTTAAATGACATAAATAAGTAAATTGCTTTTAGACTCAAACCACATAAATTGATTTAGTCCTGAAATGAAATGTGTGATATGCCAAACCTGCCATTACTAGGATACAGTGAAACAATATACACTTATGAACCATAATGCTTTCTGATATGCAAAGGATTGATTTGCATGTCAAATAGCTCTAACAGTTACACCTTGTTTTTGCATTTGGAATGTGTACATTGATCACACACTTCCATTATTTTCTGATGCATATTTTAATTAAGGATTGTACAGTTGTGTATAGGTTTGTTTGAGGTATGTTGTTGCAAGTAGTATCAACTACAACACCATCACATCACAATAAGGCAACAAGGAGCTTACAGATGGATAGATGTGCTCTATTGATTCATAACCGTAATTTAACATAACTGGGTGTACCCTAAATTTAAACTGTACATTTTAATTCCTTTAAATTAACTCACATGTGGAAATGCCTAATTGATCTTGAAAGGGGTTCTGCAGAGCTCAAAACATTTAATTATTTTAGTTTTCTAAACCAGACTACTCTAGATGCATAGTGGATGCTTTTCAACATGTAGACAATTTGTATCCAAAATGACCTCCTATACAAAAACAGGCACATCCACCATGGAGTGAACTGCAGCTAAACTCCTTGCTCAAGGCCAACATTGGAAATCTTAATTCACGGGTTGCCTGTACCTGGATTGAAACCAACCCAGAGCTTTAACAGGTGAGCAGTGGCCTCCTAACCATTTGCTCAAATGAGCTCTTACAGGTATACCACTATATTAAATGTAGTATATTGGGAATTGTCACATTTAAATGTATTTTTGTTTATGTTCTGTGTCCATGTCTTTTATTTTTGAAGTTCCTGGTTTCCGGGTCATGTGATATCCTGTTTCCCTCATGTGATCTTGTCATGTGTTTGCCCATGTCCATGTATTTAAGCCCTCATAATTGTCATTGTCTTTGGTCGAGTATTGTTTTGTGTAAAGTAGTTTCACAAGTCAAGTCAAGTCTAGTCATTTATGTTTTGGGATGTTAGTGCAATCATTTATGTTTGTTTGGTGTCATACTCACATTTGGATAAACTGCACCTTGTAAATAAACTGCACTTGGGTTCTTACTTCATCATCATCTTCGTCTGCTCCTGTGTCCTGTCTGCCTGGTTGCGAGAAACGTTACAGAATACTCAAATGAACTTGAACCCAGCAGTTGCATTCCTGTGTCTCCACCAGGGAAATCGTCCCCTCGAGGATTATGTTGTGGACTTTTGTGGATTGTGTCACATGGTGAACATTATGAGATTGTCCTTAAAGACTGTTTCCGGTTTGGGCCAAATGAGCCAGTCTCCTCCATGATGCCTGATGGTTGGATTACCCTCAGTCTGGCTCAATACATGGATTTAGCCCTGCAACTGAGCGGTTCATCTTTCACTATAGTAGTGACTAATGAGGAACTATGCACTTCTACACTGACTGCCATTTCAGAGCCGTCCACTATCATGGCTGCCAAGCCAGAGTTCAACATCATGGTCGCCAAGCCAGGGTCCTATGTCATGGTTGCTGAGCCAGGGTCCCATGTTATGGTCGCCGAGCTTGTGCCATCTTCAGACCCATAACCTGAGTCTACTCCATGACATGTCACAGCCACGCCTCTGGTCCACAAGCCAATGCCCACACCTGCCACGGACATCGAGCCAATGGCCATGCCTGCCACAGTCAACGAGCCAATGCCCACACCTGCCATGTCCAACGAACCAGCATTACAAGCCTCGTCCATCCCAGAGTCAACGTTGCAAGCCTCATCCATCCCAGAGCCAACGTTGCAAGCCTCGTCCATCCCAGAGCCAGCTCTCACTGGGCTATTAGACCTGGAGTTGGTTCCTGCCCTTGTGCCTACCCTGAGTTCTCTTGATCTCGACCATCGCCCCCTGTGACATCTCAGACATGGTGGACTTTAGACCCTCTGAGCCTTGGACCTTCGATCCCTCGACATCACCTTGGCTCTACGTTCCCTCGTCCTCCAGCCTATCGGCTCCACCGGGGTTCCTCATCCCTCCATTTCTTCCTTGGTCTGTCAGTCACCTGGCTCCACTTTGGCTCTCCGATCCTCTGGCTGTGCCATGACTCTCCGATCCTTCGGAACCATAGGGGACCTCCATCCCTATGGCTCTGCCTTGGTCCTCAGCCCAACTGGCTCTGCATCAGTCTTCTGATACCCCAGCTCCGCCTTGGTCCTCTGAACGTCCGGCGCTGCCTTGGTCCTCCAAGCATCTGGCTCCACCCTGGCCCTTCGAACCTTCGACTTCTCTCCGGGCTCAAAATTCTTCTGTTTCGCCCCTCGAGCCTCTCATGGCTCCGCCTTCCACGGCTCCACCCCTCGAGCTTCTCAAGGCTCCACCTTACATGCTCCGCCCTGGTCGCATGCTCCACACTCTGTCTCGCCAGGCCATGCCTCAAGGACCCCCCAGTTCCCTATTTTACTCTGTTATTTTTTTTTCTTCATGTTTGGGCTTAGGGCGATATGTCACGTTTAAATGTGTTTTTGTTCATGTTTTGTGTTCATGACTTTTATTTTGGAAGTTAGTTCCTGGTTCCCTTGCCATGTGATATCCTGTTTCCCTCATGTGATCTTGTCAATGTTTCATGCCCATGTCCATGTATTTAAGCCCTCATGCTTGTCATTGTCTTTGGTCGAGTATTGTTATGTGTAACGTAGTCAAGTCAGGTCAAGTCAAGTCAAGTCTAGTCATTTATGTTTTGGATTCATGTTAATGGAAGTAATTTATTTTTGTCTGGATTTGTACTCACTTTTGGATAAACTGCATCTTGTAAATAAACTGCACTTGGGTTCTCACTTCATTATCATCTTTGTCTGCTCCTGTGTCCTGTCTGCCTGTTTGTCAGAAATATTACAGGATTATACAATATATCTTATATTATGTGATCACACAAAAGGCAACCAGGATTATGGAATACATAAGAATAATAATTATATTAATAAAAATGTATATATTTTTGTCACAATTTCTCAATTTTCTTGTTTTTAAAAAAAAAAAAAAAATTAAGGTAAGGGTGGGACTAATTGATAGCAATATCCTATGCATCTCTTTTAATTGATAATCTTCAAAATGAATAAGAATTACTGTTACGGGTTTTTGAATTGGGAGGTGTGAAATGTAAATTAGATTTCCTAGGAAAATTTGTATGATCCAGATCTGTCAAAATAGGATAACAGATAGTACAACAGCTGTGTGTCCTGCTTCCTTACTGCACCTGTTCTTATGCAAACAACACTAACAAGTGAGAATAATCACATGTGCTTGCGCATACACACACATTCATGACTTGACTAATTTGTTTTAATTTGAAAGGTATTTGTTTCCAAAATAATTTTAAGAAACTTAAATAATAAGATTAATGCTGCAATCTTAAAGGTCATTCGAATTATAAAATGTGCTGGTATTGTTCATGCAATGAAGTATCACACCACCAGATGTCATCAAGTGTGCTTTGGACTACTTTTCAAAATAGTATTTATTTTTAAAATATATATTTTTTTTTAATCCTGTTCTAAAACAAATCTTATAGAATCTCAAATATTTAGCTTTAGTATTTTACATTGTGTATTATTCCACAATGATTTAATGAGCTATATAGGTCTAACCTAAAAATCAATATCTGTCTCTGTATCTGAACAACAGCAATTATTGGCAGAAGATAAAAGTGGGTGTCCCTAGCTAAATGAGATGTACTGTACACACATCCACAATAAACAAGAGCAGAAAGGCAACAGAGAGAACAATATGGGGTGGGGGGGATTAGTCATTAGTTACTGGACCAAAAATGTGAAATTCTCAACAAGTCCACTACCAATATTTTGACATTTGTGTCTAGTGCTGACTTGAAATGGAAAAAGAATGATTTTTTTTTTTCCATTTGTGGTGCATTTAAAAATGAGAATTTTACTGATTCCATGGTAGTAATGCCATTTTGTTACATAATATGGATCCATAGATCATATCACAAGCTAGCTATACCACAGCATTTAATCAAATTCACTCAGATACAAAAAAAGCAGAAATATCTGTGACACGTTTTGCAATACACTGAACTGATTTTTCAGAAATAAATAAATAAATATGAGCTCCCCTCATTGGCATGAGAGAGAAAGGAGTGCTCCTACAGAACGGCAGCACACAGCACTGCCCAAAGAGACCACCTGCAACCAGCCACCAGAGTGTAAGTACCATCGCTCAATCTAATCTCCCACAATTCTGCTATTATCTGCTCTAACCAATCAAAGTCTTCTGCCAAAGCATCGGCATTGTGCCCAGCAGAGGGGCAGAAAGTGGAGTTTTGATGAGTCAGTGAGTCTATAAGACCTTCACAATGGGCCGTACTGGGCTCCACAATAGTGAAGGCTAATGCGGTTTTTCAGTTTGCTGCTGCTGAGTGTGCAGGCCTGTTGCGCATTCTGCACTAAATGAGGGGCCCTGTGCTATAAAAACACTGGACAAGGGCTTTGCCACCACATTGATTATACTGGATCTGTCCCACCTCGGTACGTGAGTATGCCACACTGTCTTAGCTCTCAAAGTGATACATCGGATTCCTTTCCAGTTATAAATAGCCCAGACAGGGAGAAAGTGATCAAAAAGATCATGCAAGTGGGAAACTCATACTTTCCTACTTTGCCAAATCTCCAGGAATCGATTTTCACTTAATCTACCAAGGAATTTGATACATGGGTGCATGAATTCACTCTATGGTCCCTGTTCTCTCCACATTTTTCCCAGTAGAGAGCGCGGTGACTGACAGCAACCATGAACCCACAGCAGCAGTTGGAGCAGAGGGGGAAGTTTAGGATGACCGTGTTCGAGGAGGAGTTCTTCCAGGGCAAGAGCTGTGAGTTCACGTTTGAGTGCCAGAACATTCTGGACAGAGACTTCAGAAAGATTCGCTCCATAAAGGTGGAGAACGGCCCGTAAGTCTAACGCCTGCATTTCTTTTGTGCAAAAGGTAAAGCAAAGAGTATATATGACAAAGATGTTTAGTATACTGTATAAGAGATATATTGATATGGTATAAGTTGAAATGCCGAAGTATTAGGAACTGTGTACTTAAAGATGAGTGTAATTACAAGTATTTTTACAAATATTATCATGCCTACATTAGAACTGATTTGACCAATTGAAAAAAGCAAAAAAAATTACACTCTGAAAAACCAAATAAGTTGACTCAAATGATTGTGTAAACTCATTCCTGAATTGAGTAATGGTGTCTCCAAAACATGTGTAAATAAGTTTACTTAACTTGGTTTTCATAGAGAATGAACTTAAATATTTAAGTTAGGGTAATTAGATGCAAGCAGACTTAATTCAGATTTGCTATTTAAAAGTTGTTGTTTCAACTTTATAATTTTAATTGAATGGACTCAAATGTATATAATTCAATAACAATAATGAGAATTATATATTTTTCTATGTCAATCACATTAAATAAACTTATTTCCCCACAGAAAAGCATATATATTTGAACTACAGTTGCACATGCACTAGAAAAAAGGGGATAGTGTTACCAGGGTCCAACTTGACCAAAGGGGACACAGATAATGGTGACATCACACGAAACATCTATTTGCAACATAACAACAAGAATAATACTAAAGCTAAAAACACTGTGAAATCTTAATAACAACCATTTAAATGCCCCAATATGTTCCCCTTTGATTAAATGATTCAAGCAAGGAGTTGCAAACATTCCCCATAGCCTCAATTTTGTACTCAATCGTTTGAGTTATTAACACCTAAAATCTAAAGTATATAGATTTTTAAGAAAATGTTTTCAAGGTACTTAATTAAGACAACATTAGTGTTTACAGTGCACTATCCACACAATGTCCCACAAAACCACTTTTTTAACAGTAATTCACTGTTACACTAGTTTGAACGCTAGTTTCTGTATTTTTCTGAAGGTTGTCACTAACTAATTTGGAATAAGAGGACGTAAAAGCAGGTTTCCGCAGAGTTTATGCAATAGAGTTTAAACAAAAGGCAGGCAGAGAGACAGCAGAGATATTCTGTGTGGCTGGCAGCTGCCTGCTGTGTTGTGGCTGCCAGCAGTGGCAGTTGAGCTGATAAAGGAACAATAGAGAAGCTCCATTCAGCCCACACCATCATGTTTGCTTTTGATTTTGCATCCTGATCAGCAGAGATCATTGCCATGTAAAACGTTGTTGCTTCCTGGTTTGTGTTGACTATGACATTCTATCTTTCTCTCTTTCAGCTGGGTGGGGTATGAGTATCCTGAGTTCCAGGGCCAGCAGTTTATCCTAGAGAAAGGAGACTATCCCTGTTACCAGGCTTGGAGTGGCAACAGCAGTTACAGAACAGAGCATATGCTCTCTTTCAGACCTATTAAATGTGCTGTAAGTTTATCTCAGTGGACACAATATTACATCAAACAACTGAGACGAGTCCTTTGGTTTTAGGCAGACTTGTAGTGTAAGCCTTTGCGCAGTCTAATACTATCACCTCTATCAACATCTCATCAAGCTCAATGTTAAAATGGCAGGTTATAATTACTACATAACAAATGTTCCCTCTGAAAAATCCTCAAAATCATCACCTCATTTCCCATTCTCACACTTTCTCTGACAGAACCACAGTGACAGTAAGATTACCCTCTATGAGTGTGAAGATTTCATGGGACACAAATTTGAGATGTGTGATGACTATCCCTCCCTCCAAGCCATGGGTTGGTGCAGTAAGGAAGTTCCCTCAATTAAAGTCAACTCTGGAGCGTAAGTTTTTCCTCACATGGCTTATTCGTCATTAACAGCTATTTATTATATTTGGTTTAATAATGAAATCACTGCTTTTTTATCTCTGTTTTCAAAGCCAATAATATCCAACATCACTCTCTGATAAGATGAGAGACAAGCATTGACACAACTAACCAATGATTATAAAACACATTTTAAATTCCATTAAATAGATATTAAAAATGATTTTCAGTAAAAGCACATCTTAAATTGCTGCTTATTTGTTTTTACTTTGTGGAACTCCATTTCTTTGTGACAAATAGTGTATCACTTGCAAAATGTAGCAGCTCTGATTGGTGTGCGGTGCAATAAATGAGATTTCCCCTTTTCTCTGGCAGCTGGGTAGGCTATCAGTTTCCCGGTTACCGTGGATATCAGTACATCTTTGAGAGAGACAGACGCCAAGGAGAGTACAGATGCTACAACGAGTTCGGCACCCAGGCACACACCAATCAGATCCAGTCTATGCGCAGAATTCAGCAATAAGACCAAACACCATTATGTACCCAGCATGTCATGCCATGTCACTACAATAGGCAATAAAGACATTATTTAAATTGTGGTAAAAGAGTGCTAGTGGCAATGTTTTTTTTTTTTTTTTTTTTTAAATAAAACAACTTCCCTGCTCAAATCATGGATCTGCTAAGTGGTATTTTTTGGTAATTCTTGACTCAAAACTAGCAGAACTATTTGATTTTTTTAAGGTATTGGTGCATTAGAAGGTCTTTCAGTAATTGTTAGGTCTTTCAGTAATTGTAATTATGCAGAGATAGAAAGCCTATAGACTTTTGATCTAATAAGCCACTCCATCATATTTAACAATAGGTATACACACACACACACACACACACACACACACACACACACACACACACACACACACACACAGTGTATATATAAACACTATACTTTACTTATTTTTTATTTACATTTATTTAAATTATATTAGCCTATTTCTTTAGCACATTTTTTTAAACATCAGATCTATTTTAATAATTTTGTATTATAACAATTTTGAATTAACATTTAATTATTAAAAATCGTTAATTATTTAAATATGTATAATTATTTAGTGAGATTTGTCAGTACTGTCAGTGTCAGCACAGGGTAGATATTTATGGTTTCTTCCTCATCAATTATATAAAAAAGAGTGAGAGAAACAAAACATTGTTCAACCCATTCCACCCCACCCCCTCAATAAATAAAAAACAAACAGACAACATCATTATTAATCAATAATAATAATAAGAAAATATTAGCTGAAGATAATAAACGTGTACACAAATATGCACAGATAAAAAGGGAATATGTTCATAATATCAATATTTTAAATGTAGGTGCATAATTATTTTTAATTATTTAAAATTTAGTTACGAGTAGCTTGATGGGCAGTGCACGTGCTCCGACAGATTGCCATGTTGTGCACGTTCGAGATCATTTTAATAGGGGTTTAGAAGTAAATTTAAAAGTGTGTGTGTGTGTGTGTGTGTGTCAAACAAGTATGACATGAGTGTTATATTAGTTATTAGTATTATATAATAGTAGTATTTGTAGTATTTTAAAGATTCAAGTATTAAAAATGCATTACAAAATTCTGCAAAATTAGCTGCAAAAATAAAGGGCATCTTGCGGAGCACTTGCTTCTGTTTGACACGACAATAAGAGACTGAGCACAAACTGGTCCTGAATAAATTATTTAATCAATTACAATAATGACAATTGTGCATGTGCACAATACAATGATTTACTCTGTGCATGTGCATTGTGGGATTGACTGGAAGTGGCTCGAGTGCTTTGACTACGTTCACCAAAATTCGTTCAGATTCATTTAATGATCATTTAATGACCATTTCTGGTGATGCCACCTGATGATGTCTTGTGTAAAATGAGTTAGTCTCTGAATCAACGATCAAAATATTTTATCCTTTAAAATTTGTGTCTACAGACCTACAAAGAGACTTTAGTAAAGGTTTTATGAATTATGAAGAACAAAGCAAATCTATAATTTCCCAACAGTCTGTGATCTGCTGAGCATGACTTTTATCAAAAGACAACAATAATAGTCTTATAATAATTATGATTCGTTGTATGTTTTCATGTATAAAAAAGTGTGTCTACATATCTATTCCCTTCAGTAAAATGCATAAGTGTTCTAAGAACATAACAGATATATAATTTTACCTACAGTCTGTCTACTGCACACCAACATATAGTAAAAAACAGGAGCTGATTTTAGGCTGTTGACTGCGTTGATTAGACTGTCTGACTGACGGCCTATTACTTGAGGGTTGTTTTGGCTCATGCAACTCACCTATGATTGGCTGGATGGTCGCTCAATCAGCCCAAAGTAACAAAACGCAAATAATTCTGTATACAAATCCACCATTTGGATTTAGTATGGGTTTAGCTTGGAAAAGTGCGGGGGACCGAATCACCTTTTTTAAAGATCTCCCCTGGCTGCTACACCCTTGCATTTTAAGTTCCCACCCCCTCATCTCCCTGTCACTTCTAGACTTTACAATCAATAAAAACATAAAAGTCAGAGTGGTGGGAGTTCTCCGTTGTGGGGTTCCCTGGAGCTGTCCGAGGTCCTGACCTTTCGGAATTAAGTAGGCTACATTATGGCATACGTTCTTGTTTGACCATAAACGTTTTAATCGTTCGAAACGAGGACCAAATGTGGTGGATATATTTTAATTATGAAAAGGGCAAGACCGGTTTCTTTGTCCAATCAAGTCTTTTTTTATCAATGGGATCCGGGTGTGATTCCGCCTCTTGTTTATTCGTCGTGCAACCGTTCAAGACTCGAGCAGTATTTGGATGCACACGCCCACAGACAGAATCAGATGCGACCGGCACAGTTGCTGTTTGAAAACTTGCTCCCACACCCAGTCCAGGATCTCCTAATAAATGTTCACCTGTACACACCTTTATCAAATACACATTTCACTACCAGCTAACTTAAAGTGAAGCACTGGTTTTCAGGGCAGTGTTAAGACAGACAAGAGAGCTGAATGCAGGTGGATCTGAGAGAGGTTGCAGTCTGACATAACAGGACGGGGTAAGTGAACCTTTAAAGGGAGCGAGTCATAGACAGGAACAATTGGAAAATGGCCGACAGGCAAAGCTATAAATCACAAATTAAATCTAACTAATCTAGCTATTTTACTGCAGGCCAACAGCAACCATCCTAATACAAGAACCAAAATAAACATCTGTAAAAATTCCAGATGTAGCCTATTGTGTGATAAATTCACAAGATCATTTCTCTGTGTTTTTATTCTCTGTTATGGCATTTTTCTTTTATTATGGAATTCAGTATTATAAACTTCTACTGTTTTAGGTTTCATTCAACTGTAAGGTCCAAACCAGCTTATGTTCTTTGCCCCGACTGCGTAAAGTTACGCATTGCCTTGCATTCGAGGCTTGTTTTAAGTTGCCTGCGATTTCTTTTATGACTCAGGCAGCTAAAGCAAGTCTGGGACGCAAGAGACAATCCGACAGAGAACGACAAAGTGGAAGGAGTGGACAAACTGAATGAAATTTTTTCAGCTATTCTTATCAATGTGGTCTTGTTAAAATGCCAAGTGCTGGAGCTGGAAACCCACAGCACATGGAAATGTCCAGCATTTTTAGGTTACAATTTTTTATTTGATTTTTTTAATACCGTGTATAAACTGCTTAAATGTTTCTACATTTCTGTGTAATTATAATAAAATTACTGTACATTATAAGCAAGCAACAGAACCTACAATCATATACACTAACTGGCCTATTTCATGGAGCTCTCATTGCGCCTTTCAAACAAATATTTGGACGCCTATCGTCAGTTTTAAGCAATTATCCATATACCTATACAACCAGGGAATATTAGCTGAATAAATGTTTCCTTGAGGCCATTTAAAATATAATAAAGCACACCTTCCTTTTCTTCATTGTTTTTGCTTCTTCATGAGTCCATGAGTGTTGTATTGGATTACAGATATGCCTGTGATTGAATGTGTTAGGATTACTGCCAAAAAAAAAAAAAAAGCCAGTTTAACCACCCAGTTTAAAGAACAGCAAATGAATGATAATTCTGGAAAACAGAACCAGAACACTCGGATATCACGGGTCTATTGTGAAAATGACATTAGACATAAATACTTTACAGTATATCTAAAAGCTCTTTGTGTTTCGAGAGAGGAAATATTGCTACGTGACACGTTTCTATGAATAATTGGTCTTCAACTGACGAATTTATTATTATTTTTATTTTATTTTTTGAATTTGTATTATGGGCGGCACGGTGGTGCAGTGGTTAGCACTGTCGCCTCACAGCAAGAAGGTCATGGGTTCAAACCCCGGTTGCCCCGGCCTTTCTGTGTGGAGTTTGCATGTTCTCCCCGTGTCTGCGTGGGTTCTCTCCGGGTGCTCCGGCTTCCTCCCACCATCCAAAGACATGCAGGCTAGGTTAATTGGTGTCTCCAAAAATTGCCCTAGGTGTGGATGTGAGTATGAGTGTGTGTCTGTATATGTGTGGCCCTGCGATGGACTGGCGACCTGTCCAGGGTGTACCCCGCCTTTCGCCCAATGTTAGCTGGGATAGGCTCCAGCCCCCCGTGACCCTGTACAGGATAAGCGGTTGAAGATGAATGAATGAATGAATTTGTATTATTATAAGCCCTATAATTACCTGCAGATTTATAATTGACTATTAGTCCATTTGATTATAAGGCTGAGTGCCACATTCACAATTACCATCTAACATCTGCTGTGTATTTAAGCAGCATAATTTGGGATAAAATGTTCTTGTTTACTATTATGCATTGAGGCATGCGTTAAAAGGCAAATATTCTCTTCCAACATGCAACAGGCCTTTCTGTTTGCAAAGAGGTAAAAAGGCGGAAAAGAAAGAGGATATTAACCTGTTTCCATGTCAAACATTTAAATTCTCCATAGAAACTCTGACCTTAACGTTGAAACTTTATTAAATCTTGATGCGGATTGATAAGGCCGAATTTCTATCGGTTCTTTTTTATTGTTGAGACGGGGAGGGAAGGCAGAGGTAAATTGCTCTTTTAATTAAACCAATGCATGGAAGGAAATTGCTGTCTGAATATGGTCTCAGTGATGGGGCTTGTGACAGTTGCCTGGAAACGTCAATCTGTCCACATTTGTTCCAGATCACAGTTTTGAGATAAAGTTTAATAAAACATTTTGTGCCAATGAAAGCCTACCATTTCACATCCACCACCACAATGCGACAGAACAGCGGAGGAAGCCTTGTGTTTAACATGTATCTCGCAGGTACAGTCTTTTGTGGGTAAAAGGAGAAATATTGCTGAAATGATTGAAAGAGAACAGGGCGAGACAAGGTGTCTGTGGATGCATGATGCGCACCATTGCCGCTGTCGGTGAATTTTCCATCTTGAACGCATGTCCTCTTTTGTCGGAAATCGGATATCCTTTTTCCTGGACGCGTTTCCTGACCTCACCGCTGAAGTTAGGCAGAACATCTGGGCAAATAGGCTACATCGTGCAGCAATAAATGAAAGCTCATATTATTAACCTCTTTTAGATAAAATTATTATTTACAGACACGTTGCATTTAGATGCTTCTCTAACATTATTTCAAAATAGGGAGAAATATTATTGCATCTCTTTTACTGTTTTTGTACTATAGTGCAAGCATTTGAATCCTTTTCGATTATTTTCAAGAGGCTTTTAGAATATGTCATTTTTATAGGTTCATTTTAATTGCCAAAATTTAAACGTTTTTTTCCAGACCATACGGGAAATCTACTGAAGGAAAGCAAAAGCTCCTCTTGGACCCCAATCAACACAGGCGTACAAAAAGGTGAGTCTCGCAAATAAATGTAATAAATTCAATTATGTTTTGACAGATACTTGCTAAACAAAAAGACGTAATGAAGCGTAATTAATAAAATCTCTATAGCTTATATGTTGTTATAAGCTATAAGCCTAACATCGTATGTGTATTTTGCAATATTTTAGACATATTTCAGATGTATTTTATGTTTATGGTTAGGTTATCGTATTTGCTCAATATTTCCCCTAAGGATATTAATTAGAAAGGGTCTGTTTTATGTTCACCCCACATTTTAGCCTATACTTTTGTTGCATTTTAGGAAGTGGACAAATCCAGCTATGGCAATTTCTTCTGGAGCTGCTGTCAGACAGCGCCAATATGTCATGCATCGCCTGGGAGGGGACCAATGGAGAGTTTAAATTGATAGACCCGGACGAGGTGGCCAGACGGTGGGGGGAACGCAAGAGTAAACCCAACATGAACTATGACAAACTGAGCCGAGCTCTGCGCTATTACTACGACAAGAACATCATGACCAAGGTGCACGGAAAGCGCTTCGCATACAAATTTGACTTTAACGGCCTGGAACAAGTGTGCCAGCCCTCTTCCACCGAACAAGCGATTTATAAGTTCCAGAGCAACTTCGCTCCCATAGAGATTTCAGGCATTTCCAAACTCAATCTGGTTGCTCCATGTGTTGGTCCGTCAGGGTTCTCCTACTGGCATGGATCTCCTCCGACCCTTTACCACAGCCACAACCTGCAACCACCAGGACCTTTCGGTGCCATGTCTGCGTCGCATTTAAGTTGCGTTAATAATATCAATAGTTTAAATAACTTCAATAATATAAATAATCAGTATAACTGATATACTATATAGAGCCATATATATTTCTATGAGTCAAGAGAGCGCACCCGCAGGTGCCAACGCTCAATATAAAATGAATTAAACGCAATTTACTGAAGACAATATAAGGTAGACTAAAAAACTAAAATAATTTTACACCGCAGATGATACTTTAAACCATTAAGACATATAGGTCTAAACAATCAATATACACAAAATTCGAGTAAAAGTGAGATTTTGAACAAGATACAGTGCACCAAATATTTGGATTTTTATTTATTTTTTATTTTTTTGCACTATGGAAAGAAATTGGTACTTTTATTCACCAAAGTGGCATTCAACTGATCACAATGTATAGTAAGGACATTAATAATGTGGAAAATTACTATTACAATTTGAAATTTTGACATTTTCAGAACTTCTTAAACTACTTCAAAGATTTCTCATAAAAAAAAAACAAAACAAAAAAACAATCCTCCACGTGCAGCAGTGACAGATTTGCAGATCATTGGCATTCTAGCTGTCAGTTTGTCCAGATCCAAAGGTGACATTTCACCCCATGCTTCCTGTAGCACTTGCCATAGATGTGGCTATCTTGTCGGGCACTTCTCACACACCTTACAGTCTAGCTGATCCCACAAAAGCTCAATGGGGTTAAGATCCACAACACTCTTTTCCAATTACCTGTTGTCCAATGTCTGTTTCTTTGTCCACTGTAACATTTTATTTTTATTCTTTGCAACTCGTCCCATAAGGCCTGCACCCCCAAGTCTTCTCTTTACTGTTGTACTTGAAACTGGTGTTGAGCGGGTAGAATTCAATGAAGCTGTCAGCTGAGGACATTGGAGGTGTCTATTTCTCAGAGACTCTGATGTACTTATCCATCTTGTTTAGTTGTACATCTGGCCTTCCACATCTCTTTCTATCCTTGTTAGAGCCAGTTGTCCTTTGTCTTAGAAGACTGTAGTGTACACCTTTGTATGAAATCTTCAGTTTTTTTCAGCCTTCATTCCTCAAAACAATGATTGACTGATGAGTTTCTTTTTTGCCATGTTTGACCTAATATTAAATATTGCCAGTCTATTGCATACTGTGGCAACGCAAAACAGAAACAAACACAAAGAAAATGTTAAGCTTCACTTAATGAACCAAATAGCTTTCAACAGTGTTTGATATAATGGCAAGTGATTTTCTAGTACCAAATTAGAAATTTCGCATGGTTACTCAAGGATAAGGTGTTGGAGTGATGGCTGCTGGAAATGGGGTCTGTCTAGATTTGATCAAAAACTTTTCAAATATTGATGGAACTGTTTTTTACATCAGTAATGTCCTGATTATACTTTGCGATCAGTTGAATGCCATTTTGGTGAATTAAAGTGCCAATTTCCTTCCGAAACAGCAAAATATGTACCTTATTCCAAACTTTTGGCCGCCAGTGTATATAATTTTGTTGACTGTTGATTGCAAAAGCGTCCAGCATATGATAAGAAAGTAATTTAGCGCCATCCTATGGATAAAAAACGATATCATCAACCCAGCTGCGTTCGTCATTTTGCATCAATTCAAAATAGATTTGCTTGAATTACGTACGATGGTTAATTCAATAAGTTAAATCAAGAAACTTATTGGCTATTTCATCAAAGTCTAACTTTGATAAATTATTGAATGATAGACATAAATTATGAAATTAACGTAGAGTTAGTCTTCATTGTTCGAGAACAAATGCTAAAAAACCGTGAAAAGCAAAGCTGGTAAAATAAAGTGTGTACATTCGGATGCTGCACTTCTGCAACGGAGCAAATTTGTAGCATATGCAACGCTAATGCGCACTGATATATGATCAATTATTTAATGCCGATGAAGGTCTGGGTCTGAACATTGGACATAAAAAAGCGAAATCGAGTGAATCGTAAAGCATAGCAATGATAATGATTTTGATAATGATAATAATGTGGTTCATACACATTTAAGGATTTCACGGGTTCTTGCCTATGCCCATGTCACTTTTCTTTTTGGTATGTTGAATATTTGTGTACATAATATATTTTACCTGGAAAAAATAAATTAAATTGTAATATTATAAATTAACATAATGTCTTATTTATCTTTTGTGTTCCTGTGTGTCTAAAGAATCTATAATGTCTATAAATCTTTACTTTTATTATCATTATTAATATTATGAAAAATGCAAAAACGTGTCACATTGTGGGGCCTACCAATTTGCCATACTGAGCAAACATAGACTAATGCTTAAATAAAAATGCAAAAAAAAAAAAAAGAATGTATATATATATTTGAAGGTTAGGGATAGGATTAGGGGACAGACATATCATAAACTCAGAAAACAATAGAAGTCAATGGAAAGTCCCCAGCCTTATAAAAACAAACAAAACTAATTATGTGTGTGTGTGTGTGTTTGTGTGTGTGTGTGTGTGTGTGTGTGTGTGTGTGTGTGTGTTTTTTTTTTTTTTTTTGAGATGTCCTTATTTAAAAAAAAATATCCAAACTTAAATTAAACAATGATTAAAAAAACGTTTTTTTGTTTTATATTTTCTGTTAGGGAAATTATAATAAGCTTTATAAAAACAGAAGTCTTGTATGTACTTATTCAGATAGCTGCGCAAACACGTGTGTGTCTATTGCGCAACTCATCGCTGAACAATTCTGCAGTTAAGGCACACGATGGCACCATGTAGCTATATTGGTTATGGGACTCTTAATCATGAGGGCGCTACAGTTATGTTTCCCATCAGAAAATTGTTTCAAAGTGTACATATATCAATATTCGAAAACAAACATCCTAGGAAAACTCTAAGAAATGAATCCTATATATTTACTCAATAGCCTATATGGAGAATATATAAACAATATACAGTATATCCAAATGGCAATGCGTTTCATTATCAGTTAGTGGTTTCCTTATTTAATTGGTTAGTTTCTTATATGTCGTGAAATGTGAGGAATTTCTCCAGTATTGCTGTGTATTGTGAGGAGACCTCAGTGTAATCTGCCTGTCAATAGCACCTCGAATGGGCCTGCCATTATGGCAAGAATTGTTTGCACTGTCACACAGGACGTGTTTAAAATACAGCTCTGGCCTGACTTACATGAAAAGATTGGTGTATATGTTCAGCCAAGGCTTCATCTTTATCTGAGTGTAGCTGAGATAAATGACAATAAAGCAGTCTCACAGTTTCTAAATCCAGTTCACAATAATCAAAATACAGTATAACCCCAACAGAAATGATTGAAACCACCCAGTCACTAATATAGCACTGATCAGACACATAGGATTTTACATACTGTACATGACACATCATGTACAGTTAAGTACATGGGTTAAGTCATACTGCATTGGCGAGATTGGCCCAGAAAAGCAGAGATGGACTAGAAGAGGATAGAAGGATTCTTCGTGTACATACTTACATAACAGTTAACCAACATGTTGTTGCAAGACAGAAAATTGGCACACAAATGGAACAGGTAGGTATCAACAGGTAGGAAGCCTATAAAGAAATGTATCGTTGATGCAGTATAAAATCATGCAATATGATGATTGCATACCAATTGGTCTTGTAGAAAATGCATTTAGGTCATTATTACTAACAAAATGCTTTTTTTATTTTTTATTATTACTTAAAAAAGTAGTCTTATTTGTAAGAGGTAGAGAGGAGACAGAAAATATAAAACATTACAACAAAGACCTCCTAATCTATAAATAAGGTCTGCCCTCCGTAGGTCTCCTCAGAACTCCCTGAGCTAAATCACTTTTATAATAAGCTCTCCTGAGTTGTAGTGCATGTGTCATTGAGTAGGTAGAGAACGGATAAGAGGTAATCTGGATATCATCTGTACTAAGTAGAACGCAGCAGCGTTTGCATAACATGCAGGTGGGTGGAGAACATTTCAGCCAATCTCTTCTGCCCTAAAGCATGAAAAAAATCAAGCATATCAAAACAGGTCCTAATTTATTTCTCCATTATAGGTTACCTACTTTGTTTACAGTAAATGTTTTAAAGCACTAGATAAAACACACACACACACACACACACACACACACACACACAAACCCTCATTAATCCACATGATGTTAACATTTATTCCTGACCCACTGTGATAATCATTGTTATAATAGTGGGTCAGGAATAAATGTTAACATCATAGCAAGTTTAAGATCAATCAATGTGGGTTACCCTAAAAACAACTGAAAAAACAGTGTGAAACATGCTTTCTGGTAAACACAAGACTCTGTGACAGGAGGGAAGTGTTGGCTGGCTGCCCCTAGCGAACTTTAATGTGCATTTTTGCTTTGAATCTCTCTGTGAGTGACTACCTCCCAACCAGTGGGCTGTACTGAATGCTTTATCCATTCAAGTCAGTCACAGAATGCCCAATCTGCCTCTAATGGGGCTTTTCCACTGCATGGTACAACTCGACTCGACTCTACTCTGCTCGCTTTTTGGGGGTTTTCCACTGTGGATAGTACCTGGTACCTTTTTTAGTACCACCTCAGTCAAGGTTCCAAGCGAGCCAAGCCGATACTAAATGTGACGTCAAAACCCTGCAGATCATTGATTGGTCAGAGAGAATCGTCACTACCAGCATCACAGGATTTTCAACACGGGACTTCAACCCGCTAGTTTTAAAGTTAGCTACAGCGATAGCAGTATCATTTGTTCACGTGACTTTCAATTTGTTCACGTGATGTTTATTGACCATGCCGTGGTCCTCTTGTTAGTGACGAACAAAACAAAAAAGTCTTTCAGGGTGTGCCTCACCAGATCTACCAACAGTGTAGGGAAAAGTAAAAATAAAATCTTAAAAGTGACTACAGAACCATCAAGGAAAAGTGGAAGTGGTTTGACCAAATTGACGCTATAGGAGAGCAATGGGAGGCAGAGTGCCCGGGACTCAGCCACGATGGAGGATGGTACATTTTGTTATGCTAACTCTATACTCTGCTTGAAAGCTTCACTTTATTTAGTTGACCAGCTACTGGAAAGCTTGCTTCTAAAACAACCAGGCCAATTTAACTGTTACACTTGTAAAATCACCATGCAACAACTGCTTTATGCAGCACAATGAGCTAGTAGCTAACAGCTAGCGGTCGTGTTATTGTTTATTGTTTTGTGTCACATTTAAGATGATGTCACGGCAGTAGAGGTGGTGTAACAATGATGATCAGCCAATAATCCCATCCACTTTGAGGCAGCACTAAACAGCAGTGGAAATGCAAGCTCATAATAGTAAAGCTATGAGTCTAGTTGAACTGTAAAGTGCAGTGGAAAAGTGCCAATATAGTCAACAACCTCTCTCACCCTCTCCCGCAGAGAAAGTGTAAAAAGAATGAAACCATGCCAGTGGCTCATACTTTACTGTTTCTTGTTGTTGTTGTTGTTTAGATACAGTGGCAAGCAAATGTTTGGGCACCCCTGATTAAAATTTCTGTAACTGTGAAAAGTTAAAGATGGGCAGATTTCCAAAAGGCAAAGTTAAAGATGACACATGTCTTTAATATTTTAAGCAATATTACTTTTTTATTATTATCTTTTACAGTTTCAAAATAACAAAAAAGGAAAAGGGCCCGATGCAAAAGTTTGGGCACCCTGCATGGTCAGTATTTAGAAACACCCCCTTTTGCAAGTATCACATCTTGTAAACAATTCTGTAGCCAGCTAAGAGTCTTTAAATTCTTGTTTGGGGGATTTTCACCCATTCTTCCTTGCAAAAGGCTTCTAGTTTTGTGAGATTCTTGGGCCATCTTGCATGCACTGCTCTTTTTGAGATCTATCCACAGATTTCCGATGATGTTTAGGTCTGAAACTGTGAGGGCCATGGCAAAACATTGAGCTTGCACTTCGTGAGGTAGTCCATTGTGGATTTTGAGGTGTGTTTAGGACCATTATCCTGTTGTAGAAGCCATCCTCTTTTCATCTTCAGCTTTTTTACAGATGGTGTGATGTTTGCTTCCAGAATTTGCTGGCATTTAATTGGATCCATTCTTCCCTCTACCAGTGAAATGTTTCCCGTGCTGCTGGCTGCAACACAAATCCAAAGCATGATCGATCCACCCCTGTGCTTAACAGTTGGGAGAGGTGTTCTTTTCATGAAATTCTGTACCCTTTTTTTCTCCAAATATACATTTGCTTATTGCACCAAAAAGTTATATTTGAACTTAATCAGTACACAGGACTTGTTTCCAAAATGTATCAGTCTTGTTTATATGTTCATTTACAAACTTCTAATGCTGAATTTTGTGTTGAAAATCCAAAGTTTTTCTTCTCGTGACTCTTCCATAAAGGTCATATTTGTGCAGGTGTAGCTGCACATTAGAACAGTGCACCACTACTCCAGAGTCCGCTAAATCTTCTTTAAGGTCTTTTCACAGTAACAGAAGTTTTAACCAGTGGTGCCTAAAATTTTGCATGCCACTGTATGTCTGAATAACGTGAAATCCTTAATGCTGTATCCTGTAGTAGACCTACCATTAATTTGCTTGCTTACAATATTCTTTATTATTCATGCTCAAATGTAATTCACAGGAATGTTCTTCTTATCAGGTACTCTGGTGAGGTTAACTATGTGTTGTCTGTTACGTAAGTCATCTTGTTTAGACAATACCCAGCATAAACAAGTAGGATGCAGCACTTTTTTTGTTTCAAAGAAAGCAAATAATATAACATTGAGCTAAGACATCTATTTGGCTGTTTATGAACAGAGATGTCCTGTCATTTATTTGTTCATGTCCAGACCTGGTCATGGGAAAATACAGACTTGTCTCCATTTAAGACCCACCAACAGAGTAAAACTGAAACTTTGATCTTCTACCTGACATAACCTATTTCCACTAATCTGGGATCAGTTAGTGGAAAGTGTTAAGTAAAGCTTCTCACATATAGCCAGGGCAGAGTGTCAAAAGGTCAAAATGATAGGAATTCCTGAAGAAAGCCTGCGTGCAGATTAAGGAACACTTTTAACAATTACAAAAAAGGAAGTAATCTCTGAGCTTGGCACACCATTCATGGTCTCTGTGTAATGCTGTCCAGTTGAAACAAACTAAAAACGTCACATGTTTACTGATGATTTAGAAGTCCTGTCTCTCGAATCAGCAATACAGACAAACAGAATATATTGTGTCATCTATGGTAAACTCTAATATACTGTATATATATATATATATATATATATATATATATATATATATATATATATACTTATATTGAGCCAGTTAGTTGACATATTCCATAAAAAAATCAGGCAAACATTTTTAAACATTCAGAAGTTTTTGGATATACTCAAATATCATACCAACTTGATTAACAACTTAATCATTAGAATTATACTCTATATATCTGAATGTATTATTATTATTTGAATGTATATTATTACATCACTGAAAATAAAAATTAGTTGGGCCAATCCAATTTCATTAGAGCCACTGAAGATATTTAAAGATTTCATGGGATTGTCATACATATTTTCTTGGTTAGTCACTAACAATTTTACAGTACTGTTGTTCTTAACTTTTTCTGTCAGGAAATACAGAATAAGATAGTTTAAAATAAGTGATTTAACTGCCTTAATGTCCAGTTAGCTGCCATATATTTATATATATATATATGGCAGCTATATATATATATATATATATATATATATATATATATATATATATATATATATATATATATATATATATATAAATGCGAAATTGCTAATTTTGTACTAGAAAATCACTTGCCATTATATCAAACACTGCTGAAAACTATTTGGTTCGTTAAATGAATCTTAACATTTGTTTTTGAGTTTCCACAGTATGCAATAGACTGGCATGTCTTAAGGTCAATATTAGGTAAAAAAAAAAAAAAAACAGATTTCTCTAGAAACAAGTCAGTATATAATTGTTTTGAGGAACGAAGGCTATACAGTGCTTGAAATAGAAGGTAAAATATACAACTAAACAAGAGGATAAGTACATCAGAGTCTCTAGTTTGAGAAATAGATGCCTCACATGTCCTCAGCTGACAGCTTCATTGAATTCGACCCGCTCAACACCAGTTTCATGTACAACAGTAAAGAGAAGACTCAAAGGTGCAGGCCTTATGGGAAGAGTTGCAAAGAAAAAGACACTTTTGAAACAGAAATATAAAAGAAAAGGTTTGAGAGGGCAAAGAAACACAGACATTGGACAACAGATAATTGGAAAAAGGTGTTATGGATTTTAACCCCATTGAGTTTTTCTGGGATCAACTAGACTGTAAGGTGTGTGAGAAGTGCCCGACAATACAGCCACATCTATGGCAAGTTCTACAGGAAACGAGGGGTGAAATGTCACTTGAGGATCTGGACATGCTGTCATTGCTGCAGGTGGAGGATTTTTTGATGAGAACTCTTTGAAGAATTTAAGAAGTTTTTTAAATTGAAATAGTAATTTTTCACATTATTAATATCCTGACTATACATTGTGATGAGTTGAATTTCACTTCAGCACAATCTACCTTTGCAGTGTTTGAAATAGCAATGTAGGTTTTTCTCAACCTATTCTGTATTTTGTGACAACATTTTGACTCTTCACTTTAGGTTTTAGTTCTTAATTAAATTTGTTTTTGCTTGATTGGATCAAAAGTGTTCAGTCGAGACAAATGGAAGTCTAGAATTGTTTAGAAACCGAACTTTAGTGTCACAAACTGTTAAATCATTACCTCGATAAAACAAGAGCATGTATAAATACGGTCTAAGAAAGAAGACTTTTTGCAATTTTGTTTATCTTTTTCTTCCTAGTTCTTCCCAGAGTTGCTATAGGCACCTATTTCAGATAATTTTGCTTTTGTGTCTTGTGATAGCAACTTCTCAGATTTGTGAAAACCTGTCACTGTGTAATCGGTAGGTTGCAGAATTTTGACTCAAGATAAATAGTATCAGTTCTAATTAAATAATTGAAGAATATATTGAACTTAAGTTGGAGTTAATATGCGAATATTGTCCAGGCATCTACAGTTAGATATGGCCTTAAAACAAAGAGTACTGGAATGTAGCATCTATTGCATTTGTCCAACAGCATTCTGCTTCTGAAAAAATTAATAACATCAAATTACAAAGTATAACTTGTCATAAATGTAGCACTTTTTGTTTGACAAATTATGACTAATTCATGGGTGCAAATTTTAATCAGCTACAGATTTTTACTGCAACATTTTCACAGAACTTGAACTGAACTGTATTTGGGCTAATACTGCCATGAGCTGCCAGCTCCTAACAGCCAGGGGGAGCTATCACTGGATTTCAAGCTCAACACTCCTCCATTTTTGAGTTTACCTGTTTCACTTCCTTTACACCTGTTTAGAAGTATTTAACAATAATTTTACTAATTGTGTGGCCTTTTCTAGGCATACTAGGCAGTTGCATTAGGCACCACCAGCTAGAGGGGTCCAAATGAGGATGAGTTTGATGATGCTAAAATGATTTCAGTTATTGAAGTTATTTTTTACTGATGTCAACTTGTCAGGTTTTTTTTTTCTTTCATTTTTTGTCACAGACCTATGTGGGTTTGATCTAACTAACATCTGAAAGCATGCCAAAAAATAAAAGAAGCATTACGAAATGCAACAAAACTACATGTTTTTATAACAATAAAGAAGCAAATGTATAACTTGGTCTAATTTATTCTATTGATCACAGCTGATGTTATTTTAGTTGAATAATATATTAAACAGCTTCATATATATTTATAAACATTATCATAGATATTTATGTTGGTTTTTCTCAACAATCTACCATAACTGAAAATAAAACGTTTAGTTAGATTAAATTAACAATCAAGTCACATTTATATTCATTTATATGAACATTCATATCTCTGTTGGTTTTACTCAAGATTGTAGTCTATTTCATAATGAAAAGTTTATTTAGATCTTGGGTTCTCAAGGGGGGCAGTACCACCCCCCAGGGGGCATTCAAAGGATGCCAGGGGGTGCTGAGAGAAATTTGGTTGAGAGGGGGGCGTTTATCAGTCATAATAATAAAATCTATTGTCAAGTATATCAGTTGACTCTCAATACGGGTTGGTGCGCATATGAACCGCGGTTCATCTGATTTTGAAATCTAGCAACACATCTGAAGTATCTGGTTTAGCAGCGTCAAATACACAGTCAAAGGCACAACCTCGGCTAACACACCTGTATGGCTCTGTAGACGGATACAGCTCAGTGGACAAAGCAGTGTGAGGGAATGAAGTAGGGGGTGTTCATAAAAAAAAAAGGTTGTGAACCATTGAGTTAGATTAACTTAAATCTAATAATTGAACACATTTATATATTCATAACATTAAGATGAATTTTGATAATGGTTTTAAATTGCTTAATAAAAACTTTGATTCACAAAAAATTGTATATATCATGTTGAATTTATATTAAAAAAAAATGCATGCAGATTGTTTCCTCAATTTTTCCATTTGATAAAGTGATTTTTTTTTAAAAAAATTTAGAGTTTACTGTTTGGTAATATTATGAATACATAGCAATGGAGAAAAAGGGACAGTTCACCCAAAAAAGACAATTCTCTCATCATTTATTCACCCTCATGCCATCTAAGCTGTGTATGACTTTCTTTCTTCTGCAGAACACAAATTATGATTTTTAGAAGAATACTTTAACTCTGTAGGTCCATTCAGTGCAAGTGAATGGTGGCCAGGCATTTGTAGCTCCAAAAAGGGGACAAAGTCAGCATTAACATATTCCATATGACTCCAGTGGTTAAATCGATGTCTTCTGCAGTGATCGAGTTGGTTTTGGGTGAGAACAGACGTAAATGAAACTCCTATTTCACTTTACATCTTGAGAGCAGTCTTCTTAGCGATCATCATTTCAAGCTTTCAATACATTGAGGTTTAAATTAAAATTGTGTGTAGAGACTGGAATGGCAAGATGTATGGTGAAATCGTTTTATATTTCGGTCTGTTCACCCAAAACCAACTGGATCGCTTCAGAAGACATGGATTAAACCACTGGAGTTTTATGGATTACCTTTATACTGATTTGATCTCCTTTTTGGAGCTACAAAGTTCTGGCCACCATTCACTTGCATTGTATGGACCTACAGAGCTGAGATATTCTCCTAAAAATCTTCGTTTTTGTTCTACAGAAAAAAGTCAAACACATCTGGGATTGCATGAGGGCGAGTAAATGATGGGAGATTTTTTAGTGAACTATCCCTTAAAAGGAGTTACAAGAACTCCAACACTAGTTGATTGCGTGCAACTCGAATCCACTCGAGAACATAGAAAAGCCTTATTGACGTATTTGTAACTATTCCTGTGATGTGCTTGTGGCCAGACTCTACTTGAAGACAAAGTGTGTGAGGTTCCGCAGTGCTGTGAATGAAAATAGAGTGCGCAGTTACTATAGCGACAGACGAGAGTGACTGAAACTCCAGTTCACATGTATTCCACTAACCAAGAGAAACCCCTCTCACACACTGCAGCAAATTCCGGCCAATCAACTGTTAGATCATTCATGTCAAGTATTTTATTCACAAATTCTGAGAGACCATCTCATTCTTGCTTTCAGATGAACGGGATTGGCTGGTGATGGAAAAACAATACAACAGAAAATAAAGACGTAGACTTCTGAATTTACCTTTCCAGTGAAGCCGTAAGCAGAATTGATCTATCTTTAAATGAATCTATCAATATTCATAAAAAGGGACAGCTTTTGCAACTTACAAGACCTAAAAAGGATAGCCAACCCGTTTATTAAGCAATCAATGTGACATGACGTAAATCACTTAACGCTTTTTTTCCAATACAAAAATAATGAAAAAGTTACTTAGGATGCATCAGAACCACAGTCAATTAATTGAGATGATTTTTTTTTTTTTGAGAATTGAGAGATTGCAAGTGAATTTGATCAGCCGAAGTTATAGTGCAAAGATTAGTTGGAAGCTAAATATAATCTTAATCTTTCGCCAAATGACACGAGGTCAGTAACATTAATGAGCCTGATGAATGCAGTATGCATCAACATAACCAGTCAGACTGGGATTTATTTGGTAAAAAATAAATAAATAAAAATAAAATAAACTCCAAGCAATATACCAATCCAAGCAATCCAATCCAATGTAAATCAAATAGTCGTTTCCATACATATTGGCACATAGAAAATCTGATGAACGGAAAATGTTTTTAAGTTTCAGATTTAGAATGAATGAATGTCTGTCAATAGAGCCTGAACACAAACAGGTCAGCACCTTGGATAGTTCCATTCACATCTCTTCAAAATTATAGCTTTTATCCTCCCGAGACCCAGCAAATGCCACTGTTTTTAAGTCAGCGTGTATCTTGAAGATTTCGGACCTTTTTTGCAATACAAAAAATTGGCAATAAATACATAAATGAATAACTAATAATAACAATAATAAAATAAATAAGTAATACAATAAAAAAAAAGTTTAATTATAATAAAAATGAAAATGCTGTAAATAATTATAAATGAGTAGTCCTATCTAAAATTCTAAAAACTCTGTTTTCTTTTTTGATTCTCGGGAGGATAGTAAACGATGATCCAGTAATGAGATTGACAACTAAGTGGAATAAACGTTGGCATGTTTTCACCTTCCCTTTTTATGACTGTGGATAACAGTTTAAAATTACAGCAACTGTACAGATACAAATCTTTACGTCATGCATTATCTGCAGCTAAACCGATGAAGCCATTTGACTACAAACCACTACACCGGTGGTATTTAATACTGTTAAGACAAATCCACCTAAACAGTGACAAAATAATGGATAAACCATTACAATTTAGCATGTCACTCAAGTATAGTTGATTACAATCATATTCAATCCGTCCGTAGCAATCATCATATTGATTGCTGCTCAGACTGTGATCACACTAACGGTCCAGCTCACTTGCACCCTTCTTGGAATCCCTTTCGTTTTTTAAGTCTTGAAAAACCTCCGTGAAAAAGTGCGGATCTACATTAATCTGCAACATTTTGCCACTAAGTTTATTGATGACATCCAAAGAACGTTCCCAGAAAACGTCCTTATTGGTCTCGATCATGAAGGGCTTGATAGGGTAAGAAATCTCGTTCCCTATGTATGAATACGCCAGATAGAGGCAGGTCAGAAAGGTCCCGTGGAGTTCACGTGGATTGTCAACATCATCGGTCACCGTTTCCCTACAGAGCAGATAGACGAACACGAGACTGGCGGGCGTGATGAACCCGTGGTCCTGCCAGCCTTGCAACAGAAGAGTCCTGTCCACGTTTCGGAACCAGAGAATGACCTCGTTTGGACGGAGTTCCTTGAGTTTGAAGCATCGTTTGCATACAAATTCTGCCAAACAGTCGAGCAGCTCCCCGGTGGAAGCTTGAACGATCACGCGTCTCGGGGAGATGAGCAAACGGCTGCTGGGCTGTTTCTTAACCAAAACTAGTTGCTTCGCCTTTGGAGATAGCTGGTCCTGATCGAGATGAAGCTTCAGTTGGGTGGGAACCGTAGGGATGTGCACAGCAAGAGGACCATTTTTCGTTTTTTGATCGGTGTTGGTCGACTGTTGCGATTTCTTCAAGTTCTCATGGTTGAGATGCTCGACCTGACAGTCGCTAGTCGGTGGTGGTAGTGGAAGAGGATTTGGAGTAACTTTCTTGGCACTTGTCTTCTTAGCTGATGCAGTAACCAGCCGTTTAAACGCGAGAGTAGACACGAACACCGACTGTTTCTTAAGGCTCTTCTCTATATTCCCGTTGATTTCGTTTACTGGCTTGCCTCCATCGTCCAGAACGGTATCCTTGCTTAGTAGTGGGGATATCGAGAGCACAGTCCCCATTTCGGAGGAGCGCGCGAAGCGCACGCGATGTGCGACAAAATGATATTAAACAGCCCTGCGCGCGAGGAGACGTCGCAACAGAGTTTGAGTTTATCAGGTTACACGTCAAATTCCATTTGAGCTGTCAAACAGGCTACCTGACAGCCCATCAAAGATGTTCAGGGGAAATTTCAGAGCTGGCAGACACTCCCTCCACTCCTTCTGCAGTAGTGACGGCAACCCAGACCTGCATTGCCTACCTCAACTAAGGGGATTTGTGGTGAGCCAAACCAATCTGACATCAGCCTCTGTTAACTGGGATTATCCTATTGCATCTGTGTAATTAGCCAGCCTCGTGGCTACAGAAGAAGACTGACAGACTAAAGCGCCAATGGAAACAAATATCTGTGTGAACATTTTCACTTCAGAAGGTAGCCATAGCGTTTTTAGACAGCGTGAGCCAATCATAGCTCTGCTATTCCCAGACTGCTTACAATTCTCTCCTAAGATGCTCTGTTTTATCCACTTAGCACTGAAATAGTTCACCTTTCCCAAATTAAAAAGATTAATAGTGCCTATTTTGAGTAAATCATGTGCCACATGTTCATGTTGTAATAAGTGACGCTTGAGTTTTGTTTACACACAGACAACTAAAGAACGGTCTAATTTCACTCAGTTTTTTAAAAAAATAATACAAATAAATAAGGCCTATATATATATTTTTTTATAACCCTGTTGAAACTCAGTAAAGCATCTGAAATGGGTAGGCAAGTGTATGTTTTATTTTTATTTTTTTAAAGGTGAACTCATCTTGGACATATAGTGACACCTAGTGGTGTGGATGCAGCATCATTCAAAAGTTTTCAGTTACAGATGCCATTGTAGAAATTCACTATTCACAATCAGCCATGATTCATTTATTCCAAGTGTGAAAGTGTCCAATAACAAAATGGTTACTGAGATTAAGTGAGCAGTATGCAGCTGGTCATGTGATTCTAAAATGGCAGCCCCCGAAGTAGAATAAAACAGCTTTTATGGTATGACTAGAGTCCTCATCTTATGTGAGTGGTCATGATTTTATACATATTTGTGTTTCAAAATTACAATTAATTTCTTTAGGAGTAAACATTTTATATGGGGAAAATAATTATCGAATGCACCTTTAAATTGAATACCAAATTGTTTGCTCTGTGAAGGTTAGAGGATGCACAAGCTGTCTTTAAAGAATGTTCCAGGTTCAATACAAGGAAAGCTCAATCATCATTTGCATAATATTGATGACCACAACAATAATTTGTCCCTTGCTTATAAAAAAATTTAAGAAATAAATGATGGTATATACAATATAAGTGAATAGGGCCAGTTGCTAAAATACTCACTGTTTCAAAAGTATAGCCACAAGATGCAAACATTATACATGTTAACATGATTTTAGTGTGATAAAATATCTTACTCAAATTTATCTGTGTAACGTTATATTCAATATAACTTTGTTGTCATGAGGACGAAACGACGTAATCCGGTTTTGGATTTAACTTTATGCAGGTAAGGTTAGAAAAATGTTAAATGTTAAATGTATAATGTTTAAGTTTTGTGGAATTTTAATGTTTTTGGACTGTCCCAATTCACTTCCATTGTAAGTGCCATAATGTAACTGCAATTTTTGCTTGCTTTTTTATAAATTTTTTTATAAATGAGGAATGAGTAGTAATTATTTTTTGTGGTAACCATATCACACCACATATGCTGTTTATTGAGTTTAACTTATTTTGAATCCAGAACATGCCATTTTAATGTTTCCATGAGATAAGGGGTAGAAATGCAAATTCATCCCAGGAACAAGATGTTGCAATTTATGTTTAATCAAAATGATCTTAATAAATTCTGAATATATTTACTGTTTTAATGTTCAATACTGTACAACATAGTCCATTTACTGCCAATCATGTCGATTTGTGCAAATGTAATTTACAGCCTGGAATTGAACTCCTAACCTTACAAAGTATATAATAAAACATAACCAAATACAGTCCAAATACAGTGTTCTTAAATCAAGCCAAATGGTCTTTGTCTGCTAGCATCTGACCCCTGCTGATCTTCCATCTGTGGCTCTGCTGAATGACAAAATAACTTGTCTGATCACAACAGCTAGCATGACAGACAAACTTATGGTTAAAGGAATATTCTGGGTTAAATACAAGTTAAAATCAAATGACAGCAGTAATAGCAAATTTATAATCAGCATGAAACGTTAAATATTTAACTTTTTCAAAAGTATAGCCACAAGACGTAAACAATATGAGCGTTAACATATATTTAGTGTGAAAATTTGCTTACTAACCTTTTCTGTGTAGTTATTTCCCATTTTACAATTTACTTTACATAAGCTTCACATTTCTGCCTTTACCCCCCACCCCAACCAAAATTTGCCCCATTCATTACCATTGTAAGTGCCTCGCTGTTACCTCAATTTTTTCTTTACAGAAAAAGAGGAATAAATTGAAATAATTATTTTTGTAATCAACATTATGCCTCAAATGCTGTTGATTCAGCTTACCTTGAATTGAACCCTGAATACCGTGAACCTATTACTTTACAATAAACAAGGACACACTACTCATATTGTAAATATGACATTTTATAATGCAGATAGGGGAGAATGAACCATTTTTGGTCCTGGTTCTTAAGTGAACCTAAATCATACTCTGAAAACACAAAAAATCTACATTTGTATAGCATTGCCACATAATGCAGTGCCATGATGGATCATCTGACAGAGTTTACAGAGCTACTGCAGACATCTCTGTCGATGAATATGGAGGCAGAGGATTATGAATATTCCTCTCTTGCAGAAGCATGTAGGCCCTTACATAATTTAGTGTGAAAGGTAATCTGTGTCTGGGGGAAAATAGAGTCCATTTTCTCTCTTTCTCTGTCTTCTAACAAGTACATTTGTACTGAAATACAAGATCCTCAGACCTGATCTAAGGGATTCAACCAACTTAACATAGACACAGTGGCTCTTTCCAGTATTAAGAATGCTTCAAAGTCAGATGAAGCCAGTGCCAAGTTTGTACAATATTAAAGTAGTTAATTAGAGACATAAATCAGTGGCGTTGTAAAGTAATGGTTGTGAGGCAACTGTTGGAGAGGAAGCACTCACTGAGAGTTGAGAGCAAAGATATGAAGGTTACTTCCCAGATTTACAGCTAATTCTTTCACACATTCTTTCCCAGAACATTCTTAAATAAAGCCAGATGATATAGCAGTTAAATAAAATCTGCTCAGTATCAATGTCCTAATTTTTTCTTTTTATTTATGACTGCTCTTAGTTTGACATAGTCTAGTCATTGCCTGGGCTGCCACCGAGTGGTCCTCTGGAGAAAATACAATCTACAAGTTATTTTGGTGATAAATGAGACACACTGTCGAGACAAGAAAGCTACCAAATACAGTAAAAAAAAAATAAATATAAAGATATTATTATAATGTTGCTTAAAATTAGCTTATGAATAATTACTATGCTGTAAAGTTATAATATCAAACTATATATTGGAAAAGTAGACTTTTCATAATGACAAAAAATTAAATAAATAATCACTGATCTCTTGATAAAATCACTGGTACAACCTCTCTGTTGAAATATATATATCCTGGCTATTGCAAAGTATCTGAAGCAGATTTCAGTTAATTTATTCACAGTATTTTGCAAGGACAGAAGAGGGCACCATATACTTAGACAAGTGTGTGGAAGAAGTGAAAAATCCTGATGATAGGGAATACTGATGATAGCTCCTGTCAGCAACACCCTTCAGCACTTCAGACTAATATTTAATAACCCCAGGCAAGAGCTGGCGAAATTATACACCCTTGGGTCCCTATCTGTCTAATATTCTCCCTCATGACAGAATCCTGCTGTCAGCTGAGACACCGCTGCCAAAAGCAAAATGTCTCAACAAATGCTGACTATAACTCACCAGCTGTTAGCAGAGGAAAGAGCTCTTCATATGAAGGGCATACATTTATGCAATTTTTCCCCATTTAGGAGGAAATTCTTGGAACAAGAGCCATTCAATTTAAAGATGTTTAAAAGAAGGCAGTTTGAGGAACTGTATAATATGGATTTTAAAAAATCTCAGCGCACACACAATTGTGTGTATCTACCTTATTCACAGCAGCGCCATCTTTGATTTTTAATAGGAATGACAATGAGGCTGTGAGGGATAGATGCACAGTCTCTTTAACGGACTGTACAACAGTTTAAAGTGTTTTTGGATTGTTCCACAATATATCTTAGAACATTCAGTATACAAAGAACTCCAGACAAACTGGGTTGTAGAAAATCTGATGCAATCAAGGAGCTTTTTACAGCTTTATGCTGTGTTTGCCATTGAAGAGATGGTAAGTCTATCCCTCACAGCCTCATTGTCATTCCCATTAAAAATCAATGATGGCGCTACCGTGATTAGGGTCTATAATATAAATATAATTCTAGCACATTAATTATAAAACATGTGAAGGCATTTATAGAACTGCCATATCCATGCCATTGACAATGAAGATAAAAACTCAAAGGACTCAACCTGTGTCATTGTTCACAATAAGTTGTGACCTGTTTCATTCCTCGCTTTGCCCTGTGAAGCACACAGCGCTGCAGAAAAGAATTTGTCCACCTCTTTGTTGTAGGTCACATCAAAAGAAAACATGGAGATCATGTTGCTGCTCTTATCATAGGGTTGTCCATCAGGACTCCAGAAAGGGCTTAGCAGCACAGCCAGGGGCAGGTGGGCGGCAAAGCACATCACAGATACTGCAGCTGGACAGTACTGAGCGATAAAACACACAGGCCCTAAGAGACACACACACACACACACACACACACACACACACACACACACACACACACACACACACACACACACACACACACACACACACACACACACACAGAGAATAGAGAGTAGCTTATGAAAAAAATTGTTAATGTTCAAACAGATATATGTGTAATATAACACATATATGCACTCTCACTATATGTAAAAGGAGTGAAAAATGGAAAAGGAAATTTGAAAGACTATTAAGGCTATTAAAAATAAGTCAAACCTACACTAAAATGTTTATTAAAAATATGCAGGTTTTATATAGGCAAAGACCAAGCAATGATATCAAAAATAAATAATATATGCTATGTATGCTCAGTAGCTAAATTTCTAGAATATCAAATATTGGTATTGAGGTGTATATTTTGTAATAAGAAATGCTGCCTTGCATAGTAGCAACAATGAAAATGGACCATACTCTAGCATTCTAGCATTTGAGACAAATTGGCCTATCCTTACTGGGTCAGAAAAGGAAGACCAAACGTCACTGGTTAATAAATAAAGGCTTAATATGACAAACACTGCATTGGCTGAACTCTCTTGAAAACAGACACACTTGCATTTGATTAAAGCCTGCTGCTTCAAAGCATGCACAGTGTGACGCGGCATAGTCCTGTCATGCAAACAAACCTGACGCTACGTTTAACTGGCCTGCTATCTATATAAAGGCCTGCTTATTTTCATCAAAAGCTGAATGAAATGAGATGGCATCTGCAACCTCAGGAAAATGAGGGGAAGAAATCTGTAATGTTGCGAGCACACAACGTCGCCTTGTTGATTACAACATTTTTTCCCATAAGATTTGTCACAGCGAATATCTTTATAAGAAATGCAGCAAAGATTACAAATATGATATATGTTAAAATCTTCATTGCCACATATCTTTTAGAAATTTAAAATTTGGGGGTTTTGCAAAACTTGATAAGATGTGCTACTCGACCACTAATATATAAATCAGTGTACACGACCCAAGCTGGCATTTAATGGTGGTTGGAAAACCAGTTTTAACCTTTTCATGAGTAGGGTCTAAATTCCTCGGCGGTGTCCCCTGCCTCCTGAGTTTTTTTTGCACCTGACACTGCACAGCCGGTAGATGGGGGCAGAATGTAGAGGAGTTTCAGAAAACAAACCTATTTAATGCCTGAGAAGACTGTTTGAGTTGCTGTTTGTGTGAATGAAAACAGCATCTGGACCTAATCAGCAGACGTGGCTGTGTGCATGGGAAGATCACGTTTAGATATGATGGCTGTGCATATATAAGCTGTGAACTGTTATTGTGGTACATAGGTGACAATTTGGCTGTTTGTTACATAAAATAAAAATATTTTGTGTTTGAAAAGACTCTTTGAGTAGCTGTTTGTTTGACAAATTACAACTGCTTCTAATGTAAACAAATGGCAGCATGCATCGGAGGAAGATTGCATTTGATGTATTGACTGTGTGTATAAGAGCTGTAAACTATTTATCATGATACTTTGGTGATGAGTAGGATTTATGAATATAAAATAAAACAATTTTGGTTTAAAAGACTATGAGTAACTGTTTGAGTGAATTTAAATAACAGACGCTTGACCAGCACAGTCTGTGCGAAAGCCAGTTTGAATATGGCAGCTTGTAATGTAACTGGCTGTTGCAGAAACACATAAGTGTGATGCTACTCTGCAGGGCCCAGTTATTATCTGTAAGAGTTAATGTGCATTTCTGCCACCTATTGGACTGTAGTGTGGAGTGAAAAAATGTATATACAGTATACTATGTGTGTGTGTGTGTGTGTGTGTGTGTGTGTATATATATATATATATATATATATATATATATATATATATATATATATATATATATATACACACACACACACACACACACACACACACACAGTATTCTACTGCTTAAAAGTGCACATATTTCAGTGCACATTGTACAAAGGGGCCTAGGTTTGTTCCTGGAAGGCAGAAGATGCCTTAACCCCGCAACAGTTATCCTAACTGTTAGAGCCATTTTGTAAATATTTTGGGAAATGCATATTTTTATTGTCTCTGGTTTTGTAAATATTTGTTGTATTTATTCTTTGTTATGCACATGTATTTTCAGTATTTTGTATGTTATATTATCCATTTTGTGTAATATTAAATGGGCCGTGGTCACTGTAATTTAGGTGAAGGAAGCAGGTGTGCCAGGAGAGTGGAAGGGAAGCAGTTTTTAGACCGTGCATTAGAATGTGGTAGCATGGAACATGTTCTATGGAATTTCCTGTAATGTGAAGCTTATATGGAATTCATTGATTGTTTTAGTGGATATGTTTTGTCAAATAAAATGAACACACGTCAACTGAGCTGCTCTCTTTTGTTTAGTGGCATGATTTGGCCGCTACATTAAGTCTAAGAACTCACTGGATTGTGTATTAAAGATGCTGAAATGGCTATGTGATGATCTTGAACAGCAGAAGATGGATGGGATTCATTTTTCATCGTGAGTAACCTGCCATACTTTAACAAGCTATTTGCTTACTGTGGAATCAAGCATAAAAAGTCTCTAGAAAATTTATGACAATAACAAAATCAAAGCAAAAGTAAATAAAGCTTGAAAATTATTGCAAATCCAGAAATAAAGAACTACTGCGTATGGAAAATTGTATGGAAATATTGAAATGATTACATTGGCTCATACGAATGAAAATGAATGAGAAAATGTGTCAAGTAATGCAAAGAAAAATATTAAAAAAATTAAAACAATCAAGTCGGAATGAATTAACTCATGGAAGCAGTGCTTTGAAAGTTTAAATATGGTTGATGATACTTAAAGCGACATATCTGCCCCAAGTCTAAAATCACAAGAGAATTTTCTTTTAAAATAAGAAATTTTTTGGATGCAAATTAAAGTTGATACTGTGAATTATTGTCTTGAGGATTTTAAAATGGCATTAAAAGAATTTAATGATCTTCATAAATCTGTGCAAAATCTGTTAAACAAGGATGAGCCGAAAAAACTTTTAATTAATTCTTGCATGAGGCTGTGTGGAGGAATGCTCATTATGATCCACAAATACTGGTGCAACCAGGGTACAGTGCTTCAAATGTTTAAAAGAAATCAAAGAGTTCAAAAGTACATTTGGGTGGTTCAAATGTATCAGCGATATCTTAAATAATTATGAAGGTTGCTGCAGAAAAAGTTGGTCTATTAGTTAAAGCTGATGCTCTGAAAAAGTAAAATATACTGGAAAGGGAAAAGGTTGAATTACAATCGAAAATGGAATCAATGGAGATTCAAACAGATCTAGCAGCAAAGTATGCTAAATTAAAGGTGTTGAAGATTTTTGAAACACAATCCAACATAAATTCTCTGCACACGCCTCTTGAATCCTCCTAACCTGGAAATGGCATGAATGAATATCTGGAGAAACATCTTGCAGCAACATGTTCAATGTTAAGCAATACAGAATGTGGATTATCACCTCTCGACATTGCAGAGCTTTGTGCAGTGCACAAAACACCACTGCAAAGAATTGTTAATATGAAGCAAATCCCTTTGAAAAATGACTATTGCAATCAACCTCAGTAGCCAACAATGGTTCTGTTTCCAACAACAACCAACATCCAATAATTGGAGTTTCAAGCAAGGACAGTTTTAAACTTACAACCATCATGCAAAGTCAATTTGGTTTGACAGACCATCTAGTATCAAATCAAAAGCAAGCAACACTTCCTAATAGGGAGGAACCAGTCTTTGATGGAGACCCTCTGTAATATGTATTCATTCAAGCCTTCAACCACAATATAGAGGACAATACTTGCAACAAACTAGACTGTCTGTACATTTTAGAACAGTACACCTCTGGTAAACCAAAGGACTTATTTCAGAGTTGTCTCCACATGGACGCTGACAGAGGTTATGCTGAGGCAAAGCGACTACTTAAATATCAATTTGGGGATGAGTTCGAAATCACTATGTTGAAAAGGATTTAAGTTGGAAGAGCATTTGACCAGATGATGGCAAAGAATTGCATACTTATGCCTTGTATTTGAAGAGCTGTTGCAATGCAGCACCGAATTTACCCAGCATGTCCAAACTGAACTTAACTTCGGTGATATTCATGATTGTCATTCTTGTTTCTGTTTCAGTGGAAGAGAGAGCCAAGGATACAAAGGGACTTGATATTGATAAGGATAGGCTTCTTGTGGAATGATTTCTGGGCATGCACTGGGACATAGAGTCAGACAGTTTTTTCTTTAAGACCAATCCTAAAAACCAACCTGTTGGCAGAAGAGGAATTCTATCCATGATTAATTCTGTGTACAATCCTCTTGGAGTCTTGGCACCATTTATGCTTACAGGTAAAATGTTCCTTCAGGAATTATGCAGAGCAAATTGTGGATGGGATGAAAAAATCCCCAATGTATTTGCTGAAAATTGGTGAAAAGCTCATAACAAATGAGCTTATTTTTTAAAGTAATGACTATTCCAAGACTGGAACTTGCTACAGCTGTACTTGCGGCCTGTCATGTTCTCTGTTGTCTTTTGCTTTTGTGCTTTTATGTTGAAGTTTCCTGTTTAGTTCCTGTTTCCTGTTTGGTTTTTGTAGTCCCTTGTAGTTGTCATGTTCTCTGTTGTCTTTTGTTTTTGTGCTTTTATGTTGAAGTTTCCTGTTTAGTTCCTGTTTCCTGTTTGGTTTTTGTAGTCCTTTGTAGTTCTGTTTTTTGATTGGTTTTCCCCTGATTGTCTCCCATGCCCTGATTGTTTCCCCAGGTTTTTCAAGTTTTCCCTTGTGTATTTAAGCCCTCGTTTCCCTCCTGTCCATTTGTCTGTTATTTCATGTTTTTCTTGTTTTGCACCTAGTTCTCCGTGGTTTTTGTTATCCCTAGTTTGCTCGTGGTTTTTGTTATCCCTAGTTTGCTTGTTTTGAATTAATAAAAGCTGCACATAGATCCTCTCCCGTTGCCTGGTCGTTACAGAATAACAGACCAACCAAACATGGATCTAGCGGCTATTTTTCTTCAGCTGAGCCGAGCGAACCTCCCGTTAACAGAATACTCACATCTGTTTTGCACCGTTGCCCGATGCACCAGTTTTCCTGATAGGCATCTCAAGTCCATTTTCCAGCTCGGCCTCCTGGCCCAAGGATGGATTGAGTTGCCAGAGACTGGTGATTATACGTGGGAAAGGTATGTGAACTTGGTTTTGGAGACGTTTGCCCCTGTGGGTACCTCCAACGAGCTCACGCCTCCCACGGCCAACGAGCCAACGCCCACGCCTGCCACGGCCAACGAGCCAACGCCCACGCCTGCCACGGCCAACGAGCCAACGCCCACACCTGCCACGGCCAACGAGCCAACGCCCACGCCTGTCACGGTCAACGCGTTGCCAGCCTCGTCCGTCCCAGCGCCAGCGTTGCCAGCCTCGTCCGTCCCAGCACCAGCGTTGCCAGCCTCGTCTGCCAGGAAGAGGAGGAGAAGAGGAAGTGCTCCGCCTCCCGAGCTTCCCAGTGCTCTGCCTCCCAGTGCTCTGCCTCCCAGTGCTCTGTTTCCTGTTTGGTTTTTGTAGTCCTTTTGTAGTTCTGTTTTTTTGATTGGTTTTCCCCTGATTGTCTCCCATGCCCTGATTGTTTCCCCAGGTGTTTCTAGTTTTCCCTTGTGTATTTAAGCCCTTGTTTCCCTCCTGTCCATTTGTCTGTTATTTCATGTTTTTCTTGTTTTGCACCTAGTTCTCCGTGGTTTTTGTTATCCCTAGTTTGCTCGTGGTTTTTGTTATCCCTAGTTTGCTTGTTTTGAATTAATAAAAGCTGCACATAGATCCTCTCCCGTTGCCTGGTCGTTACAGAATAACAGACCAACCAAACATGGATCTAGCGGCTATTTTTCTTCAGCTGAGCCGAGCGAACCTCCCGTTAACAGAATACTCACATCTGTTTTGCACCGTTGCCCGATGCACCAGTTTTCCTGATAGGCATCTCAAGTCCATTTTCCAGCTCGGCCTCCTGGCCCAAGGATGGATTGAGTTGCCAGAGACTGGTGATTATACGTGGGAAAGGTATGTGAACTTGGTTTTGGAGACGTTTGCCCCTGTGGGTACCTCCAACGAGCTCACGCCTCCCACGGCCAACGAGCCAACGCCCACGCCTGCCACGGCCAACGAGCCAATGCCCACGCCTGCCACGGCCAACGAGCCAACGCCCACGCCTGTCACGGTCAACGCGTTGCCAGCCTCGTCCGTCCCAGCGCCAGCGTTGCCAGCCTCGTCTGCCAGGAAGAGGAGGAGAAGAGGAAGTGCTCCGCCTCCCGAGCTTCCCAGTGCTCTGCCTCCCAGTGCTCTGTTTCCTGTTTGGTTTTTGTAGTCCTTTTGTAGTTCTGTTTTTTTGATTGGTTTTCCCCTGATTGTCTCCCATGCCCTGATTGTTTCCCCAGGTGTTTCTAGTTTTCCCTTGTGTATTTAAGCCCTTGTTTCCCTCCTGTCCATTTGTCTGTTATTTCATGTTTTTCTTGTTTTGCACCTAGTTCTCCGTGGTTTTTGTTATCCCTAGTTTGCTCGTGGTTTTTGTTATCCCTAGTTTGCTTGTTTTGAATTAATAAAAGCTGCACATAGATCCTCTCCCGTTGCCTGGTCGTTACACGGCCTAAATGGACAAAATGCTAAAGAAAGAGCTTGAACTATCCCTTCTGGACTCTATCTTTTGGACAGATAGTACTTCTGTTCTAAAATGCATCTACAATGACACAAGTAGATATCAGATCTATGTGGCTAACAGAGTTTCTACTATTCATGATCTATCAGAGAATAATCAGTGGAGGTATCTGAGAACTGCACTCAACCAAGCAGATTGCAAATCAAGAGATTTCAAAGAGTCTTATCTGAATGATGATAAATGGCTGAATAGTCCAGACTTTTTGAAACAGCCTGATGCAGATTGGCCTACATTGCCACAAAGCCACTTACTGTCGCTGATGTCCAAATATTAGGAAATCAACTGTTACGTTTTCTACAACAGTGCTACAGCTAGGTCCCATAATCAGTTTTATGGAACATATTTCATCATGGGATACTCTTATAAAAAGGGCATCTTTAAAGGCAAAAGTTTGTGCAAAACCTGAATCCAACAGAGAAAAGATACATTTAGACAGTCACTTACTGTAGATGATCTTGCATATGCAGAGGAAGCATTAGTGACTTATGTTCAATAGCATTACTTTGAAGAGGAAATTGCATTCCTGTAAAAGGGCCAAGCTGTGAAGAAAACCAGTAAGCTTTATAAGATGGATCCAACAATACAAGATGGAATTCTGAGAGCGGGAGGTAGACTGAGTAAATCTGACATGCTGGAAGAAACAAAGCATCCAGAAATTCATCCCAATGACTGCCACCTCTCTTGATTACTTATGAGTCACATACATTTGACAATGGGTCATTGTGGTAGACATATATGTCATATGCTTTCAAAGCTTTGTACATGATGCTGGATTATCAAGGACAACTGTGCAGCTAGAAAGATTATTCGTGATTGCCTACTTTGCAGATGATGGCATGCTTCGGCTGACCTACCTCAAACTTGAATAACACCTGATTTGCCTCCTTTTACCAATGTATGTATACAGTAGAATACTTTGGCCCAGTTGAAGTCAAGAAAGGTCAGAGCACAATTAAAAGGTTCTATTTACCTGCCTTGCACAGCTGTGCATCTTGAGATGGCATTTTCAATAAATACAGATTCCTGTATTTCTTCAATTAGGAGATGTATTTGCAGAAGAGGCCAAGTAAAATAAATAATTACAGGGACAAACTTTGTGGGAAGTGAGCGTGAATTGAGATAAGCTGTAATGCACTGTAACCTCAACAAAGTTCAACAAATCATGATCACTTAAAAGTATAAAGTGAAGGTCTTCAAACTGATTTCTGTGAAGTGGAAGCAATCTTAAATGACCATCCCATCATGGCTGTATCCAATGATGTGAAGGACCCTGAAGCTTTTACACCCAATTACCTACTTCAGCTGAAGGGTCATCCTATTATTATATTTCATGGTTCTTTGAAATTTTATGGCTCTTTATGGATAAAAGAAATGCCATTTAATAGACAGTTGTCAGTTTAATAGACTCGTCCCTTCGTTTACAGTAGGACTTGTGTGTTTTTGTATTGTCTATACTGACACCTGTCATCCTGGATACTGGAAGCTTGTTTACTAAGTGCTGCGGCTTCTGTTTTGTTACTTTTAATCTGCAATTTTATCCGTCTCATAATACACACATCCCTATTATGGAGATTCTTGTATCCAGTGCAAACAAATTTTCATGTATTTTTGCATGCTGAACTGTGACCGTGCAGGCGCTCTCTCATGGCTGTAGACCACAGTGTACTCATGATCGCCGTTTGATGTTGCGCCGTTTATCCATGATCCGCCACACCGTGAGAGCTGCGGGACATAGTGGTTTGTTTCACGACTCCCTCTTGTTTGGACAATTTATCTTTTCACATGCACTCATTCTGTTCAGACTGTCTGTTGGATCACACTCCTGCTGATACATCACTCTGGACTATACTGTTGACTCTGGCTCCGTTATTGTTTGTAATATGTATATTGTGTTTGTTATGGTATATTGTTTGGATTGCTTGTTCTGTTTAAATGTACTTTTATGTTTGAGATTGGCTGAAAGCATTATATAAAGTAAACGTTATAATTATTATCATTATAATGGTAGTAACTCAATTGTCAATTGCAACACAGTATCATATGCTGTAAACATGGCAGTGCCCACGAAGGGATGACCTGCTTTATGTAAAATTAAACAGCATTATTTCATTACTGATAAGAATGGAGTCTTCATCTAATGTGAGGGTACATAATGCTATTCATGTGGGGCTTGGGTAGCTCATCGAGTATTGATGCTGACTACCACCCCTGGAGTCGCGAGTTCGAATCCAGGGTATGCTGAGTGATTCAGGGCCAGGTCAACCAAATTGGCCCGGTTGCTAGGGAGGGTAGGGTCACATGGGGTAACCTCCTCGTGGTCACTATAATGTGTGGTTCTCGCTCTCGGTGGGGCACATGGTGAGTTGTGCATGGATGCCGCAGAAAATAGCATGAAGCCTCCACTTGCACAACATCTCCACTTTAACACGCTCAACAAGCCAGGTGAGAAGATGTGTGGATTGATGGTCTTAGATGCGGAGGCAACTGAGATTCGTCCTCCACCACCTGGATTGAGGCGAGTCAATACGCTAACACAAGGACCTAGAGCACATTGGGAATTGGGCATTCCAAATTGGGGAGAAAAAAAAATCAATAAAAAAATGCTATTTATGTCTTTATATATGACACTTTTTTAATAAGGAAAAACTTAGTGCAGCTTTAAATCAGGCACCTTGGGCTTGAGCTGCTTTGAAAAAGTGCACATTTTGACAAATGGCGTGATGCATTCTACAAGTCTAGACTTTTCCATGAATTTCAATCAAACCATTTAAATATCTCTTGAGATTAATGTGGAATTTGTGTAAATAAATGAATACACCATTCAGTGCAATGTACCACTGATGAGTTTTTGGTTATGGTCTATTGGCTGGTTGGGTTCAGGTGATGCAGAGTGAGACCCCTCAGCTGGTGTTATCTTATGATAGAATAAACATTTAGTATAGGCTAACACTGCGTAGTCGCAGAAAAACTGGGAATTCAGACAGTGTGCGTAGTGTTCTTTCAAAATCCTTCCATCTTCCATCTAAATCTACACTTTTCCTGAAAGACAATGTGGCAATTTGTTTTGCTGTCCCCTTCAGGTTATTGTGGCCCCCTTCATCATATCATGGCGGCTGACCCACCTGGAAAAGTTCTGGTTCTCCCAATGACCAATCCACCTGTGGGTAGCTGGTAGTTCAAGTTCAATTTATTTATTTATTTTTTGAGGGGATCAGGGCGAGTTTTGTTGTCATTAGTGTCATTCTCCCTAAGATGATCACCTGTAACCACGGTTACACCGGTACTCCTCAAACCTTCAGATTCAGAAGAGCAGAGCCAAAGCCCGACTGACGTATTCAAGAGTGTTCCTCCACAGGTAACTTGCAGTTTTATGCTTCAACCTCTAGAGAACCAAAAGTTATAAAGTGTATGTTACTTTCTGAAACCATGCTGCAGCCTCAATTAATCGGTAGACTAATACAGTATTTCCTATCTGCAGCCCTGCAGTATGTCAATACCACACTGGAAACATGTCAAAGTTCCGAGTCGAAGAAGCGACACAAGGGGTCTCTCTTGAGCGCCGAATATGCCTCTGATCTATGAAAAAAGGCCAATGAGAAGTTGGCAGACAGTATTTGCATACCCACCCCCGGACAAACGGGTATAAAAGTGGGGAAATACGTCGAGTTCATTCAGAAATTTTCTTTGGAGCCGATGGTTATTCATGCAGTCAGCTACGAGTCCTCTGACGCTTCTCTGCTGTTGGATCTACGGCGCACTACAGCAGCTTTCTCCTTCTCTGCACGGCAGTGCAGTTTGCCCCTGGGTGCTTCAACAGTGCAGAACTTAAAAGAGTTTATTAAAGAGTGATTTCCCTGATCCCGATGTGTTGCAGGAACTGCGCTCAGCAACCAACCTCGCCCTCAGAGCCACGAAGGTCACAGCGCAGTCACTCGGGCAGGCAATGGCCACGCTCGTGGTCCAGGAACATCATCTGTGGCTGAACTTGGTCAAGATGCATGAGACCGACAAAGCTCGCTTTCTCAACGCCCCTGTCTTCCAGTTCGGCCTCTTCGGCGACACCGTTGAGGACTTCACCCAGCAGTTCTGGTGAAGAAAAAGGCGGAGGTGAAGAAACAGACGGAGGCCATCTCTCACATCCTGCCCCGCCGCAAGCCTGCGTCAATGGGCCATGCCCCATCTGCTCACCGAGGGCGTCCTCCTGCAGCTAAGAAACACCCTGCTCCACCTCAACCCAGGCCCAGCTCTCAGCCCCCGCTTCGAGCACCCCGCAGAAAGCAGACGTCCCCTGTCTCACGGACCCCCTTGAGGACCCGGAAGGCTCCCAGACCGCTCCTGAGACCTACAACCCAGAGACCGAGACGTTAGCTCCGGAGCTGGTAAGAAGACCACTCCATCCCCTGGTGGAGGGCTGGGAGGAGAATCATTTGTTGAAGTTATTTCATTTGCCGCCACCCCTAGATGGGGCTGCGGTACCCACATTCTCAATAACAGAGCTATTTCCATTGTCTCTGGGTCACCTGGCCCACAAATGCCGTTCTCATGGCATTCTGCCACCAGATCTCAACAGTCCTAGCATGCTGGACGCGGATCCCCCGCCTTCAGCCCCACGACTGTTCCCCGGCTGGCCGGTTCTGACGATTCTTGAGGACACCTACACCGGACCTCCTCCTCAGTCACTAACCCGCCCCCTGCCTGGTGTGCGGAGCAAGGTAAGTGCTTTGAGTCTTTTCTTAGCACCAGAGCCTCGGGACGCACCCTCGCCTCCTGACGCCGTACTACCTGCTCCGCCCTGCTGCGAAGACCCACCGGGTACGTCAAAAATACTCATCCCCTTGGTGCCCCTAGCATGGAGCTTGGATGCGTGGCTTTCACATCACGCTGACTGGCCCGGACCATCCGACTTGGTTACGCAATTCAGTTTGCCAGGCCCCCGCCCCCTTCGCGGGCGTCCGCTTTACCACAGTACATGGCGAGCATGCCAAATGCCTGCGCGTGGAAATCGCTACTCTTTTACTCAAAGACGCGATAGAGCCTGTCCCTCCAACCAAAATTAAGAAGGGTTTCTACAACCCTTACTTCATTGTACCCAAGAAAGGTGGCGGCTTACGACCGATCTTGGACTTGCGAGTTTTCAACCGGGCTCTGCTCAAACTCCCGTTCAAAATGCTCACGCAAAAACACATCTTAACTTGCATCCAGCATCTAGATTGGTTCGCAGCGGTAGATCTGAAGGACGCATACTTTCACGTGTCAATTCTGCCTCGTCACGACCCTTTCTACGGTTCACGTTCGACGGCCAGGCGTATCAGTACAAAGTCCTCCCCTTCGGCATGTCTCTGTCCCCTCGCGTCTTCACAGAAGTCGCAGAGGCAGCCCTTGCCCCGCTCTGAGAAGCCGGCATTCGCATACTCAATTACCTCGATGACTGGCTCATTCTGGCCCAGTCCTGAGAGTTACTATGTGCTCACAGAGACCAGGTGCTCAGGCACCTCAGCCGTCTGGGGCTTTGTCTCAATGTCAGCACGTCTCACCAACGAGTGTGCGCATTCGGTGCTGAGATTCCTCACCACTTTCAGGCCAGGCACAACGGTCCCTTTAAAACATTTCCAGAGGCTCCTGGGGCATATGGCATCCTCCGCGCCGGTCACGCCGCAGGGGTTGATGCATACGAGACCGCATCAGCACTGGCTTCACACTCGAGTGGAGAGTGGAGGATTCACCCCCAGTCGATCCAGCTGATTTGGGAACGGTTCGGCCTGTTTACCTCCCAAGTGACCTCTCACTGCCCACTCTGGTATGCTTGAACAGAGCTCCCCTCAGGGCAGACGCACTGGCACACAGCTGGCCTGCGGGGCTGTGCAAGGACGCATTTCCCCCAGTGAGCCTTCTTGCACAGGTGCTGTGCAAGGTCAGGGAGGACGAGGAACAAGTCACCCTAGTGGCTCCCTATTGGACCACCCGGGCCTGGTTCTCGGACCTCGTACTCCTCGTACCCCTCCCTGGTGAATTCCCCTGAGGAAGGATCTTCTTTCTCAGGGACGGGGTTCGCTCTGGTATCTGCACCCAGACCTTTGGAACCTCCACGTCTGGCCCCTGGACGGGATGTGGAAGATCTAGCTGGTCTACCACCTGCCGTCGTAGACACGATCAACCAAGCCAGAACCCCCTCTACCAGGCAACTTTACGCCCTGAAGTGGCGCTTGTTTGCGACACTTGCCTGGAGTTCGGTCCGGCAGACACATATGTGATCCTAAGACCGTGACCGGGCTACGTGCCCAAGGTTCCTACCACGGCCTTTAGAGATCAGGTAGTGAACCAGCAAGCGCTGCCCCGTGAGGAGGCAGCCCCAGCCCCTTCGTTCGGTATGTGCTTTGCGTACCTATTTGGACTGCACACAGAGCTTTAGATGTTCTGAGCAGCTCTTTGTCTGCTTTGGTGGACAGCGGAAAGGGAACGCTGTCTCCAAACAGAGGCTTTCCCACTGGGTCGTGGACACCATTTCATTGGCCTATCACACCCAGGCCGTCCGAGCACACTCAACAAGGATTGTTGTGTCCTCATGGGCACTGGCCAGGGGCACCTCCCTGGCAGACATATGTAGAGCATCGGGTTGGGCAACACCTAATACCTTTGCGAGATTCTACAATCTCTGGGTTAAGTCAGTATCGTCCCGTGTTTTCTCAGGTCTGAGCCGGTAGAACTTGGTAACACACTGATGGACTGACGGGGTGGATCGCTTGCACCTGGCACCCTTTCCCTCAGCCAAGGTAAAATTGTGCGCTTTCTCTCCCAGGAGATCCCACTCATTCGGATCCCTGGATGACTCCTCCCTAGCCCTTTGGGTCTACAGTTCAGCGGAGGAACTGGCCAACCCAATCCACTGCGGGTACTTAATCTACCCTGCACTGGAATAGGTGCTCCACAGGCCAGGACTCCTGCGTGGACTCCCCCTGTTTGTATTTTCCGCAGTACCGCCCCCTTACGAGTGGATCCGCGTCTCCCTTAGGCAGTCCCAGCTGCCCTCCGGTTGCTGTGTTGTAGCAACTCCCCCCTCCTTGAGGCTGGATCTACCACCACGCCATTTTCCACATGTTGCCTATAAACCCATGTGATGTATTCGCCACCCTTACCTCCCCCTTTCGGGCAGGTGTGGCCTCCGCAGGGTCTTTTCCCCCTGAAAGAATAGGAAACTGGGTAAGACCTCCTTCTCTCGAAGGGCCCCAGCTGTTTTTTACTCTATGCAAAGAAACATAGAGAGAAAAGAGGCCTGGCTAGGCTCGGCCCATTCCTGGTTTGGCAAGTGTCACCTTGTTCCCCTGTTTAGGGTAACTAGAAGGATTCCGACGACTTTTATGGGGCATTGGGGAAGGGTACATGCAGTCTTACACAGCTGGTCGCCTTTGCACGTAAAATACCTGCCCACTCCTGTGTCAGCAGAACACATACACGGCTCAGTGCATGGCGTGATTTAAATTGGACCCCTAGTGTCGCTTCTTCGACACAACGTCGAAGTGAGTGATAGTGTTACATATGTAACCTCCATTCCCTGATGGAGGGAACGAGATGTTGTGTCCTCCTGGCCATGTCACTGAGCTGAGCCAGTGTTGTGGCTGGACCATTTCTGGCTCCTCAGAAAATTCCTGAATGAACTCGACATATTTCCCCACTTTTATACCCGTATGTCCGGGGGAGGGGTATGCCAACTGTCTGCCAACTTTTCATTGGCCTTTTTTTCATAGATCAGAGGCTTATTCGGCACAAAAGAGAGACTCATAGCTTCTTTGACACAATGTCTCATTCCCTCCATCAGGGAACGGAGGTTACATACGAAACCTAGACGTTTTGATTTAGCATCTCCTACTGCTATTTGCTAAAAAAGGCAATAACAAGATGTAGGTCCTCTAACTGTCAAGTTCACTGCTTTTGTGTAATCATTTACTACTAATAAATGACTTTAAGAGGTTTGCGTTCTAATCTTACTTTTCTTTTCTCTATCATCATGGTGACACATCATAAAAGCATTCAAGTCATTTAACAAATGTAAAAGACTAATGTAGACCAATAGTCGATGTACAATAAAATATGAATATTTATGAACCTATATTAATGAAGTTTTAAACTATTAACATATGTTTTCACATCTGTAATATTAGAAAATGTAATGTTTGTTAATGTTATTTCTGAAAGTTATTATTAAGCATTACCTCATGTTAAATTATTTAATTATCAGAAAAATCCTTTTAAATTAAAGCGTTATATCTTTACTGATTGCAAAATTATACAGGAAATTATAAAGAAAAATTTGGACTCCAATCAAAAATGTATTTCACCAGCAGATGGCGTTGTTGTCTGCTAATGCCACCCTTGAGTGTTTTCTTAAGCGCTATATGGTATATCACAACATAGCACAGTCCATGTGTTTGGGGACAGGGTGGTGCTGAATGCTGTGCCACTGCCAGAATCAACAGACGGATCCCTGACTCTCAAATAATGCGGCTCATGAAAGGCCAAACCCCTGTGATAAATCCATTACACACAACTCCTGTTGTCATTGTCCCACCTCTCACCGGCCTCCCAAAATAAACCCTAAAATCTTCCTCTCCCAGGGCTGGGAAACTCACTCGGACGTCCGATCAGCCGGAGAAATGTTCAACGCTTCATTTCATGGCAAATGTATAAATACGTTTATAAGATCATCACTTGGTGTCCTGTGGTCTTTTATGACACCAATGAATGACAAAGTGAGGGTAAGAGACACAGTGAGCAGATTCCTGCACCCCAGGCCCATTTATAAGCACGTCTGAAGTACCAGATTGACATGGAACGCACATGAAGCAGAACCACGTGTGTCCAGAAGTAGGTCATCTGCAAGGAATCATGATGGCATTTTGATTAAACTCTCATGTAGTGTAAGGGAAACATTATTCAGATGTTATTGTACACATACCCAATTTAAAATAGTACAACAGTGGGTTGTTTAGCTGAGACCTGGGCTAGTAAATTAAGGTTGCTGGTTCAAACCCCACAAGGGATCATCATATTAACATTTTATGCCCTTGAGCAGGACACTTAACCCTATAGTAGTTTACTGTACTGTAGGTTACTTTTGGAAAAAAGCATCAGCTAAATGCTAAATTAGCAGAGCATTTATCAACTTTCCTATGAGCAAAATAGATTAGCATCCACTAATGTGGAAAGCTTGTCTAAAAGACGAAGACAAACTAAATTAAGACACCAGTTGCATCCTAAGATACAGTGTTCACATCACGTATCTCTTGCTGCACAGGAAATAGCGTCAAGGTTCTGCATTTCTGTCGACAGGTGGTAGAACCAACCACTGTGCCATGCTAGCCTCACTCTGGGTTCTCTCACTGCCGCAGAGGGAAGGCCAGTCCACAGAGTACTTCAGACACCTGGTCCAAAATCAACAGTGTATGTTGAAAGGCCACAACAGCAGCCTGTTCCATGCTTGCTGATGATGTCACCTGAGCCTGCCATAGTGCAACACTATGCCTTCTCAAGTTCAAGAGAGAAAACCACAAAGAAGCATACCCTTTGGAAGTGACGAGGCCTTTTTGTTTTCCTTCTGGGAAATGGAGATTGTGTGCCGGGGGGCCAGTTTTCAGATTACACCTACTGCCAAGCTTTAATGGCGTGATAAACAAAGAGAAAACGTTAGAGCTCATTAAAAGCACAGCCCTTAACTTGGATATGACAAAGGTTTATGAGAAAGAGGCAAATCCTCTCCTTTATAAAAGCTAAGAACAAGAGGCACCATATACAGTTTATATATTATTATACAATTTATACAGTGCACTAATGCAGAGAAACAGCAACCTTGTAAAAATTTTTCATTAAGCATCATTAAAGCCGTGGCAGCTAGAATTAGAATAAACTTTCAGGACATACTTTAAGGTTATAAAACCAGCGTGTATAGGGTATTAAATAAGGCTCTGAAAAATTTCCATGAAGTGCCACTGAAAGCAGCCTGTTTATTGACAAAAAACACTTGCTCCATTAATTATGAGCGAGTACCATGTATGGGACTATTAGCAAGGTTAGCTTTCTTAATGATTCTCCAACAGAGGGCAACACAGGATCCCATATCAAGTGGCAGAACACAAAGTGTATGTGTAAACCTGCATCATATGCCCATAAATGAGGAGTATGTCCCTACAAAGTCATGAAGTTAATCTGCCCTTTTTGATCACATCAAAAAGGTTACATCAAAGATGCTTGATAAACATAACAATATAGGCCTGGTCCCTTCCAAAACATGATTCTTGTCAAGTGCACTATATTAAACAAACCAAATAATTTCAGCATCTGTTCTCATTAAGAATATTTTTTTTTATTATTTAAAAAAATGTGGTGATGGAGCTCTCAGCTACTGCTAATGTGGCTGTTGTTATTTCAGAGGAACCTAGAGGAGTATTTAGGCAGCTGTTGAGGCCTCCATCCCAGCCCTGGTATCAACCCCCATCAGGCGCTCCTTGAAGTGGTTTTATAAGACATGACGAGGGAGCTTGGGCCGAAAGTGATCAGCCGACGACGCACATCTGAAACCCATTTCCCGCAATTAAAGGGGAGAGACTATCAGCTCTAAACATCGCCTGTTTCCACGGTATTGGCTCAAACATTTGCCTCACACACACATTCCCATAAACAGTGACAGAACATTTCCAAATATATTTGTTTAGAGAAAAAGCAGAGTGACCAGTCCAGCTGGGCCTTAGAAGAGGGGTCTATGGATAAATAAAGGTCTGGCTTTTGAATGTGTGAAAGAGTTTCCAGCATCCAAACCTGGGGTGGAATGGGTCTCGATATGGAGCGTCGTGAGTGTGCGTCTTAAAAAATGTTCAGCTCAAGAAGTGCTCTCCCCTTCGAACCCTTCACTGACCATTCCCTCTCTATTTGCATGCTTATCAGACTTCAAACACAATAAAATAAATACCAGACATGCAGCTAGTGGTATGGCAAACCTGATTGCTATCAGAAACTTCAATCAAGCCAATTCCACTTGAAAATGCATTGTTATAATTCCAACATGCAAAAAGATAGTAAATTACTTTGACTTCGTATTGTTTGGTTTACTGTTCCTCACGCTGAACTATAAAAATACTTTGGCTAAGAGCATATTAACTTCTGAGATATAGAATTGTCCAATGGTTTGCTGAAGAAGCACTGTAGTTTTAAAGCTTTTGAGACGTTTTGAAATTAGCATTACTGTGCTGTCAGTATCAAAGTTAAGAGAGTTTTACACAGTTTGTGACAAGTCAGTCATCTCTTTGATACAGTTGTATTGTTTCTTCAGTGTGTTTGGCCTATATAAATGTGTTTGTATTTGTGTGAGGGTGTAAGGATTATGTACCATTACGAGCTGAGAGAAGGAGGGAAGTTTAGGCCCCACATTACATGAAAGGTTCATTATGTATTAGAGCAGAAACTGTTTCTTAGGGCAAAAACAGAGGAACTCCCCAAAAAATCTCTTTGCGCTTGTTAGAACAAAACATCAACAGAGTTGCGTTCTGTGACCTTTTGTATCTTGGCAGCAGTTGAAAAGCAGCTTCACCTTTCCACTAAAAATAAGACTGATTTGATGTACTGTTTTATGAGATAAGGGAAAAACAGGATTTAAATCTTAGTTTTAAATATTTAATTCTCAATTCATTTTAAATGGATATATAAGGTCTCAACTAACGAAGAGATGTAAGAGAACAGAATTTTATAAAAACATTTTTTTTTCCTGAAATTTGACATTTATTTATAAAATTGAGCACTGCCAGAATATTAGGGTGAAATAAATTGTCGAGTCTGGAGATTGGGTCTGCATGAGGCTTTAGCTCAATCATATGAAACAGATTTCCCTGTGGTCAGACATGCTGTCCTCGACGTAGGGCAGATGTATCTGTGGTCTCAACCACTTGACAGTTAGAGACAGAAATGTCAAAGCAAAAATGGCATAGACGGATGATCCTGGTTCATTTTTGGGCAAACTTTGCTTAAGCTTATTAGAAATATTGTACAGGAGCATTCCTTGGCTACCTAGGCTTATCTGTAGACACGATGATGAGCATGAAATGCAGAAAGGATTTTAAGCTGCACACAGTTGCAAAATATCACCAGTAAACCTTTATACAATGCCTTTCAATTCCTGACAACTTTAAACTAAACTTTCTTTGTAAAGTTGACATGTATGATGTCCTGTCATGAATGGAGGCAGAAAAAAATCTGAAATGTTTACATGCATATAGAAATGTAGGACATCAATTTAGATACAGTGGCACCAAACATAATCACACTTGAAAATATCTGAATTGCCATTGCATTAGATACCAACAGCAAGTAGCATGTGCAAACAAATGATGCTAGACCTTTTCTCAGCCATTTTTTGCAATTACTTTTAACCAACTGGTCTTTAAAGTGATTTTTAGTGGATGGGTGAAGTCAGTTCAGAGTAACCAGGTGTAGTTCATAACGTGAACTATGGACATGTTCAGCATGTTTCAAAGTGTGTCAGCCAGAAAGTGTCATAATACTTTTTGTCGTAATTTGAAAACAAAACTTATTTTTGAGAACAGTGTGTTTGTGGTGTATTTAAAAAAATAAAAATAAATTCTGGCTAGAACTATGATAACAACAAACCTAATTGGTTTGTGCATGCCTCGTTGCCTAATGTCATGACGTAATGATACAATAGGTTTGATGTTATCAGCATAGCCACCTTATTGACATTATTAAGGATTTAATTTGACCTGAGAGTGCATAACGACTTAAATTTAGTTTTTTGGGTGAACTGTTCCTTCAAGACCTAAAGGTAAAACAAGTTTCTGTTAACTAGTCATTCAATCAGTGGGTTCACATTATCAACTGCTCCTATATGTCTACATTCCTGTGATTATGTTCACACCTAATTGACTCAATAAGACATTGTTGAAGTTTGTGAAGAGCTGCAGTATGTGCCAGTATGAGCCTATAAAATGACCAGCAGTGAGGCCTCTGGTCGCTGTAAGGCAATATGAGCATCTCAGTGAGAGCCTGCTAGACTCATTTATCTCTGTCCTCCAGCATTGTCTGCCTGCTGGCTGGAGCTGCATCTGGTGTCACTGTCTCTGGGAGAGTCTGCCTGTAGCCCCATAAACAGACTATTCATTAACACAGCCTGCTTTAGCCAAGAGTGCTGCAATCCCACAGCTGCTCAAAGCACTAAAGATAGACATAAATCTGTTCGTGGAAAGCTGAGCAGAGGACACACTCCCCGATAGGCACTGGGAAACCCAGCATTTTTTTTGGGAGAAATTGTTGCTGTTGGGAGTGCTGCTGTTACTAAGCTGTGGTTGCTGATGGGAACAAAGGTAACATTTTGGACTAGGAAGAGGGTTAGGTACCTTGTTAGGCCATCTGGTTTCATCTGTTTATGCTTACATTAAACTTTCCAATGAGTTACCATTCCTATCTGTTCCAGATCAAAAACTTTGAATGATACATGCCGTTAAAATACACGCAGATGCTCCAGATGTTGATTATTTTTGTGCAGGACTCAACTATGAAAAATGGGTCAAGGGTAATGCAGCATTTTGCCCCACTGAGAACTACTTGACTCTTTCCCATTATTTAGTGTAATCGTGTTCCATATTTTCATAACTCAGTGCCATCCTATGCCTTGCTTGCTTGGCAGCCAATACCAACCACTATTATACAATAACACTCTGACACATATATCAGGAAATCATCACTTGCTGGAGGAATGCAGAATTATGAATCGATCAAAGGTGATCAGCTTACACGTTTCTGCAGGCATTAGAAGGCAAGAAGGCCACAACAACACATTGCGAGTCTTCAGTACAACATCAGTGGGACGCATAGTGTCTCTGAGGTGTCCAAGAATCTTTTGTTATTGAGGAAAATATAAACTATACTGACAATTACACTTAATAATCTTTCAATTCGTTTTATTATCCTGTTAAGACTCTCCTTCACAGCTCAATGTTGCTTTTATATTCTTTATTTTAAATGCACAGTGAATAACTAAGTTCTAATTTGTGCCACCCACTGTAAAATCAGGAACAAAAATATTTGCAGAAATTGAATTAATCTTAAAGAGAGTCAGCTAGTGATGCACAATTTCTTCTAAAAGACCAACTGTGTCCAGGCAACAGGTTTTGAGGACGTAATGCTCTTTATATCCTGTAGAGGGTCTACACCTTAAAACAATTCTCTTGGAGCAAACAAATGATGCTGATACCCACCTGCTTGCCATATGTCATTATGCTTGCCCTTCATTACTAATAGAACTTTTTTATTCTCTTTCTGACCTAACCACTGATGGTATTTGTCTTGCCATGATATATGTTTACAGTAGCGTATTAACCTTGAAGATGGTGAGGTGAAGGAAACTACACCTGATGACAAGATGACTTTGGGGAATCCCAGTTACGCCATCTTGCTGAAACTACATGGTTATGGTATTTCAAGCTATTGACACCTAGTTTTAGGCACACATATGTCTCTGGCACATACTTATGTTATGACTAACTGATTGCTGTGATTGTAAGGTTTTCATAGAGATCCTGGTGTCTATAATGTCCACATAGTATTTTCTGTTAGAAACATTGGTAAGACTCGCTACTCTTGGCTTTTCCAGGTGAAAAAACTGTTTTGTTCTAGTTGGTTGAAGCACAAAGCACAAGCTCAGAGTAATTATTTCCTGTGTTCAGCTCCCATGTACACCAACTTTGAAGGGAAGCAGGGTAGGCTAAACCTCAGTATTCTACCTACAAGGCAGAGTGTTATAGAGTAAACTTGTATAATTGTTCGCTTACTGTCAAGGAAACGAAGTTGATTACCTGTGTTTTGATGTCAATAAAAGTTAATTGAACTTCACTGTATGAATGTGCAATGTACACTGCACTGACCTATTGTTTGGCAACTAGAGTATGAAAAACTCATGAGAGCCAGAAGTATAATGCTGAATATATATATATATATGTTTGTATCAAGGAGCTCTCAGCTGCAATTAAAAACATAAGCAGCTGACTTGCCAAACAGTGTTTTAATGAATGGAACTCTTAAAGAAACTGGTCTCAGCACAGTTTTAAAAAACACCTTATTTCAATCCTACCTCTATAAACAGCCTCTGAAGGCAGCATTTTCCAGTTTTCGGATGCAGTCCTCCTGTATGCATGGCAACTAATACCAGTACTTGGCTGCCTATGATGTCTTCCACAGCACGGGGTCCCTTGTTGGATTGGGGACCCTACGCAACTTGCATATATTTCATATAGGGAGGACTGGCACTGGGACAAGGTCAGCACTGGCACAATTTTAGCAAATCAAATCAGAAAGCAATTTATACAGCATTTATAAACAAGTATGCAAATGCACATTTTTGGTGTGAGACAAAAGAGGGGAAAAAAGCAAGGCATGGCCAGTGAAAGTATTTCTGCAGCTGGTAAACAGAACATGTGCATGTTTTCTTGTGTATTTTGAGATTTCACTAGATTCTCAGATATTAAACGTTCAAATGAATGAGTTGCTAGCAGTTTTATTTACGTAACCACAAACTGGCAGGGCTAGAAGGAGCAGTCTTGTCCCTATGAAAGGGACGGTCTTTAATATTTGTTGAGAAAGCCGCAGCGAGGGTGTTCCACCCAGATCATTGGCGAGCTGTGGTGGCTGGAGCCCATAGGCCGTTTGATCCCTGAGCTGGATTCCCTGGTAAAGCTGAACTTCCCTCTGCCGTCTGAGTTCAGCTGCTCCGGGTCGCCTGCTGGAAACGTTACGGTTCTGTCAGCAGCGGGACAGCCCAGCTGTTCGTGGGCCACCGCCACCAGAACCACGCCAGATACTCAACATGTGTCATAGCCACAATTTACTGAGAGCAGTGTTGTGTAACAGATATATGATACCACACTACTTATACAGTTATTTTTAACATGGTCAGTGTCCTGCCAGCAGCAATTAGGAACATCACGTCCATGGGAAGCCCAAAGAGCCACAGAGGCTGATAGGATTTCTGTCAGCTGAAATGGGATGTTTTTGAGAGCTCTGAAGATCTCTGTTTTCATTGTGGGATGGACAAATGTATTTCCTCGCCATCCCCCCATTACCCTCAAGTAAACAAATGATTGGATTTGATCCACACTCCTTACCCATGGCCCTTTTTCCATTCAGTAATCCTGTGAAATGCAATGCATTTTTTCTTTGTCAACAAATAGTACGTCTGCTACTTTTCAGTTTGTCTTTGGTATATTCAAATCTTGTTCTAAAGATCCAGAAAACATGCAGAGGTCCAGCAAATGCTTGCCCTCAAGGCTGAAATGTGTTCATTACACATGGAGAATAAACATGGTCCATAATTCCCCACCAAAATGAAGACAAGCTGCAGCAGGGTTTTCTGCACAGGATTTACAAGTCCAAGGATTAAGCAAAACAACAATGGAAGAAATTAAAGAGATTTAGAAAATGGAAAAAAGGTATATATATCACTACACAAAACATTAACAAACTAACAAACTAAGCTGTTATATCATTTACGTATGGCCAGGGATCATGATTAATTGATATTTTTTTAACAAACAATTTTTAGATAATTAATTGCAATGAATTAACATGTTCAATTGACATTCTTAGTTTTAACTGGCTTTGAGAATGCCCACTTGGCATTCTTACTCAAAGATTTTATTTATTTGTTAATAAGAACCAATGTTACTAAATATTGAAAAAATGGCACAAATGCCTTTCTAAATAAGGAGGTTAGTGAAAGAGGCTTGGCTGTCAGCACACAGGCTGACTGAGAAGTGAATCATCCCCTATAGACCACAGAGTATCTCTCACTGATGAGTGTATGTATATGCCAGCCCCTAGTGTTGGGTTCGAGTCCACCTTAGTCGAGACTGAGTCTTTAAACAATCGAGCCGAGTCGAGTCCGAGTCCAAAAGGGGCTGAGTCAGACTCAAGTCCGAGTCCATAACAGGCTGAGTCCAAGTCGAGTCCGAGTCAGAATGAATTTGTTCATGAATCTGAATTCAAATTGTAACCGTAAACTCTACATTAATATTTCAAGCTTATTTTAACTTTCACAACTAAGAAAACACAACTGTAAATATAAATGTAACAAAAAAACCTCTGTTGTATTACATATATATTATGATTAGTTTCAAAGTGGTTTCAGAATGAAAGCATATGCTTTAGATGATAAAACTGTCATTCAACACACTTCTTATTGCGTTGTATTGACATTTCAGTAATTTGCTGCTTTTTCCCCTCCACTCAAACATAGACCAAAGAAAAAGAAAGCTGCGTGTAAGGGGATTAAGGGAAAGGAGGAGGCAAGAAATGGCTTGACAATATAAATAATAGTTTAATGAAGAAATAAACGAAAAACACACAAACAAAAACACACTGCCTGTAATTCTCTCTCTCTCTCGAACTGTCATCACTGGCCGCCTTTATCCCTCATGCGACCCCATCAGGCTGATTGGCCGCCGTCAACGAGGAGAGGAGGGAACCATCTCCCCAACTGCCTGGAGCGGTAGGGCAGATGCCAAGGGCGGAGCAGGGGCTCCCCAGCCTGAGACAACGCCAGGGGGAGTGTAGAGTGGAAGAGGGCGGGGCCGGGCTGGAACGACGCATGCCCGGTCCCAATCAGCCTAATGGGGCGCGCAAGGTATGTGTTTTTGTTTGTGTGTTTTTTGTTTAAGTTTATCATTAAACTTTATTTAGGCGAGGTTCTCGCCTCCTCCTTGCCCATCTGAACCCCTTTACACCTGGACATGATTGTTAATTCGCAGAAAACATGGGGCAGTTCTAAAACACAGACTCGTCCGTGTGTTAACTTTTAAAAAATAAGAGGTATCATAAATATTTATTTAGTACTTCATTGAAGAAGTCTTTATATTTCACAAAACAATATAGTAACTGAATTTAAACAAATTATCCAGTTCAAAACTTTACATTTCCTTGGTTCTGAAAGGATTAGTTCACCCAAAAATGAAAATTCAGTCATTATTTACTCACCCCTGTGTTGTTATAACAACATATGATTTTCTTTCTTTTTCTTAACACTAATGGATAAATTGTGAAAAAAATGTAATAAAAATGTGCTCTGTAATGTCACACAATTGCAGTGGTGACCACTTCAAGCTTCAAAGGGACACAAAAGTATAATTAAAATGTCTAATAAATGACTGAATGTTACTCGTATTTTTCTGAAGGAATATGTAAGGTTTGGTGAGAAACAAACCAAAATCTGATGTATTATTAAGTGAAACTCTTCACCAACCGTTGATAGCATGCGCACGTTCATGAGACAGACTGCACGTGAGCTTTAGAGCTCCTGGCACAAGAGTAAACCCTTTAATATGGTGTGTTGCTTCCTCTATGATTAATGACTGTTTGTGTAATAATTGTTCATGAGTCCCAACTATGTCCTGAGCTGTGAAGCTGCCCACTTTTCTTTAGAAAAATACTGTACATTCTTTGGTTTCCCAGCGTCTTCTGCACATTTGAGTTCTTCCCAACAGTGGCTAAATGATATAGACTTCCAGCTTTTGACACTTTTGACAATTGATGGACACATTCAAAACTAGTACAAAAAAATGTAAACATTCACTGATGCTCAAGAAGGCAACATAAGAACCAAAGGGATGCAAACTTTTGAACAGGATGATTTGTGTAATTTACAGTACATTTTGTGTACTGTGTAGCTTTTGAAGTGCAGTACTACATAAAATATATAATATTTTATCTCTTATATTTGCATACATTCCAAAAGGGGAAAGAAAAAGTATATAGTAGGCCTAAAACAAAAGGGGTATGCAAACTTCTGCAATATATAGTTTGTGAAAATTGAGATTTTATTTGATATTTTGTTTTTCACTATTTAACCACATTTTAGCTTTTTTAAATGTACAAATTCCACGTAGCCTATTCTATCCATATAATCATATTGCATATTTCATATTGCACGTGCAATTATGAGTAGGCTTGACATGTCAGGTACACATTTTAACACATAATTCACAACATTGGAACATAAAATTCAAAATACAGTCCTCACATCTCAACATTTAAAGGAATTTTCTGGGTTCAATACAAGTTTAGCGCAATCAACAGCATGTGTGGCATAATATTGATTATCGCAAAAATTGATTTCGACCCGTCTCTCCTTTTCATTAAAAAAGCAAAAATCGAGGTACAGTGAGACTCTTATGGAAGTGAATGGGGAAAATGAAAGTGAATATGGCCAATATTTGGAAGGTTTAAAGGCAGAAATGTGAAGCTTATATGTTTATAAAAGCACTTACATTAAATATTTTGCTAAAACTCATGTATTATTTGAGCTGTAAAGTAAATAGTAATTTTTACGGTCGTTTTAGTGTTTGTTGTCATTACATCATCATGGCAAAGAAGTTGTAAAATTGGCTATAACTATACACAGATGCAGTTAGTAAGCATTTATAACCAGATATATTTCAGCTGATTTGCTGAAGACTAGAATTAATGTATAATGAATAATTTTTTCTGCAAACAATAACAGAGACAATAGCGAGAAGATCAATGAAGAGATTTAATTTAAGAAGAAAAAAATCAGTTACCCTACCAAAAACCTGGACTGTCCAATGCAATAAACCGGGATGTCTGGTCACCCAATCTATAATTAAATTATAAACAAAACACTTCGCTACCCAAAATAACTTCATATTTCATTGTACATATTTTTTAAGCAGCTCGTCAATGCTTTTAAAATAGAAAAACAATAAATAGGTGCTGTTTATCTGTTTTTCAGAGTTGCAGTTTGCTTTAGCAATACATTTTTTCCAACCCAACTATTTAAAAAGTTACAGTTAATTCATCAAGGACCTGTTTAAGTTGACAACACTGCATGGACCATAAGAGACTACAGAAGCCTACATGTGTAGGAATTTTTTGAAAATGTTATTTTAGTAAACTGTGACAGCCATGATGTGGGTGACTTGACTTAATGAATTTCTTAACTACAATGAAACCATGATACAAGCACCGTCTTGGCTGCACAAACGGCACGTGTAATTATACCAGTTGTAAGGTCTCGTGCCTTGCAGTTTCTAATACGTTTGTCTACATACCTTTCTTTATGTGATCATCGTGCCAGTAATCAATGTTATACAGCAGTCTCCATAGTAACATTCAAGCATATTGGTTGACTGAGTGTGCCGCTCTGCAGGTGTGTTTGCTCAACACGGTGAAAAAAACTCTTGCTCGGTCTACAACATCAGGGGGTGCTACAACTGCTTGCAGAGTCTCCATTTATTTCATTTTCGTTATTTTTATTTATTTATTTTTTTCATTCCATCACAAATGAAATGCCATGGACTAGGTTGGACTTTGAAAAAGATCCCGAGTCCCAAAGGCTTGAGTCAAAAATGCATCCGAGTCTTTGACAAGTCCATATCCATTAAAATTGGACTTATGACTCTCAAGTACCCCAACACAACCAGCCCCCTTGTTTTCCAACCAAGTGACCCTCATACACTCTCTGCCCATAGACATGTGCAAAGCAGTGTGCCACCACATCAGTCTTGGGGCAATTCAGCCTGCTCCCCTGAGGCACACATACAGATACACAAACACATATGGAAGCTAGATGCCCCACCTAACTAAAGACCAGAGGCAGTGTTCAGATCCAAACAGAACTGCAATATGTTGCATGCTCTCATACTGAGTTAGAAAAAGATGCATCAACATGCAGGCTTGTTTGCTGCTAATTATAGAGTGTCTGCCTGTAAAATAACATAACTGATTGCAAGGTGATATCCAGTCTGATACATACTATTGAGAAGCACTTGGTGTATTATCATGATTGTGTAACACAGCTGCATGAAACCATGGCGACAACCTGAGATGCCATCTAACAATGTGTTAGGAAGAGCCACCGTCTTGTTGCCTAATTCCCCAGGTGATAGAAAACGACAGATCATGAATCACTGCATGTTAAGAGGTATTATGATGTAAGAGAGTGCACATCTTCAGTACAGAATGTCTTAAACACTTCATTGTAATGTACAGTACTTGATTGTTATTGGTTTTCTTGAGTTTTCAATTTGTTTTTAGAGTGATGCACGTTAAATAATCAATACATTTTATTTCGGTAGGATGTCAATTCTGTCCCAAAATGTAAATTAACTTTAAAATAATTTCTTCATATTTTCTGTACAGCTGTTCACACAGTTTGCTGCAACATCATTTGAACGATATTCTACTTCGTTTCATACTGCTTTATTATCATCAATTTCATATTTACCTGCCTCTTAAACATCACATAAACATTTTTTTTACATGTCACTCTGACAGCCCCTTCCTGTCCAAGAGCAGTACTTGAGCAGAATACACAACAAAGTTGAACAAATTCATGCCAATAGTCAAAGTTGGGCTATGAGTCATATTTTAGGTAGACACAGAATGTATAAGATACACAAGCCCTTTGAGATTAGCTGAACTAAGGCAACAGGAGTGTATAAATCTGCTTATCTGACATGAAAAATCTTCAGAGAATGAACGTAGTTCAAAGAACAGTCAGAGGACATTGCTATATTGGGGGAAAATTTGTGTGTTAGTGTGTGTGTGTTTTGAAAGAGACTGTCAATTAAATGAACTGCTGAAGAATGATGAACCTCCCTTGAACTCTTGACGAACAATGGAATTGTTTTTAAAATAGTTCTGGCAGATTTGTAGTTAGTAATTAAAGTTATATATTACCAGCTCAGTCCAGCTAAGTGTTAATAGGTATTTTATGAAGCAATAACATGCAGGTGTGCTCTCTGGAGTTGGACACAATGACACTCTCTTATAGACTTCTCTCTCTCAACTCTTCTCTCTTTATACTTCTGCATGGAGACATGCCAGCAACAAGATGGGATACTGAACTGTGAATAATCAGCAGAGAGGCTGTAAATCCAAACTTAATTAACATTAACGTGACAGTCAATCAATTAAATAGAAGAATATATCAGACAAAAAGCAGAGGCACAGCCATTGTTTGCTTTCTCTAAGTCTTCTAACCTCTCTTGATCTGAGAACAGGTCTGCCCGTAAACGTCCTGCTCAGAGCACAAAGCGCTGCCTTCATTTGATCTTTCTCCACTTCAGTCATGACAAAGGAGCTGTATGGTTGTAATTAGTGAGAGGAGGACAGGACACACCTCCCTCATTCTCTCGCTCCCCCCAGCTGCTGTCCAGGAGCTCAGATGAAAGGCTGGAATTAGTTATTCATATCTAAGTAATGAGGTCCAAGGCAGCAGCAGCAGCAGCAACAGCATGTTCACAAGCCGGCCCCAAAAATTGCCACCAAAGTGCACATGGAGCATGATGCTGATTGATGAGTTATAAAAGGGGCCAGTTTATCATCTGGATACAATTGTGTCATTACAGCTTACTGCTGTCTATGAGTGTGGGCAAAGATATATATCCAGTAGATAGCAGTCAGAGAATTGACTTCCTCCAACCACCCAGACGAGAGGGGCCAAGATTTTGAATCCGCACTATATTCTGCCTCTTGGGAAACTGGTCTATACTGTAAAATCCACTCCCTCATTCCCATCTTCTGCTAATTTAAACTAAGGAAGTCATTCCGTTTGGGCAATGATTGAAAACTGAGCAGGAGATGGATCACAGCTGGAATCACACAATAATATTTGCTAACGTATGACAAATCTGGAGGTCTGAGAAAGGATTGATATATATTTAGTACAGCTGGAATAAAAGTAAAAATTCACACCCATTTAAAGCATCTGTGGGTTCTTAAAGGGATAGTTCACCCAAAAATGAATGTTTGGTCAGTATTTAATCACCACAATGTTGCTTTCTTTATTCCATGGAACACAAAAGGAAAAGTTTTCCAATTCTTCACATTTCTTTTGCCATTCAATGAAAGTGAATTAGAAGTGAATAAAAGATAAATAATAATAATAAAAAAAACACACAATAAAACTACAGTAAATGTAATCGATTTAACCCGAGTACTAATCTTTACTCCAAAGTTTTCTAAAGCCATACAATCACTTTGTGGGTTGAACAGTCCAAAATGTTGTTATTAAGTTGTAAATCATTCTTAAATAAAATCTTTGATAGATTCCCAACGTCAGTGCCCATATCAAATGGTGACTGTGGCACAAACCGGAAGTCAATAACATCAAACCTCATTGGTTCTTGTGCGTCTCGTGACCAAAATTCATGATGTCAAACCTGCACTGTAGTCACTATTCACTTTCATGATATGGCAAAAAAACAGCCTGATCTCATGCAAATGACATGACTGTGGCAACATTTTTGCAAAATGAAATTATGTGGTTCATTAAACGTTTTGCTGCATTTCCAAGGTGAAATATCTGCTGAGGTGTGCTAAAAGCAAGTTTTTAAAAAGTTAATGCTCTATGGATATTTAAATGAAAAACCTACCTCCCTAACCTTAAACCTAAACAATAGTGTAATAAAAACCAAATGTGAGATGATTTCTATTTTGAAATTAACAACATCGACATTGCTGCCCTAACTGCTACATCTAAGCCCAACCAATAGTGTCTATCCATCCATCCATCCATCGTCAACCGCTTATCCTGTGTACAGGGTCGCGGGGGGCTGGAGCCTATCCCAGCTAACATTGGGCGAAACCAATAGTGTCATAAAAGAAAATGTGAGGTGAAAAAAGAGACATCCTTACCCTTAACCCTGCACCTAAACCAAACCATTAGTGTCATAAAAGCAAATATGAGATGAAAAATGCAATAACTAAAGCAGCCACATAATTTGGCTGCACCAACAAGGTAGTCAGTCATGCTTGAAAAAGCTTGTGCTTACTTAATGCTGTCTTTTTACATAAATAGAAAGTATTATCTGGGTAACAGAGTGAAAAATATCTGTTTATAAAGTGTTCATCTGCCATGTTATTTGTGAGTTGTGCGAAAGTGAACAAACTTGTTGATGCAGCGCCTCTAGTGTTTATTTCACCAGAAAATTGCAGTGATATGTAGAACAAGGCACGAAAAACTAATTTTGCTAAAAAAAAATGTTGTTCCACGGAAGAGAAAGATGAACAGGTTTGAAATGACATGATCACATTCATGTAAATAAGTACAGGTGAACTATTCCTTTAACTTGGGCTTGTGATCAAAGGAAATAGACTTAAATTTATATAAATGTATAATTTAAATTTATTAGAATTATATTACTCTAATATCATCATATATGCAGTGGTATAGAAGTGGTGGTGGCATAGTGGGCTAAAGCACAGAACTGGTAATCAGAAGGTTGCTGGTTCGATCCCCACGGCCACCACCATTGTGTCCTTGAGCAAGGCACTTAACTCCAAGTTGCTCTGGGGGGATTGTCCCTGTAATAAGGGCTCTGTAAATTGCTTTGGATAAAAGTGTCTGCCAAATGCACACATGTAAATAAGCTACTATGATCTGTCTGAATTGTGCTTATTTAGCTGAGAAATATTTAGCATCAGTAAGGACCACATTGGTGTTATATCAATCTTTAATGATCTGACTAATTAGAAGTAAGATCAAGACCAGGCATGTGACTTTCATGTGAACGGCTCAAAATATTCTGCAGATTACAGAAATAGCATCTTTTCATTTATTTTGCTTGGAGAGATTTAGATTTAAATTCATGTCTAACTATTATCTTCTAAGCCTGTAAAGATGTTATCATAGTAGCGTCACTCTTTTTTGTGTTGTGGTTCAGAATCTCACCTGAGTTCAAGTTTTTTTTAGGCATTACTTCACCTCAGAATACTCATTCTTTCATCTAAACCAATGTCAACATGAGTCATTTACCTACCCACCTTCCCCTACTACACTGGTTTGAAAACTATTTATTCATTTGTACCCAGACTATCATTTAGACAATCAAATTGTCTCTCTAAACTGACCAACCTCAATTTAATCTAAGAAGCTATTTTATTTAGGTTGTGGTTTAGCTTAAAATCAAAGGCTTAAGCTAAGGCTTAGGCATTAAAGTGTTTGACATCTTACCATCTTAAGTAGTGTGAGTAGTATGTTTACACTGAAAAAGCAGCAAAAAGAAGTGTACTTTAAGTACCCGGATGATGCACTTTTTCAACAGTCAAAACAAAGTGATACTACTAATACTACGCTGGATGCATATTATATTTGTGTAGTGTATAGTGTGTCATTTAGGACACAGCTTTTGACTAGTAATTTTCAGTCTTGTTAGATTAATTCTCTCAAAGCACTCTTTTATTTGAGGTCAGGAATGTTAGAGGAAGTCTGTGATAGATGCAGGCCTATTGAAGTTTAGCGAGACAATGATTGTTCAAATTGTGTGGTCTGATTGTTTTTCACTGTCTACTGATCTGCATTTAGTCATAGTAAAGATTCAGTTCTTTTGTTTAAACAGACCATAACTTTTTTTGGAGGAATTCTGTGTGGTCAGACATGTATAATTCTGTTCAAAACCAACTCACCAACCTATTGTTGTGCTTTAATTAGCCAAAAGTGCTTGCATTTTTGATGACCAGTAAATTGCTGATCCAAAGCAATTTACAGTACACTACATTACATTGCAATACACATGGACAGTCCCCTTTGTGGACAATACCCTACTGTTATTTGCCCAAATCTTAAACCACTATAATAAACTTTAACTAACATTACTGCTCACAGTACTGCATTAAAATACAACAATAATTAAGACTGTCAAACACTACAATTACCACCTATGTGTGGCAGAGTTCAAGACATAGTTTAAAGTGCCACAGTGTGACTGAAAATTTAGATTTATTCCTTTGTCAGTTACTAACTGTGATGACTTGTTTATTTTTTGTTGTCATGCATTTACATGGCACATTGCATTGGTAGATGCTTTTATCTAAAGCCACTTATAGAACATTCAAGCAATACATTTTATTAGTACGTGCATTCCCTTGGAACTAAACCCATGACCATGGAGGAACAAAATCCATTCAGCTTTGATGGATAAAAGTGGTGATGTGCTTCTAGCAATATCAAAGAAAGAATGAGTGTAGAGTCATTCCTTAAAAAATTTTGTTTTACTTTTTCGAGTTTGTTGTATTAGATCTTCATCAGTGTGTCCTTTGACATGTTAATAGCACTGAAAGATCATTCAACAAGTCACAAAGTTCTGTCTTTCGAGAAGGTTACATTCGTACACACTGCACATTTAGATTTTCTTTCCAGGTTGATGATACATTTATTTTAACATCCTGTCCAGTACAATACAGGATATACAAATAGACTTAAGTCAGTATGTCTAAATTACCCTGTACCTCAACCATATCTTCAATTGTGCAGGAGAACACATGCTGCCTGCTAATTGGCTTGGAGTAGAGTGACTCTAAACCTGGCTGGATGTGAGTATGAGACCACATAGGGACCACAGCGCTCTCTCCGAGGCTGTACATTCATCACCATGGAGTCTCTGGATGTGAAGGGATGGGTGACCTCAAGAGCAGATGTGCCGGCAGCCCTAATGTGGTCACCCATATTGATGAGCACATCTGTAACCAGCCTTTTATTGCTTTATTTAGACCTGTGTGAATCTGAGTCCCTACTGAGTCTGGATACATCCTGAATTTGATCAGAGATCTGATCAGAGATGTGACACAGGATTTGTTAATCCAAGACATTCAACCATTGAGGTTTAAGTCAAATCTCAATTAATGATGAATCAAATTCCCGAATTTAGACTTCAAAGTCTTTAAGTCTTGATAATAAATTATATATAATTTATTTTATATATATATATATATATATATTTTTTATTTTTTTTTCTTGTTGAAATGTGATAAACTGACAAGCAAATAATAGCACATCTATAGACTTGTTAAACAGGGATTAAATTGAAATTTTTTGGTGGCATAAAAAGGATAATAACCTTTTATAATAATAATAATAACAACAATAACAATGACAACAATAATTATAAATATTCTTCAGTATATATTAGCAGGTAAATGGTAAAAATTATATATGGTAATTCTATAAATACATTTGAGACCAATACCAATGTATTCAAATTGTTATGCTTGTAGTATAATTTGTAATGAATGTAATTAAACTATAAAAGAAGAGTGAAGAAAAACAGAAGAATTCTTACTATTGAATTGGATGTTTGCTAAAAGCAATGTATACAAGAAAACAAACATTCATTTCCCAAAAAATATAATAAAATAAAATAAATGTTCAGTCAAAATTGTAATGTTGCTGGAAACAGGTAGACGAAGAGACGATGATGAAGTGCAGTTTATTTTCCATACGTGGAATCCCAAAACCCTGACTACAAACGTGTACTTAACATGAACTAGATATGACTAAAACTAGACTTGACTTGACTTGACTTGAATTGACTAGACTAGACATAAACAAATCAACAGTTACATTAACAATACCTGACAAAAGACAATGGCAAACATGAGGGCTTAAATACAAGGACATGGTTAACAAGTAAACAATACAACCAATCACAAGACTAAACTATAAACAAGGTAGCAAGACTAAATGAACTTAAACCTATGAAAAGACAAGTCTCATAACAAAGTACAGGTATCGCATGACTTAAAACAGGAACTCGATTTTCAAAATAAAAGACATGAAAACATGAACCAACAGAATAAACGACATAAATAGTAGTACACGCATGTGTTTTGCTAAATATACAAATAACAGTGAAACCTTTTCAGTGTGTTGGTCCAGTGGTAAGATTTTTGCTATTAATGTGAGTGGTCCCAGATTAAAAACCCCTAGCTCAAGGTGTACAGCTTTTTAATAAACCAAGCAAAGTTGCAACATTTACTGTAAATTTGTGGATGTCAGAAATGGCGGTGGTTGGCCGTATATTTTCTAGAATCTATGATACAGATCAACCCTATATCAAAAGAGTTCATCACAATAGTACAATGTGGCGAATTTGTAATAATTCGGACAAGTTAATTTGTACGAAATCTAACCAGTTATACACAAACTCATGAGAGATGCTACCCTTGTGTCCTTGTAGTTTACAATGAGGCATTTGCTCCATGTTTTCGTAACTTTAACCCCTAACCTAAACCCCATTCCTAATAGGATAGAAACCTTACCCTGCTATATTTATGAAGCATGTGTAATCACGTCAATCATGTGATTGATTTATTAGTCATATGTTTTCGTACAATTGAAGTCGTACAAATTAGTTCGAATAGTATAGTATTTCTATACTATAGTATAGTATAGTATTTCTCATGAGACATTGTTGGAACAGATAGCGAAATGTGGAGCAATAGAGAAGTGGAATGTGTGTTTGTATGCAGGGGCGCCCTCTCCCATGTATTTTAATATTTGCCAAGTGAAGTGATACATCCTCAAAATTGTGATTCAATTCAGACATAAGTCAAAGACAAATTTTGTCTTTATACTTTTTTGCACAACTCTATCTCAGTGTAATCTCTATTTCCATTACTATTGGTCAATATAAAGGGGCCATACCATATATAAAGTTTTTGCCCCGAGGTCCACTCATAATACTAATAAAGTATTAAAAACAATACTCATGACAGCGATGGTTGAACATCAAAATATTAGTAGAAACAAAAGCAAAAGAGTTTTTGGCCACTTTGTTGTAGATCAATCATGTCACAATTTATGCATATACATCACATTTTGGGATGTTGTTTAAACTTTCATTTTTTAAACGGGAAGAATGTAATGGATTAAAATAACAAAAAATAACCACTTCCCCATAATGAGTGCTATAATAGTTTTCATTGATGTGCAACGTCGCAAAAAATGTGTTTTGGGTTTTCATGTTCCTTTAAGATTTGCAATTTTGATTTTGAGATTTGAAAATCTTTTATCTAATAAATAAATAAATGAAAATTTTAAAACCCTTCTCATAATTTTTTCAAATAGAATGAGCAGAATAATGTGTCATAAATGAATTCCTAACCTTAAATCACTTTTACCTTAAGTCATTTTCTCAACCGCACTGTTATTTCTGCCTGTGGTAATGTGGGCAAATCCTTGAGTCACCAACCGCCTCTCCCTGAAAACCCTGATAAGAATCTAACAGCGAGAAAATAGAGAGAGAGAGAGAGAGAGAGTGTGAGCGAGAGAGAGAGAACACCCTAATCACTTTCTTTACGTGGAAAAGGAAACCAAACGCTGGTGAATTACTAATATTCTGAGGTATTATCAGCACCAGGGGCAGTTCTATAGGGTCACTGAATATTTGGGGCTGTGGATATTTATAGGGTTGATAAAATATCAGAACATAATGCACTTTATAATAAAAGTTTACATGTTACATCTGTGGATTATCATTTATAGTAAATCTATTCACAGACTGATCTCATGGAAAAATCAGCAACGAGAAGTTGATAGTTTTGTCTACTAAAATCGGACTATACTTTTTGAAATTCCAGACTGCCTAGAACTACAGTTGTTCATATGTGCAACATTACTGAGACCAAAACTGCATTCTTCACTTTCTTTGAATGGATGTGACATGCAAGGCACGGCATTTTTATAGCAATTATTTTAACGGAATATTCCAGGTTAGGGACAAGTTAAGCTAAATCGAAAGCATTTGTGAGATAATGTTGATTACCACAAAAATTCTATTTCAACGTGTCCCTTCTTAAAAAAATGCAAAAATTGAGGTCGCAATGAGGCACTTACAATGGAAGGGAATGGGGCCAATTTTTGGAGGGGTTAAAGGCAGAAATGTGAAGCTTATAATTTTATTAAAGCCCTTACATTAATTCTTCTGTTAAAATTCATGTATTATTTGAGCTGTTAAGTTTTTTTTTTCGTAATTTTTACAGTAATTTTAGGTTTTTAGGACTAAAAACTTGTTTGACCCAGAATATTCCTAACCCTAAACCTAACCTCAACCTTAACAGTACTGAGACCAAAACAGTGTTCTTTCACTTAGTTCTTTGCAAATATATTATAAAAATGGATGTGACTCAAAGGCACAGTAGGGGTGATCTTCGGGGAATTGACATTTGCCAAATGGTGGTGCTTGTCCAAAATTCTGCACATCAAGTCCAAATCTGGGTGGAGAATTGAATTCAGAACTAACACATCGATTTCCGGTCTGATCATGTTGAATTCAACCTGGACATAGTTTTTAGAGGTTTATAATAGTCAACTTTTTTCATTTCCACAGGTGACAAACAGTCCAAGAATGCAGCAGGTTAGAGTTTAATAGTATCAGACAATAGTAGACAATATTTCTGTATGTTCATGTACATCTTTCAACTGAAAGCAATAAGAGATGCCACTGATAAGAAAAGCTCTCCAAGACATTCTAGAAGTTGGTACGGTTGGTATCTCTCACACAGATCACCTTATTCCATATTTTACACATTTAGCTTATTTTAAACAATGTAACTAAACAAAGCACGTTCTTTCACAATCTAATTCGATATAATTGTATTTATAGACCTCTGTATATACAAATGTATGATGTGTTTCATTCCCCTCCTCTCGCCTGGAGCGAGAAATGTATGAGTCATTAAACTTGTGAATGCTCCCTCGCTGCTATTGTTACATGATACACTCCATTTCATAATCACAAAACATTAAATGTGCATGGCCAATCAGCTGCCTGTCATACTTTTCCTTTAGAAAGATCATAATTTGTCTCAGTAGCAGCTCTCGTGAGCTGTTGGAATGTCAGCGCGTGTGCTGTTCTGTCGTGAGATATGTTAACAATACGCCACTGAAACGTAACAGGGCATGTCAGGAGGCCCTCATTTTTGTTGAAACTTTTATTAAAGTGTTTGCTTTCTCTCTTTCTTTCTCTTTCTCCCTTTTTCTCTCTCTTTTCTTTACTTTTCCACAGTTTTTTTCAACCCCAACTCTCTGTGACTTGCCTGTCTCTCTTTCTCTTTCCTTTTCTCTCTCTGGTGGAAAGTCCCCTGTGCATTGGGAGTGATGGGGTCAATGCACGCCACTTGCAGCTGTGTGACCACATGAGAGAGAGAGAGCAGAGTGGAGGAGTGAGGAGATAATGAGAACCTCTGTGCTGTAAGATGCAGCCAGCGGCTGCAGCCCGATTAAAGACCAGCCTACAGCTTTCCACACCGATCCATACTTCACACTGCTGGCTGCTGGTCCATTTTCTCACTCACTCACTCACTCACTCACTCACTCACTCACTCACTCACTCACTCACTCAGACATTCATTCACTCTTTCTCTTGCTCATTCACTCTCCCACTTACTCATTCACATTTTCACTTATTCATCCACTTAATTATTCATGAAATGACCCACTCACTCACCTATTCATTTACTCACTCACTCACTCACTCACTCTTACCTATTCACTTAGTCTTTTACCAATGCACTCATTCACAAACACTCGTTCACTCATTTATTCACGTACTGATTTACTCAACTCATTGATATATTCACAAACTCATTCAGACACTCGATCACTCAATCATTCACTAACTCACTGATTCTCTCACTCACTCACTCACTCACTCACTCACTCACTCACTCACTCACTCACTCTTTTACCAATGCAATCATTCGCTCACACTCGTTCATTCATTTATTCATGTATCGATTCACCAACTCATTCAGATACTCTATCACTCAGTTGTTCACTCACTCACTGATTCACTCATTCATTGCTCACTGTTTCACTTATTATAGTAAGTTACACACTCAGTGAAATACTCATTCATTCACTGACACTTTAGAGTAATTCATGCACATTTTCACTCATTATCTCATGGACTCACTCATGCTCTTCCACTAAATGAGTCATTCACTGACCCACTACCTCATTCATTCAATCACTTTAAAGCCTGCACCATGGTACAATGATTACACTCATGCTCTCCAGAGAGCAGCTTGGAAAATGGAGCACAAGTTGAAGAATACAAAATTATAAGTGTTTCACGGTGCATGGAAGGATTGTGTCTGTAGCTACAGACAGGCACTAAAAGCTGCCAGGTCAGCATATTTTAGCAAACTCATAGAAAATAACCACAAAAATCCTAGGTGTTTATTCAGAACTGTGGCTAAATTGGTTTGGAATAAAGCCTTGACTGAACCAGATATTCTGTTGCAGCACAATAGTAATGACTAATAATGACTTAAAAATGTAAATCATCAGAAATAAAATTTTAACTATGCAATTGTCAGTCACGGTACAGATAGTTGTAACAGGAGAGGTCATGAGAGTGTCTCATAATTTTCCTTACGAGCAACTTCAGTCCTCTGCTGACATAAGTCATGAATAGCTGACTAAACTTATCAAAACATCAAAAGCCACAATATGTATGTTAGATTCAATACCAACTAAGCTCTTAAAAGAGATATTCCCTGTAATCTCAGAACCTCTTCTTAATATTATTAAATCCTTGCTACCCTTTGGACACGTCCCAAGAAACTTTAAAATGGCAGTTATCAAACAACCTATTAAGAAGCCACAGATTTATCCTGGAGAATTGGCCAATTATAGACTGATTTCAAATCTCCCATTTATCTTAAAAATACTAGAAAATGTAGTGTCCTCCCAACTATGTTAATTTTTATGGAGAAATAGTATATATGTACAATTTCAGTCAGGATATAGGCCCCATCACAGTATTGAGGCTGCACTTATCAGAGTTACAAATTTCTTGCTCTTATAATCTGATCGCTGCATTTCTCTTCTAGTGTTTTAGACCTTCGTGGTGCCTTTGACACCATAGATCATGACATTCTCTTGAATAGGCTTGAAAATTACGTTGACATTTGAAGTCCTATTTAGCAGAACACTACCACTTTGTCTGTGTAAACGTGGAATTGTCAAATCAAAGAAAAGTACATTATGGAGTTCCACAGGAATCAGTTTTAGGGCAGTTTTCTTATATATGCTTCCCCTGGGAAATATTATTAATAAATTGTGGAATAAGTTTCCACTGTTATGCCGATGATACCCAACTATATATTTCTTCGAAACCCGATTTCACAGTTCTCCAAATTAGCAGAGTTTATCAATTAAATCAAAGATTTAATGGCCAGAAATGCCCTTCTACTGAATTCCGACAAAACTGAGGTACTAATTATTGGACAAAAACCTTTAAAAATAAGCCAGTAATATATAATTTGACTCTTGATGTATGTACTGTTACGTGATCTTCTACAGTGAAAAAATTATGTGTAATATTTGATACAAATCTGTCCTTTGAAAATCATGTTTCCTATGTTGGTAGAACAGCATTCTTCCACATTTTAAATATTGCTAAGTGACGACACATTCTCACTCTTACTGATGCTGAAAAATGAATTAATACGTTCATGACCTCAAGACTAGATTATTGTAACACATTACTGGGAGATATCCAAAAGCCAAATTAATAAACTTCAATTGGTTCAAAATGCAGCAGCCAGAGTGAAATATGATCATTTTAGCCCCATTTTATCATCGTTATATTGGCTACCTGTTAAATTTCGTATTATTTTTTAAAATGTTGTTAAAAACGTACAAAGCATTGAATGGTCTAGCTCTGCAGTAGTGAGGTAGATCCTTTTCCTATTTGGCTCCTAAACTATGGAATAGTCTCCCTAACACTGTTTCGGATGCACACACTCACTCAATTTAAGTCTAGATTAAAGACTCGTCTATTTAGCCAGGCATACACCTAATTTATCCATCTCACAATTAGGCTGCTTTATTTAGGTCTGCTGTAACCAGAAACATTTATCATGATCTATAACTCTGCAAAAAATTGAATGGCATCCATGCTAATATTATTCTATTTGTTATATCATAAGGCATGTGATTCTTCATATGCCACTGGCTAAACCTAGGATTTAGGACAGACGACCGAAATTACCTTCCAGTTGAACTGCAATGCAACTCACTGATCTCTGCCTGCGTCACCTTGCTCTAATGATGGACTAGACTCATAAAATTAAATACATAGACTATCAACTAATTACCAACAAAAGCCTTCATCAACAACTAACAAAGGACAATTACTCTATGCAAACTTCTACATTTAATCCAGGATGAACGTCCTGGTTATTTCTGTAACCTCCATTCCCTGATGGAGGGAACAAGATGTTTTGTCGATGACTCTTGGGAGCCTGAGAAACCTCTGTTCTTCGATAAAAGGCCAATGGGAGTGATCATGTCTACCATAGTGGGTGGTAGGCCAATTAGATCTTCCACATCCCATCCAGGGGTCAGACATGGAGATTCCAGAGGACTGGTCTGCAGTTAATCTAGGATGGACTTCAAAGACATTGGTCATTAATCTTACATTTCAAACAAAATCGATGTTTAAACACTGACCCTTAACACTTACTTAGTTTAATAATTTTAAACCATGACTTTAACTATACATAAGTAATATTTACATTATATTCATGATGTTAGCCAGAGGGGAACTGGCCCCCACAGTGAGTCTGGTTTCTCCCAAGGTTATTTTCTCCATTAATCAACATCTTATGGAGTTTTGTGTTCCTTGCCACAGTCGCCTTCAGTTTGCTCACTGGGGTTATTAATACAATTATTATTTAATTATTTTTAAACACGATTAACAATTGTATTTTATCTAATTACACAATGATGATTCATCAACATTACAGACAATACAGTTTTATCGTCTGTTAATGCCGGATCTTCTGTAAAGCTGCTTTGAAACGATGTGTGTTGTGAAAGGCTCTATACAAATAAAATGTACTTGACTTGACTTTGTCGCGGGTGCTAGGTGGTGCCCCGTCCCTGAGAAAGAAGGTCCTTCCTCAGGGGAATTCGCCAGGGGAGGGGCTGATGTGAGGAGTGTGAGGTCCGAGACAGGTCTGGGTGGGACAGTAGGGTGCTACTAGGACTACCTGCTCCTCCTAATCCCTGATTTTGCACAGGGTCTGTGCAAGTAGGCTCACTGAGGGAAAAGCATATTTGCGTAGTCCGGAGGGCCAGCTGTGTGCCAGCACATCTATAGAGGTCTATAAGGGGTGCCTCAGTCAGGGCGTACCAAAGCGGGCAGTGGGAGGATTCTCGGGACACAAACAGGTTTACCTGTGCCTACCCAAAAGCCGCTGTAATACGCCATCAGATATCCAGCAGAGGTTAATGGGTAGCCGTGGGAATTCAGCTCAATGAACATCGACCGTTCAGCTCCAAAGAGAAAATATGAATGAGCGGTTTGCACGCCAGCTCCTTTATATCCGTATGTTCAGGAGAGTGGCATGAAAATACCATTCGCCAATTCCAATTGGCCTTTTATCAAAGATCAGATGTGTCTCAGGCTACCACGACTCCTAGTGTCACTTAATCGACACAGCGTTGAGTGAATGACAAATAGGGAACTTCAAAAACATTATTCAGTAATCTTACTGTTCACATAAAACCTTTTTTTAAAAACTGGCCCTTAACACTTAGTTTACTAATTATAAACAACGACTTGCACCGCATATAACTAACTAATATTGCCATTTTATTCATGGTGTTTAGCCAGAGGGGAACTGGTTTCTCCCAAGGTTTTTTTTCTTCATTAACAAACATCTTATAAAGTTTTGTTCCATGCCAAAGTCGTCTTCAGCTTGCTCACAGGGGTTCTAAATACAATTATTATTTAATTATTTATTTTTATACACAATTTACAATCTTATTTAATCAAACTACACAATGATGACTCTAAGAATTTATAAATATTACAGTTTAATTTTCTGTTAATGCATGATTTTCTGTTAAGCTTCTTTGAAATGATGTGTATTGTGAAAAGCGCTATACAAATAAAAATGACTTGACTCACTCACTCACTCACTCACTCAGAGTTACTTATGCACTCTCTCACAAATGCACATATTCACCCTTTCCCTCATTGTCTCACCAACTCATATACATTTACTCAATCTTTCAGTTTCTCATTATTGTAATTTCCTCTCTCAGTTACATTCATTCATTCATTCATTCATTCATTCATTCATTCATTCATTCATTCATCTAGCTGATATAATTCACAATGCTGCATCCACACATAGTAATTTGGTATTTCCCTCAATGAATCTTTCTTTTCTTCCAGTGTGGGAAACCCCACTCATCCATCACACAATACTGCAGACCCTCACGCTGCTCCCACATGTCTGTTACAATAAATGCTTTAAGCTTTCAGTAAAACAAAATTTAAAACATGCCTATAAAATTTTTCCTTTTGCATTAAGTGGCAAATTGAGTCATCTGCAATGTTCAGAAAGAAATATGAATGCCAGAATTTGTCATGTTCCCTTTCAAAAAGCTACACTTATGATGCTGTGCTGAGAAAAGCGCTTTGGGAACAACTTTAGGTGTGACCAGCTGTGAATGAATAAACAAAGCAAGCGGTTTTGTTCCCTTTACAAAAAGCTTCACTATGATGCTGCGCTTTGCTAAGCACTATGGGGAACAATCTTATTGTGAGCATCTTTGAATATGTGTGTAACACATCAATGAACATTGACCGGAATTCATAGCCTCTGCCAGTGTAATCATTGGATGCACCTGGGGCAGGGCTATAAATAGATGCGTCATAAGAGCATCGTCAGATCATTTGTCTTCAGATCACTCTGTGTGTGTGTGTGTGTGTGTGTGCTATCACGAGCCTGTCAGAACTTTCTTTCCTTGGTTAGGAGTTACAATTTGTTAGGCAGTGTGCAGAAGACCTTTCTCTCTTTCTATTCTTTCTAAAAAAAATACTGAAAGTCAGGGCAAACTATGTGTATTCCCTTGTCTCTGCTCTGTGGCTGAGAGGGACACGCATGCACAATATTAAAGCTGCTGTGGAATTAAGAGACCCCCCAAACGCTTCAAACTAGAAGAAAGATTTCTGTTTGCCAAAATAAATAAAGAAAGAAAATGAAATAAATAAAAAAAAAAGGGGGAAGGGAACGGTATATCAGTCCCTTCCTTTCTTCTATGACCTCCATAACGAGTATTCTCATCCATGGAGGAATCCTTATACTTCCCGTGTCTTCATGCCCTCGATGTTGAAATATTCAACTAATCGTGGGTGCTGAGGCTCGGGGGTATTCGGTGATGCCGCCGGTAGAAGAGACACTTGCGGGTTATCTCTCACCTGGCTCAGCATCACCACTAAAGAGAATCACTCTCCCCACAAAGCTTTGCAGGACCACCTCCACACTTGTGGGGAAGGCTTATCAGGTAGCAGGTCTGGCTGGTGCTGCCCTGCACAGTATTGAAGTGTTACAGGCATACTAGGCTAATCTGTTGAAGTTTTCGGTGATGTAGCCAGAAGAAGAGACACTTGCGGGTTATCTCTCGCCTGGGTAGGCGTCATCGCTAAAGAGACCCACTCTCCCCAGAAATCTGTGCAGGACCACCTCCACGATTGTGGGGAAGGCGGAGAGACACTTGTAGCTTAACCTATCGGGCATCAGAGACAAGGACAAAACTTTCCTTCTCGATGCCCTGATTTTTCCTTCTGGTTTATTTGGTGACGCTACGAATGTAGCTATCACCAGGTTCCAGGAGGCAAAAAGTCACGAGGAAGCCTTCGTCCAATTTCTTCCTCGCCACACTCAGGGGGAGGGGCTGTCGGCCACCCAGCCCCACCCCGATCCTCCTAGACGGGAGGCTCAAAAACAAGGCGTGGCGAATCGTGCTCTCCCTCGTAAAGACAGGGGACCGGTTCGTCGCCCTTAGCAGTCCCCAAAGCAAGACCCCAGGGCAGTTATTTAAAAAAGAAAACCCTGACAGTTTTTTGTGGGGGTAGTGTATCATCCACTTTGGCCCTCCCGGTACCCCCACGAAACCTCTCCATTCCCACCGCCTCTGATGTTTCTGGAGTTAGAGGCTTCCAGCGAAATGTTGGGTGTACCGCTGCTTCCCGCCTTAGTCCAGGACACACAACCCCCCCCAACAGGTAGTGTCAAAATGAATACCCATCTCAGAGAACATGGCAGTGTGGAAACTTCTGCCAGGTATCTCTATGTGGGTCCTAAGAACAGTAGAAAAAGGCTATAGAATTCAATTCGCTTGCCGCCCTCCGGGTTTCAACGGCGTGGTTCCCACCACCGTAAAACCAGAGCAGGCATATCTACTGTGGAAAGAACTGCAAAATCTCTTGGTCAAAGGGGCCATAGAACGTTCTCCCCTTCCAGAGAAAGAGTCTGGATATTACAGCAAATACTTCCTGGTTCCTAAGAAGGGTGGGGGGTTGCGTCCGATCTTAGATCTTCGAGGCTTGAATCACTCAGTCAGAGAGTTCAAGTTCAAGATGCTAACAATCAAGATGGTTGTGTCACAAATACAACATCACGATTGGCTGGTCACGATCGATCTCATGGACGCATACTTTCATATAGAAAGTCTGCCACAACACAGGAAGTTCCTGAGGTTCGCTTTTGGGGGCGAAGCTTTCCAATATCAGGTTCTTCCATTCGGCCTAGCCCTGTCACCCCGCACATTCATGAAATGCATGAATGCAGCACTGGCTCCTTTGCGACTCCGGGGCACCCGCATTCTGAATTAACTGGATGACAGGTCGATACTAGCACAGTCTCAAGAACTGTCAGTTCAGCACAGGGATATTGTCTTGGCTCATCTGATTTCTCTGGGTCTGAGACTCAACATCAAAAGTGCGTTCTCTCTCCCACTCAGAAAATTACCTATCTGGGGATCATATGGAATTCGATCACGATGCGGGCACAATTGTCTCCCGCTCTAATCGAGTCCATTCAGAACACCCTGAGCAAGGTCAGGCTAGGCCAAGGTTGCACTGTTTGTCAGTATCAATGACTACTAGGTCTCAGAGCAACTTCGTCCACGGTGATCCCTTTGGGCCTTCTGCACATGAGGCTGTTTCAGTTGAGCCTAAAAGCCAGGGGATTTCATCCAAGGGCCAATCTCCTAGGCTGATAAGGGTTATGCACCACGTGCTACGTACCCTATCTATGTAGTTCAGACCCCGGTTCCTCACTTTGGGTCCCACTCTAGGTGCGTCTTGCCATCGCAGGCTGCTAACGACAGACGCCTCCCTGATGGGCTGGGTAGTGGTCTTAAGTGGTCATCCAGCTCAAGGGATCAGCTCGATTGTCACATTAACTGGCTCGAGTTGATGGCTGTATTTCTGACCCTGAAATACTTCCTCCAGAGGCTGCCATGTCTTGGTGCGGGTGGACAACACAGCGGTAGTCTCTTACATAAACCATCAAGGAGATCTACGTTAATGCCAGCTGAACAGACTGGCACGGCAGATTCTCCTTTGGGCCCAGGGCAAGCTCCTGTTAATCAGAGCAGCTTGTATCCCTGGATGCCTGAATGGGAGCAGATTTACTGTCCAGACAGAAAATACCGACGGGGGAAACTCCACCCCGAGGTAGTGGAACAAATCTGGGTGAGATTTTACAGGACAGAAGTGGACCTCTTCGCCTCTTCTCAGACAGCGCAATGTCCCCTCTACTTCTCTCTGAGTCACCCAGCCCCCCTGGGTCTGGACGCAATGGCGTATACATGGCCCAGAATGCATCTGTATGCGTTTCCCCCGGTTTCTCTGCTCCCGGGAGTCTTGGCCAGAGTTTGCCAGCAAGGTTTTTGCCTCTTACTGACAGCGCCGTGCTGGGCGAACAGGGTATGGTTTTCGGAGATAATATCTCTCCTCGACGGCTTGCCTTGGGCGATTCCGGACAGGATGGACCTCCTTTCTCAGGCAAAGGGGACAATAGTGCATCCCTGGCCCGAATTGTGGAACCTTTCATGTTTGGCAATTTTAAGTGCTAGGGCTCCCTCTACTTGGAACAAATCTGGGTGAGATTTTACAGGCAGAAGAGGACCTCTTCACCTCAACAAACAGCACAATGTCCCCTCTACTTCTCCCTGAGTCACCCAGCCCCCCCTGGGGCCGGACACGATGGCGTATACATGGCCCAAAATGAGCCTGTATGCATTTCCCTCTACTAGAAGTTACGGCAATAAATGGGGTGTCCTTGAAAGATGGTGCAGTGCACATAATGCAGATCCAGTTAACTGCCAGATTGCTTCAGTTCTGGATTTTCTGCAGGAAAAACTGTCAGCAGGCATATGCCCTGCTACTCTCAGGGTCTATGTCGCTGCCATTTTGGCTTACCATGCCTTGATGGACTGGGTGCCCTTGGGGAAACATCCTCTACTCGATTGCTTCATTTGTGGAGCCATGCGACTGTGGCCTCCTGCTAGGATGAGGACCCCTTCAGGAGACTTAGCAATAGTCCTTGATTCTGGTCAATGTTCATTGACGTGTTGCACACATTCACAGCTGGTCACACCTAAAGTTGTTCCCAAAACGCTTTTCTCAGCGCAGCATCTCGTTCCGCTTTTATCAGGGAACAAGGGTTACACTTAAGTAACCCGAGACATTTTGTGGGATGCATTTGATTTCCTTGTAAGTCATTTTCCAATATGTTAACTACTGATTAAAATCTTTAAAGGGCAGCTCCACTGTCGTCTCTTCATTATGTTTCACACAGACCATTTATATCCATCGCTCCCCATGTTTTCATGTTTTGGTTTTATTATGCTCTCATGCAGGAAGCGTGTCATTACTGTCTGTTTCTTACTGAACATCCAAAGAATGCACAGTGACTCACTTGTCTTCATGTTCAACCACCAATCTGGCACAGGAGGAGAGAGAGAGAGAGAGAGAGAGAGAGAGAGAGAGAGAGAGAGAGAGAGAGAGAGAGAGAGAGAGAGAGAGAGAGAGAGAGAGATTAGACAATTAGCCATCATTGGCAGGCAATTGCTCTGTAATGGTTTCGGGGGTGGAAAGGCTTTCCATTTTTTACCTCATCATCTGAACTGTTAATAACAGTCATTTCCATGTGTCCAGACAATAAAACTTGCAGTAGTACTGAACAAACAGAAGGGGAATTTCTCTTTTAAAAATCCATTGTAATAAAATACCACAGGTGAATTCACTGCCTTGCCCTCAAGTCAAAATACAAAAATGTCAATTAAGACTAAGCATATCCAATCAGTCAAAAGGACATCTGTGTGCTCAGTTGTGGTTGACACCTGAGGATGAAGCGTATACCTGTGTCACAGCCTGTTTGTAACGCCTTCAAGCTAACTTTTTCAGCTTCTTTTTAGCTCAGTTTATCCGTGTAAAAGAATACCCTGATGTCATAACCCTTATAGTTGCAGCTGGCCCTCATAAATTGTTTCAAAAAGCACAGCTCATCTATTTGGCAGCTGTTGTAAGAAAGAGTCAAGTTAAGTCATTTTTATTTGTATAGCGCTTTTCACAACACGCATCGTTTCAAAGCATCTTTACAGGAAATCATGCATTCAAAAATTTTACTGTAATATCCATAGAGTCTTAGAGTGATTATTGTCTTGTTTGATTAAATATGATTTTCAATTGTGTATAGAAATTAAATAATCAAATAATAATTGTATTTAACTGTGAGCAAACTGAAGGTGACTGTGGCAAGGAGCACAAAACTACATAAGATGTTTGTTAATGAAGAAAAATAACCTTGAGAGAAACCAGACTCACTGTGGGGGCAAGTTCCCCTCTGGCTAAACAGCATGAATATAATGTCAGTATTAGTTATTTATGAGCAGTGCAAGTCATGGTTTTACGTTTGTAAATTAAGTAAGCGTTAAGGTCCATTGTTTAAAAAAAAATAAATTATATATATATAAATATATATATATAAATATATATATATATATATATATATATATATATATATATATATATATATATATATATATATATATATTGTGTGTGTATATTTTTTTTGAATTTTTTTTTACTTTTTTCACTTTAAGATTAATGACTAATGTCTTTGAAGTCCATCCTGGATTAACTGCAGAAGTTCACATAGAAGCATTGTCCTTTGTTAGTTGGCTCATGAATGCTTTTGTTGGCAATTAAATTATAGTCTATGCATTCAATTTCAAAAGTGTAGTCCGTCAATAGACAAAGGTAATACAGGCAGATATAAATGATTAGGTGCATCGCAGTTCATCCTGCAGGTCATTTCGGTGAGGTTCGGTGGGTTCCATCCTAAGTCCAAGGTTAAGACAGTGGCATATGAAGTATCCGATATCTTACAGCTGGAGCTGACATCAGTTCATCCTCTGAAGTCAAAAGACTGAAGTGATGTCTGGCTGGCCCCGCCAGTAGTTTGTCATCATCTTTCAGTGACACGTAGCAGTGGAGTCTGACAACAAGCAGGAATGGAGCTGGATCTGGCTGGCTCTGGTTACCTCGGGATATGAATCCCAAGGTTGAGACATGGAAACAAAAATGTATATTAGCATAGATGTCATTCAATTTTATGCATGATGGATGTTTCTGGTTCAGGCAGCTCTAACTAAACCAGCCTAATTGAGAGTTGAGGGAGATAAATTAGGTGTATGCCTGTCTAAATAGATGTCTAGGCTTAAACTGAGTGAGTGTGTCTGCATCCCGAACAGTATTAGGGAGACTATTCCATAGTTTAGGAGCCAAGTATGAAAAGGACCTACCTCCTTTTGTGGATTTTAATATTCATGGAGTAACAATCAAGAATTTTGTGATCGTAATGAACGTGATGGAATATAGCATGTCAGGTCACTTAAGTACTGTGGAGCTAGACCATTCAAAGCTTTGTTTATCGTTAACAGAATTTTAAAATTAATATAAAATGTAATAGGTAGCCTATGTAACGATGATATAATGAGGCTAATATGATCATATTTCTTGGTTATTGTCAGCACACTGGCAGCTGCATTTTGAACCAGTTGAATTTATTTATTGAACATGCTGGACATCCTCCCAGTAATGCATTACAATAATCAAGTCTTGGAATTGAGTGGAAGGAAGTTTCTGGCCATCCAATCTTTGATTTCATTGATGCACTATGCTAATTTGGAGAATTGTGAATTTTTGTTGGGTTTAGAAGAAATATAAAGTTGGGCATAACAATGGAAACTTATTACATGATTCCTGATAATAACTCCCAGGGGAAGCATATACAAGGAGAAAAGCAGAGGTCCTAGAAAGAGGGAGACAGAGTCAGACAAAGAGAAAATAAGAGATCACACCCATGAAACAATGTATTTATTTATAATTTAGGACTACATGTTCTAAAACAAACAATATTCCTCAAAGAAAGCCTGAACCTGACAGGGCTAATTCCAAAATAAAGAAAATTAAAGGAATAGTTAAAAAATATGAATATTGATTAAAACAACATTATGTCGTTCCAAATAACTATTACTTTCTTTATGCTGTGAATGTAAAAAGGAGAAGTTGTAAAGATTTCTTTCTTTCATATATTTATAATAATGACTTTGCAGGCTTTCAAGCTTCAAAAAGGAGGCAAAAGCGCCATATAAGTATCATGAGAGTAGACTGTGTGACCTATGCACTATATTTCAAATCTTCTGAACACAGAAGAAAGCTTTCATTGAGGAACAGACCAAAATTTTAAGTTGTTATTAATAGAAAATATTTGCATTTCCCCTAGCTTTCCTTGGAACATAAATTATCTTTTCAATGAATTGTTTATTCAGTTCATAGAACCAGTCTGATTGATTCGTTCATGAGTTCTTGAGTTCAACTCATTGATTCAATTATCCATTTGCAATGGTTAGCTATCTGCATTATCAGTGAGTATGTTTATCTTCCTGAGATCTGAGCGTGAATGCTGTGTCCATTTTCCATTTCACTTTTTGATTTGTAACTACTGTAGTAAGTCAATTTCAAGTCAAGTCAATTTTATTTGTTTAGCGCCTTTCACAACACACATCGTTTCAAAGCTGCTTTACAGAAGATCAGCCGATACAGACGATAAAACTGTAATGACTATAAAGTCGATGAATCATCATTGTGCAATTAGATAAAATATGATTCTTTATCGTGTTTAAAAATAATTAAATAATAATTGTATTAATAACCCCAGTGAGCAAGCTGAAGGCGACTGTGGCAAGGAACACAAAACTCAAAACACAACACAGATGTTGATTAATGGAGAAAAATAACCTTTGGAGAAACCAGACTCACTGTGGGGGGGCAGTTCCCCTCTGGCTAACATCATGAATATAATGTAAATATTACATATGTATAGTTAAAATCATAGTTTAATTTAAGTTAATACGGAATTTAACAGGTAGCCAATGTAACGATGATAAAATGGGGCTAATATGATCATATTTCTTGGTTCTTGTTAGCACTCTGGCTGCTAAATTTTGAACCAATTGAAGTTTATTTATTGATCTTGCTGGACATCCTCCCAGTAATGCATTACAATAATCTAGTCTTGAGGTCATGAACACATGAATTAGTTTTTCGGCATCAGCAACAGAGAGCATATGCCTTAATTAGCAATATTTCTTAGGTGGAAGAATGCTGTTCTACAAACATTGGTGATTTGATTTTCAAAGGACAGATTGGTATCAAATATTACACCTAAGTTCTTCGCTGTTGAAGTTGATGTAATAGTACATCCATCTAGAGTCAAATTATATTGTAGTGGCTTATTTTTAGAGTTTTTTGGTCCAATAATTAGTACCTCTGTTTTGTCAGAATTGAGTTGAAGGACATTTTTGGCCATCCAATCTTTTATTTCATTGATGCACTCTGCTAATTTCGAGAATTGTGAAATCTCATCAGGTTTTGTAGAAATATAAAGTTGTGTATCGTCAGCATAACAGTGGAAACTTATTCCACGATTCCTGATAATATCTCCCAGGGGAAGCATATATAAGGAGAAAAGCAGAGGTCCTAAAACTGATCCCTGTGGCACTCAATATTTTACTTTTGTTTGGTTAGACAATTCCTCATTTACATAGACAAAGTGGTAGCGGTCTGATAAATATGACCTAAACCATGCTAATGCAACTCCACAAATGCCAACATAACTCTCCAGCCTATTCAAGAGAATATTGTGATCTATCGTTTCGAATGCAGCACTAACCCCCAATTTCCACCAACTGCGGAACAGCCGCGGATCGGCTCCGCTGCGTGTCGGATCCGTGCTCCACCGTCCTTCAATACCTACCAGATCCGGATTTGTCGCGGAACGGCTGCGGCTATGACTGACAGCTGAAGTCACGTGGACACACGATATCTTGCGAATTTACGTATGATCGCGCGATATAACAGGATGTAGTTTTTAAAAAGAACCACAAAACCAGCAACAGTTTGTTTTCATCCAGAGGAGTGGAGGGGAAACAACTCTGTGCTGACCTGCTAATCTCCCTTTTTTGCGGAGATTATTGTGATTCAACCAAGTACAATATTTTTTTCCACTTTAAGCAAATGTCAAACCCAATATTAAATAAATGGTTATATATATATATATATATATATATATAAACTATATATTTATAGTTTAACTAAAATTCAACTTACTTCATTACATAACCTAATACCTGTAAATAAAGTTATTCATGCAAATCAAACAACCCTGCAATGTCTGCTTAATTCAAAGTTTTTAATGGGTTTAACATGTATAGCTAGAGAATGCCTTTACAAGTACATGGATAAACTATTTGCTTTCTATCTGCATTTATTGGACAAAATTAGTGACTTTACCATCCACACCCATTACTCCTGCTACTGTTTTCCACGCCATTTCCTTTTTAAGGTTGTCCTTATAAAAAGGATGTGACGGGTCATAAATGATTTGGTGATTTTGTACTTCCAGAATCAGCATCTCCTCATCCATGGTGTCTGTTGTCTGAAAAAAATCTGACCTTTTGACTTCATGCCTGTCTCCGCCCATTATGACGTTTTCAAGGTGTAGTGCAGGGAAATACGATCCGTCAGTGAGCACTGGGTATTTTATTTTGAAAATTACCGGATATTTTATTTGGTTTCTGTGCTCGACTTCCTGCGGCGCTCTCCGGCATCCGGCAAAAATAGAAACTATGCGCATCTGCTCCGGAGGGCTGCGGTCGCCGGAGCTGGGACGGAGTCGGAACGCAGACGTTCCGCAGTCAGTGAAAATACACACATTGACTTTAATGGAAACCTATTGACTCCGCCGCCGTTCCGGAGCGGATCTGCAGCCGTTCCGCAGTTGGTGGAAATTGGGGGTAAGATCCAAAAGCACTAGAAGAGAAATGCAGCCGCGATCAGATGATAAGAGCAAGTCATTTGTAACTCTGATAAGTGCAGTCTCTGTACTGTGATGAGGCCTAAATCCTGATTGAAATTCTTCGTATATACTATTTCTCTGTAGAAATGAACATATTTGGGAGGATACTACCTTTTCTACTATTTTTGACATAAACGGGAGATTTGAAATCGTCTATAATTAGCAAGTTCTCCAGGATCATGTTGTGGCTTCTTAATAAGCAGTTTGATAATTGCCATTTTAAAGTTTCTTGGGACATGTCCTAAGCATAGTGAGGAGTTAATGATATTAAGAAGAGGTTCTGAGATTACAGGAGTTACCTCTTTTAAGAGCTTAGTTGGTATAGGACCTAACAAACAAGTTGTGGCTTTTGATGTTTCGATAAGTTTTGTTAGCTCTTCATGACTTATGACAGACAAAGATTGAAGTTGCACATGAGGAAAATTATTAGGCACTGTTTTCTGAGGTGCGATGACAGATGATTGCATAATTCCAATTTTATTTCTGATTATTTCAATTTTATCTGTAAAGAAATTCATGAAGTCATTACTCTTGAGCTGTGATGTAATATCTGGTTCTGTTGAGGCTTTATTTCGAACGAATTTAGCCACAGTACTGAATAAACATCTAGGATTGTTGTGGTTATTTTCTATGAGTTTACTAAAATATGCTGACCTGGCAGCTTTTAGTGCCTGTCTGTAGCTACAGACACTATCCTTCCATGCACCACAAAATACCTCTAATTTTGTATTTTTCCACATGTGCTCCATTTTCCGAGCAGCTCTCTTGAGAGCATGCGTGTGATCATTGTACCATGGTGCAGGGCTTATTTCTTTAATTTTCTTTAATCAAAGTGGGGCGACGATATCAAGAGTGCTAGAGAAGACTGCATTTATATTTTTTGTTATTTTATCAAGTTCTTCTGGGATGTATTGAGTGTATGAGATAGATCTGGAAGATTATTAGTGAAGCTATCTTTAGTGGTCAAAAGAATAGTTCTACCTGAACGATAGCGTGGTGTAGATTGAGTAACATTAGTTGATTGCAGCATACAAGAGACGAGGTAATGATCTGAGATGTCATCGCTCTGCTGCAGAATTTCTATATTATCAACATCAACTCCATATGAAAGAATTAAATCTAGTGTATGATTATGGCGATGAGTTGGTCCTGTTACATTTTGTCTGACTCCAAGAGAGTTGAGAATATCAATAAATGCTAATCCCAATGTATCATTTTCATTATCTATGTGAATGTTGAAGTCACCAACAATTAAAGCTCTATCTACAGTAACTACATGATTTGATAAAAAAATTAGCAAATTCACTAAGGAAATCAGAATAAGGCCCTGGTGATCTATACACTGTAGCAAGGGTAAAAGATGACAGAGATTTTTAATTTATATTTGACGGTGTCACATTAAGCATTATTAGTTCAAAAGACTTACATTTATATCCTGTCCTCTGGATAACACTGAAAACTTCACTGTAAATTGTAGCAACACCTCCCCCTCGACCCTTCAGACGAGGCTCATGATTATAACAATAACCTGGGGGAGTAGATTCATTTAAACTAATATATTCATCCGGTTTAAGCCATGATTCAGTCAAACAGAGCACATCCAGTCATGTAATCATTTCCTTAACAATTAGTGCTTTGGTAGAAAGTGATATAATGTTTAGCAGCCCTATTTTTATATGATGTGTATTTTTAATTTGTTTATTTTGTTCAAGTTTGACCTTAATCAGATTTTTTCTAAATGATTTAGTGAGGGTATTGTGTTTGGTAGTTTGGGGAACAGACACAGTCTCTATGAGATATCTAGGTGATACAGTCTCTATGTGTTGTAGTTTATGTGACCTGTATGACATCTCAAGGCAGCTAGCAGACGTTCAGATTAACCAGTTTGTCTGCTTCCTGACCTGGGCCCCAGTTAGTCAATTACTATCATTATTAAGACTATGAGCCAAATTACTAAAGAGGAGAGCGGCACCTTCCCTGGAGGGATGGAGTCCGTCTCTCTTTAGCAGGTCAGGTCTACCCCAAAAACTCTTCCAATTGTCTATAAATCCTATTTTATTCTTCAGACACCACTCAGACATCCAGCCATTCAGTGACACTAATCTACTATAAACCTCATCACCACGACGAGCAGGGAGGGGACCAGAGCATATTACAATGTCTGACATCGTTTTTGCAAATTTGCACACGTCTTTAACATTATCTTTAGTGATCTCCGACTGGCAAAGCCGGACATCGTTAGTGCCGACATGGGTAACAATTTTAGAAAATCTACATTTAGCATTAGCCAGCACTTGTAATTTTGATTTGATGTCAGACGTTCTGGCCCCCGAAATGCAATTAACAATAGTGGCTGGAGTCTCTATTTCCATGCTCCTTACAATAGAATCGCCGATAACAAGGGCTCTTTCAACATGATTCTCAGTGGGTGTATCACTGAGTGGGGAGAATTGATAGTAGCCCAAATAAACATGCAAAAACAGCGCAGCTGTTCTAACACGACATTGTGTTTTTTAAAAGCTGTGCGAAATGCATGATAATAGCCATTGATGTCTTGCTGAGAGGCAGTCATATGCAGATGTATTTGATCCTTATGATGTCACAAGTTCCACAAATTTTGGAACTTGGTTTAAAAAAGCTTGGTTTAAATAAATGCTATTTTTCTATTAAGGAGGAAGTTTTCAGTTCTGAAACGTACAGTGTGATTTTATATAGTGACCTCTTATATGCCAAAATATTAAGTAAAATTTTTATCCTTTAATGAGGTTTCTTACCAGATGTAGGTTTGATTTCGTTTTTCCCAAAGACAAACTCTGCTGTGATCGATGCCATGTTGATTAGTCATATGACTGGAATTGTCATGTGCGTTGAAAGTTGAACCATTTAATTACAGTTAAGAGTGTCCTAAACTGAGATCAATTAGTTTCAATGAAATTGAATTATGAATAGCGTATTCCTAGAATTTGATTGGTCTAAAAAATATGATTGGTCATTCCCAAGCCTGTAGTGGACCTTCAATAAAACTAGATAGAACCTTATTGGTTTAAATCAGAGCAGGGAGCAGTGTCAATAAATTACAGATGATCGAGTGGACTTGGGGGGAACATTGCATTCAGTCATCTGAATTTAGTATGGCTTTAACACAAACTGAAGATCATGCTGCATATCACTTACGCGGGACCACGTCAATGAAGCACACCCATGAAGCGGTCTTGACGAAATCAGGTGATGGACTATTTTATTTCAAACAAGGGTTCCATTTACTGCAATCACCATACAAAATGTTAACAAGGACGTTGATCATCCGTCCCATCACCAGTGCTTAAAGTGAACAAGCCGGTATGCTCTTTTATCCCAACTAGACAAAAACTGTAATGCTATAATCTTCTGTCTATTTCCTCATATTATCCTGGCCAGGAACCGTTCATTTAGATATGAAATGTCAGACTGACATGTTAAACAGGCATCAAACATGCATGGATTTCTTGTTTACATGCAACTATCTGCCTCAAACAAAGTTTTAAATATCTTTAAAATATAAGATTCCAAGAACCTTGTAAACTTTGACAGATTCTTGATCATAATCATGTTTTGGAGTTAACAAAATTAATAGGCCTATAATGTGTTTTTTTATTGAAATTCCTGAAAACATACAGTACATATTGTATATTATTATACTTATTATTGTTATTATTATTATTGTTATTATTACCAGGGACATTGAGAAATGGTTCATTCCACCCTAATAAAAATGTCTGGACATGCCACTGCACACAAAGCTAAAATATGGCTTCAGAAGTCTTGTGTGGCAGAGTGTGGAGAGAGGGAGAGAAAGGAAAAGAGAGAAGGGAAAACACCAGCAGGGGAAATGCTAATGCTATCTCTATTAAGGAATACCAATAGGAAATGTATTCCTATTTGTTATTATGTACAGGGAAATACTGTCCCAATCAGAACAAACGAAAGGACACATAGTTTTGAATTTCCAAACAAAAAGGGTCAAGAGATGTCCATAACAATTTACAAAAATTGTTTCTTTATTTTACCAACAGATGAATCAGAAAGGCACTGGACACTCAATCATTTAAATGTGCATTAAAAACACAATGAGCACAGGTAATCTGCTGTATGGTTCACAAAAGGGTCAAAACCATCATATATTTGCTGTACCACAGAGAGGGCGGAGGCTTACCAGGAGCAGGTAGGCTAATAAAGACACTTCACCACACTCTCACTTACACGTTCACAAATGTGATATCAGTTGTGAATACACAGCTCTTAGCATGTGACAGGGGCACCACCACAGGGAATGGCTAGCCTCTACACAGGGTCCTCAGCTCCTGAGAGAAACCGAAAAGAAAATTATTAAAAACAATAGCAATAGCAATAGTGAACATTATATAATTAACTAACAAAACAAAAAGACAAAAATCTGGCCACCATTAAGAGGACACAGAGCTAACAAACTCAAAAAGGGTCTGAAGCCACACAAAAATCAAATAAAAAAGTGTGAAGAGCAGGGGAGTGAGAGGCTGATGACAACACAAACAACAACAAAGAAAAAAAGTCCCGTTAGGAACAACATAACTCAGTTCCCAAACCCAAGATGATCTCACTGGCTCCGAACATATACATTCAGAGAGATAATGATCACAACTCTCTCTGCGAGTCTGTAGGGTGCCCAGGTTGTTTAATCAGTTTAACTATCAGATAGAATTAAGAATTCATGTTTATTAATTATTAATTAATAATTAAATTAAATAATCACATTTAATTTGTTAAATTCTATCCTCGGGGCACCACTCTTTTACAAGAGAAAAATTATAGTAAGTGACTGATCAAGTCTCATAAAATTCTACCCTGAAGATTGAGTATTTTGATTGATAATTAAAATAATCAAAAAGGGGAAGCAGCTAGTCTAATTATTGCCATACGTATCCAAAAGTAATCTGGTTACAGTTGGATTCTAACAACAACAATTTAACAATACTGAAGTAATATAGGAGTTCTTGACGTGGCAGAGGCTGGCTTCAACACAATATTCAAACAAACAACCAGGAGTACTTATTAAAACATAACAAGCTTTATTATAATCAAACAGCAATGAACACCGCCAATACTAGATGAATATAATACAAAAACATAAAATGGAAATCCTAACTAAATTGTGGAGCTATATGCTAGTGTATGTATGTGTGTGTGTGGGTGTGCGTCTAGATTCGGTAACAAAGACACAAAATGGTGGACTAAACGCCACGTGTGAAACCAGTTTCAAAATGGCGGATCGGTTTCAACATTGAGAACTAGGTTCAAAATGGCGAACTGTATTCAAAATGGAAACTAGTTTCAAAATGGAGGATTAGATTGTAAAGGGTGCAGCCAACGATTATTTTAATGTGTAGGGAAAGAAAGATGGCTGGATCAGATCCAGAACAATAGAGCTTACACCAAGTGTGGGTGGTAATGTGCAGACACACAAAGGAACTGAATGAAACAGGCGGGAGAATTTGAAAAACACCAGCCTGATTTGGACATAACCGTGGTGCTGCTCGCTCTGTGAATTACAGTGAGTGTGAGAGAGAGTGAACAAACAGGGGTTCATGCAATTTAACAGAGGATACACGCTGGTAACGGCGCGATTTAATCGTTAATTCAGATCACTCAATAAAATAAAATTTCCCCAAAAATGACGATCTCATAAATCAACACAGCAACCAGCGATTGTAGTTAAACAGACAAATGTAACAAAACATCAAACATTCAGCAATCAAATATATATGATTTAGTGTCATAAGAAAAGTCACAGTTTCTAAACTAAATCTGCCCAGATATCAAGCCTTACTTGGGAAATCCTGTGTGATTTCAGCAGGGTTGTCCGTTTGAATTCTTGTTGCGTTGAGTGGTCAGAAGAAAACAATCTGGATTCGGTCCTTTGTCTTACGCTCGTCAGCGAAAAGATGCGTCTCTGCATTATTTCTTGGGTCCAGGGATGGAGAGAAATACAGGGAGGTAGTCAACGTTGATAGAAAACGATTGAGAAGGGAAGCTGGTCGCCTTTTCCATTTTCTAAACAAATTCACTGTTGTCTCGCAGTGAAAATTAAATGAACCAGTTGTACTACTACACGACTGGAACAAAGCTAAGTTAATCTTACTTTACCATGGCCAAATGGTGAGGTTAGAAAAACGCTGTCTCTCTGTGTCCAGAAGGAGGGAAATTCCTTTGTGTAGATACGTCTCTTTAGAGCGCAGCTCGTGCAGTTGTAAGCGAGGCTGTAAGCAGAGAAAGTGAAATCAAATCGTACCACTGGTTTTGTTAAGATGATGACATCATCGGTCATAGGCCGCGTTTGACCAATGATGTTTGAGATTGAGTCCATGGGTGGGACTTCCCATGCGGCTGTGAAGCATTCTGGGAAACCGAGTTCAATGTCTCACGTTTGATCATAGAACAAAAGGCCATGCTGGGGCAAGGCCCTACAAGTCTCAGAACAGCATTTTCCAAGCCAGTGGCTTTAAAGCGGTCTGCAGGAATTTAAAAGGAAACCAGCAACATACCAAAACCAAAAATGAAATGAAATGTAAACAAACAAAACATAAAAAAAATCAAAACTATTACACAAATAGAAAAAAATAATCCTGGACATATTTTAAATGCCATAGTGTATAACTAATGATTTCATGTACCGGAAACATTGGATTGACAGCCATGAATACAACCATGAATACTAAGTCAGCGCTACAGGGAGACAAGAAGAACAGCTGATCGTCCTCGCAGTGGCAGACGACATGTAACAACACCTGCACCGGATAGGTACATTCAAATATCACACCTGCGGGACAGGTACAGGATGACAACAACAACTGCCTGAGTTACACCAGGAACACACAATCCCTCCAATCAGACTGTCTGCAATAGGCTGAGAGAGGCTGGACTAAGGGCTTGTAGGCCTGTTGTTAGGCAGGTCCTTACCAGACATCACCGGCAACAACGTCACCTATGGGCACAAACCCACCTTCACTGGAAAAAAGTGCTATTCACTGACGTGAAGTGATTTTATCTCACCTTTGGTTATTATCAGACTTGCGTTTATCATTGAAGGAATGAGCATTATATTGAGGCCTGTACTCTGGAGCGGGATCGATTTGTAGGTGGAGGGTCCGTCATGGTCTGGGGCGGTGTGTCACAGCATCATAGGACTTAGCTTGTTGTCATTGCAGGTAATCTCAATGTTGTGTGTTACAGGGAAGACATCCTCCTCCCTCATGTTGTACCCTTCCTGCAGGCTCATCCTGACATGAGCCTCCAGCATGACAATGCCACCAGCCATACTGCTCGCTCTGTGTATGATTTCCTGCAAAGTAGGAATGTCAGTGTTCTGCTATGGCCAGTGAAGAGCCCGGACCTCAATCGCATTGAGCACGACTGGGACCTGTTAAATCGAAGGGTGAGGGCTAGGCCCATTCCCCCTAGAAATGTCCGGAACTTGCAAGTGCCTTGGTGGAAGAGTGGAGTAATATCTCACAACAAGATCTTGCAAATATGGTGCAGTCCTCGAGGAGGAGATATACTGCAGTGCTTAACCCTCTGGGGTCGACGGACGTGCCGGCGTGTCCTGCTGGATATTTTCGTCATTACAGCAGAAACAACTTAAAATACTCCGTCATTTTTGGAAATACAGATAAGTGAGACTATAAAGGGTCTACTTTTATTTGTGTTCACTGATAATAACAATGAAACGTGCTTTTGTAAAATAAAGAAAATAAAAAGGCTGAGCTATCAGCAGTCTCTGTGTTCACGAGCATATTTCAGAAACACATCACAAAAATGAACCGAAACTCCGCGAATATTTATCACACAAACATGAAACATATGTCTAAAGAAAGCTTAAAATGTCTACTTTTTAATAAACCAATTCAAATTTCAAATTATCTGTAATGTGATCCCACCCACCAGCAGAGTGCGCCATTCATACGCTAATGTGCTGAGACGATCAATGCAAATGTTCACACCCCCTGACTGTGAGTTACAATGTAAACAAAATTAATTCAGATTTCAGCGCGTTTGCAGCGATACACAGGCGAGAAAGCTCCAGGATTGTAAGGAAGAGTTAACATTTTCCTCAGAAGAAGAGCGGGACTCCAATGAACATTTGTATTTTGAAGAGAAATTTGATCCAGCCGAGGATACAATTTCAGACGAGTAAGTCATTAGTTTTCATTAGTTGATATGTTATTTTATATAAACTTGCCAATTGCCAGCAAGGATTCAGAGTATTGAAATTTGAAATATGTCCTAATAAGCAAGTTTTAGTTACATGTAAATGTTGTTTTGGCTAAAGCAGGTATTTAATTTGTATGCTGTATGATATAAATATGATATGTAATATGATATAAAAATAATATGAATGTTTAGATTATATTTTAACTAGTGTTTATGCTGCCTCATTATCATAAACAAAGCTTGTGCTTGCAAATATGTGTTCAGGTTAAATTAGTAAAATGCACTTTGAATATGCCCATATTAGAAAATCAGCATATTATTATGACTTCTGAATGATCATGTGACACTGAAGACAAATTCAGCTTTGACCACAAATTGCATTTTACAATATATTTAAATAGAAAACTGTTCTTTTAAATTGTAAAAAGAGTTCAGAATATCTGAAATATTGTTTCTGTATTTTGCATCAAATAAATCCAGTCTTGGTGAGCAGAAGAGACTTCTTTTAACGGTAGTGTAGGTCTAAAATTAAGTAAAGTCTTTATGTAAAGAAAATATATAGTCTTATATATATATATATATATATATATATATTCTTTTAACTTCTCACATTCATTCTCTTTCTGTCACATTCCTCATTGATAGGCTCAGAGGTGTGGCCATTGTCTCTCAGGTGTGAATTTCCTAAATATTCATGATAGTTTCACGCCTCCTCGCAACACTATTACCTTTCAACACTAAATTGTCTCACAAAAGTTAAATTACTATATTGTTTTGTATGAATGAGTGATCAGGATGGTTTTCACATCATTTTGTAGCAAAAACTCTAGGCTACAAGATCCAGTTCTCAAAAGTCTTGCGGACAAATGTTTAGTATGTGTTATATGGCCTTATTTCAGTGACTTAAAATTTTAGTTTTTTCAAAAACCATGCATAAATGTTATTTTCTCAAAAATACAAACATGTACACACACGTTGCTCACATATTATTGTAGCCCAGTTTGTGTTAAATACAGTGTTATCAGACTTTAGCCATTAATATGTTTTTAAGCAACTGAAAAAAGCACAAATGTCAAGGCATATCAAAACTTCTCCAGAGCCCAAAATACCCTCAGACCCCAGAGGGTTAATGCAGCTGGTGGCCACACCAGATACTGACGGTTCATTTTGACCCCCCCTTTTTTTCAGGGACACACTATTTCATTTCTGTTAGTCACATGTCTGTGAAACTTTTTCAGTTTATGTAGTTGTTGAATCTTTTTATGTTCATACAAATATTTACACATGTTAAATTTGCTGAAAATAAAAGCAATTGAAAGTGAGTGGACGTTTATTTTTTTGCTGAGATTAGTTGCCATAATATAACCTCTGATTGCACACTGATAGGCTACCAAAACCCACCTAATCCTAAAGGGTCTTGGTATAATATAACAGACAGAGGCATGGAGCTCATATAAACATAGGTCTCATTTGAGTTAGAGTTGAGTGTATAAAATGATAGTCACCAATATAACTATAATAAAAACGGAAAACAGCTGTCTATCCCACTACACTTGGAATATAGTGCATAACTACTTTTATGGAGTATTAACATCATTTTTAAAGCTTCATCATTTTGAATTCACCCCATTCATTGTATTCACATGGGAAAACAACTGGTACAATTGTTAGAAATTTCCCCTTTTGTGTACAATATAAGAGAAAACATCGTACAGGTTTGGAAAGACATAAGGGTGAGTAAATGATGACAGAATTTTCAATTTTAGGTAAACTAATCCTTTAAAATATTTATTCAAATATGCTTTCTAATCAGGTGAGGTCATTAATAATCATTGTAATGCTGGTTCTGTTTCTGAAGCCTAAGATGGTAACTGTGGTGCTTATGTTAGTATATACTGCATTACTTTTTGATGTATGGAGAAACATTTAACATCAGGCAGGTTATAACATTAAAGAACAGAGAGGCACTAGCACTCACCCAAAGACATGTTCCAATTTGCCCTCTTCTCACTCTCTCTTGTTCTCCCTCTCATTCTTTTTCTTCCATGTCTTCTCTTTAATTTTTCCTCTCTTACTCCCCTTTTTGAAGCACCAGCTAAAGAAAGGGTTTGATGTGATACACACATGGTATTGTAGTGCCGCAGTAAATCAGGGTTCAAATGAGAGGCTTGACTGAGGAGGGAAAGTTATGAACATTTCTTTCTAACCCACCTGCAGGTAAAGTTAGGTCTAGCTAATGTTTGTGGCCAGTTTACTAATGTCAAATGTGCAGTTTCAAAAATATGTTCCTCACATTCTTTCATTCTCCTTCATTAAATATATATATATTTCTTTGACTTTCAGAGATTGTCAGTTGCCAGAAGTACTGTGTGAAATAAAGTTCTTTATTTGATTTCATTCTTATACAAAGAGCAGTACACAGATTTCAGACAGGCTCAGAAAAGAGGAGGAAAAATGCCAGGAATGATCCTCATACTCAGTGCGGCAGGTCTGTGCAAGGCATGCAGAACTGTTTGCTGGAACAAAACTGGTTGCGGGCTCTTGCCATTTCTCTTAACAAAGTGCTGATTAGTGTGTATAAAATCTGCACTATCTGTAGTTATAAAACTAGGGCTGTCGATTTAACGCGTTAATACAGTGCGATTAATTTTATTAAAAATAACGCCTTAAAAAAATTTATGCAATTAATCGCAATGCACCCGGATTGTAATAAGGAAGATTCCTGAGAAATGCAAGCTTGTAGTACCACCTGTTTACTCCAGAGGGCAGTAATTGGTAATGTGCAGTTTATACAGTGAAGAAGAAAAACAGACAGCACAAAACAAACATTCATTACGTCCTTGCATTCAAAACATTTGATGGGGCACAAATGCGAACTAAGAGATCTCATGATGTGTATTAAGCTATTAAACGTCTCGGTTACGTATGTAACCTCCATTCCCTGATGGACGGAATGAGACGTTGTGTCGAAGAAGCGACACTAGTGGTCCACTTCAAATCACGCCATGCGCTGAGCCGTGTACGTGTACTGCTGACACAGGAATGGGCAGGTATTTCACGTGCACAAGCGACCAACTGTGTTTCAGACTCGTACCCTTCCCCAATGCCCCAAAAAAGTCACTGGAATCCTTCTGGTTACCCTAGAGGGGAACAAGGCGACACTTGCCAACCTGGGAACGGGCCAAGCCTGGCTGGGCCTCTTTTCTCTCTATGTTTCTCGGCATAGAGCAAGAGCAGCCGGGGCCCTTACCGCATCGTGGGAAGGGGGTCTTGCCCAGTTTCCTATTATTTCAGGGGAAAAAGACCCTGCGGAGGCCACACCTGCCCGAAAGGGGATGTAAGTTGGCGAAATACATCACATGGCCTCTTCGGTCACATGTGGGGAAAATGGCATGGTGGTAGATCCAGCCTCGAGGAGGGGGGAGTTGCTATGACACGGCGGCCGGAGGGCTGCGAAGAACTGCCTAAGGGAGACGCGGGTGACCGTACCGCGGAAATACACACAGGAGGAGTCCGTGTAGGAGGCCTGACCTGTGGAGCACCTATTCCAGTACAGGTAGCCTGGGGTACCCGTAGTGGACTAGGTCGGCAAGTTCCTCCACTGAACTGCGGACCCAAGAGGGCTAGGGAGGAATCAACCAGGGACCTAGAGGGATCTCCTGGGAAAGAAGGTGCACTGTTTTACCTCGGCCGAGGGAAAGGGCGCTGGATGCAAGCAATTCACCCGGTCAGACCGTCGGCGTGTACTGAGTTCTACCGGCTCGGACCTGAGAAAACACGGGACGAGACTGACTCAAACCTGAGATTGTAAAATCTCGCAAAGGTGTTGGGTGTTGCCCAAACCGCTGCTCTACAAATGTCTGCTAGGGAGGTGCCCATAGCCAGTGCCCTCGAGGACGCAATACTCCTTGTTGACTGCGCTCGGACCCGCACGCGGGGGGGGGGGGGGGGGGGGGGTGAACGGCCTGGGTGCGAGAGGCCAGTAAGGTGGACCACCCAGTGGGGAAGCCTCTGTTTGGAGACAGTGATCCCTTTCTGCTGTCCCAAAGCAGACAAAGAGCTGCTCAGAGCACCTAAAGCTTATGAGTGCGGTCCAGATAGGCACTCAAGGCACATACTGGACACAGCAGTCACTTAGGATCACATGTGTGTCTGCCAGACCAAACTCCAGGCAAGTGTCGCTAACAGAGAATGCTTGCAGGTTCCCGACCCTCTTGATGGAAGCAAGCGCGATCAGCAGGGCCGTCTTTTTAGAGAGAGGGCCCTGAGCCAACTGATTCTAGCGGCTCGAATGGGGATCTCTGAAGACCGTTGAGGACCACCAAGAGATCCCAGGAGGGGAACAGGCCTGGCCGGGAGGGATTTACCTCCGGGCGCCTCTTAGGAACCTGATAATTAATAATAATTAATAATAATGCCTACCCAGAGACATGCCGTCTACTGGGTCGTGGTGAGCTGCGATAGCGGCAAAATACACCTTCAAGGTGGAAGGGGACAGCCTCCCCTCCAACCTTTCCTGTAGGAACAGAGCATTGACCTAACTGCGCACCTCTGTGGGTCTTCAGCCTGGGAAGAACACCAATTCGCGAACACGCCATTTCAGGGCGTAAAGTTGCCTGGCAGAGGGGGCTCTGGCCTGGTTGATCGTGGCTACGACCGTGGGTGGTAGACCAGCTAGATCTTCCGCGTCCCATCCAGGGGCCAGACGTGGAGGTTCCAGAGGTCTGGGTGCGGATGCCAAAGCGTGCCCCATCCCTGAGAAAGAAGGTCCTTCCTCAGGGGAATTCGCCAGGGAGGGGCTCTCGCGAGGAGTATGAGGTCCAAGGACCAGGCCCGGGTGGGCCAATAAGGAGCCACAAGGGTGACTTGTTCCTCGTCCTCCCTGACCTTGCACAGCACCTGTGCAAGAAGGCTCACTGTGGGAAATGCGCAGCCCTGCATGTCAGCTGTGTGCCAGTGTGTCTGCCCCGAGGGGAGCCTCTGTTTGGGCATACCAGAGCGGGCAGTGGGAGGTCTCTTGGGAGGCAAACAGGTCTACCTGGGACTTGCTGAACCGTTCCCAAATCAGCTGGACCGGCTGGGGGTGAAGCCTCCACTCTCCACGGGGCAAGCTTTATCATGTCAGCGCGTCCGCTATCACATTGAGGTTGCCGGGGATGTGAGTGGTGCGCAACGACTTGAGTCGCTGCTGACTCCAAAGGAGGAGACGACGGGCAAGTCGTGACATGTGGCGGGAGTGATTTATGTACGCCACCGCAGTGGTGCTGTCTGACCTGATCAGGATATGTTTGTCTCGAAGTAACGGGAGAAACTTCGGCAGGGCAAAGAAAACAGTCAACAACCCCAGGCAGTTGATGTGCCAGCGCAGCGAGGTCTCCTTTCCAACGGCCTGTTACTGCGTGCCCGTTGCACATGGTGCCCTAACCCAATCTGGAGGCGTCGGTCATGACAGAGACGCTTCGGGACTCCTGCTGCGAGGGTACTCCTGCCCGTAGAAAACAGAGGTCTGTCTAGGGATTGAGTGTTGGGCGGCAGGCGGGGGTGATCGTCACACGGTGCGTGCCGCGGCGCCATGCTCGTCTCGGGACTTGAGTCTGAAGCCAGTGCTGAAGCGGTCTCATATGCATCAACAAATATATATATTTGTTTATGCGATTAATCACGATTAATTAATCGGGACATCATGTAATTAATTAGATTAAAAATTTTAATAGATTGACAGCCCTAATAAAAACATATATAACATTTATAAAGTTGTACATTTTGGTTATATCATCATCTGTGGTGGAAAGAGTACTGCTTTTTACTTAAGTAAAAGTACTGCTACTGAAGAAATAATTCACTTGAGTACAAGTACTGAGAAATATTATGACTTTACTAAGTAAGAGTAAATAAGTAGTTTGCTGAAAAACAACTAAAGTAGTTATATTAATACTTATATAGAATTATATTATATATAGTATATGCACTTCCATTTTTAGAACACAAAGACATTTTAAATACTGCCAAAATCATTACAGTTTGAAATAATTATAATTTTAAGTGGTATTTATAAAAAAAATTCTTTACCCGTGATGGCAAACATATAATGTGTCACCTATTCCTTACAAAAGCATTCTAAAGTGTTAATTTGTTACTCAAGAAAGTTTTCTTATAATTAGATCAATTGAAAATGGTTGCGCTGCCATGTGGAAATCACCACACACTGATTTTTTCCCTCCATTTGCTGAGGTATCGAGTTCTTTCAATTTGCCTTACACTTGCAAGTCAAATTTCTTTTTTAAAAATAGGCAAAAGAAACAAATTTCTCAAAGTCTATTGTTTTAGAGAGAGATGAAGGCTATTCATGAATTCCTGTTTTGAAAAAAGAATCTCTAACCAGGATACAGAAGGAAGTGGACAGCCCAGATGCACAACAAAAAGACAAGTAAATCACAGTCTCTAGTTTGAGAAACAGACAGGTCTTAAACTTGCTGCTTCTAAATGCCAAATACCACAAACAGAAAATTTTAATAATGCAACATTTATTTAAATATAAATAGCCATTTGTAATATTCTAAATGTTTCTAAATCATCTGTAAACTACATATTGTGCATTGTGATGGAAACACATTCCTATTTCAGGTTTATTCTCATTCACATATCTCCAAGTATTATGGTTAGTAAGTTAATATACTGAACAAAACTAATATAATGCAATATTATAGAGGAAATTTATCCTCTATGATATTGCAGCAATTATTTAGATATGGAATAAGTTTATTAAGCAAACTGTTATCAACTTTATTATAAAATGATGCAAAAATAAACATAATCACAGTGTTTTTTGAGAGATATTATTGATTAAAACACTAAAAGTGATTGTTCTGTATATGTATTATTGTATTATATTTGTAATAATAAAGTCTTAATTAACATTATGGTTATTTAACATATTGAGATATTATTATTAAGTAAAATGTAGCATTTGGTTACATTATGTTTTGTGATTCCTCATACCTTCTTTATATAACATCCATCACTTGCGCACTTCTGGTGTCTAGCGGGTGAGGCTTTTCAGACAGATATAGAGCAGCACAGGACAGAGAAGTACAGTACAGCACAGTGAGCGAGAGTGTTACCCGCTAGGACAGTTTATTTTGAACAAGAGGGCAAATGGTTATGGAATTTAACATGGAAATACAATACTGAACTGATGCAGATTGATAGAAGCGTAGAGACTGCCTGTGCACGCGATGATGTGAGGAACCGGACGGCGGAAAAAATAAATAATGTTCAGTGAAAAGTCAAAAGAAGATCGCAATGTATGTAGTTGTAACTATATCAGATATTATTTATAAATCACGGGAACTCGTTGCATTTTTTGCCACCATATTTAGAATTTCGGGAATATTTTTGTTAATATTAATATTAATTTCCGACTGGGACAAGGAGGAGGTCGTGGCCAGGCCATGATGGAGCACTGAATCAGCTGATCAGCGGCAGAGCCAGATAAGGGGCAGCTGGAGACACCGGTTCCTGAGAGAGACACATGCTGCCATTGCACGTGTATCTGTGTCCTTATGTTTTATGTTATGTTATTTTAAGTTAATTTAAATCATTAAATGTATGTTTACTGTTCAGTTGGTTCCCGCCTCCTCCTTTATCTTCCTTTGCAGTTACAGTGGTGCCGAAACCAGTGAAGGAGGAGGGATGCACTGTCGTGGAGTCCTCAACACTGCCATTCACCAGGAGAACAGCTGTGGCTGTCTGCCTGGGGATGGAGGGGTCGCTGCCAGCAGCCGAGAGCTGGAGGAATCAAGGCCGTCTGATTTTGAAACCATGATTGACAATTTTATTGGCTGGTGATGCTTGGCACGCCACCTATTCTGATATCATTGTGGGTATATAAGCCGGAGCCCAGATCCACACCAGGATTTTCCTACTGAAGTGAAGGATAGCGTATCTGTCGTAAAGTCAGCCATGAAAAGTCTCATTCTCGTCTTTCAGGGTACCAAGGTTACATGAGTAACCAAGATATTCCTTTTCAAGAAGGTAACTTCGACACTGACGCTGCCTCAGAAGCTGTATACCATAATGCCGTAGAACTGATGTGCAGTGCCTACTTGCTATTGCAGGGTAGTCAAAAGCATTGCTGAAGCCAACCCTAAATATTGAGAAATAGGATGAAAAGTGGGAACAATAAACAAAAAGCTCGATACCAAGACAGATACACTAGTGGCCATGTCGGGTAGTGCTCTGATGACTCTGATGAACACATCTTCCTGGTTAAAAGGAAGGAAATAGAGTGATCGCTTGGCCAAGGGCTATGGCACAGTGTAACCAACAGTGTAGTGAAACACTGCATACATGCAAGTCTCAGTCACACCAGTGTGTATAGAGAGACCAAGTTTTTATTCTAATACTGATATTAACCAATTGGTCAACTCTCTTCTTCTGTGAATATCTGGAAAGAGAAGGAAGATACATTCTGATTACAACATTTTATAAAATTGTTAGGGTAAGGTTTTGCTGACTGGGCACCAACACACTCTTTGTCCAGTTGACCCTGAGTCCAAGCTGCTCCAAATGCATGAGCAACAGATCTCTGTGCTTGCAGGCCTGTGTCTATGATTGAGCTAGCAACAGCCAAACATCAATATATTTCAATACATGGATGCCACTCATCTTCAGCAGAGCCAGTGTCGTATCAACACATTTCGTGAATGTGTGAGATGCCAGGGACAACCCGAAGGCTAGGACCTTGAACTGGTATGCTGTCCCCTTGAAGGGGAATCTAAAAAATGACCTCTCATGAGACACAATCTGAACATGAAAGTATGCATCTTTCAGGTAGATTGATATAAACCAGTCCAGAGGGCAAACAGACAAAATCTTTCTCTGAGTCAACATTTTGAATAAAGACTTATTGAGTGTTAGATTTAGTTAGATAGAGTGATCCAATATGGGCAGTAACACACCACTCTATTTGGTGATCAGAACTCAGAAGCCAGTCTGTCCTTCACCTGTCGTACACTCTTTATCGCATCCTTGGTGAAGATAATCTGTACCTTTGACTGTAGAATTGTCCACCCTGCACCGGAAGTGTGGAGGAAACAACACTGTTGCATTATGGCAGCTACTTTCTGACCAGAAGCACATATCCAGTCTGGATTGTGCTCAGTACCAATCTGGAAACACCCGGAAAACTCTGCCATGCATTCAGATAGCAAATGTGTGTGACCACTGGGGTCTGAATCATTCTTGCCCTCAGGGGGCAGTCATTTAGGAAAACCAGGTTGGTTAAAGTGTAAAATTAGCCTGTTTTTATGAAGTTGTTTCTGCCTCGACCAACTGCAGCAAAATTGGGCATGGAGCCCACAAAAACGATCCGGCATATAGATGTGTCTATTAGCCAGTTATTCCTTCTTAGCTGATTGAAACCTTGTGGTGAACGCATCAATAGCATCACCAAAGAGCTGACACACCAGGAAATCAAGAAGGATGGCTTTGTCCCTGTCACTCAGATCTGAAAAATTTAGCCTGTTATGGTATTCCGCAGAAACCAGGCTACACATAGATGGAAAGTGGTCTTGGTAGTCCAGAGTGCCAAATTTGTGGTGCGAAGCAGCTCTTGGAGGGACTTGGGGTCTGGTCCATTCTCATCCATGTCCTTCAGCAGATCTACCTGGTAGGCCTACAACACCGCCACACCACCATGAACTGCTGAAGTGTAGTCCTTGCCCAATAAGGTGAATGTGTAGATTTACATGCCAGTGTAGGAGAGGAGGGGCATAAATAGTCTGCGACTGTCCCTTCGACTGGGGGAAGCTGTGTAAATCCTCTAAGCTCGGCACAGTCCAAGGATGTGAAGACTTCTGCACCTGAGAAAATTCCTCACCGAGTACATGTACATGTTTATATCTGTGTCTTCCGCTGAGCTCACTAGATGGAGGGGGGCCTACAGAAAGGCTGTTCCATATTATATAACGACCATTTCTATCCCCTAACCCAACCTCCAAACCTAACCCTCACAGGAACATTTTTGCAATTTTACATAAAAAAAAACATTGTTTATCATGTTTACTAAGCCATTTCCCTCGTGGGGACTGCTGGCTGGGCCCCACAAGGTAGGTGGTCTCAGGTTTTACTATCCTTGTGGGGACATTTGGAAATGTAGTATAAACATGTACACACACACACAAATGTTTGAGATGTGAAACCGTGCATAGGCAAACCGTACTGCTGATATTATTACATATTATATATAAGATGACAGGAGAGATGACAGCATCCACTCTCCTCCTTTAATTTCTGGTAATGTAATCAGTAGAGTCTTCACCTTTAAATTGCTTGGAGTTCAAATTTCTTCTGGTCTGTCATAGGACGCTCACATCAAGTATATTATAGCAAAGTCACGTCCAAGGATCTACTATCTTAGTGTTGCAAAGAGAGCGGGTCTCCCAGGAAATGTTTTAATGCAAATATATTAGATTTATATATGCCCAGTTCTTGAGTATGCCAGCCCAGTTTGAGGTGGACTGCCTAAAGGTCTAAATGTCTCTTAGAGAGAGTTCAAAAACGCTGTTGTCAATTAATAGGTATCACGACTTCTTTTCTCCCATCATGGAGAGAGAAGCGTGATGAGGCCACCAAACATACCCTCACAAACATACTCAAGGACAGTTCATCGCCATTGAATAGTTTCCTGCCTGTGGCCACAACATCCAATTATGCACTTCGTCAACATAGGGAATATATTGTGCCCAGGAGTAAAACTAATAGACATGGACATTCTTTTATTCCTCGTGCTCTAAAACGTTTTTATAAGTGACATATGCTGCTGCGCAAAGGCAAAAGGAACTTTGTTTTTGGTCGAAAATTAGTTATTTATATCTTTCAAGACCTCCTTTATCATGTGGATAAGTATCTTGAGTCAATTTCGTCATTTTTTTACGTCCTAACAGTAACTTCCAAAAGCCCAGGAGAAACCAAGGCAGAACCCTGTAACTCCAGTTACCGCTCTTTGCCTTTGTTTTGGAATGCTCAAATTGAATTAGGGTTCTCTGCCTTTGTTTAGCCGTGTGTCAAAATGAAGTTACTGTGCCTGGCATGGAGTTATGGTACTCTGCCTTTGTTTTTACATTAAAGTTTGTCGCGTTTAAATTACGGTGTAGTCTGTGTACTGTCACATACCTGTCATTGAAGCAATCTGACACACACAATACCTGAATAAATATTGTTGAGTGTTTTTACTATAGTGTCTATCCCTCTGGGGTTGCATCCTGCAGGAGTTTTTCCTCATAACAGTGGAAACAACTTAACATACTCCATCAAATTTGGGCATACAGATAAGTGTAAGACATCATCAGAAACTATAATGGGTCTACTTTTATTTGTGTGCACTCATAATAACAACAAAACCTTTTGCTTTTTTAAAATAAAGAAAATAAATATGGTGCGCTTTCAACAGTCTCTGGGTTTCGCAAGCATATTTCTGAAACACGTTAAAAAAAAAAGAACTGAAACTGCACGAATACTTATCACACAAACATGAAAAAATATTCTCCTGCAATGTAATCTATATGAAACTAAGCAATGTACAGTTTCTCCTGGCTCAGCTAATTGCTAATTGTAATCCCTAATTGTGATCACACCCACAGGCAGAGGGTGCTTTTCATACGGTAATGTGCTGAGGTGATCAATGCAAATGGTAAATGCCACTGAGGCAAGTTATTTATATATATATATGAGTAAGAACACCATGAAACAACAAGAAATTAACAGGATTCCAAGTTCACTTACTTGTACATGTGCATGGAAATCAACAAATACTGCAAAATATATGACAAAATGATGCTACCCAATTAAACCGCATGGCATAAGAGCAGAGCAGGGCTGGCCTTCCCACACAATGCTTCATTGGTTGCCGTGTGAGGGCCCAGCGGGACCAACCCTCCCACGCAGCACATCCACTGGCCACAGCGTGAGATATGAACTGGACTGGCCCTCCTGCACAACGCATCCACTGGCCACAATGCGAGGGCTGAGCGGACCAGTACTCCCACACTGCGCTGATGATATGTCTTGGTTATGTGGAACATAACACTGGTTCCTTGAGTGGGAAATAGATATTGCATATTTGCTATGGGACACCATCTGAGTGTCATGTGGTCTGAAATAATGGCAATTTATTGGCTGAGGACAATTAAGTGATGCCCCTATGGAGCTATGTCAATGGATCCATAAAGGCGCTCGCTTTCACATCATCAATTCAGATTTTCTGCAGGAAGGCACAAGCCTATGCAGCTGCTAGAGAGTATGGACAGCCACAGTATGTAGCCTCTTGTTCCCACTCAGGGAACCAGGGTTACATTTCATGTAACCGAGACGTTCTCTTTCATAGGAACTCGAACTGCGTATTCGCTATGGGAATGATATCAACTCAGCAAAACTGCTTTTATTTTCAGCAAACTTAACATGTGTAAATATTTGTATGAACATAAAAAGATTAAATAACTAAGACATAAACTGAACAAGTTTCACAGACATGTGACTAACAGAATTGGAATAATGTGTCCCTGAACAAAGTGGGGGTCAAAATCTAAAGTAACAGTCAGTATCTGGTGTGGCCACCAGCTGCATTAAGTACTGCAGTGCATCTTCTCCTTGTCACATGAATACAATAAATACATGTTCAAAAAAAATTATGTTACCCACATAATCATCATAATACAAACAAACACAACACAACGTGGATAATGTTTTGCCTTTATTGTATTTAGGCATAAATGATGATTGCCCTGAAATGTGTCTACAGCAGGGACGAGACCCTTGGTCATAGAGAGAGTGGCTGAATTCAGGAGGCGGTGTTTTAATGCTCGCTCCCCAGCAAGCTGTGGGGGAAAACTGAACCATACTTTGTTGTTGGATGTTCGAACCATGTACAACATCAAACTCATCCTGATACTGAAGGGCAAAGAGGAGAGAAACAGATATGTTTATACAGTCCAATTTCATTCACTGAGTGGGGGCTCATCCTTCGATACAGAGCAAGCACATCAGGCTTGTGTGTAGACCTATTTATAATGTACATTGAGTTATATTACGCATGCCCCAAGACCATTGGTCATGGAGGCAGAAGCAAAACTCAAGCTGAAAATATTTGATGCTTGTTCACCACCATAAATTACAGGGGGAACTGAGCTAAATTGGTGTACTGAAAAACAGATTAGACACTAATCTGGTCCTGCCATATAATGCAGGAACAACGTGTAGTACTCGGATAGCACATAACACCCTCGTGACCAAATAGTTCCACAGTGCGAGCCTCTGAGGGAAACGAGGGAAAGTCCATATTAACTTAAAAGGCATTCCTTAACGCAATGCGCTTAGTTGGTCTGCAAAACCATTGTGTGTAGATCCAACAGCTGACTGAAAAGAGCAACATCCATGCTGCCACCGAAAAATCAAGTAGAGATAGGAGTGCACATCTCTTGTCTTGCCAGAAGCCTGCGTGGTCCACGAGCGGGTGAAATAAAAAACAAGTTAAAATACCTTGCATCTAATAGAATACCGAAAGAATAAGGGCACTGACAAAGCACTCCACTCTTTAGTTTGCCATCACTCCATTGGGGAATATTCTTTATTCCAGCCCATCATTCTGCGGCCAGGCTCACCAGTCATGCATGATTCCCTCTGTTGCAAGCAGTTAGCTTCAAACAGGGAGGGGAGAGATTTTGCCTTATTCATGTGCATTTTCCCTGAATGACACAGAAAAAGACAAAAGGGCCAATTTGTTCCCTTCCAATGATAAATTCTCTCATACAGCGTTTTTTAATAGCGATGGCTCAAGACGTGCATGGTATCTCTTTTGCATGCTTTATATGTCAGAAAATGCCCGCAAAACGAGGCCTCAGAGCATGTCCGACGAGACTCACCCTTTCGCTCAGGGAGGCGACAAACATGAGGAAGAATACGATGTCTGTTCGCACTCCAATCCTCTCAGACACAAAGCCAAGGAGGCTATGGAACTTTAACAAGTGGAGATAACGCCTCGTGGTGAGAAATTGTGAGCATCAAAAAGCACTGCTGTCCCCATCGGACCCTTGAAATGTTTGGAAAAACCCAATTAAAATTGCTCTGAAATTTACGCTGTATAAACAACGTCCTTATGTTTTCACCACTCAAAATTGAGAATTAATAATCCTTGCTTTGACTTGATTCGCTAGAAAAAAACACAGGCTTAGACAAAATCAGGCACTGAAGAACAGAAAATCTGACTCGATGGCACGAAAGTGAGTGCCTTTATGGAGCCTGTGACGTAGCTCCCTAGGGGTGTCGCTTAAGCACCATCAGCCAATAAGTTGAAGTGATTGTATAAGGGCTTCAGACCATTTGACACTCAGATGGTGTACCACAGCAAATACGTAGCTCGAGTTCCTACGAAAGGGAACTGCTCTGCGCACACACCGTGCAGTCCCATGGTAAACACAGTGCGAGATTTGAAAACATTAAAGGCTCTGTGCAAGTTTCTTTGAAACCAGAGTAAACAGATTCTAAACAGCAGTGAGGTAAACAGGAAAACACTTAATACATTATTTTCAATCACTACGCTTTTCACCCATCCTGCCCAACCGCAAACCTTCCACCATGGGCCATGCCCATCTGCTCGCCGAGGGCGTCCTCCTGCGGCTAAGAAACAACTGCTCCGCCTCAAACCGGGCTCAGCTCTCAGCCCCCACGTCGAGCACCCTGCAGGAAGCAGACACCCCCCGTCTCACGGACCCCCTCGAGGACCCGGAAGGCTCCCAGGTGCTCCTGAGACGGACGACCCAGAGACCAAGATGTTAGCTCCGGAGCTGGTAAGCAGACCACTCCGTCCCCCGGTGGAGGGCCGAGAGGAGAATCTTTTGTTGAATTTATTTCATTTGTTGCCCACATTCTCATTAACAGAGCTATTTCCTTTGTCTCTGGGTCACCAGGCCCGCAAATGCCGTTCTCACGGCACTCTGCCACAAGATCTTTACAGTCCCGGCATGCTGGACGCGGACCCCCTGCGTTCAGCCCCACAACTGTCCCCCTGACTGGCTGGTTCTGATGAGTATAGAGGACGCCTACACAGGACCTCCTCCTCAGTCACTAAACCGCCCCCTGCCAGGTGTGTGGAGCAAAATAAGTGCTTCGAGTCTTTTCTCAGCACTAGACCCTCGGGACGCGTCTTTGCCTCCCGAATCCGTATTACCTACTCCGTCCCGCTGCGAAGCCCCACCGGGTGTCAAAAATAACCGTCCCCTTGGTGCCCCTAACACGGAGCTTGGATGCGTAGCTTTCACTTCCCAACCCGTCACACTGGCTGGCCCGGACCATTCTACTCGGTTATGCAATTCAGTTTGCCAGGCCCCCGCAAAGACGTGATAGAGCCTGTCCCTCCAACCGAAATGAAGATGGGTTTCTACAGCCCTTACTTCATTGTACCCAAGAAAGGTGGCGGCTTACGACCGATCTTGGACCTGCGAGTTTTCAACCAGGCTTTGCTCAAACTCCCGTTCAAAATGCTCACGCAAAAACACATCTTATCTTGCATCCGGCATCTAGATTGGTCGCAGTGGTAGACCTGAAGGACGCGTACTTCCACCTCTCAATTCTACCTTGACAACGACCACTTCTTCAGCTCGCCTTCGACGGCCAGGCATGTCAGTACACTGTCCTCCCCTTCGGCATGTCTCTGTCCCCTCGCGTCTTCACGAAATTTGCAGAGGCAGCTCTTGCCCTGCTCCGAGAAGCCGGCATTCGCATACTCCATTACCTTGACGACTGGCTTATTCTGGCCCACTCGCGAGAGTTACTAAGCACTCACAGAGACCCAGTGCTCAGGCACCTCAGTCACCTGGGGCTTCAGGTCAACTGGGAAAAGAGCAAGCTCGCTCCGGTTCAGAGCATCTCTTTTCTCGGCGTGGAGTTAGACAGTCTCAATGTGAGCACTCCTCACCGAACGAGCGTGCACAGTCGGTGCTGAGATGCCTCGCCTCTTTCAGGCTAGGCACAACGGTCCCTTTAAAGCCTTTCCAGAAGCTGCTGGGGCATATGGCATCCTACGCGGTGGCCACGCCACTGGGGTAGATGCATATGAGACCGCTTCAGCACTGGCCCCAGACTCGAGTCATGAGACGAGCATGGCGCCACGGCACGCACTGTGTGACCATCAGCCCCACCTGCCGCTAAACGTCAAAACCCTGGACAGACCTCCGCCTTCTGCGGACAAGGGTCATGCATGTCTCCCGACGTGTCCTGGCCATGACCGACGCCTCCAAGTTGGGTTCAGGTGCCGTGTGCAATGGAAGGCAACCGAAGGCCATTGGAAAGGGTTCCCGCTGAGCAGGTACATCAATGGCCTAGAGTTGCTGACTGTTTTTTCTGCCCTGTGGAAGTTTCTCTTTAGTTCGAGACAAACATGTCCTAGTCAGGTCAGACAGCACCACCACGGTAGCATACATAAATCGGCAAGGCGGCATGCGCTCCCGCCACATGTCACGACTCGCCCGTCGTCTCCTCCTTTGGAGCCAGGAGCGACTCAAGTCCACTCACATCCCCGGCAACCTCAATGTGATAGCAGACATGCTGTCACGACAACACTTGCCCAGTGGAGAGTGGAAGCTTCAACCCCAGTTGATCCAGCTGACTTGGGAACGGTTCGGCAAGGCCCAGGTAGACTTGCTTGCCTCCCGAGAGGCCTCCCACTCCCCGCTCTGATATGCCTGAACAGAGGCTCCACTCGGGGCATACGCACTGGCACACAGCTGGGCTGCGCAAGTACGCATTTCCCCCAGCGAGCCTTCTTGCACAGGTGCTGTGCAAGGTCAGGGAGGACGAGGAACAAGTCACCCTAGTGGCTACCTATTGGCCCACCCGGGTCTGGCTCTCGGACCTCGTACTCCTCACGATAGCCCCTCCCTGGCGAATTCCCCTTAGGAAAGACCTTCTTTCTCAGGGACGGGGCACGCTCTGGCTTCCGCACCCAGACCTTGGGAAACTCCACGTCTGGCCCCTGGACGGGATGCGGAAGATCTAGCTGATCTACCACCTGCCATCGTAGACACGATCAACCAAGCCAGAGCCCCCTCTACCAGGCAACTTTACGCTCTGAAGTGGCGGTTGTTCGCAAACTGGTGCTCTTCCCGGGCTGAAGACCCACAGAGGTGCACAGTTTGGTCAGTGTTGTTATTTCTGCAGGAGAGGTGGAGGGGAGGCTGTCCCCTTCCACCCTGAAGGTGTATGTCACCGCTATCGCAGCCCACCACAACGCAGTAGATGGCAAGTCTTTGGGTAAGCATGACTTAATCGTCAGGTTCCTAAGAGGTGCCCGGAGGTTGAATCCCCCCCGGCCAAGCCTGTTCCCCTCCTGGGGCCTCCAGAGACCTCCCTTCGAGCCACTAGAATCAGCTGGATTCAGAGCCTTCTCTCTAAAGAAGGCCCTGCTGACTGCGCTCGCCTCCATCAAGAGGTTCGGGGACCTGCAAGCGTTCTCTGTCAGCAACACTTGCCTGGAGTTCGGTCCGGCAGACACATATGTGATCCTAAGACCGCGACCGGCTATGTGCCCAAGGCTCCTACTACGCTAAGACCATGTTGTGAACCTGCAAGCGAAGATGCCCCGGGAGGAGGCAGGCCCAGCACTTCGTTGCTGTGTCCGGTACATACTTTTCATACCTACTTGGACCGCACGCAGAGCTCTAGATCTGAGCTGCTCTTTGTCTGCCTTGGTGGACAGCGGAAAGGGAATGCTGTCTCCAAACAGAGGCCTTCCTACTGGGTAGTTGACCCAGTACATTGGCTTATCACACCCAGGCCGTGCCCCTCCCCTTACGTGTCTGAGCACACTCGACAAGGAGTGTTGCGTCCTCACGGGCACTGGCCAGAGGCATCTCCCTGGCAGACATATGCAGAGCAGCGGGATGGGCAACAACTAAAACCCTTGCGAGATTTTACAATCCCAGGATAGAGTCAGTTTCGTCCCGTGTTTTCTCAGATCCGAGCAGGTAGAACTCGGTAACACGCTGATAGATTGATCGGGTGGACCGCTTGCGCCTAGCGCCCTTTCCCTCGGCCAAGGTAAAATTGTGCGCTTTTTTCTCCCAGGAGATCCCACTCATTCGGATCCCTGGATGACTCCTCCCCAGCCCTGTGGGTCCGCAGTTCAGCAGAGGAATTCTCCGACCCAATCCACTGCGGGTACTTAATCTACCCTGTACTGGAATAGGTGCTCCACAGGTCAGGACTCCTACGTGGACTCCCCCTGTGTTTATCGTCCGCGGTACGGTCCCCTTACGAAGTGGACCCGCGTCTCCCTTAGGCAGTCCCAGCTGCCCTCCGGTTGCCATGTTGTAGCAACTCCCTCCTCTTTGAGGCTGGATCTATCACTGCACCACTTTCCACATGTCGCCTAAAAACCCATGTGATGTATTCGCCACCTTTACCTCCCCTTTCGGGCAGGTGTGTCCTTTGCAGGGTCTTTTCCCCTTGAAAGAATAGGAAACTGGGTAAGACCCTCTTCCCTCGATGCGTGTAAGGGCCCCGGCTGTTCTTGCTCTATGCAGAGAAACATAGAGAGAAAAGAGGCCCAGCCAGGCTTGGCCCGTTCCCAGGTTGGCAAGCGTCACCTTGCTCCCCTGCCTATGCTAACCAGAAGGATCCCGATTACTTTTTTGGGGCATTGGGGAAGGGTACGTGCAGTCTGACACAGCTGGTCACATTTGCACGTAGAATACCTACCCGCTGTCAGCAGAACGCGTACATGGCTCAGCGTATGGCGTGATTTAAATTGGACCCCTTGTGTCACTTCTTCGACACAACGTCGAAGTGAGCAACAGATGGGAAACGTCTAGGTTACGGATGTACCCTCCGTTCCCTGATGAAGGGAACGAGACATTGTGTCCTTCTGGCCACGTTGCCGAGCCGAGCCACTGTAGTGGCCAGACCATTTCTGGCTCATAAAAATCCTGAATGAACTCAACGTATTTCCCTGCTTTTATACCCGTATGTCCGGGGGCGGGGTATGCAAATACTGTCTGCCAACTTCTCATTGGCCTTTTTTCATAGATCAGAGGCATATTCGGCACTCAAGAGAGACGCCTAGTGTCACTTCTTCGACACAACGTCTCGTTCCCTCCATCAGGGAACGGAGGTTACATCCGTAACCTAGACGTTAGTAATACTAACTGTAGAAACCATGGTGTTTTGGCAGAAGTATTTGATGTTACTTTAATTGTAATTAAACTAAATATTGTATATTAGGGAAATATGTAATTTTTATGGCAGTTTTTTTATTGTCTCTACATGGATATTGTTATACTATTGTTAACATGAATACTGTAATAAGGAGCGTGGTTTTACCTACCATCACCATGCTCTTACTAATACCACAGTTAAATTCTGGATACTATGAAAGAACTGTGGTAAATTATCATAAGGGCAAGACCAAAGGATAATTTGATCTGTGTAAATATATCCAGGGGTTCAGTTTTAATTAACTTTAATGGAACAAGTTAATTCAATAATTAAGATCCTGATGAAAGCGAAATATCAGTTAAGAAGTCCAACTATCATAGCTTTGCATAGATTACTGTTGACAGATTTTATTGTTGTAAATTCACATCTGCCTCCCAATCCGATTAAACAGTATTAATATTGAGAACTGCATTTGCAAAATAATAATAATATCACTATATACAATATTACACCCCCCCCCCCCACATTCATTGATACCCTGTTGTAATGTTGCTGCTGTCAGTGTTGACATTGATGAAGAGGAACCCAACTGCAATTTACTTAAGTGATCTCCAAAATGTGAATCTAATCCATAACAAAAATAAACATGAACTTTACATGGCATGACTAGACTATGAACCAACATTACATCAACACTCACATTCAATACTTGACAAAGGGCAATGGAAAACATGAGGGTGAACATAAACCAATGAACAAACAGAACTCTAAACAAGATAATCAACCAATAAACCAATGAAAACAAGACACATGATCATGGAGGGAAAACAGTACATCACATGACCAGGAACACATGACAAGAAACAGGAACTAAACTTTTCAAAATAAAAGACATGAAAGACATGAACACATACATTAAACATTACAGATGTGTAGGTGTGATAAATATTTGGTCAATAAAAATAAAGGCTTAATGCTGTAGTACAGTACTTCCAGAAGAGGAAGTAAACTCTTGCAAAACTTAACTGAATAAATGTGGTTTTGCCTCCACTAAGTGATAAGTTATTGCACACTTACCATTGCCCATTAAAACCAGCAGCTGGGTCATTCTTGGGATTGAGTAATATTTCAGCCCCCCAAACTTTTTAAAATGCGATTCACTAAAATAAAATATTGCAAACTTTTTACAAGATGTTGATGTGACCATTAAAATAATACAAAAATATGTTGTCTTTCTTACTGCCAAGCATTTTACCACCCTGATGCACTTCACTGAATTTGTAGCTAGTAAATAATTAATAAAATGTGCACACTGTCTATAATTTTTGTCATTAATGAAAACATTTGTGTTCCTTTGCTGATAAAAATATTAGGAAAAAAATAAATGATGATTATCATATAATCAGACTATTAAATTTTGTCCCTCAGTCTGAACTCAACTCTGTCACACTAACCATTTTCAGCCTATACAAATTTTGGCTCCACCCATCAGGATAGCTTTCTTCAACAGGGTGGTGTAGAAGATTTTGAAGTGTATATTGTCAGGTGGGTATCTTCAAGCTCAACGTCTCAACCCTGTCACATGAAATAAAGAATAAATCAATACTTTTCACACACACACACACACACACACACACACAGATCTGAAGGCGTATGATTTGAAATGTTTGAAATTCGTTTTGTAGACAAAAATACAATTGTTCCACCATATTAATTTCATTATAAAACTAAAATGTAATAATACATATTCAACGTTTTTGAAATTGATGACTTGTACCAAATAAAGAAACGCAGCCAATAAGTGCCCAACATAGATGGGAACTCCTATACCATTTAAATGCATCCCAGGGTGATATCTGAAGAAGTCAGTTGAGAAAATGTGAAGAGTACATGTATGCAAATTCTAGGCAAAGGGTGACTACTAAAATATATGCTATATACAATGCTAAAATATAATTGTAACGTTTGGTGCCCAATGAGTCTAGAGGAGATGCAGGAGTAGGAACTTTAAATCCTTTAAATCACATAAACAGGAGTGGAACAGATTAAAGGCTCAACAATACAATTGTAACACTACAAACATCAGACTTCAAACATAACAATTCAAGGACTGACAGCTACTAAACAAAACTAGAGGGAGGATAAATAGATAGACAGACACACAAACACACACTTGGAAACTTAATGAGGGAATGGCATACAGGTGAGGATAAGTGATTAGGGCAGTGGATACTGGGAAATGTAGTGCAGGAGAAAGCCATTAACCCCCTCTCCTATAAAGGGAGACTACTGGCCGTGGAATATTCTGGGGGCAGAGCCATTGAAGGTGGAGCTGTGGAAGGTGGAGCATTGAGAGGCTCAAGGGGCAGAGCCGTGGAAGAGTCCGAGGGAGGACCAAAGGGAGGTGGAGCCAATGGAGACTTAAGGAGAGGAGCTGAATGGCGGAGCCGTGGAAGCTGGTGGTGAAGACGAGAGAGACTCGGGGATGTCCTCCGTGGTCATGAGCACTGGCAGAGACTGGGGAGAAGGTGCCCCCTTCCTTCTCTCGGTTGAGGCTACAGGCACTGGGATGGTCGAGGCTACAGGCGCTGGGACGGTCGAGGCTACAGGCACTGGCGTGGGCTCTTTGGCCATGGCAGGCGCGGGCTCTTTGACCGTGGTTGCTACCGCTGGTTGTGGAAGGGAATCAACCACCGGAAACAGGATAGGATGAGACCGAGGGCGAGGAAGGAGTCGAGGAAGCAGGGGCCGAGGAAGGCTTGGAGTTACCGCCATAACCTTAAAGGTGAGAAGAGAAAACTGGGAGAGGAGTTATTTTTTAGGAGGAGGGTAGATGGAGGATCAGAGAAGCGGCAACATATTCCACCAGGGAGAGATTCCCCACCTCAGGAAGTGCTGTTGTATGGTAAAAGTTTAACCCCATAACGTACTTATCAGAGAAATCTGTAGTAGCAGCGAGGCAAAGGAAGCAGGTTGAATGTTCCAGTAGGGGAAGATCCTGCCCGAAAAGTTCCAGGAATAAAGCTGTTGGCTCCATGCTCAAGTGGGTATGGATAAGTGAATCCATATTCTTTTTGGTTTTGGGTCAGTCCTTCTGTAACGATTGGTGTCCTGGAGTCAAGAGGAAGAGAGGAGATGCAGGAGTAGGAACTTTAAATCCTTTAATAACCTGCACTGGAGTGGAACATACGCAAGGCTCAACAATACAATACAATACAATACAATACAATACAATTGGAACACTACAACCATCAGACTCCAAACATAACAATTCAAGGACTGACAACTACTAAACAAAACTAGAGGGTATATATACACTTGGAAACTTAATGAGGGTATGGCATACAGGTTTTTACATTGATTTATTTTGGAAATGTACTTAGTCAGAACATAATTCACATTGTTCAATTTATGTTATTCCACAGTTTTGATTACTTTACTATTATTCTAAAATGTGAAAAAAATTATAATAAAAACAATTATAATAAAGAATGAGATAGTGTTTCAGAACTTTTGACCAGTAGTGTGTGTATATATATATATATATATATATATATATATATATATATACATACACACACACACACACACACACACTGGCAGCCGAAAGTTTGGAATAATGTGCAGATTTTGCTCTTATGGAAAATTGGTACTTTTATTCACCAAAGTGGCATTCAACTGATCACAATGTATAGTCAAGACGTTAATAATGTGAAAAATTACTATTACAATTAGATTTTTTTTTCAGAACTTATTAAAATACTTGAAAGAGTTATCATCAAAAAAATCCTCCACATGCAGCAAAGACAGCTTTGCAAATCCTTGATATTCTAGCTGTGAGTTTGTCCAGATACTCATTTCATGACATTTCACCCCTCACTTCCTGTAGCACTTGCCATAGATGTGCCTGTCTTGTTGGGCACTTCTCACGCACCTTACAGTCTAGCTGATACCACAAAATCTCAATGGGGTTAAGATCTATAACATTCTTTTCCAATTATCTGTTGTCCACTGTCTGTGTTTCTTTGCCCACTCTATCCTTTTCTTTTTGTTTCAAAAGTGGCTTTTTCTGTGCAATTCTTCAAGACTTCTCATTGCTGTTGTACATGAAACTGGCGTTGAGCGGGTTGAATTCAATGCAGCTGTCAGCTGAGGACATGTGAGGTGTATATTTCTCAAACTAGAGACTCTGATGTACTTATCCTCTTGTTTAGTCTTACATCTTGCCTTCCACATCTCTGATTTTTTTAGTACCACAGTAGCAATTTAGCATGATCACTCAAGGATAAGGTGTTGGAGTGATGGCTGCTGGAAATGGGTTGTGTCTAGATTTTATTAAAAATGACTTTTTTCAAATAGCGATGGTGCTGTTTTTTTGTCCTGACTATTCTTTGTGATCAGTTGAATGACCCTTTGGTGAATGAAATTACCCATTTCTTTTCAAAACAGCAAAATCTGTACATTATTCCAAACTTTTGGCTGCCAGTATATATATATATATATATATATATATATATATATACACACTCACCTAAAGGATTATTAGGAACACCTGTTCAATTTCTCATTAATGCAATTATCTAATCAACCAATCACATGGCAGTTGCTTCAATGCATTTAGGGGTGTGGTCCTGGTCAAGACAATCTCCTGAACTCCAAACTGAATGTCAGAATGGGAAAGAAAGGTGATTTAAGCAATTTTGAGCGTGGCATGGTTGTTGGTGCCAGACAGGCCGGTCTGAGTATTTCACAATCTGCTCAGTTACTGGGATTTTCACGCACAACCATTTCTAGGGTTTACAAAGAATGGTGTGAAAAGGGAAAAACATCCAGTATGCGGCAGTCCTGTGGGTGAAAATTCCTTGTTGATGCTAGAGGTCAGAGGAGAATGGGCCGACTGATTCAAGCTGATAGAAGAGCAACTTTGACTGAAATAACCACTCGTTACAACCGAGGTATGCAGCAAAGCATTTGTGAAGCCACAACACGCCCAACCTTGAGGTGGATGGGCTACAACAGCAGAAGACCCCACCGGGTACCACTCATCTCCACTACAAATAGGAAAAAGAGGCTACAATTTGCAATAGCTCACCAAAATTGGACAGTTGAAGACTGGAAAAATGTTGCCTGGTCTGATGAGTCTCGATTTCTGTTGAGACATTCAGATGGTAGAGTCAGAATTTGGCGTAAACAGAATGAGAACATGGATCCATCATGCCTTGTTACCACTGTGCAGGCTGGTGGTGGTGGTATAATGGTGTGGGGGATGTTTTCTTGGCACACTTTAGGCCCCTTAGTGCCAATTGGGCATCGTTTAAATGCCACGGCCTACCTGAGCATTGTTTCTGACCATGTCCATCCCTTTATGGCCACCATGTACCCATCCTCTGATGGCTACTTCCAGCAGGATAATGCACCATGTCACAAAGCTTGAATCATTTCAAATTGGTTTCTTGAACATGACAATGAGTTCACTGTACTAAAATGGCCCCCACAGTCACCAGATCTCAACCCAATAGAGCATCTTTGGGATGTGGTGGAACGGGAGCTTCGTGCCCTGGATGTGCATCCCACAAATCTCCATCAACTGCAAGATGCTATCCTATCAATATGGGCCAACATTTCTAAAGAATGCTTTCAGCACCTTGTTGAATCAATGCCACGTAGAATTAAGGCAGTTCTGAAGGCGAAAGGGGGTCAAACACAGTATTAGTATGGTGTTCCTAATAATCCTTTAGGTGAGTGTATATATATATATATATATATATATATATATATATATATATATATATATATATATATATATATATTCAGCCCCCTTCATTTTTTTCACATTTTATTATGTTGTAGCCTTATGCTAAAATGTTTTTTGATAACTTTGCAAACTTCTTAAAAATAAAAAACTGAGTGTTTGACTCGGGGGGTGTTTCACTTAGCGGTATTTATTGGTAATGTATCACAACATAAAATGCAATAAAAATGACTACAGAATTTATTAACAAAAGATTCTTCATACATGAAAAGGACGTCTTCTCTGATAAACCTTTTTCAAAAGATTATTTCTTAAATTATCCTTACAGGCAGCACCAAACCACATCAGTCCTGATAGATTTCCTTAAGCCTCTAATAAACTAATAATATATCGATGACACTTTATACTTCCATTTGCCATTATCAAAGATATACTGTAGGTAGGCTTAATTCTTAACAGATTAGCAGCTAGTAGTAAGTACATCAACATATAAATCTTTCAAATCAAACTTTCATGACATTCATAACTATATTAATGTATTTTCAACTTATCTGTCTTTTAAGCTTTCATGAAAGTTAAGTTACTATGTTAATATATTGTATATGGCATAAACTACCACAAAGCAATTCTGCATCTGTACATACATTTTTTATTTTTTTTCTATGAAAATATGTCCCAGACAAGTGGTTCCCAACAGTTTTACCTTGAAACCCCCTCTACTTAAAGATAAGTCTACACATACAGTATATCACCGCCATGGATGCACACTCTCTTTCCTCGTGCTCTGAGTGCTATCAGCACTATCATCGAGAAATACGAAATTCTGATTATAATACAATTGTTTTTGCGAAGGTGCATTACCATGGATTTTGCATAACTGATACTTGATACATTTCTAGCTATTGAAATTTCTATTACACATTGACGCAGAGCCATGTAGCTGCTTGATGGTTTAGTTATAAAGCATCAACAAGGTATGCCAATTTAAGAGGTTTTTACAGTCTTGCAGGGTGTGGTTTTGATGTTATAGAATTTTCACGACCATTGAAGATCCAAGAAAAAGAAACCCAATAGCACTTGTCCACGTGACAGCAAGTGTACCTGTGTTAGAATCAGAAAACTGTAAATTTGGCACACCTCATCCTCACACAGTTGTGCAAAGAGGCTATGATTGGTAGATGATATTTCATGATTTTTTCTTTTGTTACTTTTGAGATTTTGACTCATGTTGAGTTAGACGAAGATGCTCATCTATGTTGTTTACTGTTAATCGCACATATTATGGATTCGCACATTTTAATTTGATTTAAATTTCTCAGAATCTTGCGTGTGATTAATCCGTCATTATTCAAAACACTGTCCATAATTTTGACACATAAACAATAAGCAAGAAACTCCACTTAAACAATCTTTTCATGGTATATCTCTCCCTTAGTCTCTACGTGTGCATGAAAGAAAGAGAGTGAGGTAAAGGACATCGCTCACAGCCATGTGAGAGTGAAAAAAGGCACTTTTAATGTAACAATAATAAAACACCTCTTTTAAAAGTATTTGGTATATGAGGGAAGATACATTAGGGAGTTTTTGTTCTGATGATAGTCTGCAATAAAAAAGTCCATAACTCTGGGCATTAGACCATAATTTTCTGCATTCACATGCAGTAATTTTCACTCCTTAAGAGGGGTCCTGGCCCTAGCCCCCCTCAATTCGAGCACTGATTCAGACCCTTAACTCAGTACTTAATTGAAGCACCTTTTGTAGTGATTGCAGTCTCAAGTCTTTTTGGGCATGATGCAACAAGCTTTGCAAACCTAGATATGGGGATTTTCTGACATTCTTCTCAACAGATCCTCTCAAACTCTGTCAGGATGGATGGGGACTGTCGGAGGAAAGCCATTTTCAGATCCCTCCAGAGAAGTTCAATTGGGTTCATGTCCAGGCTCTGACTGGGCCACTCAAAGATATTCACAGAGTTGTCCATAAGCCCATCTTGTGTTGTTTTGGCTGTGTGCTTAGGGTCATTGTTCTGTCATTGAACCTTCGGCCCAGTCTGAGGTCCTGAGCGCTCTGGACCAGCGTTAAGCTTTCCTTGAACCCTGACCAGTACCCCAGTCCCTGCCACTGGAAAACACCCCCACAGCATGATGCTACCACCACCATGATTCACCGTTGGGATGGTATTGTGCAGGTGATGAGCGGTGCCTGGTTTCCCCCAGACATCGTGCTTGGAATTGAGGCCAAACATTTTAATCTTCATTTCATCAGACAAGAGAATTCTCACAATTTTAGAGTCTTTTAGGTGATTTTTTGTGTCTTGTACTAAGGAGAGGTTTCTGCCTGGCGACTCTGCAATAATACCAAGATTGGTGGCATTGTGTTGCAGTGATGGTTGTCCTTCTGCAAGTTTCACCCATCTCCACACAAGAAACTGTGGTCATTTTGAATTGGATGTCCTGAATCAGATCCAATACCATGCTTATATACTTGTACTCATAAAAATGCTCAGATACCATAAAACCCATACCATCTAATGAATAGCAAACATTCAGCACACAAATCATGTTTTGTTCTAGTTAGTTAATTTAACAGCAAAAGCTGCGATTTAATGTGATTAAAATATATAGTTTGCATGTGCAAACTAGTCTTGTGAATGTGTAGAGACAATGTTCTGCAGGCATAAAGATACAAAGTGCTAATACCTTTTAGAGATACTTGTCTCATACATGGAAAACACCATCATGAGCATCACACTCTCTGTTTATAGCAGATGACAGCAGGCAAAGTGCTAATTCACTTTTTAGCATGCACATCCAGACTATGTGTTTATTTATTTAAGTAGTAGCCTTTTGCGGTTTAATAAACACTTTGAGTAACGTAGTGACTGCTTTTTCCGGAAAGGTAAGCTACCACCATAACATTGGAGCTCCTTGGACATAACAATGCATAACAACACAGACACACTAAAAGTGCTGCATAACAGCATCACAGTTGTTAGATAGTGCTTAAGTATGTAGGAAATTTGGTTGATGTACACTACCGTTCAAAAGTTTGGGGTCACCCAAACAATTTTGTGTTTTCCTGAAAAGTCACACTTATTCACCACCATACGTTGTGAAATGAATAGAAAATAGAGTCAAGACATTGACAAGGTTAGAAATAATGATTTGTATTTGAAATAAGATTTTTTTTACATCAAACTTTGCTTTCGTCAAAGAATCCTCCATTTGCAGCAATTACAGCATTGCAGACCTTTGGCATTCTAGCTGTTAATTTGTTGAGGTAATCTGGAGAAATTGCACCCCACGCTTCCAGAAGCAGCTCCCACAAGTTGGATTGGTTGGATGGGCACTTCTTGCGTACCATACGGTCAAGCTGCTCCCACAACAGCTCAATGGGGTTCAGATCTGGTGACTGCGCTGGCCACTCCATTACCGATAGAATACCAGCTGCCTGCTTCTGCTCTAAATAGTTCTTGCACAATTTGGAGGTGTGTTTAGGGTCATTGTCCTGTTGTAGGATGAAATTGGCTCCAATCAAGCGCTGTCCACTGGGTATGGCATGGCGTTGCAAAATGGAGTGATAGCCTTCCTTATTCAGAATCCCTTTTACCCTGTACAAATCTCCCACCTTACCAGCACCAAAGCAACCCCAGACCATTATATTACCTCCACCATGCTTAACAGATGGCGTCAGGCATTCTTCCAGCATCTTTTCATTTGTTCTGCGTCTCACAAACGTTCTTCTTTGTGATCCAAACACCTCAAACTTGGATTCATCTGTCCACAACACTTTTTTCCAGTCTTCCTCTGTCCAATGTCTGTGTTCTTTTGCCCATCTTAATCTTTTTCTTTTATTGGCCAGTCTCAGATATGGCTTTTTCTTTGCCACTCTGCCCTGAAGCCCAGAATCCCGCAGCCGCCTCTTCACTGTACATGTTGACACTGGTGTTTTGCGGGTACTATTTAATGAAGATGCCAGTTGGGGACCTGTGAGGCGTCTGTTTCTCAAACTAGAGACTCTAATGTACTTATCTTCTTGCTCAGTTGTGCAACGCGGCCTCCCACTTCTTTTTCTACTCTGGTTAGAGCCTGTTTGTGCTGTCCTCTGAAGGGAGTAGTACACACCGTTGTAGGAAATCTTCAATTTCTTAGCAATGTCTCGCATGGAATAGCCTTCATTTCTAAGGACATGAATAGACTGTCGAGTTTCAGATGAAAGTTCTCTTTTTCTGGCCATTTTGAGCGTTTAATTGACCCCACAAATGTGATGCTCCAGAAACTCAATCTGCTCAAAGGAAGGTCAGTTTTGTAGCTTCTGTAACGACCTAAACTGTTTTCAGATGTGTGAACATGATTGCACAAGGGTTTTCTAATCATCAATTAGCCTTCTGAGCCAATGAGCAAACACATTGTACCATTAGAACACTGGAGTGATAGTTGCTGGAAATGGGCCTCTATACACCTATGTACATATTGCACCAAAAACCAGACATTTGCAGCTAGAATAGTCATTTACCACATTAGCAATGTATAGAGTGTATTTCTTCAAAGTTAAGACTAGTTTAAAGTTGTCTTCATTGAAAAGTACAGTGCTTTTCCTTCAAAAATAAGGACATTTCAATGTGACCCCAAACTTTTGAACGGTAGTGTAGATGTACACAACATGGATTAAAGTGCCCACATACCTCCACCATTATATGTAGGAACAGTATGTGTGAGCTAGGAATTAAATTAAACTATCCTTATTCTACATTATTATATAAGGACATTTATAATGGAATTAGTTGCGTTCGCCAACCTTTAAAAATGAGATAAATGACAAATAACTAGATTAATTGTCTAAATAAAATAATCTACCATTAAAATTGTCTCGTTGTATCCGCTCACAATTTCTATTGTAAGGAGTTAGCTTTAACAAGGGAATTATGAATAATTCACTTATTGGAGTAATATTATTCTCATGGCTTATTGAAAATAATATTACACATTTTAGGTACAGCTTTGAAGCGAAATCTTTTAAAAACAGGGATGAGTTTATTTATCAAATTATACCATAGTCAAATTATCTTTGATTACAGACAAACGTTATTGCTATTCTAAACATAAAACATGAAACAGGCTGATAAGTAAAGTGGTAGAATGATCAATACAGTGAAAATGAACTTTATGGAGTCTGTTGACAATTCCTTAATAATCATTTATCCTTCTTTGTGTCTAAATCAATTTACAATCGGATTACCCAAAGTATTTAACTAATACACCAGCACTTTGAGCAAAAGTCTGGAGATGTACTTGCATGTCGTTGCATTTCCTTGCATGGTGTTCTATGTGTCACTTGGTTCTTTGGCTCATTGTCAAAAATTCGTTCTGTCAATGTATTGTACCTCTGTTAGATCATTGATAGTTGTTGTCTCAATGGATGATGAGGTGGGCTTTGAAGCGAGGCCTTCCTCTAGGAAGACTCACAAACTCCCGTTGGGTGTGTGAACCATAGAGCAGAGAGTGAGAGGCTTCTTCGGGACTTTGTCCTGAGTTTACCTTGGACTCAACATGGGATGGATAATCTGGAAGGAACAAGCGATGGTTCCGAATAGAGAGGGATCAAGAGCAAAGGGAAGAGAGATAATGTTCTTCCTTGGGTAGGAAAGTTTTGAATTGAAATTGGCCGCACCCCAAAGGTATCCAGAGCCAATCAGGACTGACTTCCCGGAGTCACATGGTCGACTGGGCTGTCCTTTTCAAAAGTTGATTTATGGTCCTTTGCAGAGGATTCTTACAAACTCCCACTCAAAATAGTGCATGTTTAATCATTAACTTTTATATATTGAAAATGGTACAAGAGGCATGCCATTCGTTGTCATCAACATTCTCTACGTAAACAAGCAAGCATTTACATACCAAGTATGACATTCTTTCATGAATATTATACGTGTAAGTAACAAAACATGAAAATCCCTGGTTACAAATCATACTGGTTAATTGATTGGTTTTATAACATGGATAAAACATTACACTATGTTTTAGAGTAATGAGAAACCTGACTGTCGGGGTATAATATCAAGTTAAGCCTTGAAGTTACCATATAAGATTAAATATTATAATTATCGATTTGTTAGTTAGTAGTGATTACAAATCACTATACATATTGTAAAACTTATAGCGGCTATATTCATTACTTTGTCAGTTATACAAGTGATCACAGGCCATAGAGTCATTTTCAGAATTGTCTAAGAGGCTAGATATGGTGTATATTCTGTGGGTCCATGCGGTCTCTGCTGAGATAAGACAGAATGTCCTTGGAATGTATTTATTAATATCTCTTTAGTATTAATAGCAAAATAATGCAGAATAAAGTTAATTTATTCTATATTATAAATTTAAATCTAGAAAAAGAAATAGGCCAAAGCAAGTTTTGATTGGGTGAGGTCGGAGATTAGTCCCACCTCCGGGAAGAGAGTTAACGAGGAGAGCGCGAAGGAACAGAAAGAGAGGAGCAGAGAGTGTGACGGAGAAGAAAGAGACGCAGGGTGATGTGAGACAGTGTATTCATGTTTATAGCTCTTAAAGAGAGAATTTAAATGATCTAAAAATAGATTATTAAAGTGCGAAATATCCTTAGAAGTTCATGCACAAGGGAAATAGAAGCTGATGGAAGAAGACATATTAATATATGGGAAAAGCTAGAAATGCACGTGAAAAAAGATGAAAACTAACTGGAATAAGGCCAAAATCAAAGGAATACTTTATTTTATTTTATTCTTTTACTTATCTTTTTCCATGGTGAGTACCATATTCATTATGATATATGTTTTAATTGGTTTGGAAATATGGAGAGTTATTATTTGAAACATAACGTATAAGAAATGTATCTGAAAATGGTAATCTAATGTGTATTTTCCTAATAACTGTTAATAATGTGGTTACGTGTTCAGAATAAGTATATTTGTTGAATTATTTATTTTCTTTATGAAGAAATGTGTTAGAAACGGCACTAGCATTGCTAGATATGTACATAGGTTTCAATGTACTAAGAATGAACATGGGGTTGATTATCATGTATGGGAAATTGAGTAATGAGACAGACAATTTATCTAATTTGAAACAGATTATTGAACAGTTGAATAATTATTATTTTTGGCCTTGTTTCTTCAAGGCAATTTTTTTTTGTCTTTCTTGTTTTTTTTTTTCTTCTATTTCTTCTATTTTATCTTAGCCTTTGCCCTATGGAATTTTGGTCTGTCCCTGCCATGGATGCTCTGTCTGTGGTTTGGAGATGGTGAGCCACTTATCTAACTGATTGTACCTGGAAGTAAAAAGAACAATCATTTTGCTGAAATAGTAGGATAAAACATACCCACCTTGAACTGCGTAAATAAAAATACACATGTGATTCAAGGACCTGAAAACCCTGCCAAGGAGAGCACACTGGTAAAGTCACCTTACCAGCTGAGGAGCCCTGATGGATTTGTTGCTGAAACTATGTCTCTGAACATGCCTACAAGTGCTCTGAATCCTCCTGGTATTCAGCAAGTAGTGATGAGCATGTAGTGAAAACCAGTGATGTTGTGTCATCTTCTCATGCTGCTTTTAATCTAAAAGCTTTTTCAGGAAGAAATCCGAGACCGAACACTGAACCTGACTTTGATGCTTGGTGGGCCAGTATTGATTTTCTACTTAACGACCAGTCTCTCTCTGACTTGCACAAAACCCAAAGAATTCTTGACAGTCAGCTGTACCCAAACTCAGATGTCGTCAGGCATGTTGGTCTGGATGCTTACTCAGCACAGTGCCTTGAACTTTTGGAATCTGTATGGCTCAGTGGAGGATGGAGATGAGCTTCCAGTGGCTGAACGTTGTCTTCTCAAACTGTCCTGCCAAGGTTGCTGGTACAACTGCTTGATTTCCTACCTGCAGCTAGAAGGAAGGAAAATGTCACCCCATTATTTTGCTGAGCTTGTAGTACTCATCCATTCTGCAAAAGACAAGCAGTTTCTAAAAGAGGAAAGGATGAGGAAACATCTCAGATTAAAAAAGCATGCTTCTGTTCCAGTCAAGTTCCGGACAACCACTCACCAACAGTCTGTCTACTGCAGTGATGTATCTGACAAGCCCAAGGATGAAGTGCATAATCACCCAAGTCGAAAGCAGAAGTCAGCCAGGACTAAAACCAATGCTGATAAGTCTGAAGTAGATGCACTTAAGAAGGAAGTCACAAAGCTTCAAGCCCAGATTTCTATGATGAAGATTGATCCTGTTAGAAAAGAGAAGATTCGTCCTGATGAGAATGAACTTTATGAATTGAAGCAGAAAGTAGTGGAGCTCCAAGCTCATCTTGTTTCAAGTGTGCAAGGGAAGTATTCAGAGAGGCCTCTGGTTTCCAGGAAGATGAAACAGAGATGAATGAACGATCAAGACCCACCTGGAGTTCGCCCAACAGACACCGTCCTGGCTAATGCTTTCGATGTGGAGAGGATGGACATCTTGCTGTCAATTGTGTGAGTGATACAAACCCTCGCAGAGTTGAAGAAAAGTGCAGTAAGCTGAGGGACCGACAAATCGTTGGGATTTATTTAAAATGAGATCAGTCTCTGTCATGGGGTGGACAGAGACTGGAAAAAGAGAACAATTCCCAAAGAAGGATGGCCGTCTGTACAACCAGAATATTTATGACATTCCATGCCATGAATTACCTGCAGGATTGGTAGGAACCTGGTGCACTGCCAGGATACAAATTGAAGGAAGAAAAGTCAAAATAAGTCTTCTAGACACTGGATCACAGGTATCCACCATTCCTAGGTTCTACTATGAAAGGTATTTATCCAGATATCCCGTGAAGTTATTGGATCAAATACTAGAAGTTGAAGGAGCCAATGGCCAGGCTGTACATTATTTTGGTTATATGGAGCTCAGTCTGAAGTTTCCAAAGTATTTCCTTGGTATGGAAGCTGAATTCCCTACCCTGGCATTGATAGTTCATGATTTGACAATCACACCACAAATTCTCATTGGAAAAAAATTAACTTGATATGCTATAAGCCAATTGCACTCAAGGAGAAACATCTACTTCTTCCTTACCTGGCAGTCTTCTAGTGGCAAGTGGTCTGCACAGTCTACCTGCAAGAAAAAGTATTGCACAATTACCTGTGGTAATGAAAAATGAAACTCAAACTGATCTATTGATTCCTGAATGGGCTGTCATCGCTGAAGTTCATGCGGTCCAGAAAGTAATGGGGAAAGAGTTTTGCAAAGAGGATGCTGAATATGAGAAGATGGAGTTAAAACAGTGCAAGATCCCTATTGATTTTGGAAATTCCTCTCTATCACCTGAGTGGAAGAAGAGGATAACATCCTTATTAAACTCCATGCCTGATGTCTTTGCTTTGAATTACTTGGACTATGGCCACACTGATAAAGTGAAGCACAGTGATGAAACACCATAAAGGATGTCTATGATCTTTCTAATCTGGAAGAAGCTTTCTCAGTTTTAACCGGATCAAAATGGTTCTTAGTACTTGACTTGAAGTCAGACTATTATCAAATTGAGATGGAAGAGTCTGATAACATGCACCTAGCACACTTCAATGGCTAATGGAACATTGTATGGGAAACCTAAACCGGAAGGAAGTCCTTGTGTTTATTGACAACTTCAAAGTTTTCTCAGGAACTTTGGAGGAACATGAAACAAGATTGATGCAAGTGCTCAAAAGACTCATAGAGTTTGGATTAAAGCTTTCACCAGAAAAATGTAAATTATTTCAAACATCTGGCAGATACTTGGGCCACATTGTATATCTCAAATTGGAGTGGAAACTGAGCCCTCAAAAGTAGAGGCTCTTAAAACCTGGCCAAGACCAAAGAACCTGAAGGAGTGAAGATCTTTCCTCGGATTATCAGATTACTACATGAGGTTTGTTCCAGATTATGCAAAGATTGTGAAGACTCTTAATGATCTTACTGCTAGATATCCTCCACTGCAAAAAGACTGCAGAAAGAAGATGGATGACACTAAGCAGTACTTCAACCCAAAGGAACAATTTGTAGAGAGATGGTCCAAAAATTGTCAGCAAGCATTTGTCATTGCAGAATTTACATCTGCTCCATGTTCGGATTTGCCAACCCCAAGCTGCCATATGTGTTGCACACTGATGCTAGTACCACTGGCCTTGGTGCAGTACTATATCAAAGACAAGATGGATAGATGAGAGTCATTGCTTTCGCAAGCCAAGGACTTACCAAGAGTGAAGCAAAATACCCAGCACGCAAGTTAGAATTTTTGGCGTTGAAGTGGGCTGTTACTGCCAAATTCGAGCTGACTTCACAATAGTAAGTGACAGCAAACCGCTGACATATATCTTAACCTCCGCAAAACTCAATGCAACCAGCTACAGGTGGTTGTTGAGCCTGTGGACCTTTACTTTCAAGATTCAATACAGAGCTGGAAGTAGGAATCAGGATGCAGATTAATTGTCAAGATGCCTGCAAGAAGAATTTCCGGGTGATCTGGAAATGAGAAAGGAGAGGGAAAGAATCAGAAAATTTGCTTACCATCACTTGACAGACACCCAACAGACAGTTGTTTCATCAGAAGCAATAAAAGCTATCTTTGAGCATCATCAAGTTTGTCAGCATTGTAATGACCCTGATCCCTTGTACTCTATGGAATCTATGGAATGACTCTATTGGAATCTCTTGCTGTTGGAGGGGATGCCTTACCTCAAGCATTCCACCAGGAAGATACTTGCTGGTCTGGAGAAGTTTCCCACTTGTCTGAACAAGACTTGAGGAGAAGACAGAGAGCAGATCCAGAAATTGGAGTAGTTATCAAGCAGCTGGAATCAAATAAAAGCGTTGACTTTCTTAATTTGCACCTTCAAAATTAACTCTGTGGTTTAGAGAGTGGAAACGGTAGGAGCTGAAAAACAGTTAGCACTACCTGCTGATCTTTGTAATATGGTCATGAAGGAACTACACAATGAAATGTGTCACTGAGGCATCGTACAAACTCTTGATCAGGTTTAATCCAGATTCTTCTTGCCTAAGATGTCTTTGGCGGTAGAACAGAATGTAAAAACCTGTGAGTGTTGTGTCAGATTAAAAACTCTTCTTCTTCTGTGAATATCAAAACCAGCAGACCACTGGAGTTAGTTTGTATGGATTTCCTGTCGCTTGAGTCAGACCGAAGTAACACCAAGGACATACTGGTGATAATGGACCATTTTACAAAGTATGTTGTGGCTGTACCAACAAGAAAAGACTGTAGCCAAGAGTCTGTGGGATAATTTTCTGGTGCACTATGGGTTTCCAGAAAAACTCCATAGTGACCAAGGTCCAGACATTGAGTCTCGCACAATAAAATAGCTGTGTAAAGTAGTGGGAATATCCAAGATAAGAACTACTCCATACCCTCCAAGAGGTAATACTGTAGAATGGTTCAACCTGACCATGCTGCAAATGCTGGGAACTTTGAGTACTAAGGAGAAGTAAAACTTAAAGGATTTCGTCAAGCCTCTAGTGCATACGTACTACTGCACGAGCAATGATGTGACTGGATTCTCACCCTACGAACTGATGTTCGGGAGACAACCCAGATTACCATTCGATGTGGCTTTTGGGATACCTGTCAACAGTCAACTTGAATCCCACTCAAAATATGTGCAAAACCTCAAAAACCGACTGGAGGAGAGCTGATAAATGTGTTGTTGCCTTTGTCTTAGATGTGGATGACCGTGTGCTTGTGAGAATTGTCAGAATAAGGGGAAAGCACAAGCTAGCAGATAAATGGGAAGCTGATGTGTACGTTGTAACTAAGAAGGTTGGTAACTTTCCCACATATAGGGTCAAACTTGAAGGAAAGGAGGAAACCCTTTGAACGTTACATCAGGACTTGTTGCTGCCATGTGGATTCCTGCAGACGAACAGGCCTGAAGAACCAGTTACCAAAGAAGTACCTTGGAAACCCAGAACCAGTTCTATGAGCTGTGAACTTACCTGGTGTGGAACCTGTGTCAGAGCAGGATGCAGAATATCCTATCCGGCAAGAACCTGTTAATGACACAAACTTACCTGAACCTGTGGAAAGAAATTTGTTGAACTTACCGGAAGCTTTTTTGATGAAGACTTGGAAGATGAATCTGAAAGAGAAATTGAAGGAGAGAATGATCAAGTGGAATCCACTGAATGAAAGAATGATCAAGAGGAATCCGCTGGTGATCATAATAAATCAGCTGAATAATCAAATGGGGAAGATGGAAGGGATAACGTTTCTTTACCAAAAGAAAGTGCTATTTCTGGAAATCCTAAAATGGATCAGAATGAAGTAACTGAAACTGTGGGAGGTCTAAGATGTACCCAGAGATCCCATGAACCTCCAAAAAGACTTCACTATCCCTGGTTGGGAATCCTCTCAGTATGGTGATTCAGTCTTTGTTGTCAAGCCTGAGTACAGCATTTACTAATTTGCTTGAAGACATGGAACCTCCTAGCAGTTCACTATGTCATTGTGACTGTTCAACCTCAAATGCAGAGAGACCGGCATACATTCAGAATGTAAGTGTAAGAGTGTAACCCAGGTCACTGACTAGGTCACTAGTAATTGTATGTCTTTTTATTTTTATTAATATCTCATTAGTATTAATAGCAAAAGGAAGAGGGGAAGAGAGTTAACGAGGAGAGCATAAAGGAACAGAACCAGAGGAGTGTGATGGAGAAGAAAGAGACGCAGGACGACACGAGACAGTATATTCGTGTTTATAGCTCTTAAAGAGAGAAATTAAATGATCTAAAAATAGATTATTAAAGTGAGAAATATCCTTAGAAGTTCACTCACAAGGGAAATAGAAGACGATGGAAGAAGATATATAAGTAGCTAGAAATGCACGTGAAAGAAGACGAAAACTAACTGGAATAAGGACAAATCAAAGGAATACTTTATTTTATTTTATACAGCTTTTGTGGTTAAATAATCAAAGTATGATATAACATGATTTTAATTTGTGTGCTGAATTTTTACGTAATGACATTCATATGTCAGATGGTATCTTTATTTTGGGTATTGGAGCATTTTTACGAGTACCAGTACATGAGCGACTTTCCTAATTTTAAGCAAAAAATAAATAAAAAACACTACTCCATCACAAACAACACTCACATTTTTCACTGTAAAACTGTGACAGGGTTGGGTTATTCAATACATTTATGAATATTGTAATGAAAATATAAAATAGTCAATATATTATACATTACAAATATAGTATTTACTTAAAATATGTGCATGTAAGTAGCCTAGTGGTGGAAGAGCTGTGACAGGGTTGAAACAAGACAATATTGGGTAATTAAAATGGGAACACAAATAAAAATCATTGTATTTGTTTGCTGAGCACAGCTTGACATGTTAAGAGCTTGCACAAAAGGTTGGGGTTTTAGTAGAATTTTAAAAAATGTCTAACAAAAAGAATGAGACAACAGACACAGAATTTGTACATTTGTATCTTCATCACATAAAACAAGAAAACTGTCACAAATGTTATATTTGTATTAATTAAATTGAGGGACACATATAGATGTTTATTTTATAACAAATATTGTGTAAAATCATTTTCAAACCACTTTCATTATGTTTGTGATGGGATTGAGAACAAAAGGTGTTCAAAAAAGGTGGGGGTTTTTTCAGAAAAAAAGAAAGCAATAAAAGGGCATTGATGTCTGAGGTGGAAAAAATATGGTATGATGGAGGTTTAATATATGCGTAATGTTGCGTAGTATTAAGAAAATGAATCAAATGTAGTGAAAAAAAAAAATCAAAATTTAAATATTACAGAATCCCAGGAATGATCAAGCTACCATTTTAACATCACAGCACACCAGGCAACATATTCAAAGTTCTAAGAAAAAGACGTAAACCTAAGACCTGGAGACAAAACTGTTTGGGTCTCTGTCAGATCGCAGCTCTCCCGCTATGAGCCTGAAGAACGTGATGTTCTTTTAGATGAGCAACAAGTGACTTAAGAAGCCAATTTGAAACAGAGCTCATGCAGTATTCACTAAGGCTTAATACAGAGGGCATATTAAAATAAAGTCCAGATTTGCTGTAATGACAGGCGGGGGAGTCAAGCAGAAAGATTGGGCAGTCTGTGAGCTAAAGGTTTTACGCAGGGGACCCGAAACCTTCAATGCTTTCTGGCTGAAGTCCATTTATAGCACAAGCAACTGGGAAATATTTAACCCTGTTGATCAATATTTTAAAGAATGGCTTCCAGTGTCATTCCCCATCTCTGCTCTTGTGAGGCAGCTGTCAGAGACCCTAATCTAGAGTAAAGTTGAAGAGTCGCTGGGGAAAGAGCCACTTCACATCTACCCTGCCTGAAAATGGAAATGAATTCACTGGCTGTGTTGCCTAAGGTCACCCCAAACATGCTGCAAATGTTGTTAAAAGCATGTATTTGCTGGCCTGATCTCAATATTTTATAAATACTGTGCACAAATTATCTGTCTTGCTCCCTCAAACACTCTGCCTTGCTCATGTGCCCTATTAAAATAATTATAAGGATCAAACTGTGATGTTAGTACAGATCAAGTATTTGTAACAAAGCTGACAGAATGAGGTATGAAGCCTCTTGGGAAGAGGTGCATGTGGCGCAGATGTATGTTTAAAATTATTGTGTTGAGTTTTCCTTTATACTTTATCTATCTAAAAGCTGGAGTATGACTTATAATAAATGACTTATTCTTAAGTTATTGTGTATCATAGTTAAAAACAAGAGGCACAAAGAGAAGGAACTGATTATTGGCCTTTTTTAACGTTATATTGGATAGACACACATTATAGACAGAACACGAAGGGATGGGTAGAAAAGGGGACAATGGTACTGGGAAATGTTGCAAGCTGAATTAGATCTTGCATTGCCCACATGCACTAATACCTAAGCCTTTTAGGTTTTCTAAGATCAACTTCAGAGAGAAATTAGCAGGTATCTTAAAATTTCGGGACTACATAGGCTCAAGCAGAACTAAATACAGAATGTTGTACCTGAAACTGAAGTCTTTGGGGCACATTAAAGCATTTTCAATTATTCCAATGTGATCTTGAGGTATAAGTCAGGGCTTAAGACGATTAAAAATGCTGGTCTGTGTGAGTCCTCTTCTAATCATGGCATTGAGGCTCAATCAGTGCTGACTGTGGCTTACCTTTAGAGGTAATCAACCAAACATGTACATTTCTAATCACCTTAAACTGGATCAGGAGCTTTTTTTCTTTTGCTGAAGTCCATTAACAAGACACTGACAGCTCAATTACTGATTTTAAATAAATTTTGATATTATTTGTAGGGCTTGAATATAGAAATGTCTAGTTGGTCTTGACAGTCTAATAAATAAATTGTTGGGTATAATCTTTCACTTTCATTTTTTTATTTTTATTTAAAAAGAGTAAAGCAGTTTTGCTTGTGGACTAGCAAATGTTGTCTTTGCATATAAACTGTAATTGAAAGATAAAACTTTCAGTAAAAACAGTAAAAACTATTTCAAACCTTAAAAGATACTAGTAAGTAACCAGTTTCATTAATTAGTCTTTGGAGGTGAGGGTGTGGTCGAGCGCTCATCTGGGGAGAGAGAAAGCGGTAAGGACATCCACCTGAGATTAACTGCTACAAATTAACTTTCTATGATCTCAGTGAGAGACGTGGGAGATAAAAGGCGACCCTGTCCACATACCAAGCCTTGGTGGATTCAGGTTGTAAGCAAACCTCTTTTCATCAGTGCTTGGTTCAAAATGGTTTATTGAATACAAATAGTCTGGTGAAGGTGAGATGTGTGCACAGGAATTTTTACGATTATCCTGCAGTGACCTTCACTCTTCTATTTCTGGGTCAAAAGCGTATATAATAACATCTCGGTTACGTATGTAACCTCCTGATGGAGGGAACGAGATGTCGTGTCGATGAAGCGACACTAGGGGTCTCTCTTGAGTGCCGAAAGATGCCTCTGATCTATGAAAAAAGGCCAATGAGAGTTGGCGAACAGTATTTGCATACCCCGCCCCCGGATACGGATATAACAGCGAGGGAAATACGCTCGTTCATTCAGGATTTTTCTTAGGAGCCGGGAGTGTTCCGGGCACCTCAGCGGCTCGGCTCAGCAACGTAGCCGGGAAGACACGACGTCTCGTTCCCTCCATCAGGAAACGGAGGTTACATACGTAACCAAGACGTTCCCTGTCTGTCGCTCACTTCGACGTCGTGTCGAAGAAGTGACACAAGGGGTCCACTTCAAATCACGCCATGCGCTGAGCCGTGTACGTGCACTGCTGACACAGGAGCGGGCAGGTATTCTACGTGCACCGGCGACCAGCTGTGTTCAGGCAGCATGTACTCTTCCCCAATGCCCCCAAAAAATCGTCAGAATCCTTTTGGTATCCCGGGGGGGGGGGGGGGGGGGGGCAAGGTGACGTTCCCAACTACGGAATGGGCCAAGCCTGGCTGGGCCTCTTTTCTCTCTATGTTTTCTCGGCATAGGGCAAGAGCAGCCGGGGCCCTTACCGCATCGAGCGAAGGGGGTCTTACCCGAATTCCTATTCTTTCAGGGGAAAAAGACCCTGCAGAGACCACACCCACCCAACAGGGGAGGTAAAGGTGGCGAAATACATCACATGGCCACTTAGGTCACATGTGGGAAGAATGGCGCGGTGGTAGATCCAACCTCAAGGAGGGGGAGTTGCTACAACATGGCACAGGAGGAGTCCGCGTAGGAGGCCTAACCTGTGGAGCACATATTCCAGTAGGGGTAGCCTGGGGTACACGTAGTGGACTAGGCCGGCAAGTTCCTCCGCTGAACTGTTGCGGACCCAAAGGCTAGGGAGGAATCAACCAGGGACCTAGGGGGGGTCTCCTGGGAAAGAGGGTGCACTATTTTACCTCGCAGAGGGAAAAGGTGCTGGAAACAAGTGGTTTACCCGGTCAGATCGTCGACGTGTACCGAGTACTACGGGCTCGGACCTGAGAGAACACGGGATGAGACTGACTCAACCCTGAGATTGTAAAATCTCACAAAGGTATTAGGTGCTGCCCAGCCCGCAGCTCTACAAATGTCTGCTAGGGAGGTGCCCCTAGCCAGTGCCCATGAGGATGCCACGCACCTAGTGGAGTGGGCTCGAACCCGCAGAGGGAGTGGCACGGCCTGGGTGTGATAGGCCAATAGAATGGCGTCCACCACCCAGTGGGACAGCCTCTGCTTGGAGATAGCGTTCCCTTTCTGCTGTCCTCCAAAGCAGACAAAAAGCTGCTCAGAGCGCCTGAAGCTCTGGGTGCGTTCCAGGTAGGTACGCAAAGTACATACCGGACACAGCAGTGAGGGGGCTGGGTCTGCCTCCTCCCAGGGCAGCGCTTGCAGGTTCACTACCTGATCTCTGAAGGGCGTGGTAGGAACCTTGGGCACACAGCCCAGTCGAGGTCTTAGGATCACATGAGTGTCTGCCGGACCGAACTCCAGGCAAGTGTCGTTAATAGAGAACGCTTGCAGGTCCCGACCCTCTTGATGAAGGCGAGCGCGATCAGCAGGGCCAGCTTAAGGGAGAGGGCCCTGAGTCCAGCTGATTCTAGCGGCTCGAAGACCGGCGAGGACCACCGAGGGATCCCAGGAGGGGAACAGGTTTAGCCGGGAGGGATTCAACCTCCGGGCACCTCTTAGGAACCTGACGATTAAGTTGTGCTTGCCCAGAGACTTGCCGTCTACTGGGTGTGGTGAGCTGCAATAGCGGCAACATACACCAACAAGGTGGAAGGGGACAGCCTCCCCTCCAACCTCTCCTGTAGGAACAGGAGCACCGACCTAACTGCGCACCTCTGTGGGTCTTCTGCCCGGGAAGAACACCAATTCACGAACAGACGCCATTTCAGTTTGTAGAGTTGCCTGGTAGAAGGGGCTCTGGCTTGGTTGATCGTGGCTACGACTGTGGGTGGTAGACCAGCTAGATCTTCCGCGTCCCGTCCAGGGGCCAGACGTGGAGGTTCCAAAGGTCTGGGTGCGGATGCCAGAGCGTGCCCCGTCCCTGAGAAAGAAGGTCTTACCTCAGGGGAATTTGCCAGGGAGGGGCTGTTGCAAGGAGTATGAGGTCCGAGAACCAGGCCCGGGTGGGCCAGTAAGGAGACACGAGAGTGACTTGCTCCTCGTCCTCCCTGACCTTGCACAGCACCTGTGCAAGAAGGCTCACTGGGGGGAAAGCGTACTTGCTCAGCCCCACCGGCCAGCTGTGTGCCAGTGCATCTGCCCCGAGGGGAGCCTCTGAGCGGGCGTACCAGAGCGGGCAGTGGGAGGTCTCTCGGGAGGCAAACAGGTCTACCTGTGCCTTGCCAAACCGTTCCCAAATCAGCTGAACCGAGTGGGGGTGAAGCCTCCACTCTCCGCCAGGCAAGCATTGTCGTGACAGCGCATCCGCTATCACATTGAGGTTGCCGGGGATGTGAGTGGTGCGCAGCGACTTGAGTCGCCCAAACCCGATCTGGAGGCGTCGGTCGTGACCAAGACGTGTCGGGACACCTGTTTAGCGGCAGGTGGGGGTGATTGTCACCCGATGCGTGCCATGGCGCCATGCTCGTCTCGGGACTCGGGTCTGAAGCAAGTGTTGGAGCGGTCTCATATGCATCAACCCCAGCGGCGTGACCGCTGCGGAGGACGCCATATGCCCCAGGAGCCTCTGGAAAAGTTTTAAGGGGACCGCTGTGCCCGGCCTGAAGGCGGCGAGGCACATCAACACTGACTGGGCACGCTCGTTGGTGAGCCGTGCTGACATTGAGACCGAGTCTAACTCCATACCGAGAAAAGAGATGCTCTGGACTGGAGTAAGCTCATGCTTCCTGTGGTGTGCTCGATGCTGGGGCTGAGAGCTGGGCCTGGGTTGAGTTGAGCAGATTTCTTGGCCACAGGGGGATGCCCTCGGTGAGCAGACAGGGCAGTGGCCTTGGCGGCAGGTTCGCGGCGAGGCAGGATGTGAGAGATGGTCTCCATCTGCTTTTTCACCGTAGAGAACTGCTGGGCGAAGTCCTCGACGGTGTCGCCAAAGAGGCCAAGCTGGGAGACAGGGGCGTCGAGGAAGCGAACTTTGTCGGCCTCAGGCATCTCGACCAGGTTGAGCCAAAGATGACGTTCCTGGACCACAAGGGTTGCCATCGCCTGCCCGAGTTCCTGTTCCTGCAGCACATCGGGGTCAGGGCTACCCTCGTGCAGATCCCTGAGCGCCATGGCCTGGTGTACTTGCAGGATGGCCATGGCGTGCATGGCGGAGGCAGCCTGTTCCGCGGCGCTGTAGGCTTTGGAGTTCAACGAGGATGACGTCCTACAGGCCTTGGAAGGCAGTACAGGGCACCCGCGCCAAGTGGTAGGGTCACCGGACAAAGATGGAGCGCAACCGCCCTATCCACCTAGGGAATCGCCGTGTACCCATGGGCCGCCCTGCCATCGAGGGTAACGAGAGTGGACGAGCAGGGTTTTGACGAGAGCGGTGCTCTCCATGAAGACATCAGCTCGTCATGCACCTCCGGGAAAACGGGACCAGGGGGGGGTGTGGCTGTGAGCGGCGCCCAGACCCCAGGAACCAGTCATCCAACCGTGACGGGTGTGGGGAGGATGGTGGGTTCCAATCCAGCCCCACCCCGATGGTGGCCCGGGCAAGCATGTCAGCCTCAACCTGGGCGTGCTGGCCCGAAGGCGGCAGCCCAGGGAAGGAGTCAGCATCAGACGCCGCGCTAATTCGCCTGGGAGGGGCAGTCATAAGGAACATGAGGTCTGAGATCCAAGTCCTTGTGGGCCAGCAGGGGTCCACCAGAGTGACTTGTTCCTCGTCCTTCCTGACCTTGCACAGCACCCATGCAAGTAGGCTCACTGGGGGAAATGCATATTTGCGCAGCCTCCGAGGCCAGCTGTGTCCAGCGCATCTGTCCTAAGGGGAGCCTCCACTAGGGAGTGACAGAGCGGGCAATGGGAGGTCTCATGGGAAGCGAACAGGTCTATCTGTGCTTTGCCGAACTGCTCCCAAATCAGCTGGACCACCTGGGGGTGGAGCCTCCACTCTCCACTGTCGCGACAGCACGAACGCTACAGTGTTGAGGTTGCCCGAGATGTGAGTGGCGCGCAATGACCCGAGTCATTGCTGGCTTCAAAGGAGGAGATGGCAGGCGAGTTGTGACATATAACGAGAGCACATGCCGCCTTGATGATTTATGTACGCTAACATAGCAGTGCTGTCTGATCGAATCAAGACGTGCTTGCCCCATATTAGTGGGATAAACCTACACAGGGCAAGGATTACAGCCAGCAACTCTGGCAGTTCATATGCCAACCCAGCCGGGGCCCCGTCCAGGAGCCGGCGGCTGCGCGCCCGTTGCAACCCATTTGGTGGCGTCTGTGATGACCAGAATGCATCAGGACACCTGCTGTATGGGGACTCCTGTCTGCAGAAAACAGAAGTCTGTTCAGGGTTGGCAGGCGGGGGTGATGCCCATCTCGGGACTCGAGTCTGAAGCCAGTGCTGAAGCGGTCTCATCTGCATCATCCCCAGTGGCTCGACCGCCGCGAAGGATGCCATATGCCCCAGGAGCCTCTGGAATTGTTTTAGAGGGACCACTGTGCCTGGCTTGAATAAGGTGAAGCATTTCAGCACCGACAGTGCAAATGTCATTGAGACCAAGTCTAACTCCATGCCGAGAATTTACATGCTCTGAATCGGGGTGAGCTTGCTCTTTTCCCAGTTGACCTGAAGCCCCAAATGGCTGAGGCTGCCTGAGCACCTGTTCTCTGTGGGCGCATAGTGACTCTCGAGAATGGGCTAGGATGAGACAGTCATCGAGGTAGTTGAGCAAGCAGATGCCCACTTCCCTTAATGGGGCAAGGGCTGCCTCTGCGGCCTTCGTGAAGACGCGAGGGGACAGGAACATGCCGAAGGGGAGGACTTTGTACTGATATGCCTGGCCGTCGAACACAAACCATTGGATGGGTCAGTGTCGAGGCAAGTTAGAGACGTGGAAGGACGAGTCTTTCTGGTCTACCACTGCGAACCAATCTTGATGCCGGACGCAGGTTAGAGTGCGTCTTTGCATGAGAATTTTGAATGGGAGTTTGTGTAAGACCCGGTTGAAAACTTGCAAGTCCATGAGCGGTCATAAGCCGCCGCCTTTCTTGGGTACGATGAAGTAAGTGCTGAAGAAACACTTCTCCATCTCGGCTGGAGGGACAGGCTTTATCGCGTCTTTGAGTAAAAGGATCACGATGTCTGCACGCAGGCTGTTGCCGTCTTCACCGTGGACCAAGTCAAGTGGTTTTTATTGTCGTTTCAACCATATACAGTTAGTACAGTACACAGCGAAAGAGACAATGTTCCTCCAGGACCATGGTGCTACATAAAACAACATAGGACAAACACAGAACCACATACCTATATAAAGTGCATGTGCAAATGTGTGCAAAAAGTACAGGACAGTACAATAAATTACTAACAATGAACAGGACAATAGGCACAGTGAGAGCCGACCAGTACACAGTAGTGCAAAAAGACGACAGTTTCTAAAAATGCCAAATGTAAACATAACATACTATGAGATAGTTTTCTATGGACATAGCAGTTATTGAGGTAGCAGACAGTTATAAAGTGACAGTAATTAAAGTGAAACTCAGGACATGTGTGTGTGTGTGTGTGTGTGTGTGTGTATGTCAAACCAGGATCCAGAGTACTGAGGAGTCTGATGGCTTGGGGGAAGAAGCTGTTACACTGTCTGGCCTTGAGGGCCCGAATACTTCAGTAACTCTTGCCAGACGGCAGGAGGGTGAAGAGTTTGTGCAAGGAGTGTGTGGTGTTGTTCACAATGCTGGTGGCTTTGATGATCTTCTCAGCTGTCCTCACTATCCTCTGCAGGGCTTTGCGATCCGAAATGGTGCAAGTCCCAAACCAGGCAGTGATGCAGCTGCTCAAGATGCTCTCAATAGTCCCTCTATAGAATGTAGTGAGGATGACGGGTGGGAGATGTGCTTTCCTCAGCCTTCGAAGAAAGTATAGATGCTGCTGGGCTATCTTGGTAATAGAGCTGGTGTTGAGGGACTAGGTGAGGTTCTCCGCCAGGTGAACACCAAGGAATTTGGTGCTCTTGGCGATCTCCACAGAGGAGCCATCAATGTTCAACGGAGAGTGTTCACCTTGTGCTCTCCTAAAGTCAACAACCATCTATTTTGTTTTGTCGACATTCAGGGACAAGTCCGTTAGCCACTGCACCTCCTCTCTGTACGCTGACTCATCATTCTTGCTGATGAGACCCACCACGGTTGTGTCATCAGCAAATTTGATGATGTGATTCAAGAAGTGCATTGCTGCACAGTCGTGAGTCAGCAGAGTGAACAGCAGTGGACTGAGCACACAGCCCTGGGGGGCCCCAGTGCTCAGTGTGGTGGTGGTTGAGATGCTGTTCCCGATCCGGACTGACTGAGGTCTCCCAGTCAGGAAGTCCAGGATCCAGTTGCAGAGGGATGTGTCCAGGCCAAGCAGGTTCAGCTTTCCAATCAGGTGCTGGGGAATGATTGTGTTGAATGCTGAGCTGATGTCTATGAACAGCATTTGAACGTATGAGTACTTTTTATCTAGGTGGGTGAGGGCCAGATGGAGGGTGGTGGCAATGGCATCGTCTGTTAAACGGTTTGGACGATACGCAAACTGCATTGGGTCTAGTGAGGGGGGCAGCTGGGTCTTAATGTGCCTCATGACGAGCCTCTCGAAGCACTTCGTGATGATTTGTGTGAGTGCGACAGGGTGGTAGTCGTTGAGGCAGGACACTGAAGATTTCTTTGGCATGGGGACGATGGTGGTGGCCTTGAAGCACGTTGGAACGATGGAGAGAGAGAGATGTTGAAGATGTCGGTAAGAACATCTGCCAGCTGGTCTGCACATCCTCTGAACACTCTGCCAGGAATGTTGTCTGGTCCAGCAGCCTTCCGTGGGTTGAAACTATGTAGAGTTTTCCTCCGTAAGACAGAGCATCTGGTCACTGGGAGGAGGGGTGGTCTTCCTCGCCACCACGTCATTCTGCACTTCAAACCGAGCGTAGAAGTCGTTCAGCATATCTGGAAGGGAGGCATCTTTGTCACAGGCAACTGATGTTGTCCTGTAGTTGGTGATGGCCTGGATGCACTGCCACATGCGCCGCGTGTCACAGCTGTCCTGGAAGTGACTGTGGATTCTCTGGGCATGAGCGCGCTTTGCCTCTCTGATGGCCTGGGATAGTTTGGCCCTTGCTGTTCTTAGGGCTCCCTTGTCGCCTGCTCTGAAGGCGGAGTCTCGGGTCCTCAGCAGCGTGCACACCTCCGCAGTCATCCACGGCTTCTGGTTGGAGTGTGTGGTGATGGTCTTGGAGAAATTGACATCATCAATGCACTTGCTGATGTAGCTGGTCACTGATGCTGTGTATTCCTCCAAGTTGGTAGAATTACCATATGTTGCAGCCTCCCTGAACATGTGCCAGTCAGTACATTCAAAACAGTCCTGAAGAGCAGAGATGGCTCCTGCTGGCCAGGTTTTCACCTGCTTCTGAAGCGGTTTTGTGCGTCTGACGAGTGGTTTGTATGCTGGAATTAGCATATGGTCAGAGATGTGGTCTGAGTAGCCAAGATGGGGCGGGGCTCCGCCCGGTAAGCGCCTGGGATGTTTGTGTAAACAAGATCAAGCGCGTTCGCCCCTCTCGTTGCAAAGTCCACATACTGATGGAATTTAGGGAGCACTGTCTTAAGATTTGCATGGTTGAAATCTCAGACAATAAACAAAACTGAGAGCTCTCTTTTGCAATACATGTTCTCACGTTATAATCATCTCACATGTGTTTAACCAGAGAGAGTGCCAGAAAGCTGGTGTCACAAAACTCTGGTTATTAAAGGGACCATGTCCAGTTTATGACTAGATTAAATTACATGGAATTTCTCTACTTGGCTACATATATAAAACACAAGGAGAGACACAAGATGATTGGCTACCCGATAACAAGTCAGAGAACCAATAAGCTTAAGCCATGTGAACCGATTGGCTTATAAATTCAAATGTGAGTGAGCCGATTAGCTAACAGATAACAAGTCAAAGAACATATCAGCTTACGCAACATAGAATTGCATGGCTGAAATTTGGTCATTTACTGCAATTTACCAAAATAATAACACATTCAGTTTAATTGTGTGAATTGTTTAATTGGCGGAGCTACCTGCTGGTTCCTTGCTGCCGCAGGGGGATGGCAAATTAGACATCTGGGCATCAGACTTAGACTGGGCAGGCAAGAAGGCGGCAGCCCAGTTGAGTCCTCCGCGTCAGGTGCCGCGATGCTCTCCAATGTGGCGACATCATCATCATCCTGCTTCATGGCCCCAATGGAAACATCTGATTAGGCATGAGGCCTCAATCCAGTGGGAAGAAGGAGCAACGCGGGGGTGGCTGGAGTGGCGTTTCCTTCGAGAATGGAAAGCCATTCACGAAGGAGGGAAGGGAATTGCCACGGGCAATGCGCCATAGATCCAACTGGAAAGCTCTCTTAGAGGTGAGTGGAACAGAAGTGAGGTTTTTCAGCTTACTGAACACACAAAACTGCTCAGCTCCGAAGAAAGAATCTGACTGAACAGAGGCACATCCTTCCTTTTATACCTTCTATACCATATGTCCGGGGGCGGGACATGCAAATTCTGTTCTCCAATTTGGCATTGGCCTTTTTCATATTCAGAGGTATCCAAGGCTCCCGAAAGAAGCCCTTTGTGTCACTACAATCGACACGTCGAGTGATTGACAGAAGGGGAACATTTAATTGTGCATATACACAATTTTCATTATTGTAATTGATTAAATAATTTATTCAGGACCAGTTTGTGCTCAGTTTTTTATTGTCATGTGTGAAACAGAAGTGCTCCACAAGATGCCCTTTGTTTTTGCAACTAATTTTGCAAAGTTTGCAATACTTGAGTCTTTAAAATACTACAAATATTAAAAGTAAATAACATGTATATATTAATATAATACTTATATCATACTTAAATATTAATATATATTGTAATATATTAATACTGCACTGTAAGTGTTGGGTCTGAATGAGCCACCTACTGACAGCTGACATAACACAATCAGAAAAGTACTCTTCTGATTCGTGGCATTGATATAAAAAGGAATGTGGTTGATTTCCTCTGTATGATGATGTAATTAGCAAAGCAATAATCATGATGTCAACATCAAAACATTGTACTGATAACTGAAGTTATTACATGCACTGAAGTTATTACATGCTGTGTTATTGGCTTCCAAATAGTCAGTATTAAATAAAAAATTTAATATGTGTGATTCAACAATGCTCGTTTGTTTATATAGGTGTTAAATGCATTATATGAAGTACATGAAGTCAAAATAGTATAACTGATCATTTTTCAGCTGGTAAATCACAGATATGCTGATTCCATTATGCAGTCTTAGAACATTCATCCCAATGGACAGATCTTTTCATGCTGAACTCCTTGTATCCCAGCAAACCAATAACTATTTAAACATTCTTGTGGGTTTTCCAAGTAAATAAGGAGGTCATAGTTCACCTGTTTGCAAACAAGTAATTATATGAGCCTTTAACATTCAACTACCTTACTGACATTCAAGTGGATCATAATTGCTTTAGCAGGGTTAAACAAACGTGGCCGATTTGTGTATAGGTCTCAATGCACACGGCATGTTCACTGCCTCTCTCGTGTCATGCTTTTGATTCAGAAGAGATTTCTTATTAAGAAATTAAGAACTTATCTCTTGCTGTAATAAAAACTGTCATTGGGAGCTTTGCATGGTGTGTACAGTCTCTCTATGCTTGTAGAGACTGGCCCATCACATCAGCTTGACGTGATCCACCCTTGGGGAAAACACAAAACCTTTATTTCACATCAGGCATTGGCACTGATGTGCTTGTTTTCCATCGGCTGCTTTCCCCAACTTTATGAGGGTTGGCCTCTTTTTTCTTAGTGTCTCCTTAAACCTCACTGTGCGTTTCTTCATTTATGAGGGTGTCAGATGGGTCCTTCTCAAAACCAGAGAGAATACAACATTCTGGTGATTGATATACAGGATACAATACATGCAAATGTGCCTTTTCTTGGAAGTCAGACTGGGAAGAAGGTGACTGCCAAAAACTGTCAATGCAAATTTATAGTAAATATGGTAGTTTCATGTTTTTTATTCTTATTTTGAATCTCTGGAGTTTTTTTTTTTTTTCCAGTTATATATATAAAACCTACTGTAAATGTGCACTTTTGTTTTCCCTCAAATCATTGCAACAATATTGAAAAAACAAAACAAACTTTTTTAGAGACTTATGGATAATTTTTTAAAAACGAAAGCAAATCAAATGATGAACTTTTATAAACAAATCCAATTTTGCATGCTGTCTTATTGTTATGATTTATTATTTAATATATTTGTATTATTTCACTACATTGTATACTGTTACTCAAAGACAAGCAATACTGAAGACACCATGGAGCACCACATCTAATACATGTGGGATAAAAATCTCACTGGATCCTTTCAGCTGATGTGAGATCAGAATTAGAAAGTGTGGCCGGAACAGATGTCATTGGTGTTTTCATGCTGCCCACCAGTCTGGACAAGCATCAGATGCTTCTTATTAGAATCAACAGCACATTCTCATAAAGTCTGAGATTCTTCAGAACTTTTTATGTTTAGCTTCCAAATTTTTTGGAAAACAACATATTGATGTATTTTGATAGAACCTTTTGAAGATAATATGCTGTAATTCCCTCCTCTGACCTTTTTGTATTGGCCTGATATTAATGTGTGCTTGTCTGTCTATTAGACTTAATTGAGTACGAGATCACAATTATGCTGTTCCGGCCCCTCTGCATAACAATTAACATGTTTTGTATTCTGCAGAATATAGAACATCATACGGGTTTGGAAAAACATGAGGGCAAGTGAATTATGATAGATTATTCATTTCTGGGCGATCTGTTCCTTTAACTTAGAGTATCTCTCATGGAACTGGGCTTTATTGTGTTCTTTATGTATGACAATTAATGATTTAAAGAGCTACATGAATAGTAAGTTAATTTATGCTGTAACATGTTTATATAAAGGCAGAGATGATAAGTTTGGCTGCTGTATGAATGCCAGACTGTCGACTGACTGAAGCCTTGAAGGCATCTCTCTGCAGGATGCAACAACATACATGTCCTCCTGTTCAAGCAGTTCTCAGTGGAAAAAAATACTTTACTTCTGCCAGGGAACAGAAAAGCATTATTTTGCGCTCTCTTCTTGTGTAGGTTTAGATAAGAATATTTTTATCAATTAAATTAAAAGATACATAAAAGGATAAATTGGTCTTAATGCATATGCGTCATTCTTTCAAGCACCACACTAGCTGATTTTTTCAGTGATTTTCAGGTGTGAGCTTCATTAAGATAATCGCCGGCTTTGTGGAGGGAGACAAGGTGAGCATTAGCATCTGCCAGCAGGCGATTGTTAATCACTTGACTGTTGGGACTACCTGCTGAGTAAATGGCTTCTAAAACTGAGAAAGCACATCCGACTTACTTGAAAAATAGTCCTGTCGCTCTTGTGTTCTCATCAAGTGAGCTTCTTCTTTTACTGAAGAACTGACAAGATGTCAAGCTGCATATCATCACAAATGCAATATTTATCCATAGTGATTTGTCACCAAGCATTTTTCCTGCCTTTTTTCCTGATCTACAACTATAATGACATCAGAAAAGATGCCTCAACAGTCTGTTTTTATTAAACAATTTCTTAACTTTGTGAAAGCTGCATATGTGCATACTTGCTCTATGGCAAGCCTTGAGGGGATAAAAACGCAATCACAAGGTTACTTCACGAATCGCTTCTGAGGGCTGTTTTCATACCTGGCTCGTTTGGATTTGTTTTGGAACCTGGTGTTTTCTCCCTTTGTCATGTTCATATATGCCTATATGAATGAACCATCACACTCTGCTCCGCACCAAAACAGAAAACCTCCTGGAAGAAGAAGAAATCTGTACGTCAGCTTATACAGTAACTTTAATTGATAAAGCTACGGATATATCTTTTTGGTGGCTATATTAGATATATGTCATGCTTCACGATTGCTTCTCTCTTTTGGATAGTGGCATAACAGACATAGGGAGGATGCCGTCAGCAACTCTTTGATAGATAAAAATGTTGCTTCCCTCTTTCTGTGTGTATGAGTGTGTGCAAGTGTGTGGTCACGTCAGGGAGAGAGAGCAAGCTCCATGACCACGAGAAGAGGTACTTTCAATGCAGAAATAATGCAAAAGCAACTAATGACAGATAAAAAAATATATATAACAAGAAAAAAAAACTAATACAAATATTTATTTGTGTGTCGTATAATGCCTCAAAGTTTTGCAAAACCTTGACAGTACTAACAATACTAAATATTTGTACCCATTGACACATTTTTACAGGTATATTGTTTTACCCGGTTGGCTATATCGATATATGAAGTAAATCCCGGAACAGCACACATATATTCTCACCAACGAGGGACAGCTTGCTCACATTTGACTTTTATTAACACAGTTTTGGCCCATTTTGATATATTACCTTGTGAAAGTGAACCGAATCATGAAAATAATGTCATAAAGTAATTATTTTTGCCACTGTTTCGGAACTAATTAAGCAAGCAACAGGTCTGAAAATGCCCTTATCAATCTATTGCAATTGTGTATGATCACACGTAATCCTGTTGTTATTGCGGTGAGCTCCACATAACAGGCAATCAAAGAGTTGGTATGTTTGTCACCACTCCAACATTTTGTATTGGTAAGTGTGTCATACCTTCGACTGAAGAGAACGAGATCTCAGCAAAACAGTCGGCATGTGTGACACCCTCGGCAAAAATCCAGTTGTTTGGAGTCTGCTAGCATGGTGCCAACTTTACATGACTTGGTAATATGAATATGATCCATTTCAATTTGGTTTTCATCAAATTTAAAGCACTGAGACAGCTGTTAAGTGTTACTAATAACTTTCTCCTTTCTTCTGACTCTGGGTCTCTTACTGTCCTGATTTTTCCATCTATGCTGCATAGCAGGTCTCCGCCCAATTCTCAGCCAGACTGATGCTGAAACATTAGTCCACACTTTCATAACCTCACGTATTGATTATCGCAATGCTCTTTTCATTAGCTTACCCACCAAAAGCATTGCTAGGTTACGATATATCCAAAATTCAGCTGCTACAGTTCTCAGTTTCTCCAAGTGGTCAGCACATATTACCCTCATCCTGTTCGATCTTCACTGGTTCACTGGTTCTTATCTCGCATTCAATCCAAAATACTTCTGTTAACTTTCAAAGTACTTCATGGTCTTGCTTTGTACTATCTATATGAACTGCTTCTCCCCTACAGTCCTATGCGTACACTCTAGTCCTTTGATGCTAGACTGCTTGAGATTTCAACTCTCCTCTATAGGTGGCAGGGCATTTAGTGTTATAGCTCCTATAAATAAAACATATTATTATTATTATTATTATTATTACTGTACATTTCAGTGCTGTGTAATGTGAATTGTGGTTTACTTCCTTTCTACTGCACATGCAAAGAGGGTTAAATGGAATGTCAACATAACTCTTCAGCCAATTATAATGAAGGTCTTTATTGTTTTACAAATATTAAGTTAGCCACAAAATAAAATAACTTATATGTTCAAACTTAAAAAAAATCGATACAATAAAAATAATGCATATTATCGCCCCACACAATATTTAATGTCAGTACTTTCTCAACGATAAAGTTCTAAATGTGCAAACAATCAAATTGAATGAAACTTTTGTCTCTAAAACAAACAACTATTAAATGACAACTCTAAATTAAATTGACTGCATTTTTTATATTTTGTCATATATTTTAACATTGTGAGAAAATTACACAAATAAATAAATACAAAAAGAAAACAGAAATAACAGAATAGAAACTTGTCACATTAAATCAGACAACAAAGGCTATATTCTTCTTTCATTATAGGACTAAAATTACTGTATGAAAAATAGTTTGGACTTCCCTGTCTGTCGCTCACTTCGACGTTGTGTCGAAGAAGCGACACTAGGGGTCTCTCTTGAGCGCCGAATATGCCTCTGATCTATGAAAAAAGGCCAATGAGAGTTGGCGAACAGTATTTGCATACCCCGCCCCCGGACATACGGGTATAAAGGCGAAGGAAATACGCTCGTTCATTCAGTAATTTTGTTCGGAGCCGATGGTCGTGTATGCAGCCAGCTGCGAGTGACACGCCAGATATCTTGCTTCTATCCTCTCACGCTCTGCTTTGCTGTTGGATCTGCAGCGCACTTCAGCAGCTTTTCTCTTCTCTGCACGGCGTGCAGTTTGCCCCTGGGAGCTTCGACAGCACAGAGTTTAAAAGAGTTTTTCTCATAAAGAGCAATTTTCTCTGTAAAAGGAGAAAATTCAGATGGCCACAGGCATTGTCTCGTGTGTCTGGGCACTGATCACACCGAGGCAGCGTTTGTGGATGGTTCATGCTCTCACTGCGAGAGCATGACCATGGCAACGTTGCGGTCACGGCTTGCTTTCAATAGAAAGCGGCTGGTGAAGGAGGTGATTTGGGGAGGGCAGCGGGTGCAGCTCCGCCGGTTACGCCCCCTCGGACCACCTGCCCCCTGACACGCTCGTTGACCTCCGTCCGTGCTCGAGGCAACGGTGACTCGCCTCCGGACCAGTCCGCCTATCCTCTGGAGTTCGAGGTGGATGAGCTTGCCGCTCCATCGGAGAGCACGGCGTCTGATGCTGACGCCTCCCCTGGGCTGCCGACTTCGGGCCAGCACGCCCAGGTTGAGGCTGACGCGCAGATGTCCGACATGCTTGCCCAGGCCACCATCAGTGTGGGGTTGGATTGGAACCCTCCGTCCTCCCCACACCTGTCACGGTTGGATGACTGGTTCCTGGGGTCTGGGCGCCGCTCACAGCCTCGCCCCCCCCCGGTACCCATTTTTCCAGGAGGTGCATGATGAGCTGACGTCTTCGTGGAGAGCCCCGCTTTCCACTCGTCAAAAGCCCTGCTCGTCCACTCTCGCTACCCTCAACGGCAGAGCGGCCAATGGGTATACAGCGATTCCCCAGGTGGATAGGGCTGTTGCGCTCCACCTATGCCCCGGAAACCCTAACACCTGGCGCGGGCGCCCTATACTATAATTGCCTCCCACAGCACCACTGCGGTGGCGTACATAAATCGCCAAGGAGGGGTACGCTCCCGCTACATGTCACAACTTGCCCGTCGTCTCCTCCTTTGGATCCAGCAGCAACTCAAGTCACCGGCAACCTCAATGTGATAGTGGACGTGCTGTCACGACAACGCTTGCCCGGTGGAGAGTGGAGGCTTCACCCCCACTCAGTTCATCTGATCTGGGAACGGTTCGGCAAGGCTCAGGTAGACCTGTTTGCCTCCCGAGAAACCTCCCACTGCCCGCTCTAGTACGCCCGATCAGAGGCTCCCCTTGGGGCAGACGCACTGGCACACAGCTGGCCAGTGGGGCTGCGCAAATACGCATTCCCCCCAGTGAGCCTTCTTGCACAGGTGCTGTGCAAGGTCAGGGAGGACGAGGAACAAGTCACTCTTGTGGCTCCTTACTGGCCCACCCGGACCTGGTGCTCAGACCTTGTACTCCTCGCGACAGCCCCTCCCTGGCGAATTCCCCTGAGGAAGGACCTTCTTTCTCAGGGACGGGGCATGCTCTGGCATCCACACCCAGACCTTTGAAACCCCCACGTCTGGCCCCTGGACGGGACATGGAAGATCTAGCTGGTCTACCACCCATGGTCGTAGCCACGATCAACCAGGCCAGAGCCCTTTCTACCAGGCAGCTCTACGCCCTGAAATGGCGTCTGTTCGTGAATTGGTGTTCTTCCCGGGCAGAAGACCCACAGAGGTGCGCAGTAAGTCAGTGCTCCTGTTCCTACAGGAGATGTTGGAGGGGAGGCTGTCCCCTTCCACCTTGAAGGTGTATGTTGCCGCTATCGCAGCTCACCACGACCCAGCAGACGGCAAGTCTCTGGTAGAGGTACCCGGAGGTTATATCCCTCCTGGCCAAACCTGTTCCCCTCCTGGGATCTCTCGGTGGTCCTTGCCGGTCTTCAGAGATCCCCCTTCGAGCCGCTAGAATCAGCTGGACTCAGGGCCCTCTCCCTAAAGACGGCCCTGCTGATCGCGCTCGCTTCCATTAAGAGGGTTGGGGACCTGCAAGCATGCTCTATTAACGAAACTTGCCTGGAGATCGGTCCGGCAGACACACATGTGATCCTAAGACCCCGACAGGGCTATATGCCCAAGGTTCCTACCACGCCCTTCAGAGATCAGTTAGTGAACCTGCAAGCGCTGCCCCGGGAGGAAGCAGACCCAGCCCCCTCACTGCTGTGTCCCGTACGTGCCTTGCGTGCCTACCTGGAACGCACTTAGAGCTTCAGGCACTCTGAGCAGCTCTTTGTCTGCTTTGGGGGACAGCAGAAAGGGAACACTGTCTCCAAACAGAGGCTGTCCCACTGGGTGGTGGACGCCATTCTGTTGGCCTATCACACCCAGGCCGTGCCCCCCCCCCTACAGGTTTGAGCCCACTCTACCAGGAGTGTGGCATCCTCATGGGCACTGGCTAGGGGCACCTCCCTAGCAGACATTTGTAGGGCTGCGGGCTGGGCAACACCTAACACCTTCGCGAGATTTTACAATCTCAGGGTTGAGTCAGTCTCATCCCGTGTTTTCTCAGGTCCGAGCCGGTAGAACTCAGTACACGCCGACGGTCTGACCAGGTGAATTGCTGAGGTAAAACAGTACACCTTCTTTCCCAGGAGACCCCTTTAGGTCCGTGGTTGATTCCTCCATAGCCCTCTTGGGTCCGCAGCTCTGCAGGAACATGCCGACCCAGTCCACTACGGGTACCCCCAGGCTACCCCTACTGGAATAGGTGCTCCACAGGTCAGGCCTTCTCCTGTGTGTACTTCCGTGGTACGGTCACCTTACGAGCTGACCCGCGTCTACCTTAGGCAGTCTTTTCGCTGCCCTCCGGTCACTGTGTTGTAGCAACTCCCCCCCTCCTCGAGGTTGGATCTACCACTGCACCATTCTTTCCCACATGTGACCGAAGAGGCCATGTGATGTATTTGCCACCTTTACCTCCCCTTTCGGCAGGTGTGGCCTCCGCAGGGTCTTTTCCCCCTGAAAGAATAGGAATTCGTGTAAGACCCCCTTCCCACGATGCGGTAAGGCCCCCGGCTGCTCTTGCTCTATGCTGAGAAAACAGAGAGAGAAAAGAGGCCCAGCCAGGCTTGTCCCGTTTCCTGGTTGGAAGCGTCGCCTTGTTCCCCTCTAGGGTAACCAAAAGGACTCTCTGGGATGGGTACGTGCAGTCTGAAACACAGTTGGTCGCTTGTGCACGTGAAACACCTGCCCGCTCCTTTGTCAGCAGTACACGTACATGGCTCAGTGCATGGCGTGATTTGAAGTGGACCCCTAGTGTCACTTCTTCGACACGACATAGAAGTGAGCGACAGACGGGGAACGTCTCGGTTATGTATGTAACCTCCTTTCCCTGATGGAGTGAACGAGACGTCGTGTCCTCCCAGCCACGTCGCTGAGCCAAGCCGCTGAGGTGGCCGGACACTCCCGGCACCTCAGAAAAATCCTGAATGAATGAGCCTATTTCCCTCGCCTTTATACCCGTATGTCCGGAGGCGGGGTATGCAAATACTGTTCGCCAACTCTCATTGGCCATTTTTCATAGATCAGAGGCATATTTGGCGCTCAAGAGAGACCCCTAGTGTCGCTTCTTTGACACGACGTCTCGTTCCCTCCATCACGGAACAGAGGTTACATACGTAACCGAGACGTTCTCTTTAAAATCTATTGACAGGTGAATGCTGATTACATCAAAAACTAAAGACGTTTTCAAAAACTTTGATATTGTTTTTACTGGCCAAATTATGTGTAACTTTTTCAGAAATGTTATCCACACAAGTGCAGCAAAACTATATAGAATTATCTATATAACATTTTGCTCATGTGAATGGTATCCTTAGAAAAGCAGACACCTTGAACTGTACTGTGTATAAGTTTTTTACACTGGCCATGAAAAGAAACTGATATTTTACTACTTTTAAATATCTTACCAATTAATGATGGAACAGAGTTCACTTTCTTTTTATGTAAGGATATGAGCAATCTGAAAATATGCTAAACTTTAGAAGTGATGCTTCAATTTTTAATGGTCATGTAGAACAGTTAGCAGTGTCTCCTATAGTTGGACATGTAGGATGAGCTGGAAGAAGTCGAGATTTACTAAAAAGCTTGGTGTTAAGGGGACCTATTGCTACCATATTATGGGTGTGGTGATCAGGATGTGATTATACATTTGTCTAAATACCTAGTGACAATAAAAGCTCTGGTGAATTTAGTCCTGTTTAAATGAACAGAGGCACATCCAACAGTTTGCAGGGAATCCTCATGCACAAAGGTATCTGTAGAGGTTTAGTCCAGCTTCTTCTATAGGTTCAGTTTTATGATGTGTTTTAATGCCTTTGTCCAATATAAATGTCCATATCCATGTGGTCCATAGAAGTGATGTCCTGGTCATGAGACAATTCCAAAAGGACTGATCCACAGTTGCACATGACTGAAATCCATTAATTTTACTGTGCTCTGCTCAAAATGTGTAACTTGACATGGCAAACAAGCCTTTAAAGACCAGTCAGCACTTTTACCAGCATTAAAGTGGTTATGTATATATATATATATACAATCACTGGAAATATAAACAGATATGCTGGCCTTTTTTATTCAATATTCATTAGTATATGATACTGTTCATTAACTCAAGAGTTTGTTTGGTAAACTCTTCTGACAAATGGCTCTGTGCAAATGTATATGAAACAATTCCTCTTCTTTAAGTACCGGAATTCCATGCAGCTGCTTGGTGCTATCATACAGGACTACAAGCCACTGATTTCTTTGAAAACCAAAATAAAAAAAACAAAACACCGTGTCAATGAGTGCTCTGTTGGCAGCATACTCAAGCATACTCCAGCATATATTCTTATTCTTTAATTTATTTAAATTAAAAATACTTACAGAAATTATATGCAGTGCAAGTCCTAAATTAGTCTGAAATATTGTGCTTGGACCCATGCAGTGTGCAGGGACGCACACACTTATCTAGCACTGAATTCATTTTAGTCCACATTTGTGCTTTCCATTCTTATCACGGAAATGGCCGTTTATTGCAAAAAAGAGGGGTTTATCAGTCTTTCCCTATGTAACGTTTCGTTTACACTGTTAATAGATTATTGCTTATTTCATTTGCAGACGCTGACCCATTCTGTTATCCGGCACTCCTCGCACACAACATAACAGCACCAATGGAACTTGCAATTGCAGCGTTCGCTGTGAGTCTGCTGTAAGATGTTGTGGCCCCGCCCACAGCACAGGCTCTCACAGTTATCCATGCCCTGGCTGGTCTTGTTACAGATCCGCCCCTGTGTCCCTGCAGAGTCTGACCTTGGGTCCCTCTCACAGAAATCTGGCGACTTTTCAAAGTATATCAGATCGTTTGCGTTGGCTCTTCGTCGATGTGTGGGGTGGGCATGCTCCATCTGACCTGTGTTTCTGTTATGCGCTTTGATTAATGTGGCGATATTGAAGTGTTCCTTCAGCAATGAGCCCACCGTTCTGAACTCTGGAGTCACCTGCCAGCAGGTTTTGAGCTGACAACTTCCCGATGTCCCGTGGCATTTGCATTTCCTCCTCATGTGGTCCACCACAACCTGCACACAAGCAAAACAGAGGAGCAAACTGTTAATTTATGGAAACTGCATTACATCTGGGCAATACCTGCCAATCTCTGTCTTGCAACTCTGATTTAAGGCTGGATTACACGATACTTTAACACTGATTTAAGCCCTATTTGCATAGTTCCGAGATTTCAAATAAAATTGTGTAGCATATGATGGGTAAAGATTACATCTTTTCAGATGCTATCACACATGCTTGATATTTTAGACCATGGAGAAAATCTAGTAGTGTAAGATGCTCCATGATTCAAATCTGATGTCATATGGTGACCATTCAAAAGAAATTGAACATGTGGGCCACAAAGCTCAAAAAACGAGATGCTGAACAAGTAACTTTTATTCACTCACTTTTAACTCGCATTGCAGTCTCTAGATGCCATATGACTGCCACACTGGCCGCACCACCCAAGACAGCACCCAAATGTGCTTGGCCCGTGTCTTTCGTAACACTGGGAGCCCTATTTAAGCGCTATGCAATATGTAATTTGTCAGTGCCAGTGGACAGTGTAAGTCTGTGTCAGTGGACATGGCCATGAAGTTTTATATTTTCGTGCAAGCATGTGCTAAAGTCTAGGCACAAGTGTGTTGGCAAAATTGTGGCCGCAAAGTGCTAATGGGCCAGGTCAAGTTTAATTTAATTCTGAGGTTCTCCTTTTGTTGTACCATATGCATCCTATTATATATTCCATTCCCTGTGAAGTACCAGCAATTTAAATGAAGACAGCACATTCATAAGAAGTTGGTAGTGTAAATGGGCTGTATGCAATGCATTAGAAGAATAGAAATATGGACCAAGGTTTTTGTGTGTTGTATCTTGATATCTCTATGATAGTGATATACTCCTTATATTCACATGAAAAATGTGCTGCTCTTCAGAACAAATTGGATGTAAACTTTGATATAGAGAAAGTAAGTATAATTAATCATATTGATTGATCTACTGACACACAATTCATGGCTAGTCTTAACAGTGATTGTCAGGGACATAATTTGATGTTACACCCACAGTTTGCAAACATACACCCACAGATAGTACAAGCATTCCTACCCACAGCCACTTACACTTTGTGCTGGCACAAAAATTGTGCTATAATTTGTGCTCTCAGGAAATTTGTTAAGACGCAGTGCGCGGTCGTTGCATGCAGCAATGTGCCTAGCACAGTCACGAAAATCAATCCCAGAGTTGCTACAGCAACAATGGCAATTAGGCAATCTGATCGACTTGACAGTCATGTAATATGCGAAAATATTTTTTTTTGTTTCCTAAGGAGTTTTCAGTTTTCTCAGTGTTCGGTGGAGAAAAATTTGTTTGAGTGTATTGCAAATGCAATATCTTTTTTTAATGAACAATCAGCTGAGCTTGTTCTTATTAGATAAATCATTAATTTGTGATAAAAGGTATAAACTATGACTGCAAATGTACTAATACTAGTAGATTAATGTATTTACTAGTATTACTAAATAAAGTACATTACATGGCCAAGAGAATGTGGACACCCAAATAATATGTCCTTTTTGAATATTTAAGGGGATGATCCTCCCTAACATTTTCCACTCTCCAATCAATGCTTTACACTACATGTTGGAAAAGACTGTAGGGCTTCACACCCATTCAGACACACAAGCACCAGTGAAGTCAAGCACTGATGTTGGGTGACTGATCCTGGCAGTTGGGATCCAATTAATTCCAAAGGTGTTCAGTGGGGTTCAGGTCTGGGCTTTAAGCAGACTAGTCAAGTTCATCCACACCAGACTCAAGACACCATTTCTTTACAGACATTGATTTGTGCACAGAGGCATTGCAATGCTGGGAAAGAAAAGATCTCACCCCAAACTAGTACCACAATGCTGAAAGTACACCATTTTTGGAATATCAGTGTATGGCGAGGCATTCAAATTAGACTTCACTGGAATTAGGACACAATTATACCAAACCTGTTATATTAGAATGGGGTGTTCTCATACTTATGACCATGTAGTGTATTTACTTAAAACAGCATTTTGTGTTGTGTGAGCCTTTGACAGGATTGTGTAGAGCTTGTCAGAATTTAGTTGCAGATGAGGATGCCCTGCTCACAAGCTCAGACCTCCCATTCTCTCAACAATGCACTCGTCTGTCAGCCCCGGTTATAAACTTTTAGATCCAATTACCGAGAGGAAGAGGGGCCACCCTCACTACTGACAGATGCTCCAGCACCCACCCATATCAACAACACAAGCACAAACAATAAGGCTTAGCAGTTCCACATTTCACACTCTCTCTGGCTTCCTCGCACTCACCGCAGGACAAAACACAGTATGAACATCTTTAGAGATAAGTCAAGTTTTGTCTGTCAAAACTCATTGGATTATGTTTCACTGTAAAAGCAGTCATTGCTAAACAAGACAAAACTGTGCTATTGCATGTCACTCAGTCATGGCTTGCCTCATGCTTTTTTTTCTTCTTCTTTCTGTTTTCCCCCTCCAGTGCAGTGCCATAATGGGAGAAATTCACTGAAATAAGTCAAAACTACTTTTAAATTATATGGGGCTGCAGTCTGATGAAGCAGGTTGTTTTTATAATCTACGGACAACAGTTGAGGTTCACCTCAAGAATTAAGTCACTTTCAGCACTTGTCAAAATCAGCCATCTACCATCCATGAAGATCATAAATTGTACAGACTATAGTGTGCATGCAGGTGGTCTCTATTTCAAGTGCTTACCCAACTAGGTGCTCATGCAAATGCAGGAGGTCTCCTTTATATGAATGGGCTCAAAGTGAAGAGAGACAGAAATGAAACAGAAATCATACCCTAAACTAGGCCAAAGATAACAACTATCATCATAACATTACGCCCACAATGGCAAATCGGGTACAACAAAATCTTCACTGGTTTTGCAAACATAAACATAAGACTGTCAGCTTGATTTCACTCTGTCTGAATTACACCAATTTTATAAAATATAAAAGTCATAATTAAATAATCACAATGAGTGAGTTTTTAACAATTTTAAACAACACATCAATTTGATCAGATAAATTGTGTGAGGGGTGATTAGGCCAAATCAGTTCTGGCCCCAGAGGGCTGATGTGATGTGGGTTCAGACAAATAAGGATATTCAAATACTTTCACTTTGAGGACCTGATGGGTATTTAAATCTTTCACCTCCAGTAGTTAGGAATTGCACCTGCTTGCTCTTGGCATGTGTGGCCCATGCTGAGGGAGCTACATTGATGAGATGAAAGATTGCAGGGCCTGATTGTTCTCCTTCCTCCTCTGCTTGGGCTTGGTAGCACCTAAGGGCAGGAGTGGGTGCGTGGCAGTGGAGGAAGTGAGGAAGAGACAGGAAATGCTCTCTTGGAAGCTGCCGCCCAGCATAAGTGCAACAGGATAATCTATCAAATGTGCTCTGTCTGAATCAAGCCTGGCAGGCTGTCTTGCCCAAAGAGCTACAGGTGATGAGCAGGAAGCAGAGATCATTCCTGTGTCTGCCATGTACAGATTAACATATTTAAAAGTGAAGCCTGTCAACTGTCTCTACTGTCTTGCTTGCACAGGATGAGATTCAATAAAAAAGGCTTTATCAGCACAACAGTTTCATTCAATGTATCCTACAGTTTCTGTAGGAATTAAAGCTAATAAATGTAGTAACTGAGAAACATTAGTTTAGCAACAGCATGAAATCATAGTTCAACCATTAATTAAATAGGGATGAGCACTTCAAGAACTTGGGAATGACAGCAATGATCAATGATGAAAACATGATATTTATTGTATATATATATATATATATATATATATATATATATATATATATATATATATATATATATATATATATATATATATGTGTGTGTGTGTGTGTGTGTGTGTGTGTGTGTATGTCTATGTGTGGCCCTGCGATGAACTGGCGACCTGTCCAGGGTGTACCCCGCCTTTCGCCCAATGTTAGCTGGGATAGGCTCCAGCCCCCGCGACCCTGTACACAGGATAAGCGGTTGACGATGGATGGATGGATGGATATATATATATATATATGTGTGTGTGTGTGTGTGTGTGTGTGTGTGTGTGTGTGTGAGATCCAATTAATATATATATATATATATATGATATATTGATATTAGTACTCCAGAAAATGTTTCTGCACTTGTCTGGATCCGATCGGAGACTAGTTAAAAAAATTAGGCTTTGTCAACAGCAAACTGGCAGAAAATCTAGTGAACAATCTACCAAAAAAGATTCAGTATGACCCAAGGAATCACATGAAAAATGTTTGTATCTAGGCCTTACGGTACAAAAATTATGGCCCAAAATATTTTATTTTCTTGCTTTATTCACTGTAGCTCCCCCCATTGGCTGATCAGGACGAGACCTTGCGCCTGAGGAACACTCCTCTTATTCTATAACTCTGCTTTAAAGTGAATGGTATCTACAACAATATTATTACCTCTGTTTCCCCTGACACATATCCCAAGGTTACCAGAGTCTGCCAGATATAGCTTCGATCGAGACTGATGTCCCACTCCCACCACTATGTGCCGCTGAGTATGACTACTATCATTTCAGTCTTCCATGATGGACTTCACAGAGGATGATCTGCAACCAACTCTAACAGTAAGAGCTGGGATGCTTCACTATCCACTGCCTGTACCTCAGGCTTAGGATGGACTGCACCGGAATGAACCGCCAAGATTTCAGGTGGACTACGAGGCACACGTCGCTGACCTCCGCCAGCATCATCTTGGTCATGGGATGGACGACAGTCTCTAATATTAGAATACACAGATTATTACCAACTAAAGCCTTAATCTGCCAAATAACTGGATGCTCAATCTACGTGCACTTCTGTAAACAGTTTGGGATGGAATATATAGACACAATCAATAATCTTAAGAGTTCATACAAAATCCTTTTAGTTTAAACATTACCCACCCACATCTACTCAGTTACATAAAACAAGACTTGTAATACACATATATTAAGTAATATTCGCATTATATTCATTTTGTTTAACCAGAGGGAAACTACCCCACCCCTCTGCTGCTTGAAATAATGTGTGTTGTGAAAACTATACAAATGTATATGACTTGGCTTGACTGCAATAGTACCATTCCACAAAGTTTCATGTCTCTAGGCCTTATGGTTTGTCTCCATGATCTGTGTTGGCATAGAATAACAATAAAAAAAATGAAACCCTACAATTACAGTAGGGTTTCAGCACTTTATGCTTGAACCCCTAATAAAAAATAGTCCAAAATGCTGCAATGGGGTTTTTAATACAGCTGCTGAGGAAGTGATGGCAAACTGGCATCTTTCTCTCTGATTTGTGTCGGGGTTCATTGCGCGATAACAACCGGCTAATTGTACATTATCCCTTATATAGTTTCCTTTTGCATTCCAAACCCAGAAAAGTAAAGAGGGTCCACTCCATGACATTTTATAATTCTTTTTTTTTTTATAACTTCAAAACATTTCATAATTGGTTATAATGGCATTATGGGTGGTTCCTCACAGTCTGATTGGTATAACAACTGTACACAGATACTGCCCAGAGGAAAATTGCATTGCTCAGAGGTTGCCCTTTAATAGCTTAGGAGATTTAATGGTATTCTCAATTATGTTTAATTTTAGTATCGTCTCATATAGTTTTTCCTAAAATTCCTTCAAATAGAAACAAATGAGAAATCACATAAATAAAGTGTATAGTGCAATTAATGTGGATAGCATAACAAATAATTTTGGAATATTATGTGAAATTACTTGATGGTTGTACACAATGAATTTCAGTCCCAGGAAATTACAACACTCAACAACAATCTGTTTGGAGAGTATTAGGAAGCATACACCCACAGGACGCGGCAACTCAATAAAAGCAATAAAAATTTATCCAGAAGTTTAGAGACATGTTTTTTAAAAGTTAAATTTTTTTAACTTGGTACACTGTGTTAAAACTGTGGCACGGATGGTGTGAAACTCAATGAGATTTGATGCACAACATATTAGGGCTGAACAATTTGGACAAAAAATGTAATTGCGATAATAATAATAATAAAAATGTTAAATTAGGAAATTATTATATAAATATATATATATATATACCTGTATATATATGCATTGCTATGTAGTATGGTTCAAGCACTAAGCCTTTATTTTGGCGGAAACTTCTATTTTGGCAGAAAACTGAAAGACTGAAGAAATGTAAGCGCAGCGTAGTTCTAGCGGGAAAACTAGCAGCTGTAAATCATCGCACCATTAGCTGGGTAATTCCCACCCAATCACATGCAAGCAGTTGCTTTATAAGTCTGCTCACAATCTATCACATTGCTGTTTCAGTGTGCTAACACGTCAACCTCCACTACCCCACCACCAGTTGAGTCCAGTCCTGCACGGGGGTAGGCTCCTCACCCCTGCCTCCTATCTCCGGCAAGATATGATGGTTCAGAGTACAACTTCTTCGGACTGCCAGATGGGGCCTATGCCAAAGAGAGACATTACTTTTCTGTTTTATATTCATCAAATAAATATCATGAATTTCACTCAAGTCTGCAAGTTTTCCTGATATAACTGACATTCCTGTTGTTTGTCGTTGTGTTGTCAACAGCTTTTAACTCAGTGAAATGCTCTTATCTGCTTTTCTTTCCACAAAAACCCGGTGTCATAGGGGTATTTTAGATTTATTTAGTAAATTGTAGTGACCAAATATTTAGTAATGTGAATTTACACAAATGTGCAATTAAAATATATCTGGAGTGCTTTAAATATAATGCTCTCAGTGGATTAGCACATCAAACAAAACTCAGACCACATCAGTCACTCAGGGCACCCAAACACATCAGTCACTCAGTGCACCTGCTAGATATAACTTGTGTGCATGGAGCACAGAACTATCTTGCGATTTTATTTCGAAGGTCATATCATGACTTAATTTTGATTTCTCATTTAGCTCTACAATATATAAAGTGTGTACGGCAGGTCCAAAAACAGGTCCAAAAGCTACAGTATCACAGCAGAAGCCACTATAAATGGGCCTGCAAGCAAGACTTACTGTAAGAACCTATAAATTTGCACATTTTCTTTTCACACATGCAGTAGATGTGAATGTTTTGAAGGCTGTGCTGTAATTTCATTGGTGGAGAGCAAATTGAGAGGCACATCTGGGCCACTTTAATTGAAGAAAAGTGAGACAGACTTTCCCATAATCTGGCACCAGACTGAGATCAAGCAAAACACATTGGTAGCACATTTTGACTACAGGCAGAAAACAGCAACACAGTTGTAGATGTACAGCCCCTTTAGATACTTACTGTTGAATGCTTTTTCCTCCACTACATCAACAAAGAAAAACTAATATTTAACTAAACCGTAACTTTACCTTTACATCTACCTTTACATCTAATAATTTGGAATCAATCAATGATTGATACAACTGAGCTATCAATAGCCATCAATACTGTTACACTTCCTGTTCTCTGAAACTAAAATTGTATTTACTCAAGAATACAAATAGAGACAAAATAAAACTGCATTCACATTCAAACAGATTATTCAGTGATGGTAAGTGGGGACTAATAATTATCTAAGTAGGGACCTTACTTTATACATTGGGATTTCATTTGGTGAAACATGTTAGGCTTTTATATCACTAGTTAATATTACTTTTCCTAAACTGTGATGCTGAGTTACATCAGCAGAAAGTTAATAAAGACCATTTTGATGAAAGAAAGTGAAAACAACTATTTTATTTTTCTTTAGAATCACACAAATTTAGAGTTACTGCTAAAATTCACAGGGCCCGGGATATCATTTTTATGGTATAGCTCCATTTCCCACTCTACCCCAATGAGTAGGCTACCCCATAGGCTCTTAGTGGACCCCCCTCATCAAAGGGCCCAGGACAACATTCCCAGTTGATGATAATTTGTGGAACGCTTTAATTTGCAGTAGTTAGACTGTAATACACTGTTATGGTATAAGTGGAGAGTCCACATAAGGTCTGGACAGAATGATGACAGGGTGGCTGACAACATGATCCTCCATCTAATAGCTCTTGATGAATTGCTGAATGAGAATTGCTCAGTTCCTTTGATGTTACAGAGAAGGCGTTCCATCAAAACCTTAATGTCCCAACACACGTTTTCATTCAAGTTTGATAGGTGTGTGATCAGACTGTAATCTGTTTTCAATTGCATATGTTTATAACACATTTATATCTATTATATATAACATAGAAGAGGAGAGGAATTAGTGTTACTAATATTTTTAAGGTTAAAACACTGTGCTACTGTACTTTCCCTTGTCCTTTTCTTGCCTTGCTCTAAAAGTAGAAACCTTGCCTGGCTTTCCAACCAGTCTTCATTGAGTAGAAGGAGCTCCAATGAAAACATGCAAAAAATAATTTACAACCCTACTAGATGTTGCCATGTAATCGGCAACTACTGGAAACATAAAAACATGCCCTGATCTTTATGCCCTGCCTGTCCGCATTATGTGCCCAGCAGCAGTGTATGGCGAATACTTAACAAAACAATTAAATCGATTCTCTACATGCTTTTTTCCAGTGTTGCCCTCACCAGTGACAGACAGTTTAAAACTTGTATTTGGGGAAGGAAGGGCGAATGTCTTTCTACTTCCCGCTCTGTTTGATGTCTAAAATCTTTTGCTGGCTTTAAACATCTGTTTCCAAATAGCCAGCAGCCACTAATTAGAGCTTTTAACAAGACTGAACGTCGTGAGAACCAGAGGGTGGGCATGAGGCGACATGTACATTGTAATAAAGTCACTACATTCCTCCCAGGGATTGAGGCAGGAGGTGAGCTAGTATTGGGTCTCATCCTCAGACCTGCACCGTAAGAGCTTTTGGTCTGGCAAATAAAATTTTGGCCATGTATAGCCAGGATCACTGTTGCATCACTTAGCTGTCTATAAAAGGGACCCAAGACAATAGGGTAAGTAAAGGACACATAAATGCATAATTTTATTTAAGATTGCATTTCTTTTAACAAGACAGTGAGTTTAATTAAAAATGGAATATGAATAATATGCCATTGTCATTCATATCTCACTGAAACAAACTTGAAAAACATGCCAACACTAACATATTTCGGTAGCTGCAAGGATTCTTTAAAAAAAAAATTCTTCTGAAAATCAGGTTCAGATACAAATAGGCTTATTGTTAGAAGCTGAAGAAATATTACTGAACAATGACCTCTCTCTACCATCACACCCTTAACTGGCAGCTTGATCAAATACCACATCTCCTAATTGAACTTCCAACATTTTTTATTGATCCATCCAATATAAATAACACTTAATCTGTTTAAACACTAATAACAATACAGATCCTTTGAAGTGATATGTGGCGTTTGCCAATTACATTTAAAACTGTACTAATAATAAAAAATAAAAAAACTGAAACTATGACAGTTTTGATCAACAACAAAGAATAAAGAAATATACCAAATGTATAGTCTCCAGAAAAACATCAAAGCGGCTTTCAGTGTGCTCAAGATTTTTATGCTCCACTAAAAGATGTGGCAAACCTATTCCTACTTGATCTAACCTATAAAAAATGTTTTTCATTGGTGTAACCTACTGTAGTCAGGTTGATTCAGCCAGGAGTAATTATATTTTGGACTTAATTTTGGACCAGTTAATTTAGATATTACCACATGAAGCACTTTTTAGGTTATCTAACAGAACATTTCACAGTGTACCCTGAAAAACTGTCAAAATGTCTTTCATGTGGTAACATCTAAATTAAATGGTTTGATTAAAGTCAAAAATATTATTTAACATGAATGAATCAAACTGAATACATTAAGTTTCACCAAACAAAATTACTTTAATGGTTAGATCAGGTCAAAATAGCTCCATATGTTAACAATTGTGTTACCACATTTTACACTCTAGAGCATGCAAAAGATAGGTAGCTTAACATGAGAATTATAAGAAGCACTTTAGATGGCAAACATCAAATGCTATTTTGGGAGTGACAAAGTTTATTTTGTCTGAATAATGAAGAGAACTAGAAATAAACCAATGGACCGATACAGAGACAAATTGGAGAAGAGGAAGTAACAAACAATGAACAATATGCAACTCTGCTCATGTGAACCAGCCATTGATGGGCAATCTGAGCTTATCAAAGTCATTTACACTTTAGCTCTGTACCATCCTGATAAAGAGTGACAACAGATAAATCCACAATGATAGCTTACCACCAAGGTCTAAAACACACAGCTGTTGAGCTGTGATCATGTGAGGAGCAGAAATATATTAAAAGAAGGTCAAAGGGTTCAGATTGGTGCCATAATCCATTGTGAAGTTCTTAAACAGTAGTCAGAATGATCACACAGGAATTCGACATGCTGTTTCCGAATGTTCCGGAACCCTAGGATCGGCAACAGTATACCGACTCACTGACATGCCCTATCTCCCTTCTGACATATTTGGAGTACTCAATCACAATTATTTTCCCTCGTGGCACGACTGGTAGCGCATTGTGTCAGTTTCATGGGAGACCATAATTCAATCCCCATTCAAACAAGGAAGTAATCACATTTGTACAAATAATCACGAGCGTGATAAGGAGGTTGCATTTTTATCCATAACATTGCAATTTGTCTCTACTAACGGTTATTGTTAGATTATGGGTTTTGGTTGGGGGGGGGGTAGATTAAATAAAATAAGCATTTCTCATCACTGTTTTACACCCTGTTCAGCTGAAAACAATTATTTTAATATCTGGCTTCTGGCAAACGCTCCTGGATATAAATGGATGTCACACTTGTTTATATGCTCTGAAACACTTACCGCTTTAGCCTCTGGAGGCAGTGTTTTCAAATTTGGTCAACGAATACCGATTTCAGCTAAGAAAAAATCAGCGCACACTTGACGATTTTTATGTGAGATCAGGCTGACAGTAGTAGGCGTAAGATCAGACATGGTACATAAGAATAGCAAAAGGAGCAAAAATACTACATAAGAGTAAGACAAATTTGTACAATTAGAGATGTGAAGGAGGGTTATGGTTATATCACAACTGATGGTGTCATCATAAACAAAGATATGAATATATACACATAGTACCAGTCAAAATATACAGTATATTCTGACTGAATATACAGTATGTTTCTCATGATCTTAAAGATTTTTTTGCTTAAAGATTGCTTGAAATAAATTTTGTAGACAAATATAAATTGTGCCATTGTATGAATTTCTTTAAACATTTGATTGTATACAAAAATGCTTTTGAAATGGGTGACTTTGACCAAAGAATGAAGCAAATGCAGCCAAAAGATGATTAATGCATTTTTTTCCAGTTTTCCACAATATAGCGATAAAAAAATACAAATAAATAATATTTAACTACATATATTTATACACATTTTTTTTTAATGAACAGGGTGTGCAAAACCTACTACACTCACTAACATTTTGGTTTTTATTTACTGTTATTATAACCCAACAATAATTTTGTGTTGTCAAATTTGGCATTGTAATTTGATAGTATTATTATTACTTTGAGGATTTGTTGTAAACAACAGTAATATACAGTATTTCTGTCTTATTAAATTTACTTTCACCAGGAACTTATATCCTGACACAGCAGTGTATTTGTCACCATGTTGCAAAAGGCTGAATTTTATGTAAGCATTGTAGGCAACATTCGTTACGGTATTGTAACAGTAAACATAAAAGGCACAGTGGCCCCAAAGCACATTAGAGCAAAAGGAAAAAATTGTATGGATGTTCATCCACTGTGTGTTTACATGGGAAAACAATGGAAAAGCAGAGCAGATGCAGGCAAAAAACATGTTCAGTATGAACGGCCCCTAACTCATTTGTGAGTGAGAGATAGCTTTGATTTGTTTAACATTTTTTGTTCCAATTGTGTTAATTTATATTTATATTGACTTTACTATTATTCTCGTATGAGTAGCTGCATCCAAACTATTGGCTTTTACTCATATTACAAGTTACTAAACATTTATAGAGTAATGTGTAAATTACATTTTGTACAACACTGGTGCAAAGTTTTATTCTTTATGAAAGACAAGCAACAAGTAATGACTCAGAAAGTTTATTCAGTACGTCACCTCTGACATGTCCCAATATTTTCCTTAACTACTCTACAGTTTCACTAATCTGCCACTCATTATCCAATTAGTCAAACAAAGGCAAAGAAACAGCACCCCTATACCTTCCATTACACAATGCCATCAGGAGGGACTCACTGATCAAAGACAACACCAGGGAAGGCATATTTTGATAAAGCTTAAATGCCTTTTAAACATTCCCAAATCCAAAGATAACACTTTTCAAAGAAGCACATGTTTGCATTTGCTCGAGCTGAGTTATTGCCCATTTAAGTGTTTTTCTGTTGGTAGGTGGTTCAGGGGGTAGATGCTGTTGCCTGGAGAACAGAAATGATTCATGATTCAATGTAATTGAGCATAGATGGGACACCAACACATGCATTTCTGCGCAGGCAGGAGCTTGGGCAAAAAGTTCAATAAACCTCTCATGATGCCAGGGCCTCTCTTTTTAAAAACAGACAATCACACAAACACAGCAAATGTACAAACAAAAATGTTAAGCTTGGCAAAACTTTCAGGGACAAAGCTTTCAAGAGTGCAGCTGCAACATGAAGCGTCCCTTTAAGTTTAGCCGCTGCTCAGACAAAATCTGTTTCTTCTAGGTACATCAAAAGGAGGAACTCAGCTGCTATTGTCTTCTTTAGTACATATGACACGGTTATAGTATCTTGGTGAAAAAGAAGTGCTCATCTTTGAATGGCACTTTTTAACACACCTCAAAAGGGAGAGTAAGATGATCTGCTCTGCACTCTCTGGAAATGTAATCCAACACTCTGCTGATTCACTCGGGTTTAGTGTCACCCACCCACTTCACATCACACAGCGGACATAACACCATCTCTCACCTGCCTGCCAATTTTGTTGTTATGAAGTCTCATCCTGGAGTGAATGTCCCTGTACATCTCGCGGGAGTCCAGGAACTCCTTGGAGAAGCGTTCCCCAAATTCCACATTGGGACTGCAGCCGCCCCATTCCCAGGAGTCCTGAGGGCCGAGAGCATCGGCGGGAAAGTGTTCCATCACCCCATGGACCATCCCTTTTCCCCGGTTGATGGCCTCCAGCTGCAGACGGTTAAGTTTCACCCTGAATGCCTCCTCATCCCCTCGCCGTTTCTCATCACAGCTACAGGCCTTCAGTTTGCCCATGGCGCAGGCGTTGGACACAGCATGCACCACGCCAGCCGCCGCGATGGCGTAAGCAAATGCGCTTTCTCTAAAACCTGCCAATGAGACAATACAAGGTATTATTCATAAATCTTGTCTATCCACTGCTACTTCGCCCCCGATTTGTTCTCTCTCTGCTTTGTCCAGTAGATCGCTATCATACTCAACACAAGAGAAAATAAGTGTCCTGATGTTCATATGGCATTGAAAGCACTACCAGTATATTGAGCCTGGTCTCAAGCAATTTACATGAGCATTGCAATGTTTTTGCAAAACTGACATTACGTGCTTCGTTATGTGCTTGGCTGCAGCTATGGGGGGGGGGGGGGGGGGGGTGGGGGGGGGGGGTGCAAAATCGAGCAAAATGAGGTTGTAGTCAGACAAAGGAGTTTTTAAGGTGTATTTTAGAAGGAGGTTTTAATAAGTAAAACATATCTCCCTAACCTAAAACTTTGCCTTAAACCTAAGCAATAGTGTCAGAAAAGATAAATGAGAGTTTAATAAAACAGACATCCTTACCCAACACCTAACCCTAACTGATAGTGCTTTAAAGTGAAAATTATAAATAAAAGAACTGAAGTAACCATGTCATTGTTCGTCTTTGGCTGGATGTGAAATGCAGCAGTCAAGCTCAAAGTTCAACGATCTATCAGATGAGCTACAAAGCCAGCAAAAGACATAGGAATAAGTGTGTATATGTAGGTGGGTCTGTAATACAAGTGTTAAAATGTTTCTTTTTTCAAACCATGCATTAAAGAAAATAAATTTAATACCATAACATAGTGGGGGGTTAGTAATTGAGTGAAAAACAAGTTTTTATCAAATCAAAATCAGCAATTGCACATGTGATTTGTGTGACAAAGATTAAAGCACACAGCGCCTCAAGTGTTCATTTCACCTGGAAACTGCAGCAAAATGTATAAACGGCACAGAAATCAGTTTGCAAAAATCCATTCCCTGATGGAGGGAATGAGACGTTGTGTCGAAGAAGTGACACTAGGGGTCTCTCTTGAGCGCCGAATATGCCTCTGATCTATGAAAAAAGGCCAATGAGAAGTTGGCAGACAGTATTTGTATACCCCGCCCCTGGACATACGGGTATAAAAGCGGGGAAATACGTTGAGTTCATTGAGGATTTTTCTGAGGAGCCGGAAATGGTCCGGCCACAACAGTGGCTCGGCTCAGCGACGTGGCCGGGAGGACACAACGTCTCGTTCCCTCCATCAGGTAACCTAGGCGTTCCCCGTCTGTCGCTCACTTTGAAGTTGTGTCAAAGAAGCAACACTAGGGGTCCAATTTAAATCATGCCGTGCGCTGAGCCGTGTACGTGTTCTGCTGATACAGGAGCGGGCAGGTATTTTATGTGCAAAGGCGACCAGCTGTGTTAGACTGCAAATACCCTTCCCCAATGCCCCGTAAAAGTTGTCGGAATCCTTCTGGTTACCCTAAACATGCATCGAGGAAGGGGGTCTTACCCAGTTTCCTATTCTTTCAGGGGGAAAAGACCCTGCAGAGACCACACCTGCCCAGGAAGGGGGAGGTAAAGTGGTGAAATGCATCACATGGGCCTCTTGGGTCACATGTTGGACAATGGCACAGTGGTAGATCCAGCCTGAAGGAGGGGGGAGTTGCTACAACACGGCAACCAGAGGGCAGCTGGGACTGCCTAAGGTAGACTCATATTGATCAATTGTCACACATTATACACACATTTCTGCATATATACCGTGAAATATTTTTTTTCACATATCCCAGATAAGCTGGGGTCAGACATGTTATGGCGCCCCTGGAGCAGATAAGGTCAAGGACCTTGCTCAAAGGCCCAACAGTGGTGTCTTGGCGGTGTTGGGGCTTGAACCCCCGACCTTCTGGTCAGTAACCCAGAGCCTTAACCGCTGAGCCACCACTGCCCTGTAAGGGGACCGTACCGCAGAAAATACACACAGTGGGAGTCCAAGCAGGAGTCCTGACCTGTGGAGCACCTATTCCACGGCCTGGGTGTGATAGGCCAATGAAATGGCGTCCACCACCCAGTGGGAAAGCCTCTGTTTGGAGACAATGTTCCCTTTCCGTTGTCCACCAAAGCAGACAAAGAACTGCTCAGCACGTATCGGACACAGCAACGACGGGTCTAGGTCTGCCTCCTCCCGGGGCAGCACTTGCAGGTTCACTACCTGGTCTCTAAAGGGCGTAGTAGGAATCTTGGGCACGTAGCCCGGTCATGGTCTTAGGATCATATATGTGTCTGCCGGACCGAACTCCAGGCAAGTGTCGCTGACAGAGAACGCTTGCAGGTCCCCGACCCTCTTGATGGAGGCGAGCGTGATCAGCAGGGCCATCTTTAGAGAGAGGGCTCTGAGTCCAACTGATTCTAACGGCTCAAAGGGGGTCTCTGAAGGACTGTGAGGACCACCGAGAGATCCCAGGAGGGGAACAGGCCTGGCCGGGAAGATTTTAACCTCCGAGCGCCTCTTAGGAACCTGATGATTAAGTCATGCCTACCCAAAGACTTTCCGTCTACTGCGTCATGGTGGGCTACGATAGCAGCAACATACACCTTCAAGGTGGAAGGGGACAGCCTCCCCTCCAGCCTCTCCTGCAGAAATAGGAGCACTGACCTAATTGCGCACCTCTGTGGGTCTTCAGCCCGGGAAGAACACAGGTTTGTGAACAAGCGCCACTTCAGGGCGCAAAGTTGCCTGGTAGAGGGGGTTCGGCTTGGTTGATCGTGTCTACAACGGCAGGTGGTAGACCAGCTAGATCTTCCGCGTCCCTTCCAGGGGAAGACGTGGAGGTTCCAGTGGTCTGGGTGCAGATGCCAGAGCATGCCCCGTCCCTGAGAAAGAAGGTCTTTCCTCAGGGGAATTCACCAGGGAGGGGATGTCGTGAGGAGTACGAGGTCCGAGAACCAGGCCCGGGTGGGCCAGTAAGGAGCCACTAGGGTGACTTGTTCCTCATCCTCCCTGACCTTGCACAGCACCTGTGCAAGAAGGCTCACTGGGGGAAATGCTTAATTGCGCAGCCCCAAGGGCCAGCTGTGTGCCAGTGCGTCTGCCCTGAGGGGATCCTCTGTTCAGGCATATCAGAGTGGGCAGTGGGAGGTCTCTCGGGAGGCAAACAGGTCTACCTGGCCCTTGCCGAATCGTTCCAAAATCAGCTGAATCAACTGGGGGTGGAGCCTCCACCCTCCACCAGGCAAGAGTTGTCGTGACAGCGCATACGCTACCACAATGAGTTTGCCGGTGATGTGAGTGGCACGCAGCGACTTGAGTCTCCTGGCTCCAAAGGAGGAGACAACGGGCGAGTCATGACATTTGGCGGGAGCGTACGCCACCTTGGCAATTTATGTACACTACCGCGGTGGTGCTGTCTGACCTGATTAGGACATGCTTGTCTCAAACTAACAGGAGAAACTTCCGCAGGGTAAATAAAACTGTCAGCAACTCTAGGCAGCTGATGTGCCAGCACAGCTGGGCCCCTTTCCAACAGCCCGCGACTGCGTGCCCGTTGCACACGGTGCCCCAACCCAATCTGGAGGCGTCGGTCGTGACCAAGAAGCATCGTGACACCAGCTACAAGGGTACTCCTGCCCGCAGAAAGCAGAGGTCTGTCTAGGGTTTGAATGATTTGTGGCAGGCGGGGGTGACCATCACACGGTGTGTGCCGCGGCACCATGCTCGTCTCGGGACTCGAGTCTGAAGCCAGTGCTGAAGTGGTCTCAAATGCATCAACCCCAGCGGTGCGACCACCGCGGAGGATGCCATATGACCCAGGAGCCTCTGGAAATGTTATAAGGGGACCACTGTGCCCGGCCTGAAGGTGGCGAGGCTTTCCAGCACCGACTGTGCACTCTCGTTGGTGAAACATGCTGATATTGAAACTGAGTCTAACTCCATGCCAAGAAAAGAGATGCTCTTTTTCCCAGTTGACCTGAAGCCCCAAACAGCTGAGGTGCCTGAGCACCTGGTTTCTGTGAGCGCATAGTAACTCTCGGGAGTGGGCCAGAATGAGCCTGTCGTCAAGGTAATTGAGTATGCGAATGCCGGCTTCTCAGAGCAGAGCAAGGGCTGCCTCTGCGACTTTTGTAAAGACACGAGGGGACAGAGACATGCCGAAGGGGAGAACTTTGTACTGATACACCTGGCCATCGAACGCGAACCGTAGGAAGGGTCGGTGTTGAGGCAGAATTGAGACGTTGAAGTACGCGTCCTTCAGGTCTACCGCCGGACACAAGTTAAGATGTGTTTTTGCGTGAGTATTTTGAACGGGAGTTTGTGCAAAGCCCGTTTGAAAACTCACAAGACCAAGATCGGTCTCAAGCCAGCGCCTTTCTTGGGTACGATGAAGGGCTGTAGAAACCCTTCTTCATCTCAGTTAGAGGGACAGGCTCTATTGCGTCTTTGAGTAAGAGAGTAGCGATTTCCGCATGCAGGGATTTGGCATGCTCGCCATGTACTGCGGTAAAGCAGATGCCCGCGAAGGGGGGGGCGGAGGCCTGGCAAACTGAATTGCGTAACCGAGTCGGATGGCCTGGGCCAGCCAGCATTACGGGTTGGGAAGAGAAAGCCACGTATCCAAGCTCCATGCTAGGGGCACCAAGGGACCTTTGCAGTGGGGCGGAGCTGGTAATACGGCGTCGGGAGGCGAGGACGCATCCCGTGGCTCTGGTGCTGAGAAAAGACTCGAAGCACTTACCTTGCTCCGCACACCCGGCAGGGGGCGGGTTAGTGACTGAGGAGGAGGTCCGACAGAGGCATCCTATAGACTCGTCAGAACTGGCCAGCCAGGGAACAGTTGTGGGGCTGAAGGCAGGGGGGTCCGCATCCAGCATGCCGGGACTGTTGAGATCTGGCGGCAGAGTGCCGTGAGAATGGCATTTGCGGGCCAGGTGACCAAGGAGACAAAGGAAATAGCTCTATTCAAATGAAATAACTTCAACAAAACATTCTCCTCCCGGCCCTCCACTGGGGGATGGAGTGGTCTGCTTACCAGCTCCGGAGCTAACATCTTGGTCTCTGGGTCGACCGTCTCAGGAGCACCTGGGAGCCTTCCGGGTCCTCGAGGGGGTCCGTGAGGCAGGGGGGCGTCTGCTTCCTGCGGGGTGCTCGACGCGGGGGCTGAGAGCTGCTCCCGGGTTGAGGCGAAGCAGGGTGTTTCTTCACCACAGGAGGACACCCTCGGCGAGCAGACGGTGCCTGGTCCATGGCGGCAGGCTTGCGGCTGGGCAGGATGTGCGAAATGGCCTCTGTCTGTTTCTTCACCATGGAGAACTGCTTGGCAAAGTCCTCAACGGTGTCGCTGAAGAGGCTGAACTGGGAGACAGGGGCGTTGAGGAAGCGAACCTTGTCGGTCTCGTGCATCTCGACCAAGTTCAGCCAAAGATGACGTTCCTTGACCACGAGTGTGGCCATCGCCTGCCCAAGTGACTGCGCTGTTGGTCGATGAGCGCAGTTCCTGCAACACGTCGGGATCAGGGCTACCCCGTGCAGATCTTTATGTGCCTTGGCCTGGTGGACCTGCAGGAGGGCCATGGCATGCAGGGTGGAAGCAGCATGTTCGGCGATGCTGTAGGCTTTGTCGGCCAATGAAGACGTCGTCCTACAGGCCTTGGATGGGAGCACAGGGTGACCCCGTCAGGTGGTAGGGTTCCCGGGGCACAGGTGGAGTGCAACAGCCCTGTACCCGTGGGCCAGTGGGAGAGCCGCCGAGGGTAGTGAGAGTGGATGAGCGATTGGCTTTGTGACGAGTGGAGAGGGGTGCTCTCCACGAAGATGTCAGCTCATCATTCACTTCCTGGAAAAACTGGACCGGGGGGGGCGAGGCTGTGAGCGGCGCCCAGACCCCAGGAACCAGTTATCCAACCGCGAAGGCTGTGGGGAGGACGGAGGGTTCCAGTCCAGCCCCACGCTGGCAGCGGCCCAGGAAAGCATGTTGGTCATCTGCGCATCAGCCTCAGCCTGGGCGTGCAGGCCCGAAGGTGGCAGCCCAGGGGAGTCATCCGCGGCAGATGCTGCGCTCTCCGATGCAGCGGCGAGCTCATCCACCTCGAGCTCTAGAGGACCGGTAGGCTGGCTGTGAGGCGAGCCGCTGTTGTCTCGAGCAAAGACGGAAGTCAACGAGCGTGCTGGGGGGCGGGTGGTCCGAGGGGGCATACCCGGTGGAGCTTCACCCACTGCCATCCCCAGATCGCCTCCATCGCCAGCCGCATCGTCCTCAATCCTATGGTAAGAAGGAGCAATACGGGGGGGTGGCTGGAGTGGCGTACTTCCTATTGAAAGCGAGCCGTGACCGCAACGTTGCCATGGTCATGCTCTCGCAGTGAGAACATGAACCATCCACAAACACTGCCTCGGTATGATCGCTCAGAGGAACAGAAGCAGGAACAGGTGTGTGACTCGCAGCTGACTGCATGCACGACCATCGGCTTCGAAGAAAATTTCTGAATGAACTCCACGTATTTCCCCGCTTTTATACCCGTATGTCCGGGGGCGGGTTATGCAAATGCTGTCTGCCAACTTCTCATTGGTCTTTTTTCATAGATCAGAGGCATATTCGGCGCTCAAGAGAGACCCCTAGTGTCACTTCTTCGACACAACGTCAAAGTGAGCGACAGAAGGGGAACCCCAATTCTGAACACCAAACTGAGATTAGGCATCTACCCAAACCCTGCTGAAAAGACCAGTTTAACCAGAAACTAGTTCCCTTGATCTAGGCTGGTTTCTGCTGGTTTGGTGATGGTCTAGCTGGTGAACCAGCGTAGCCATGAAAGACTTGGTTAACCATGGTTGTGTTTCCCAAAATCATTGTTATATACAAGTTCAACAATTTGGTGTTTCTCGAAACCAAATTTAAAATTTATATTTATTAAAAAGTAGGCTTTTGCAAAGTTGTTAGTTTGGAACTATAGCTCTCCACGTGTGGTTACAAGCATAAACTTCTTGTTAGTTTCCATTTTTTGAGTGAAATCTGCCAAGACTTTTTTCTTGCCAGTATTTGTGACAGTATTTTTTAATTTTGAGAGAAACTGTTGTTTATGATTTTCTACTACCTCCAAAAGCATTTGCAGTTCAGTCTTTGAAAATTGTGTTGTCCATGTCATTTTTAGCCACGTGATGAGACTAGAGATTTCTCTTGAGCAAAATATGCAACAAGTGCATAACAATAAATCGGTCAACCTCACCGCTTTTTTATTTAAATTATTTTTAATCAAAATTAACTTTTTTTTAATGATTTTTTTTCATGCTAATTGTGTATGGACATTCACTTTGATACCAGAAAAGGGCACCATTTCCCTAAGGGATGTCTCTAGCACAATTGTACACTACTGTGCAGTACATTCTACTGTAAATCTCATTCTATTACAGAGTCAATACTTTGACATCCATCTAATCTCCACAAAAGTTATTACTCCACCCACTAAGAAATGTAATTAATGACATTTTTGAACCAAAGTGGTTTGAACAACAGATGTGCTGATTTGTGACCTCATTACTCTGGTTTTGGGAAACTGTTGTGACTAGATAGTTAGTTTCTCTAATGATGCATCGTACAATGGTGGCTAAGCAGTGAGCTACATTGTTGTAAAATGTTGTTCTGGTAATGCTGTTTAACAGATGAAGACTTGTTGGTTAAGCTAGTAAAAAGCCATGTTTGAACATCAACATTGCATGTTGTGGACCAGCGTTCAAAACATAATATACAGTATGCTGGTGACCAGCTAAGCTAGTTTTTAACAAGAAAAGCATGTACATGCAGGAACAATGGGGAAGGTGTGGAGAGCTCTGGCTAACGTGGTTGAGCACAGACATGCCCATCTGTAAACAGACTCTGCGCTGAGCTCTAAAACGTGGGTGCCATTAACCTGGCTACCGTTAGCAGCCATTTAATCTGCACTAATCACATGCTACTCAGCTCCACTCATCTGGATTTCAGCTCTCATCCACCCCACCCTTTATTGGAAGTGAAGTGTGGCAAAGTCAAACTAAGGCATTCCGACAAGATTTAAGAAATTCTTTGGCAAATAAATTTGAACACATGAGAGCCACATGTAGACTAACAGTAGTGAGTTATGTTGTTCTATAAGAATATTTAATTACTATGGGGTGTTTTTTGTTTTTTTTTACTTTCCAGGGTAAATATGTTTACCAGAGGTGCCTGCATGTGCCATAGCCAGCGTTGTTGAGAGCTAATGGCCTCAAAAAATAATAAACTGAGGTCTCATAAAAGCCAGCTCCCCTGAATCACTTTTAGGGACAGATGTGGTTTAAAGAAGGTCATGCTTAGCAACATGAAAGAGCCCACTAAAGGCTAAATAGCTTATAGTTTTTTGTGCCTACTATCAAAGGGCATTGCTTCAGCATGAAAACAACCTTGCAAAGTATACATATAAAATTTTGCCAGTTAAAACATCCCAAAGCCTGAAAATTTAAAAGGCTGATAAATGAAAAAGATATACAGTATGAAAACATTAAAAAAAAAAATACAAAAATAATGAAATCATGTAACTTCTGCATCATTGACTGTCTGCATTCTTATGCATCACTGAAGACCTTTGGTTAATTGTAACTGATACCTCAAGTGAAACACAAAATTCCAAGTTTGAACAAGTTTTAAACTGGCCATGACCCCTTGTCTTACACTTAAAAAGTGTGTTTATTGTGGACTTGGACTTGTCTTATTAGGTCTGAAAACACAGCTTCGCCTCATCCTCTGTATTCTGTTTTGTCCAGCATTAGCCTTTACAAATGACTAATAAGCCCATAAGACTTAAATCAGGTGTTAACCAGTCAGTGTCTGGAGTTTGTTGCATTTCACAAAAATGCTTGCTGGAAGAGTTGGCCTTGGGGCTTGGAGCAAAAGATCTGAGATAGCTTTATGATGTTCAATTGATTGTTTCAAAACACACAGGAACTCATACCTATTAACCCAGCCACTTACCCACCAACCCACAATGACACACACACTTGACACACACACTCAAGTAGAGGGTACTTACATGGAAAAACACACATAAGAGCACACAAACACAACCTTAGCTGATTTTTTTTTTTTTTGTGCTATCCTCTCATGATTCTATGGGGGGCAAACAGCACTTAGGCACAGCCAGAAGACACTGACATGGAAATGCTGTTTTAGATTTTCTTCCAAGCCAATGAAAGACCTGGAACAAATCAATCTAACAAATAATTTAAAGTGGAGGCATGCCCGGCTGCGCTGATGGTGGAGGAAGTGGGAAAATGAATTAAAAATTGAAGGAAACTGTCACTTTGGGTTACAGGAACTAACTAAACAGGTTTATGGTTTTGCCACTGATGGTTGGGAAAATGCTGAAAGCAAATTCACAGCACTTGCACAAAGTAAAAAACATAGCTTAGGGAATCCCTCATGCAGGATACTTTCATTCAGACTTTAAAGAGCTATGTCAATGGCTGATAGATCTTTCCTGCTATAAAACATGTATTTGTGTTTGCTCTACACAAACTTGATTTATTTACCAATTGCAGTGTCTGCCTTACGCACTACCAATCAAGTCAATTTAGCAATTATGTAGTTAATCTGAAACCAATTTTACTGCTTCTGCACCTTGGCCCCAAGAAAAGCATGGGCCACAAAAATTCTTCACATCTCCCAAAAGTGTAACAAACAAAAGTCAATTTGGTTACCTCTTTGTTTTGGTTACCAATTTGGATTTTTTTATTCTTCTTACCCCTGCTGAAGACAACACTCTCGTAGGGGATCTTGTTCCTGGTCTCCAGGCTGGAACAGTTCCAACGATGTCCTCTGAACTGATGCTGGCACTCATGAATGGCGATCTGGATCCCCTGTATGGCAGAGGCTGTCACATCTGGATGTCTCATACACACGTCCAGCTGTTTCTTTGTCAGGCCGGGCAGAGTCAAGCACACTGTGTTGGCATTGAGAATAGGGTCAAAGGGGATCTTTAGTCCCAGGATCTCATTTGAATCTGCCCTAGAAGAGAAAATAGAACCTTATCAATGTCCAACCCTAATTCATCTGCAAATATGCTGAAGAAGGTTCTAAATTATACAGACTATGTGTTTGATTATATGTTCTTCTAATATTGTACAGTATGAGTACAAAAAGACAAAAAGATTGCTCATTACTGGGTCAGGCAAAACTGCGGTGGCACACATTAAAATAACATAAGATGTACAATGTACAATGGAAATATATAATATAGAGCATCAAAAATCTGTGCAGTAAACATTTATTTATTTATTTTAGATACAATTAGTTTCCTTGACAAATGGCAAATGAAATGTTTCCAAAACAGCTATATTGAAACTATATGGTTGGGTAAGTAAACTACAAACAAAAAGTACAAGCTATACAGAGTTATAGTACCCACAATATACACTGAAATATGTTAAATTAAAAATGTGCTTCATGCAGTAACATCTAAATTGATTGGATTTATTCAATTTTAGTTAACATCACTGAACCAACCTTTGTACATAGACTATACCAACAAAACGAATTTTAAGGATTAGATCAGGTAGAAATAGATCCTTATCAATTGTAGGTTACCACTTTATACAGTGATTAATAGTAGGCTACACATTAAAGGAAAATGCAAACAAACTATAATAGAGTGCTCAATAATACCTTTAATGAAGCCTTCATTACATATGACTACATATTAAAATCTATTATAACTGAATAAAGTAGTCCATCTCACTTCTAAGTACTTTAGGAAATGTATAAATTATTGAAACCTTTTCTGAGAACATCATAACTTCACTTTACACCGCTTTTTCCAAAGATGCACCAAGAACTGTTTCTAAAGTGCGTTTTAATAGAATAAATAAATGCAGAATGCCAAATCACACAAGGACTAGCCTACATGCAATTCTGAATTGTATTTAGTGCGCATTGCACGCAAAATCATGCAACGTGGTGAAAAGTTGCACATTTTCACAATAAACATAACAGCCATAACAACAAGTTCTTACCTTTGAACTAGAAGCGGCGACAAAGCCAAAGAACAGAAGAGTCGAAATAAAAAGTAATCCATGGTGCTGCTGCTCTTCTGCAAAACTCTATCACAACTCTTCCGCTTTAAGAGAAGATCCGTCCAGTGTGTGCACAACTGTACAGCTGCGATCCGGCTCAGAACATCCAAATCTGATGGAAAATAAAATGAGACTAAAGAGCGCAGAGCGATGCGTGATCCCTCATTCATGAAACGTATAGTTTCAGTCAGGTGCTTCAGACGCTGCTCAGAACACTTTACAACTCTTCTGATGGTGCTTTTAGTTTGAGTTTGAGGAGGAATGAATGAACATCCGCTGAGATCTCATCCGACACAGGACACATATGTATACATCAGCACTCAGACTGAACAATCTGCCGTCTTCAAGACTTCTGATTTTTGATAGCACTTAGACTACTCCACTTTACTCTCTGCCAGCCCACCTCTACGTCAGCACACTCTCACACACAGCAGACTGCCATGCAGGACAAGTGCCTCATTAGAGAAATGAGATTTTGAGCAGATAAAGAGGGAAGTTAGGACAGTAGCCCTTATTAAGATGTGTGGGGTTCTTAGACACAGTGACTATATATATATATATATATATATATATATATATATATATATATATATATATATATATATGCACACACATACATACATACATACATACATATAAATATACTCTAGATCTATCTATCTATCTATCTATCTATCTATCTATCTATCTATCTATCTATCTATCTATCTATCTATCTATCTATCTATCTATCTGTCTGTCTAGAGAGAGGTGTCTTGATATTTTAAAATTACCTTAATCATTTCTGTACAATTTATACTTACTACAGTACTATCTAGACTGAATCCCTAGTATATTTTCTCAGTGTTTGTGTTACCTGGAAAGGCAATTATGTTTACATAAAAACAAATGCAAGATTCAACCACAGCTTACATGTGAAGAAAAGAGCCAAAAGCCCATTAAAGCTGAAACCTTCCCACAGCTTTTGTATTGTTTGAATTCCATATGCACATTTGTAATTCTTCATTTTAGTACTTTTAAAGAAGAGTGTGTGCATAGTGGTATCAAAAAAGCAAATCACAGAGCTTTACTTCAATGTGGCAGAGATAAGATTTGGTCACAGCGAAGTCACTGGAGGGAGGTTGGGTATGGTTTAAAATGGCAGACTTGAATGAGGGCGAATGGCCCGCTCTGACTCCAAATGACTTGATAACATCTCTGTCTTCAATTAGGCAACCATCACAGCTCAGCTTTTATTGCTAGTTCATGACAAGTTAAAAACTTTACAATGGACATATTTCCACTCAAGGAAGATGTCACAACCTTCAGGAAAACAAAATTCTGCTTCCTTCTGGTGTGAAACCTTGCCAAGAGATCTGTGGTCAAGAATTTAGCCAATGTTGATTTTAATTGTGTCCAAGTGTTAACCGGGGAACCCCATTTTGCTATGATCCGTTTACTCCTAAATCATTAAAGTAATTAAGTAACAGCATTTACTCACAGCCAAATAACCCTCCTGATCATGTGATAAATTGCTGCGAAAGGACATAATTGAGTAAAAAGACAAAATCATTACAGTAATTTTACATTGATTAATCATTAAATAATTTCTGCCTTGTGATGTAATGACTCATATGAGTAGCATTCATTGATTGTACTGATTACCAGAAAAGCCCCAAGGCAAATAATAATGTTGTATTGGAATTTCCCACGATAGAGAGGTGTTGAGAGTAGCGTGCACTTTTACTTGGCGAAATGGTATTGTACATGGTAATAGCTCTTGTCCTTGTCCGGATGGCCCCACAAGAGACATTTGAATTAGTCATGGTCTGCTAGGTTTCAGAACTTCTCCACGAAAGTATTCACGGCTGATTCAGTGCAGGCAGTGAGGACACAGAAAGCAATTTGTCACAAAAATAATGGAATAAATGTACAAATATGTACCCAGACTGTTTATCCCTCTCTACTCAGAAAGTGTTTTCCAATCAAGAACATCAATAATCAGAATTAGAAAATCATCCAAAGAAGAAAAACTCTTTTCTGAATTGTTGGTGTTTATTTTAATTTATTTCAGCTTTTTGCCATATTATTCAAATTTGCTCACGTTTTCTGGAGAACATAGATAAATGATGGACTGAATTAGAATGTTAACAAATCACCAGTTTTACAGCATACATGAGTGGGCAAAAAATGTGAAGCTACAGGAGAAACAGAATAGAGGGTAAAAAGATCAACACTGCAATAACCAGGCTCCCACAGGACATGTCTTAGGAAGAAGATTTTTAAAAGAATGAACTCCATACTGTGGAGAAATTACACATTTGTGGAGAAATGCATTTCTGCAGGGAAACCTTTTCAATTTTAGAGTAAAATAAAGATGAGCATTAGTTTTCCCAAAAGTAATAATTGTCTCTTTTTAGTCGTTAAGCCATGAAAGCATGATGGGAAAAGGACTTTTTGATTGGTCTAATGGTGTAGGTATTGGCTCATTTGACAGAAAGTGAGAGCTGAAAGAATAAGAAAATAAGCATTGCTTGAAGCACAGCACAGCATGTGCAGCTCCCAAGAACCATTGCCCTCTGATTGATATGTGGAGATGGAAATGGTTGTAATCAATTAAATGGCCATTGTTTTGGATCAAAACGTTTGGCGGATTAGAGAATTTTTGTTATTGACTGTCTTAGCAACTCAAACAAAGAGTGTCTTGTGCTGTTTAAGAGATGCCTAAAATTGGCAGCAAAAGACCTTTATAGGCCATGGAGTGATGTGGTCTGTTTTGATCGTAGTTACGTTTGTGAAACTATTCACTGGCATTGTGGTATTAGTGGTTATTTATAATGTACACTAGCTGTTTGACTCAATGACATGCTAACTCACTTTGAAAAAGCACAACAGGAAGTCTTCTCTTTGATGGAAACCTGTAGCTAATTAAGTAACATTAAAATATTAATTTCAAAGGCTGGACATTATTCTGCAATAATAAACATAAATAGTTCAGTGATTAGGTTACCGGTAATGGTTTATACATAGTTTACTGATAATTCAAATATTTATTTGTTTAATAAATTTGTAAAAATGTGTGTCCTATTTAACCAAAATGAACTCCATGCCATTTATTTAATTCATTTTTTTCCATTTAAAAAACCTGATATTGTAGGCTAAGAATGCTTTTTTTGTTTTGTTTTTGTTTTGTTTTTGCCTACACCCCTGAGCAACATTGATGTAATGTGTTTTTCAGTGTTTGGTGAGGACAATTCTGCAATTTTTTACCGAAGGAATAAAAGCACATTATAAGTGAGGATAAAGAATGCAGAATGGTTGCAACATCACCTGTCTATGTATATTGATAAAGTATATAAATAATTTACTACACTAAGTAAATAATGCCTGAGTAAGTGAAAATGTGACAGTTTAAAAGTGGTATCTGAAGCTCCCCCTGCTGGTCACAGGAGCCTCTTAGCATCTTCTCCTCGGGGAGCTGAGTACAACAGCTTCTTCCACAGCTTCAAGTGGGTCACCATTTTCCATTTTTACTGATTTTCAGAGATTCCTGCTGTTGGATACTTGTTCAGATGCTGAATCGTGACTATTTAAAAACAGTTGAGATTGCTTGTTTTCTGTATTGCTTGAGTTACAGGTGGGTATCACTAATTGAGCAGAATTAAGCCTGTTTGCTTGCTTTTCTTGGTACTGTGAACATGTTTGGGTTACTGCTGCAGATGATATGACTATAGAGGTATGTGATGCAGTCCAATGTATTAGAGACAAGAGAAAGATTTTGCTATTTGACAGACATATGTTTGGATGGCTGTGTGCCATTATTTTGTATATAGAAAAACTGGCATTCTTTATAGCACTTACAGATAGGGGTCTAAAAGTCTGAGATCACTATTGAAAATGCTTTTGTGTTGCATTTACCAATGATAATATCATCATAACAATTAGTTTAAAAGTTTAAGAAACATTAAGATGGGTTTGAGTATCATTCATATTTGGTGTGTCCCCCTTTTGCTTTAATGCAAAATCACAAAATTGTTTATATTATTAGTGAAATAATTACCTTGAAATAGAATGTTAAATATTTCCTCTTTATTTTACGTCAAAATATTTTTTAATACAAATTTTTTATTTTATTTCAGGGTTTAAATTAGATTTTGATTCCCAGATTTGCATTGTGGCCTTTTGGACCGTACTGTATACAGTATGTAACATACACACACATATAACAGAAAACAACAGTGTGCAAAGTATGGTAAACATAACCATTTCACAACTTATTCTTTCACTTGTCTGTGAGACCTTCAAATTGGATTTCATCTTATGCTCAGGCACAGATCCCTGCTTCTGTTATACATTCATGAGCAAACCGTTTATACAGAAAATATGAAAGCTTCATCCGAAATGAGTTCAGCATGCTGGTGGTTTCTGATTTGGAGAAAGAAAAAAGATCGTCAGGCTAAAACAAGAAAAAATAATCAGGAAAAAACAATGATAGACAAAGAAAGAAAGAGACTGGGTTCAAGAGTATAAAACAGATATTCTTTACCTGTGAATTGTGGTCATCAAATAGAATGTTCACCCAAATATAAACATTTATAATAATTTACTCATCACCATAATGTTTTTCCAAATCCATATGACTTTCTTTTGTAGACCACAAAAGTAGATGTTAGACAAAATATTAACATCACAATTCACTTTTACTTTCATAGCACCTGGTCTCTTTCAAAAAGCTACACTTATGATGCTGCGCTGAGTTAGCGCTTTGGGAACAACTTTAGGTGTGACCAGCTGTGAATATGTGTGCAACACGTCAATGAACATTGACCGGAATTTATAGCCTCTGCCGGTGACATCATTGGATGCACCTGTAGCAGGCTATAAATAGATGCATCACAGGTGTATCGTCAGATCTTTTGTCTTCAGATCACTCTATGTGTGTGTGCTTCATGAGCCTGTCAGAAACTTTCTACTTTCCTCTGTTAGGAGTTAGAATTGTTAGGCAGTGCACAGAAACCTTTCTCTTTTCTTTACAAAAAGAAGAAAAAGAATGACTGATAAACAAAGCAAGCGGTTTTGTTCCCTTTACAAAAAGCTTCACTATGATGCTGCGCTTTGCTAAGCACTATGGGGAACAATCTTATTGTGAGCATCTTTGAATATGTGTGTAACACGTCAATGAAAATTGACCGGAATTTATAGCCTCGGCTAGTGAGATCATTGGATACACCTGTGGCCATGTTATAAATAGAGGCGTCACCAGAGTGTCGTCAGATTTTTTTTCTTCAGAGCATACTATGACTGTGTGTCTCACAAACCTGCTAAAAACCTCTTTCTTCCCTTTGTTAGGAGTTAGAAATTGTTAGGCAGTGTGCAGAACGTTCCTTTCTTTCTCTTGCTAGAAAAATGAAAATGGTGGAGAAGCAAGGCAAACGATGCGTGTTTCCTTGTTAACGTTATATGACTGACAGGGACACGCATGAGTTTTGTTTTGTTTGTTTGGGGGAAGAGCACGCTGCTCTCGCATTGGGGCAGTGCGGGTGCGTGCATTGTGACCTACTTTCGGTCGGAATGCTTCACGCTCGCCTTGCTTACTTCCGAGAGCTGGCACCCACACTTCATTCATGGGGCTCTCGTATGGATATGGCTGAGGAGCGAGAGACGGGTCCGCCCCTTTCGCTCGCTCTCTCCCCAGATCCGGTTGGTTCTTCCCGTGATCCTGAAGTGCGCTCCGGCGCCTCTTCGGTTCATGAGGGGGACGCTGAACCTCTGTATGTTCGCAATAATACAGTGACTAACAACAGACCCTCCCCCCAAACGCTCCAAACTAGAAGACAAATTTCTGTCTGGTGGCCAAAAAAATTAAATAAATAAAAGAGGGAATGGAACTCTATATCAGTCCCTTTCTTTCTTCTATGACCTCCATAACAAGTATTTTCTTTATTCAACTATTGTGGGTGCTGAAGCTCGGGGTTATTCGGTGATGCCAATGGTAGAAGAGACGCCTGCGGGTTTTCTCTCGCCTGGCTCGGCATCATTGCTAAAGAGACCTACTCTCCCTACAAAGCTGTGCAGGACCATCTCCACGCTTGTGGGGAAAGCTTATCAGGCAGCAGGTCAGGCTGGTGTTGCCCTGCACACTATGGCAATGTTAAAAGCACACTAGGCTAAATCTGTTGAAGGACCTGAGTGTGGGCATCTCACTCAGGGGGAAGGGCCGTCGGCCACCCAGCCCCTCCCTGGTCCTTCTAGACGGGAGGCTTTAAAACAAAACGTGGCGAATCGTGCTCCCCCTCGTAAAGACTGGGGTCCAGTTCGTCACCCTCAGCAGCCCTCAATGCAAGACATCAGGGGCGTGATTTCTAATAGAAAGAAACCCTGACGGTCTTGTACCCAGCCTTGTGGGGGTAGTTCCCCTTGGGATAGGGCGCGTGTATCATCCACTTCGACCCTCCCGTTACCCTCACAAAACCTCTTCACTCCCACCACCTTTGGTGTTTTGGTTGATAGAGGCTTCCAACAAAGAGTTGCTTCCTGCCTTGATCCAGGACGTGGATGCCGGGACAGGCATGTCTACTGTGGAGAGAACTGCAAAATCTTTTGGTCAAAGGGGCCATAGAACATGTTCCCCTTCCAGAGAAAGAGTCAGGCTATTACAGCAGATACTTCCTGGTTCCCAAGAAGGGTGGGGGGTTGAGTCCGATTCTAGATCTTCGTGGCTTGAACCGCTCGGTCAGGGTGTTCAAGTCCTAGATACTGACTATCAAGACGATCGTGTCTCAAGCCCAACATCACGTTTGGCTTGTCACCATCGATCTCATGGATGCATATCTTCATATAGAGCCACTGCACAGGAAGTTCCTGAGTTTTGCTTTCGGGGGCGAAGCCTTCCAGTATCGGGTTCTTCCACTTGGCCTAGCCCTATTAACCCGCACATTCAGGAAATGCATGGATGCAGCACTGGCACCTCTGTGACTCCAGGGCATCCGCATTCTGAATTATATAGACGACTGGCTGATCCTAGCACAGTTCCAAGAACTGGCAGTTCAGCACAGGGATATCGTCTTGACGCATCTGGAGGTTATATTGAATTCTGTCACGATGCAGGCACAATCGTCTCCCGCATGAATCGTTTCCATTCAGAACACCCTGAGCAAGGTCAGGCTAGGTCGAGGTTGCACTGCTCATCAGTATCATTGAATACTAGGTCTCATGGCATTGGTGTCTGCGGTGATCCCTTCGGACCTTCTGCACATGAGACCGCTTCAGCTGTGGCTAGAAGCCAGGGGGTTTTATCTGAGGGCCGGTGCCCTAAGGCAAATAAGGGTTACGCGCCACGTGCTTCGTTCCCTTTCTATGTGGTTCAGACCCCGGTTCTTACATTGGGTCCCACTCTGTCGTTGCAGGCTGCTAACGACAGACGCCTCCCTGACGGGATGTGTAGCGGCCTTAAGTGGTCGTCCGGCTTAAAGGGATAGGAGGGTCGTCAGTTCGGTTGTCACAGTAACTGTCTCGAGCTGATGGTCGTATTTCTGGCCCTGAAATACTTCCTCCTGAGGCTGCTATGTCTTGGTGCGGGTGGGCAATACAGCAGTAGCCTCTTACGTAAACCATCGGGGGGATCCACGTTCACGTCAGCTGAATTTCTGGCACGTTGGATCCTCCTTGGGGCCCAGGGCAGCTCCTGTCACTCAGGACAGTTTCATCCCTGAATGCCTGTGTGTGTGGGAGCAGATTTACTCTGAGGTAGTGAACAAATCTGGGTGAGATTTCACAGGGCAGAAGGGGACCTCTTCGCCTCTATGATAGCGCATGTCTCCTCTACTTCTACCTAAGTCACCCAGCCCCCTTGGGTCTGGATTTAAAGGCATATACACTCACCTAAAGGATTATTAGGAACACCTGTTCAATTTCTCATTAATGCAATTATCTAATCAACCAATCACATGGCAGTTGCTTCAATGTATTTAGGGGTGTGGTCCTGGTTAAGACAATCTCCTGAACTCCAAACTGAATGTCAGAATGGGAAAGAAAGGTGATTTAAGCAATTTTGAGCGTGGCATGGTTGTTGGTGCCAGACGGGCCGGTCTGAGTATTTCACAATCTGCTCAGTTACTGGGATTTTCACGCACAACCATTTCTAGGGTTTACAAAGAATGGTGTGAAAAGGGAAAAACATCCAGTATGCGGCAGTCCTGTGGGCGAAAATGCCTTGTTGATGCTAGAGGTCAGAGGAGAATGGGCCGACTGATTCAAGCTGATAGAAGAGCAACTTTGACTGAAATAACCACTCGTTACAACCGAGGTATGCAGCAAAGCATTTGTGAAGCCACAACATGCACAACCTTGAGGCGGATGGGCTACAACAGCAGAAGACCCCACCGGGTACCACTCATCTCCACTACAAATAGGAAAAAGAGGCTACAATTTGCAAGAGCTCACCAAAATTGGACAGTTGAAGACTGGAAAAATGTTGCCTGGTCTGATGAGTCTCGATTTCTGTTGAGACATTCAGATGGTAGAGTCAGAATTTGGCGTAAACAGAATGAGAACATGGATCCATCATGCCTTGTTACCACTGTGCAGGCTGCTGGTGGTGGTGTAATGGTGTGGGGGATGTTTTCTTGGCACACTTTAGGCCCCTTAGTGCCAATTGGGCATCGTTTAAATGCCACGGCCTACCTGAGCATTGTTTCTGACCATGTCCATCCCTTTATGGCCACCATGTACCCATCCCCTGATGGCTACTTCCAGCAGGATAATGCACCATGTCACAAAGCTCGAATAATTTCAAATTGGTTTCTTGAACATGACAATGAGACAATGAGACACTGTACTAAAATGGCCCCCACAGTCACCAGATCTCAACCCAATAGAGCATCTTTGGGATGTGGTGGAACGGGAGCTTCGTGCCCTGAATGTGCATCCCACAAATCTCCATCAACTGCAAGATGCTATCCTATCAATATGGACCAACATTTCTAAAGAATGCTTTCAGCACCTTATTGAATCAATGCCACGTAGAATTAAGGCAGTTCTGAAGGCGAAAGGGGGTCAAACACAGTATTAGTATGGTGTTCCTAATAATCCTGTAGGTGAGTGTACATGACCCTGAATGCGTCTGTATGCATTTTTGTCCCACGGTTTTTCTGCTCCCGGGAGTCTTGGCAAGGTTCGCCAGCAAGGGTTGCCTCCTACTAATGGCGCTGCGCTCGCCGAACAGGATATGTTTCTCGAATACCTCTCCTCGACGGCTCGCCTTGGGCGAATCCGAACAGGGAGGACCTTCTCATCCTTGGCCCGAATTGTGAAACCTTTCATTCTTGGCCCCTAAGGGTACCAACTGAGGTTCACAGGGCTTTCTCTTGAGGTTATCGAGACCATTTCAAGTGCTAGGGCTCCCTCCACTTGGAACTGATCTGGGTAGATTTTACAGGGCAGAAGAGGACCTCTTCGCCTCTGTTGAGAGCGCAATGTCTCCTCTACTTCTCCCCGAGTCGCCCAGTCCCCCCCCCCCCCCCCCCCAAGTTCATATTACAGAACCAACTAACTGCCAGTTTGCTTCAGTTCTGGATTTTCTGTAGAAAGAACTGTCAGCGGGCACTTGCCTCACCACTGCCAGGTTCCATGTGGCCTCCACTGCGGTTTGCCACACCTTGGTGGGCGGGGTGCCCCCTAAGAGGCATCCTTGCTAAGACCTTTTCATAGGGTAAGACACCCTTTTTAGACCTCTAGAGTCAGCGTCTGGTAGACTTCTGTCTCTCAAGATGGTTTTTCTTATGGCAATTACGTCTCTAAGGAGACTTGGGTACCTACAGGCTCTATCTCTTTTGCCGGCCTGTTTAGAGTTTGCCCCAGCTGTGACCAAAAGCATTCTTTGCACCCTCACCCTAACTACCTGCCCAAGGTACCTTTCGCGACCCTTGGCTGGTTATTTTCTAAGCCTTCTGCTCCCTGCCATTTGTAACGCCGAAGCAGCTAAGACTTCTTAGACTTTGTCCAGTCTGTACCCTTCCGACTTATGTCCACCGCTTTTGCTAGTGGCGTAAAGTCAGGGCAGCAATTATTCACTTGGAAGCCATGACCGGGGGGTGGTCACCTCCTGGAAGACTATGTCACTTTGGGTGAGAGACATTATTGACCGGGTCTACGAGGCACACGGTCAAGCTTCGCCAGTAGGTTTTTAGGGCGCACTACCAGAGGGCTCTCCTCCTCTAAAACCTTGGCTAGAGGTCTCCCTCTGCAGCAAGTTTGTGATGCGGCAGGCTGGTCCTCTCCGCACACATTCATCTAGTTTTATGGTCATGTTACTAGATGTTCATGCTACCCCGGGCTCTTATGCCCTTGGGTCGACATCTACGCTCATGTCTAAGCAAGTTTGTGATGTGGCAGGCTGGTCCTTTCCGCACACATTCTCAGATCTTATGGCTTAAATCTTTCATGCCTGAACAAGTTTGTAATGCGGCAGGCTGGTCCTCTCCGCACACATTCTTCAGGCTCTATGGTTTGGATGTTCATGCTACTCCGGGCTCTTACACCCCCTGAGTCGACATCTACGCTCATGTCTAAGCAAGTTTGTGATGTGGCAGGCTGGTCCTCTCTGCACACATTCTCAGATCTTATGGCTTAAATCTTTCATGCCTGAACAAGTTTGTGATGCGGCAGGCTGGTCCTCTCCTTACACATTCATCTGGTTTTATGGTTATATTACTAGATGTTCATGCTACTCCGGGCTCTTATGCCCCTGAGTCGACATCTGAAGCTCATGTATAAGCAAGTCTGTGATGCGGCAGATTGGTCCCCACCACACACATTCATTAGACTTTTATATAGTTTGGATGTTCTTGCCACTTCGGGCTCTTATGCCCATGAGTCGACATCCCGAGCTCATGTCTGGTAAAGTTTGTGATGCGGCGGGCTGGTCCTCCCCGCACAAATTCATAAAATTTTATGGGTTAGATGTTTTGCTACTCCGGACTCACGTCCTTGAGTCGACATCTCAGCTCATGCCTGAACAAGTTTGTGATGCGGCGGGCTGGTCCTCTCCGCACACATTCATCAGATTTTATGGTATTAGATGTTTATGGTACTCCGGACTCTTACGTCCTTGAGTCGACATCTCAAGCTCATGTCTGAGACCTCTCGCGTTCTTGTGAGCACACTTCACAATCGTAGGGGTCCGGACAGCCAAGTGTGGCGGCGTGGGTATTGCATTCCCCATAGCGCTTAGCAAAGCGCAGCATCATAGTGAAGCTTTTTGTAAAGGGAACGTCTCGGGTTACATGTGTAAACCTTGTTCCCTGAAAAAAGCAGAACAAGATGCTGCGCTTCTTTGCCGCACTGGGACGTCCGAGGACTGCTCTTCAGAAAAATATCTGACGACACTCTGGTGACGCCTCTATTTATAGCCTGGCCACAGGTGTATCCAATGATCTCATCAGCCAAGGCTATAAATTCCGGTCAATTTTCATTGACGTGTTACACACATATTCAAAGCTGCTCACAATAAGATTGTTCCCCATAGCACTTAGCAAAGCGCAGCATCTCGTTCCGCTTTTTTCAGGGAACAAGGGTTACACATGTAACCCGAGATGTTTTGTGTGTTTGGGGGAAGAGCATGCTGCTCTTGCGTTGCGGCAGGGTGGGTGCAGACATTGCAATCTGTTTACAGTCAAAATGCTTCACACTCGTCTCGCTTAATTCCAAGAGCCAGGACCCACTCTTTTGTTGTGGGGCTCTCGCATAGATCTGGCTGAGGAGCAAGAGACGGGTCCGTCCCTTTCGCTCGCTCTCTCCCCAGATCCAGCTGATCCTTCTCGTAAGCCTGAAGCACGCCTCGGTGCCTATTCGGTTCACGAGGGGGATGCTGAACCTTTGTACATTCCACGCACAATAATAAAGCGGCTGAGAAATTACTCGAGGTGGTTAATCGGGCTGTGGCCAGACGCTATATCAGTCCCTTTCTTTCTTCTATGACCTGCATAACGAGCATTCTCATTCAGGAAGGAATCCTTATACTTCCCATGACTTCGTGCCCTCGATGTTGACATATTCGACTATCATGGGTGCTGAGGCTCGGGGGGTATTCGGTGATGCCGCCGGTAGAAGAGACACTTGCGGGTTATCTCTCGCCTGGCTTGGCATCATCGCTAAAGAGACCCACTCTCCCCACAAATTTGTGCAGGACCACCTCCACGCTTGTGGGGAAGGCTTATCATGAAGCAGGTCAGGCTGGTGCTACCCTGCACTCTATGGCAGTGTTACAGTCATACTAGGCTAATCTGTTGAAGTATTCGGTGATGCCGCAGGTAGAAGAGACACTTGCGGATTATCTCTCGCCTGGCTCGGCATCATCGCTAAAGAGACCCACTCTCCCCACAAAGCTGTGCAGGACCAAGCAGACGGCTCGCACCATAGACACGGTCTATGTCTGCTTTAGTCAGCACGGAGAGACACTTATGGCTTAACTTATTGGGCATCAGAGACAAGGACAAAACTTTCCTTCTCAATACCCCAGTTTCGCCTTCTGGCTTATTTGGTGATGCTAGTTATCACCAGGTTCCAGGAGGCAAAAAGACACGAGGAAGCCTTTGGGCAATTCCTTCCATGCCACACGCAGGGGGAGGGGCCGTCGGCCACCCAACCTCGCCCCGTTCCTTCTAGACGGGAGGCTCAAAAACAAAGCATGGCAAATCGTGCTCCCCCTTGTAAAGACTGGGGTCCGGTTCGTTGCCCTCAGCAGCCCCCAAAGCAACAGCTCAGGGCAGTTATTTCAAAAAAGGAAAAAACCCTGACGGTTTTGTGCCCAGCCTTGTGGGGGTAGCCCCCCTCAGAACGGGGTGCCTGTATCATCCACTTCGACCCTCCTGGTACCCCCACGAAACCTCTCCATTCCCGCCGCCTCTGGTGTTTCGGGAGTTAGAGGCTTCCAGTGAAATGTTGGGTATACCGCTGCTTCCTGCCATAGTCCAGGACGTGGAACACTCCACATCCCCTCAACAGGAAGTGTCAAAATTAATACCCATCTCAGAGAACCTGGCAGCGTGGAAACTTCTGCCAGGTATTTCTATATGGGTCCTAAGAACAGTAGAAAATGGCTACAGAATTCAATTCACTCGCTGTCCTCTGCGTATCAACGGCGTGGTTTCCACTACCGTGAAACCGGAGCAGGCATGTCTACTGTGGAAAGAACTGCAAAATCTCTTGGTCAAAGGGGCCATAGACCATTTTCCCCTTCCAGAGAAAGAGTCAGATTTTTACAGCAAATACTTCATTCAAATACTGGTTCCCAAGAAGGGTAGGGGGTTGTGTTCGATCTTTGACCTTCGAGGCTTGAATCGCACCGAGGGCGATCAAGTTCAAGATGATAAACGTCAAGACGGTCGTGTCTCAAATTCAACATCGCGATTGGTTGGTCACGACCGATCTCATGGACGTGTACTTTTATTTAGAAAGTCTGCCACAACACAGGAAGTTCCTGTGGTTCGCTTTCAGAGGCAAAGCTTTCCAATATCTGGTTCTTCCATTTGGTCTAGCCTTATCACCCCGCACATTCACGGATTGCATGGATGCAGCACTGGATCCTTTGCGACTCCGGGGCATCTGCATTCTGAATAAAATAGACGACTGGCTCATACTAGCACAGTCAAAAGAACTGACATTACAGCACAGGGATATCATCTTAGCTCATGTGGTTTCTCTGGGGTTGAGGCTCAACGCAAGAAAAGCGTCCTCTCTCCCACTCAGAAAACTATCTATCTGGGGATCGTATGGAATTCGATCACAATGCGGGCATAATTGTTTCCCGCTCTAATCGAGTCCATTCAGAACACCCTGAGCAATATCAGTATCAACGACTACTAGGTCTCATGGTAACTGCATCCTCTGTGATACCTTTGGGCCTTTTTGCACATGAGACCATTTCAGTTGTGGCTCAAAGCCAGGGGATTTCATCCAAGGGCCAATCCCCTAGGCTGATAGGGTTACATGCCGCATACTATGTACCCTTTCTATGTGGTTCAGACCCCGGTTCCTTACTTTGGGTCCCACTCTAGGTGTATCTTGCCGTCACAGGTTGCTAATGACAGATGCCTCCCTGGCAGGCTGGGTAGCGGTCTTAAGTGGTCGTCCAGCTCAAGGGGAATGGGGGGGGGGTCGTCAGCTCGATTGATGGCCATATTTCTGGCCCTGAAATACTTCCTCCAGAGGCTGCCATGGCTTGGTGCAGGTGGACAACACAGCGGTAGTCACTTACATAAACCATCAAGGAGGTTTACGTTCACACCAGCTGAACAGACTGTCACGGCAGATTCTCCTTTGGGCCCAGGGCAAGCTCCTGTTAATCAGAGCAGCTTGTATCCCTGGATGCCTGAATGGGAGCAGATTTAATGTCCAGACAGAAAATACCGACGGGGGAGTGGAAACTCCACCCCAAGGTAGTGGGAAAAATCTGGTTGAGATTTTACAAAAGCAGAAGTGGACCTCTTCACCTCCCAACAGACAGCGCAATGTTTCCCTCTACTTCTCTCTGAGTCACCCAGCCCCCCTGGGTCTGGATGCGATGGCACATAAATGGCCCAGAATGCGCCTGTATGCTTTCCCCCCGGTTTCTCTGCTCCCGGGAGTCTTGGCCAGAGTTCGCAAGCGATTACGGACAGAAGGGACCTTCTGTCTCAGATCCAGGGGACAATATTTCATCCCTGGCTCGATCTGTGGAACCTTCATGTTTGGCCCCTGAAGGGTACCAACTGAGGGACACTGGGTTTTCACCTGAAGTTATCGAGACCATTCTAAGTGCTAGGGCTCCCTCTAACATAAGAAGTTACACCAATAAATGGGGTGTCTTTGAAAGATGGTGCAGTGCACATAATGCAGATCCAGTTAACTGCCAGATTGCTTTAGTTCTGCAGGCACATGCCCCGCCACTCTCAGGTCTATGTGGCCGCCATTTCGGCTTGCCACGCCTTGATTGACAGGGTGCCGTTGGGGGGACAACCTCTACTCGCTCACTTCATTCGTGGAGCTGTGCGACTGAGGCCTCCTGCTAGGACCAGGACCCCTTCATGGGACTTAGCAATAGTTCTTGAGGGTCTGGTTGAGACCCCCTCCGAACCTCTAGAGTAAGCGTCTGATAAACTTCTGACTCTCAGGATGGTTTTTCTTATGGCAATCACCTCTCTAAAAAGAATTGGGGATCTACAGGCTCTGTCTGTTTTGCCAGCCTGTTTAGATTTTGCCCCAGGAATGGCTAAAGCAATTTTGCACCCTCACCCTAACTACCTGGCTAAGGTTCCTTTCTCGACCGTACATCTAGTCACTCTCAAAGCCTTCTGCTCCCCGCCGTTTACAACACCAGAGCAGGAAAGACTTCACAGACTTTGTCCAGTCTGTGCCCTTCAGACTTATGTCCACCGCACTAGCCAGTCGCGCAAGTCAGGGCAACTATTTGTTTGCCATGGGGGCTACAACAGTGGGGAGGCCGCCACCAAGCAGACTATGTCAAATTGGGTGAGTGACGCTATTTCCCTGTCCTACGAGGCGTGCGGTCAAGCTTCGCCAGTAGGGATCAGGGCTTACTCTACCAGAGGGGTGGCCTCCTCTAAAGCCTTTGCTAGAGGTGTCCCGCTGCAGCATGTTTGTAATGGGGCAGGCTAGTCCTCTCCACACACACACATTCATTAGATTTTATAGTTTGGATATTCATGCCACTCTGGGTTCTTATGTCCTTGAGTCGACATCGCAAGTTCATGTCTGAGACCTCTCGAGCTCTTGTGAGCACACTACACAACTGTAAGGGGTTCGGACATCCACAGTGCGGCGGCGTGGGTATTCTCGTTCCCAAATAGCGCTAACTCAGCACAGCATCATAAGTGTAGCTTTTTGAAAGGGAATGTCTTGGGTTACTTGATTGTAACCCTTGTTCCCTGATAAAAGCGGAACGAGATGCTGCGCTTCACTGCTGCACTGGGATGCCGCAGGACTGCTCTTCAGACAAAATATCTGACGATGCACCTGTGACGCATCTATTTATAGCCCTGCTACAGGTGCATTCAATGATGTCACCGGCAGAGGCTATAAATTCCGATCAATGTTCATTGACGTGTTGCACACATATTCACAGCTGGTCACACCTAAAGTTGTTCCCAAAGCACTAACTCAGCGCAGCATCTCGTTCCGCTTTTATCAGGGAACAAGGATCACAGTCAAATAACCCGAGACATTTTACATACTATGAAAGTGTATGGTCACTGAGGCAAACATTCTGCATAACATCTCCTTTTTTGCGACATGAAAGAAAGTAATATCTTTCACTCAACATGAGGGTAAGTAAATGATAACAGAATTTTCATTGTTGGGCTAAATATCCCTTTGAAATGATGGTGAAGATAACAGAATGAAAAGTTACTCGGAGGACATTCACAAAGAACAGCTGGAGACAGTGAACAGCTCTGACCTTGCAGAAGGTCTACTGTACATCAGGATTCTATGAGTAAACCTCCCAAGATGTTCTGTGCTCAACAAACACACTTTAACCATCTAAAAGGACTTAAAAAGGTGCCAAAACAAACATTAAAAAGTCCAGCACAGACTGTACATCCTCAAACAAATGAAGAGCTCATTTAAGGAATTAAAAAAGCAGCGTCTGATCTACTTGTGTACAGACATCATCCAAAGTGACCTGATATCATTTATAACTGTCTGGCACTGTAATGCTGTTAAAATGAAACAAGTCACTAAGCATAAAAAAATGCCAGATTCTGGCTTCCATTTGTACATTCCCTCTACAATAGAAAAAAAAATGCACCCTGGGACACCAAAATAATCTGATTCCTCTTATCGCTCCGTACATCATTTCTTCCAGCTTTTCTCCAGGAATGTGCTACAAATTCTTATCCGCAAAGTCCACCAGCCTTAAGAGGAGTTTCTTCCACACCTCTGCCAAGCTCTTAATGGAATAGTTTACCCAAAAATGAAATTTCTCTCATCATTTACTCAACCTTATGCCATCACAGATGTGTATGATTTTCTTTCATCTGCTGAACTCAAAATAAGATTTTTAGAAGAATTTCTCAGCACTTTTGTTCCATGCAATGCAAGTGAATGGGTGCCAAAAATCTTTAAGCTCCCAAATGCACAAAAGTCAGCATAAAAGTAATCCATGAGACTCCAGTGGTTAAATCTATATCTTCAGAAGTGATACGATTCGTGTGTGGGTGAGAAACAGAGCACTTTTACGTTCTTCTCCTTGTGATATTGGTGATTCACATTCCTCATGCATATTGCACCCTACTGGGCAGGGAGAAGAATTTCAAGCAAAAAATGTTCTCACCCACACCTATCATATCACTTCTGAAAATATGGATTAAAACACTGGAGTTTTGTGGATTACTTTTATGATGACTTTATGTGCTTTTTGGAGTGTCAAAATGTTGGCATCCATTGACTTGCATTGTATGGACCTACAGAGATGAAATATTCTTCTAAAAATCATAATTTGTGTTTTGCAGAAGACAAAAGTCAAAAACATCTGTGATGGCATGAGAGTGAGTAAATGATGAGAGAATTTTCATTTTTGGGTGAACTATTCTTAACCCTCACTACTAATCCTATATGACTGTCTGAGAGCTGATGCTAATGTGTGCTACCAAACAACAGCATAGCTATACAACTGCATCCTTTCTGCCCAGTAAGAACTCATCTGCTGTATGTACTGCACTGATTGGAATGCAGCCTCACATTACACTTTATCATATTTCTGCATAAATGGCTCTTTGTAATTACTGTGTAAAGAATGTGCTATATTGCACAATGATTGTACTTTTTGGTAACACTTTTCAAAAAGGTTCCATTCGTTAATATTAGTTAGTGCCTCAGGTATCATGAACAATCCATTTTTTTACAGTATTTATTAATCTTTGTTAATGTTAGTTAATAAAATAGAGTTGTTAATTGTAAGTAAATTTTATTTCATAGTGTATTAACTAAAGTAAACAAATGCAACTTCATTAAACATGTATTAGAATATGTTGAATTTAACATTTACCAAGATTTATAAAGGCTGTAAAATTATTGTTCATGTTAGCTAATGTTGTTAACTATAATGTTAACAAATAGAACCTTATTGTAAAGTGCTACCTACTTTTTGTTCTGTGTGTGGATATTTGAAATAAAAAAGCAGTTGGCATCCTATGCTCTGAAATGCTATACTCCAACTAAAACCCTTTTTAAACAATTTGCTAATTCTTTTATAACTATAGCTTTCATGACCTGAATTAGACTTCATGGAGCATTACTTTCAAATATGCATTTGTCCCACCACAGTATAGTTAAAATTAACAAGTGATGTTTGAGGAAATGTAAGCGCAGCATAGTTCTAGCTGGAAGACTAGCAGCTGTATATCATCACACCATTAGCTGGGTAATTCCCACCCAATCACATGTAGCTGTTGCTTTATAAGTCTGCTCACAATCTATCAGATTGCTGTTTCAGTGTGCCAACACAGCGACCTCCACCACCCCACCACCAACAATTGAGTCTCGTCCTGCACGGGGGTAGGCTCCTCACCTCTGCCTCCTATCTCCGGCAGGATATGATAGTTCTGAGTACAACTTCTTCGCACTGCCAGACGGGGCCTACGCCAAAGAGAGACATTATTTTTCTGTTTTATATTCATCAAAGAAATGTCCTCTTAAATTTCAATCAAGTCTGCAAGTCTTCCTGATAGAACTTAAAAGAAATGGTAACAGGGCCTAATACCCTTTCCTTACCTATTGTCCTTATATATTCATATACATTTTAACCTAAAATATTGATGGTCATTAAAAAGTCCATTAACCCATCATGCATCAGCTATCTATTTGTATTTTTTTGGTTCCCTTTTTAAGGAATGCACGCTACTCATAGTTGTCATCAACTTGGTTGTGTGACAGTACAGGACATTGAATCTTGCCAGTACTGATGTTTAGGTAGTCTTCTATTAGTGAGGCTAGACTGCCTTTCCATTGGTGTTGTTCAAAGGCACACAACAGCATAATCTGAAGAGTTAAACCATGCTGTTATGACACGAGACCACCCAGTTCAAATACTATAGCTCCATCTTGTGTTAGGTGGAAGGAAGTGTGTAGAGAAAGAGCATTTAAATGAGTGTGTATGTGCATGCAGGGGCTGGCATCATCCTTTGAGACCTTAAGCCTGCAAATCACAAACCCATAAACACTTTATTGCAGGCCCGTTTTGGAACGAGCCATTCCGGATCTAACTGAGGATAGAGGCTCAACTTCCATCTGGCAATTCCAGTGTATATGCACGCAAACAATATTGTTTATTGACACAGACTTTGTACGTTGTTCTGGTCTCTTTACGTTTTTTAGGGATTACTGAAGTCCTGCCAAAAAGGGTAACTACAGTATGAGTAAGCATTCTTCTGGAGATATTATCAGCACTTAAAACCCTGACAGGAGAGGTTAACAATCCACTGAGAGCACTAAAATCTATTCATCCACAAAAAGAAATGGAACAAGTAACTGTGTTATTTACCGAGCTCTGCTGCTGCCACTAACTGATGAACTTTTATGCCCTGTAGCAAGACGCATACATATCTCTCTTCCATCCTATCATGAACCACACAGACTCACAGAGTAGAGCCTGATGTAGCCTTAGTTGTAATTATACTGATTACCTCCAGATAAAATCTCAAGCAAGGCTTCAGAGCCTTTATTCACAGGTAGACGTTTATGAGTGTGTCTTCCTAAAGTAAGCATCTCTATTTAGATAAAGACTGGTTGTCAGAACAAGAGGGGATGCATGGTAGTATTACGTTACCAGTAACATTTTATTTGCTCAGGCTATCTACCACACACACATGCACCTGTGCACACATGTACACACATAACAATTTGCTGTCTGCACTTTCCTACCAGCATTCCACTACAGGATACTTGTAGTTCACATTAAAGTGATAGTTCACTGAAAAAAATTTAAATTCTGTCATCTTTTAGGCCTGCTGAACCCTAATGTCTATAAACCCAAAATGCCATTATTCCATGGACAACGAAGGAGATATTAGGCAGTATGATAGTCTCAGTCATCTTAATGTGTACTTTTGGGTGTACTATCCCTTTAAAGGAATGTTCAAGGTTCAATACAAGTACAAGTTGAGCTCAAGCAACAGCATCCCTGGCATAATGTTGATTTCCACTGCAAATTATTTTGACTTGTTTATTCATATAAAAACATTGCATTTGCAGTAAGTTACTTAAAATAGAAGTAAATGGAGCCAGTCTAAAAAATTTTAAATACATTTTGTTTTTTAAATATAGCCACAAGACATAAACATTATACATGTTTACATGATATTAGTGTGATAAAATCGTTTACCAGGATAACAGTTTATTTGGGTTATGTTGTCATGATGACAAAATCATGATCACACTGATATAAATACGAAGCATAAATGTACTGTCTGATATCAGCTCAGATGATCACCACCTGTACACTTGCATCTGGAGCTCACGGTCTCTTGTCTCTAGTGGTTTTACACTGCATTGTCTGAGTGATTAGAGGATATGAGTGTGTATCCCATCACACTGTGTATCCACCCACAGTGGCAGGCCTTCATTAGTGCCCTGTGTTTTACTATCATTAGGCAAAGACAAAACAATCCACTCATCCTGTGCATTTCAGTGTGTGTGTGTGTGTCTGTGTCTCTGTGTGTGTGTGTGTGTGTGTGTGTGTTAAAGTGCACCTCACCATTCAAACAGAGCAGCCACATTAATAGCTCCACTTCTATAAATCTAATGACTGTCTGTGGTATGACTGTGCTGATGTTGTCCTGCTCTGGGCTGTCTATCATTGTGTTCTCATTCTCTCATGCTCCTGGCACATTCCCGCTCTCCATCGTTCCCTCTATCTTCAACCCTGCTGGCTCCGCAGCCCAAATTCCTTGAAAAAATGAACTTGTGTCGACTTGCAGAACTCATACTAATACAAAGGGTGTCTTTTCTAACTGCATAAATAACCTAAAAAACAACACTTTTTTTCTGCTGAGTGGCAAAACGATTCAATTGAAGCTGAGGTGTTAAAGTAATCTTTACAATTGCCCTATAGAGACAGTGAGAAGCATCAAGCTCTGACCTCATGTGAAGCAAGGCAGTTAGAACAACATAAATCATATGATTAGTGTAAAGTACATGAAAGGAAAGTGTGACAAAAGCTTAATTATGATATCTATACAAATATATCTTCCTGAAATTATACAAAATTTATCCCACAATTCTTTGGAAACCATTTCCATCAGTCCAAAAACAGTACATTAAAATTCGACAAAGGTACAAAACATTAGTCTCTAAATTTTTAAATTTTAAGTGGCAAAATTGATTGTCAATTTGAAGCATTTCAATTCAATGTTTAATTGATTTGTAACAAATTTCATAATACTTTGTAATAACTACATTATCTCTAATAACTGGAGAGAAATTAAAAAAAAGGAAATCATGATGAACATGGCAGCATAAGACTACTCATTTTTTTTTTTTTTTTTTAAATGTATTTGAGGAAATAAAAATATAATTACAAAGAAAAACAGACAGGATTGTTTTTGTGTATTTTATTCAGTGATGAGCAGCTATGAGTACGGTTTTTAGTTTCATTCTCTAGAATTTTTTGTATCTGAATTATCTTCCTTTCTCAGACATTATGATTAAATATGCAAAATATACAATACTAAAATGATTAATGTAAGACGACTTTATAAACAGTTGTTTTGAAGAGCAGTAGATATTTTTGCATATCATTCCACCACATTTGTCATATATCAGGTTAAGATATGTTTAACATGTAAAACAGTCCACAGATAAAGCTGATTACTGTGGTTTCAAGTAATTTTACATTTACTGGACATGCTATAACTTTGTACAATCTCAAATCCATTACATTTATTATGCTACTATTACAAATTCATGTGAAAATTGTAATTGTCTATGGTCAGTGGCACACAAGATATGAAAACAAGGAAAACTCCAGATTATACCTTCATTAAGGTATATAAAAATAAAATGCAATACATTCCAAACAAAGGAAGTGGTGCTTGAGATTAACACTCAAGGTAATATTATGGCTGACCCTTTAAATATCTAGTGAAATTCTGCATTCTTTATGTCTGTTTCTTAACATTGCTGTTTATGATCTCATTAACGACACACACAGCAGAAATATTATATTTAAAATATAATTCATTTGTTTGACACTAAATATGGTGATGAAAAGTTCAGATTTTTATAAAAATGCAGCGTTTAGATGACCAACAGATACCACTGACAAATCAGAAGGGAGACGTGGACAGCTCTGTGAAGAGTTGTTATCGCCATGGAAACCACATCACAAACAATGGAAATTAATGTCTCATACACTCCTGTGATCAATGTCGTTAACCATCAGTTCTGATCAGTTTTGATAAGGGAATAGTACTAATAGGCATATGCAAGATCAACAATATGCAAGCACTCTTATTATTAAAGGGTTAGTTCACCCATAAATAAAAAACTCACGCTCATCTCATTCCAAACACATATGACTTTATTTCTTCCATGGAACTAAACAGGAGATGTTGGGCAGAATGTTAGGGACTGACAGCCGTCACATTTACCTTCGCTGTATTGAAAAAGGTGCAATGAAAGTCAATGGTGACTGAGGCTAACATTCTGCCAAACATCTCCTTTTAAGTTCCACATAAGAATGAAAGACATGCAGGGTTGGAACAACATAAGGGTGAGTAAATCATGAGATAATTTGCATTTTTGAAGGAACTATCCCTTAAAAAAAAAAAAAAACTGAAACAACCCACTAAAAATGTGTTATACCAGGGAGCAAATAAATGTAACAGAGTGATCAGTACCAGTAAAAGTGCACTAAAAGCCCATAAGATTAAATATTATACACAAAAATGGAAAGAAAGGGGTTTCTCTTGTGTTTGCTTTTTACCATTGAAAGAACTGATTTAAAAGTGAAATGACATGCTACTTTTCTGTTCAAAGTTTTTCTGTTCAAAGTGCTTTTAAAAGAAGTTTACAGGGTATATTAGTCAAATCACTACAAGTAGTCATGTTAGACATTATAAATAAGATTATTTACTTTGTGTCCAGGCAATGCCCATTTTACAGAGTGCTTTGCCAAATATCATTTACTTGATGTGCCTCTTACTTCAGACAGTACAGAGCAAGAGCAGCCTTTGCCATTGCACTGACATCATGCATCATGTTGCTGTGCTTCTGTTTTCTCAAACCATGGCTGCAGTGCTGTCCCTGTGTTCATGTAGGTGTTCTCTCAAGACAGTAATGTGGAAATGCTTCCATTCATTGACTCAACAAAGGATATAACCACTTCAATCAAATCAATGGACAAAATAAACAGGGCTGATCTAAAAGAAAAGATAGGCTTAAGCTCTCTTCACTCTGCTGATAAGGATTTCTGAATGTCTTGACTTCACAGCTGAAGAACCCCTCCTAAATCTTGAGTATTAACTGAGACTAGTAGTTCTACAGGTATGCTGTAGGGTGCATTATGAGTGAGACACTCCTTTAGTGTTTTCCAAAACCTTAGGGTCTGAAATGTGCATACACATTTTTCAGTACATTCTAGAGTAAATCTGGAATGTTCTAGATTCTTTGCAACAGAGCTTGTTTTGAGTGTTCTAGCATGACTTCCAGTGGATTTTGTATTCTGAAGCACTGTTCTCAATTTCTACATGAAGAACATTTTGGTTAGTGACACAAACTGAGTTCCTTCCTAACAGAACACTTTTTACACTGGACTATGCAACACCAGTGGAAACGGCAGAGACAGTTTTCTTCCAGGACCACTGTCTCATCCCGGTGTCCCCGCTCACAACACAGAAGGTCGCATCCACTCACATCCAATGCCGTGCTGTTGCACATTCGGCCCCGTGTGCCCAGAGAACCCGTCTTCCTGTTAGGTAGGCAGAAGTCTGGTGACTCTGCTGAATAGATGAGATCCTGCTTGTCCGGTGGTTTGATGTTTTGGCCCACTGGGATGAGAGTCTTACCGTCATTCCCACCCATCACTTTGGACGCCCCGTTGAAGCGCTCAAGCAGGCGGTCACCCACTTCACGGAAATGAGGCATTTTCTTCCAGCAGGTCCGCAAAGTGCAAGAGCCAGACAGCCCGTGACATTTACATTCAGTTCTCATATAATTCTTCACCGCCTGCAGTTCAAGACACAAAGATAGTTCAGTGAGATAAAAGGAGAAGCTATTTAGAAGGAATTTACCCTCGTCTCTCCCCTCCCTCTCTCCTTTGTAGCCTCCAGCAACCCAAAAGCCAATCTGAGCGGCTGGAAACATTGATTCTTAAACTTCTATACCTGTTGAAATGAACATCTGATAAATGCCGCATTAACATTTTTTCTCTCATTAATTCCAAACAAGTCACTGCGAGGCTTTTGAAAAGAGTCCTCTATTCACGTAATTATTAACTGTAAAACATTGGTATCTGCCAAACATGTATATGTGCTCCCACCTCACTCTTTAATGCCCATTTACCTGCGACTGACCCCATGCTAACAAGACCTGAGGCTATGAGGCAGTGACCCCTGTAAGATGAAGCACTACTGACAATGCTGAATAGCTGTTGTGAGGATTTGGCCAGTGGCCGATTTAGACGTGTAATTACTATTGGTGATTGCTTGAAGAAAACCATAAATAAGACTACTGAATTATAAGGCTACTGAATAATAGATAGTAATATAAAATAAAATACAGTTAGAAAAGAGCTTCTGCATATGTTTCAAGAGTTTATCAAAAACAAACATTCAAAGTTTTCATTGTACAGTATTATAAATATAGCTATAAGTCTGACTTTATAGCGGTAATAAATAGAATAGCAAAAAATTATAGTTTTCAAACACTTATCCTTCAAATGGTTTATTTATAGCTGTCTGTGCAAATAAAAATGGGATAGGAAAAAAGTAATTTTATGTTGAAAAAATGGCACATCTCGTAAGTTTCACAGTGAAATTTTTTTCTCAAGTTACAGTACAACAATTAATTCTATTCTATCTTAATACAGAATAGACAACTATAACTAAGCCTTTGGTAATACGATTTCGTTGAAAAGTGTGAAAAAAGCATTAGTACTCTTACTATTACTCTTACATTCTACTATACCATAGCTACTGTATAAGGTAGAAATAGTAAGAATAGTTTGGTTGTAGTAGTATGCCATTCCAAAATCAGCTTCTGGGTCTGTGGTGCAACTCTACTATAACAAATATAGTAACTTTGACTTAACCAATTATGTGAGTTTGAGCTGGGACTATTTGTTTGTCCCACAAACAATAGGCATGTGAAATGTTTGGGGAAACAGTCAGTCAGTTTATGACTATTAAGCAGTAATTATTGGTGATACTAGTGGCATGGAAATTATACAATTCACCTTTAACTTTTACATTAATTTAGATGGAATTACAGTCAATGAGGGAAAGGTACAATAGGACTCTAATAGAGCGGTGGTGTTTGTGAACTAGTCTCAACTCAGTTCAGTGTGTCTTCTCTAGCCTTTGCCAAGTATAGTTCCATAACATTTAGTTCTCCAATGCTTGAGCTTTTGAAGTGCGCCATCTGCTCATTTGAGCTTGACTATCTCTGAAGGGTTGTACAGGCAAAACAGCACACGACTGTGCTTGTAACACCTATGCACTGATGCATAGGAACATAAAAAACAATCATCTACTTCAAACCTGTATTCAAACATAAGGGCAACAAGTACTGACTGAAGTTGCTGTTAGCAAAGCAAGAAAGTAAATAAAGCTACTTCAGTCATCATCACAATGAACATTTTTGTGTACTGTCGATGTGTGAACCAAGTTACAGGTCTATTCTGACATGGACAGCATTAACAAAATATTGCTAAAGGCAAATAATAAAATGTAACTAAGCATGCATTAACCATGCATGTCAAATAACAAACTATATACTGTAGGCCTATCAGCTTTTCAAATGGAGAAAAAATACTTTCTAAAAATGATCTAATTTATATCTGTGCATCCAATAAACATAACAGTCTTTTTGGGTACAAATTCACCTGTCACTTGGTAGAAGCTAGCCATACCAAAATGGACAGCTTGCACTCATCCTCAGAAATCACATGCAAAACACAAGGTAAAGAAAATATGACCCAGACTACATTAAATTCTGTTTTTTTTTGGGTCACCATGGCCAATGTTAAATCCTAAAGGCAAAACCAATTGATAAGCACAGGATAAGTTGATGTGATTTTTTATTTGGCCAAATAGACCTGTGACCCATTTTTTCCAATCTTTATTTTCCTTCTCTTAATCATTTCTATGAAAAGCCTTTAATATTAAAAGTGCTAGTCCTATATATCGTCGCTTTCCGATGAAAAACTCGTATCTCCACTTTTGGCAATTTTGACTTTTTACCATAGACAGAATGCGCCAAATTACCTCTACCTACTATTTGAATTGTGCATTGAAATAACAAGTGAAAAGAGTTCAATCAGGCTGTTTGTTTAACAAGTATCTTGTAAGATTATTTATGAGAAAAAACATTTCCATGCTCTTGAAAAATTAGTTTTTTGGAGTTATGTGTTTTTCATCAGACAGCGATGATACACAGTATAAAACTGTCTTACCTTGCCAACATTATATTACATTATTGGTATTTATAGCTATTTTTGACAAAACAAAGGTGAAATAACATACCAGCCTCCCAGCCTCGTTATTATGAAGGTCTATCAGTGTGCGAATGTCACTCTTGCCCTTTCTTCGTCTGGCGTCCATGAACTGCTTGGACTTCTCATAGCCGAACTCCACGTCGTCCCCGCAGCCCCCCCACTCCCACTTGACTCCCTCAGTTGGGCCCATACTGCCTAAACGTGGAGGTGGCCCTCGGCTCCGCGTGGCCTCACAGCCGCACTGGAGCAGCTCCCCCATGCTGCAGGCTTGGGTAACTGCATGCGTCACTCCCGCTGCTGTGATGGCATACACAAACGCTGTCTCTCGGATGTCTGTGAACACACACACAAACACTACTAACATCAAAGAGTGAACTTCTGACTGTTGACAGCCATGCTGGGTTATATCGTACTCTGATAGTCATGTCACTTTAGGTATCCTAAAGCTGCATGGACTATTTCCGTAGTGAGGTATACAGCTCACCAACGATGAGAATACTACTGAGGCACAAACAGGGGGTCAGGAATTTGCTGGTTAGCATGTCCTCGATAGCTCCAGCTGGTAGATGCCAGAACTGCATCATCTGGTGCCAAAAAGCATGTTTCCCCAATTAACAGACATTGTGTTGAATTATGTTGAGTATTGAATAATATTATAGATATTTTATCAGTGACAGATTGTTTTACAAGGGCTCCTAAAGGCGTGAAATTTGGCATATATTTTTCCCATGTGATCTGTCACATGACAGCGAATTCTCCAGGTATATTAGAATTGCTCCTTTGGTGTCAACTAAAACAATTAGTAAGCCATCAGTGAACATGTCACACTAAGCGATCAAAGACTGCCAATTTTGCACTATGACGAGAAATCTTTTACCATCTCTGACATTTGTCTCAGATGGCAAAATCATGGCCAAAATTGCAGTGTGAACTTGGCTTAACCATTTTTCTGTAAAACTTCAATGTGTTCAGTCATATTTAACACTCTAATATTGGGGTCTTCAATAGGAAAGTGGTACTGCAGGGGGTCCGAATTATTCTTTGATCTAAAACTAAAAATATGCATTATACAAAAATAAAATTGAAGCTAACTTCAAAGAACGCTAGTTAAGAAGCTAAAGTTTCACTAATGTGTCATTGTCCTTACCACATTAAAATGTATCAAGTATCTACATCAACAGTGATTATTTTAATGGATTTGGAATTAAATCATCATCATATCAAAGTATGTAAACACATTAATATGGTAACTATATACAGGTACATGTTATTATTATAGGAAAGGCTTATGCAACTCTCTATTGTGTACAGTATGTAACAGCTCTCTTTCTCTATTCATAGACCCCTGCTCAAAACCACTAATTTAAGTGCTCTTTAATTGAAGCATACATCAACATGGATCTAAGAACAGAGCAGAGGAGAGGAGAGCAGAGAAGTTGGAAAGGAAAGATGCATTTAACAACTCGTAGTAAGGGAGTTGAAAAGAATGACTTTTATCTGGTGTAAATGCTGGGCGCAGTGAGCGTGCATTCACTCTGCAGCCCAGTGCCAATTCTATATCACATGACTCAGTGAATGGGATTCATTAAAGCCAGTAAATTGGAATCAGGGCTCTGCAAGAGCAGCACACACACAAACGCAAGGGCACGCATGCACACAGCCACACACACACACACACATGCACACACACGCAAGCACACACAGCCACACTGATATTAATCCCAGCTGTCCATTCACATGCCTGCTGTCTTCTTCATACTGTGAGGGATTGTGTGTGTGTGTGTGTGTGTGTGTGTGTGTGTGTGTCACTGTGTTCCTAATGTGTTCTGATAAATGTGTGGTCATTCTGTCAGCACCCCACCTGAAAACACCTTTAGGTTTCTGGTGCACAGAACACCAACAATGTATAAACAGAACGCTGTTCATTGGATTATTTTCCAAACATGCAATGTCCTCTCAGAGTAAAAAGAGAACCAGCCTTCTTGTGGCATATATACATTAGGTGTAGATCCTCAGATTCTGTGGATACTGATAATAAAAAATAAATTATAAAAAAGGCAAACTTCATAACCACTACATGAAGCTCTCAGCTTACTGATGGTATATGGGTTGTCAGCCTGTTGTGCATTACTAGACAGTGCAGAATCTGGTTGATGATGCTATTAATCACCTGCATGTGTGTGACAAGAATCAATGTCACTGTCTGCTCATGTACTGTACGATATTGAATCTTTCTGTCTTAATGCAGGCCAATGTTTCTGAATGATGCAATAAATAACACACTAAGTTTGTTTTATTTTTTATTTTTTAATAACTATATACAGTATGAACAGTATCATCTGCTATGCCACATCTTAATTTACAATGTATCCAAAGCAGTTATGACACCCGTTTACAGCGACAAGTAACTTGTCTGTCCACAATAAAAGCAACAATTCTGTAATGTTGCAAAATCACAGCCAATCAGAATGATTGAATGATGATGTATAATGGTGAAGTATGTTAATCTGCACAAAAATAATTACTGTTTTAACTAGCCATTTACAGGGGGACACGCAATATCAATGTTGGCATTCCGTTTAATTTTTCGCTGTCCGGCACATTCGGTGAAAGGGATTCGGCACCCACTTTGTGTGGTGCCACCGGTGTTGCATACAATGGATAAGTAATTTTTGCTCCCCTGCAAACAGATTTCCTGAATCCTCCTTTGTTTGGACAAAAACATAACCTCTCCCAAAACATAAACCATAGATTGAGTGCATGTTGATATGTCAGGCTGGTCGTGATGCTCAAAAAACAGAGCAAAGTTTTGCTAGCACCACAATGTTAACAAATTTAGGGGAAGTCAACCAACCAATCGATTACTTATAGTTCTTTCTGTAAATTAGGCTGGGATAGGAAAAAATATTTTAATATTGTGAAACTACATATTTCACTAACAGAATAATATACAGATATGTAAGAATTTCATAAAATATTGAATCATCGATATATTAATATTAGCCAACTTTTAAATTAGAAGCCTTATTTGTGTGCTTTCCACTTCATTGTCAGTTGGCTTACTGTTTTATGTTGTTTGGCATAATAGCTTTGGGAGCTTAAGGGGGTGATATAACAACTACTGAAGCTGGTCACACAGGTATCACACACAGGATGCGTCGATATTGTGCAGACACAGTCCAAAATTGTTACAAAGGTTTTAGTACTTGAAGAATGAATAAAGTGACATTGATGAGTGTGCAGGTTAGTCTATGAAACTGGTGTAACTCCACAAGCTTAATTAGAAATCTAATTAATTAATGCAATTTATTATGCAATTGCTCTGGATGTAGCCTTGAATAGGGTTCACTGAAGCTGTCAAACCACAAAAAGACACAATTGTACTGAAAATACATTGTGTAGTTGGCTATATAAAAGATCAAATTACACAATATATTATCCAGTGTTTGCTAATTAATATTATACATCCTCTGTGAGGCTGCAGAACTTTGTTCTAAATTTAGAATACACCATGTGGTCTGCCAGATGATTCTGGTGTGTGACCCTTGGGCATTTTCATTAGTGATGGGAAGATCGGATCATTTTACTGACTTGGATCTTTGAATCTCATTCAGCAAAATGAACAAATCCCCCCCAAGTCATTTCATTCATTTGAGCAGAATCTAATTAAAATGTTACATTTTCAATAGCCAAATCCCCTCCAACACGTCTACTTACACAAACTTTGATTATAGCCCCATTAAGGAAAAAATTATAAGGCAGCCAACAACAAATTATGTGAAACAGAAAGATTAGTTTACCTAAGGAATCTACTTGTTTGCATTCTTCGTTCTTTTGTCATGTAACAGCCAAAGAACAAATGACTCAGACCAGAGGTGAACTGATCATTTCTGTATTGAGGCTGCCTTAGGCGGAAATCAAACCCAGGCCTACAGTGCTCAAGTTTTAAGTGTTTTACCACTGAGCTAACTCCCCGATAGTTGAACCCAAGAGCAAGATAATCTTTACTTGAAAACTAAAGCAAAGTACAAATAAACAAGGAAAGCCAAGCTTTGGATCAAATAACATAACAAAAATAATAATGACCACAATTAGAGAACTGGTCACTGGAGGCACAGGGAACATAGGCTCAAGACTGAACACAAAGGCAGGGAACAAACAGACTTATAAAGGCCTAGACACAGGTGAAGGGAATGAGGGTTAACGAGCAGAGAGTTGAACAGGGTTAGGGGCGTTGGTGCCATCTGCCGGAATGGAGAGAACAGAGCTCAAGTTATAAGTGCCATCTGTAGGCCTGGAAGGATCATGGCATGGAAGGCATGGCATGGAATGGACCCCCTGCTGGTCTGGAGGGGAACAGCAACCCAAAGAGGAGATCCTTTACAATTTCTGTTTCCTGCATGTGTGCATAGCATATACAGCTGTCACGTGACAAAAGAACAAATGACTCGGATCAAAAGAGTTGAAAGGTGAACTAATAATGTCTGTTTTCAGACTAGTTTTCACACCTAGTTCGTTTGAGTGCTCCAAACGCTCTCAGAGCGTTATAACGTGTATATATGAACAAGCCAAATGATCTTAGACCCCCCTGAATGTTCCCACAAACGAAGTGACCAACAGACCATCTCGGAGGTGGTCTGAGTATGGTTTGTTTGCGGGTCCTTTTGTGGTTGGATTGACTGTTGCTATGTGAATGCGAAGAGGAACCAGTCCATTTTGCTATGACATAAGTACCTCGAGGCTCGCCATTCGGCTGCATTACACACTCGCCTTATCGAGATTATTTTATCTTACCGCGATTATTGTGTCCTTTTAATTGCACTCACATTTTACTGTCCAAATAAGTGAATTTTAAGTGAATATAGAGATACCATGATTACCAAGACCGTGTTACAATCTGATTCTGAGCACTCCAAATGAAACCGGCCACAGTCTGTTCAGCTTCTGAAGAGCGCTTGTGATATGCGATGAGCGATATGATGTGCGTGCCGTTTGCTGAGGTTCTATTTTGAGAAAGTAAAGCTCTCCGTTTCACTTTATTACATTTTTAAGTAATGGCTAATGATTTGGGTTCATTAAAATATGCAGTGCTAATGACACGAGGAAACACTCGCTTTATTTCTGTTGAGAAACATAGTCATAGAATCTTGTTTAGTTTTTCTTCATGTGGAATAAGGGTTCGTGGGTTTATCTGGAGACCTTAATGTGAAAGCAAAGAATTTAGGACAGATATGTATTACTATTGCATAATATTAATAGAATAGATTAGAATAGAATTGTCTGGGCCATGGGCACCAGCAGGATTTATTCTGAGGTTATGCACAGAAATCTGCCTAATTGAAATTATTGTATTTTTTGCAAAAACAACAAATCATTAAATTCTAGTGACTTTGAGAGAAGCATTTTTAGCATTTTCTCCAGTATAAGTAGCATTCATGTAACTATTGGCTAAAGCATTTCTTCCAGTACTCATTCAGAACAAACTATTCTCGCACTATAAAAAGGAAAACACACCACTACGAATAGAGCCGAATGCAGGTGTCTCAAGATGCGTTTTTATCAGTTGAAGTTTTTTTTTTAACTTGACACAGCATCTAAAAATGCAGCACTCCTGTGAGAGATGCTAAAAACACAGTAAAATGTGAAGCACTTGTCAAAAGACATCTATCTAGTGAATGTTTACATGGAAAATGATTGAAAATCAGCACGAGCGGATGCAAAAACTTGTTCACATGACACGTCACTAGCTGAAGTGTCTTAAAATTACCTCTCAAAAAGAGAGCCTTTTGTCTCAGCTGATTGTAGGGACACTGTATCCATCTCTGTTAGTTCGTATTCGTAAATATCCCTGTATTGTTTTACTGTGTGAAATACCGCTCCAATTGATTCAGCGAGAGAGCGCTATGAACGAATTGTACTGAATCACGAATCGATTCAGACCATTTTGCAAGCCTGTTTGCCCAATTCTCTGAAAAAACAATTTGCAAAACAGCCAACATAAATACTGGACACACTTTATGATTGATGAAATATTCTGAGAGTTTCACAGGTCAGTAGTAGCATTTATGGAATGCACACACAGCTGTAGGCCCCACTGGTCTGGGTTATATTATAAACTGTATAAATGTAGAGCTGACCAAAATAAAGAGGGACATGTTTTAAGTATTTGGAAATATTTTAAAATTGAAAATATTATTTTTCATGTCATTCTAACCCTGTGCAATATTTTAAGTGGTTAAATCCTTAAAGGAAATTATATAGCCCTATTATGTGATTCTAATTTATATACAGTACATTACTACTTAAGCTGAATGTGTTTCATCATAATCACAATTATATGTATGCCAAATGACATACAGTAACCTTGACTCCAATGGGGTCTGAGTTTGGAAGGAACTGTGGTATGAACAACAAATGGTCTGAGATCACATCAATTCAAAAAGGACAAAACAATTAAACTGGGTCCTCTTTTAAGTCCACTTACATTGTGAACACTAAAAGCACTGAGGTCATTTGCAGCTAGTTCTCTTTTTTGGTTCAATTTAACTGAACTGGGTTTGGTTCATTTTAAGCAGACTTTATGTGAAACCACCCAAAGTTACCCTGTCGCTCACACTTTACCAAAGTTGTGTAAGAAATATGTATGAAGAGACAGAAGACTATTGTGGAATGAGTAGTCCTATTTAAATCTTTAAAAAAAAAAGCAATATAGGTCGCTAATCATCAGGATGTTTTTTTTTTGTTTGTTTCTGATGCGTGAAAAAGGCATCAATCCCAAACCTACAGATATTTAATTTAGACAGAAAGAGAAACCAAGTGACAATCTAAAATGTCCAGTCATGGCTGGTTCAGACAAAAACACAAATTAACACAGATGGAGTAGGATTTATTACTTGTTGCTTTGTTGCATTGCACCTAATTATGACATTAGCGATGGATTTCATCAATAAGTGGACATTCATAAGTGAATATCCAAGTTAAGGCAAACTTTTCTAAACCAAGTCAGACCTATCATGATCAGACAATGTTTTGTAAACAGTGACCTTTAACATCATACATATGACTAATGAGTTGACAAAATTTGCCCCTTTTACATCCCATTCCAAACAAATCCAATACTTTCGTAATACCGAGGCTGTCCTAACAGACACAGGGTAAAAATTCACTTGATTTCACCTCCCTCTCTTATTTTTTTCCTTCAAGACACAAATTCCAAACAAATTTTGTGCAGCTGTCTATGCCCAGGCCTGCCTGGGAAAGAGAGTGAGAACTTAATGCCAGAAGGGGCTTCTGTAAGAATTAGCAAATATTTTTTAATACTCAATCTTTGAGTCAGTGAAGCATGGGGCTGCAGGATGAAAAGAGATGAGGAGAAGGCAGGGCCCCTCCAGTGGCTCCACCAGCTCTGAGGGGCGGGAATAATTTTGATTGATTTATTTTGCCACCATGTGTTGCCTGCATGCAGAGTGGGTTGAGACAATCTCTAATGCTGCACAGATCTTGTTGCATACTTGCATCCAATTTTATCAACTGAATGCAACCTCACAAATACACACATGCTCAAGGATAGAGTGAGTAATTCTCAAATTATGTACAACATAGTTACTCTTGCGAGCACAAGAGATCCATTACGGCAGGGCTGACTGTCCCTTTAAATAATAACACATATTCATGCAGTCCTTCACGCTGTGTACACTGGCCTCTGGCCTGTTTGAGCAGTGGGGTTGGAAATAGAACCTTCTGGAACAGGACTTAAGAATGCCATACTACAGTGTGTGATTTTTTGGTGGTGTTAGGCTTGTATCACATACATTATGGGCGTGAAACAGGATTAAAGGAAGAAAAAAAAAAAAGAGAGCTTATTATCTTAATACTTGCAAAAATGGTCTGCCTCCAGGCTTGAAGATGTACTGCATTTTGTTATCTGATACAAGCTTACCATTTTATCGTTCTCTCTTTTATCCCCTCTCTATTCCTATTTCCTTCTATCAAACACACACATACTTACACACTAACTGTGTACTTTTTTGTATTTTTTATTTTCTCCCCAATTTGGAATGCCAATGCACTCTAAGTCCTCGTGGTGGCATAGTAACTCACCTCAATCTGGGTAGCAGAGGAAAAATCTCAGTTGCCTCTGTGTCTGAGACCATCTATCCGTGCATCTTATTATAAGGCTTGTTGAGTGCATTACCGCGGAGACGTAGTGCATGTTGAAGCCTAAGCTATTCTCCAAGGCATCCATGCACAGCTCACCATGTGCCACACCGTGAGCGAGAACCACCCATTATAGCGACCATGAGGAGGTTACGCCATGTGACTCTACCCTCCCTAGCAACTGGGCCAATTTGGTTGCTAGAGAGACCTGGCTGGAGTCACTCAGCACACCCTGGATTCGAACTAGCGACTCCAGGGGTGGTAGTCAGTGTCAATACTCGCTGAGCTACCCAGGCCCCCACACTAGCTCTGTTCTAAAATTTAGTGAGCGGCCAATGGAGGCGTCATACTCTAGGCGTTCACCAGACAAAGGCTAAGAAAAAGCTAAGCAGCTTAAAGTGATATTTCACACCAAAATGAAAATTCTTTCATTTACTCACCGCTCATGCCATCCCAGATGTGTATGAATTATTTTCTTCTGCAGAACACAAATAAAGATTTTTAGAAGGATTTTTCAGCTCTGTAGGTCCATACAATTCAAGTGAATGGGTGCCAAAATATTTATGTTTCAAAAAGCACATAAAGGCAGCATAAAAGTAATACATTTGACTCCAGTGGTTAAATAGGTTGATAGGTGTGTGTGTGTGTGTGTGTGTGTGTGTGTGTGTGTGTGTGTGTGTGTGTGTGAGAGAAACAAATCAATGTTTAAGTCCTTTTTTGCTAGAAATTCTTAGATTATATGCTTGAAGAATACGAATCACCAAAAAACACAAGAAGAAGAATTAGAAAGTGAAAGTTAGTAGAGATTGACTGATCAGGGAGGAAAATTTATAGAAAAACAGGATTAAATATTTATATTTTTCACACCCATGCCTATAATATAGCTTCTGAAGATGCTTATTTAACCACTGGAGTCTTATGAAATACTTTAAAGCTGACTTTTGTGATTTATGAAGCTTAAACATTTTGGCACAAAATGACAAAAAGAGCTGAACAATTATTCTAAAAATCTTAGTTTAGCAGGTGAAAGAAATTCATACAAATCTGGGATGGCATAAGGGTGAGAAAACTATTTAAAGATTTTTCTTTTTTGGGTGAACTATCCCTTTAATTATGCAGACTCCTGAGATACCTTGAAGGTAATTCCGCACATATCTTTTGCAGAGAATTAGAAGACAAAGCAATGCCATGAGCTCATGAAAAAAATAAATCTAAGATGTTGGATGAAGCAAGATAAATGTTAATTATAAATATCATGTAATATAATATAATATCATGTACATTTAATTTAGTATGGAAAGATATTAATAAAAATATAGTTTATTGTAATTAAAATTGTTACCCAATGTTTGTGTGGACTATGCATTTTTATGCTTATAAGACTAATATGCTGTTAGCCTAGCAACATGCTAGTGTCAAACTATATTGAAGTCAATTGTAAAAATCAAAATGTGCAAAGTCCTATTTGTGTGGCAAGTAGAGTTGCTGCCTATATAGAGCATTTAGAATTCGAACCATGATGGTTATGGTAATGCAAGTGGCCAAACCCACACTAATCTGTTAGTTTCCTATCATCATCTTTTTCCAAATTATACAATATTAGAGAGCATTTTCGAAAGTCTCCATTTTCGGTGGAGGAAAATGCCATTCCAAAGTAGATGTGAGGCATAAACATAGCCAAATAAATGTGTTTTTAACTGAAAATTTATTAGTGTGGGCATAACTATAGAATGCAGCTGTATGTAGGCAGTAGCCAGTGAGGCCGCTTAATATGTTTTGGAAAAGAGCTACTGAGTTCAAATGTGAGGTCACAATCACTACTACCAGAATACTCAAGATACCAAACACATCTGCTGAACAAATGTGAAGAAACAAGGTTATTTCTGACAGTAACAGATGAGGGAACTTCTGATTTTCATTACAGAATTTACACTCTGATTTATTCACGAAGACCCAACATGTCAGTGATTGATTGGTTATTATGAATTTACTGACACCACACAATAATTAGAATTTCAACTTGTGAACCGATACATGCTTGTTGACATTCCGATACCTGAACCCTAGGAAAAACGTCAGTAACCTTTTTACTCCAGACAATGCACGATCAACCAACACTGATCGGCAAAAATAATGTGGCACATTCCTTAGGTGACAGGGCAAACTGCACACACACACTGCATCCTAATAATTTCTGGGGTTTCTAATTGGAACCAGATATTGTCTCTGAATGGTTTTAAGGACTTCATTGCAACCTCAGATACAACATGTAAGAGCTGCCGGCAGCATTTCCAGCAAATCTTGGCATTTGAAGGCCGCTCCCTTGGGCCAAGAAAACAAGCTTTGGTTTACATGTTTGAATAGGGCAAGAAAATAGCCCCCAGTTATTTAGCAATGAAAGAAATATGTGACATGTTTTGTACAAACCTATTGCACAGTGCAGGAAGTAAACCTGCCTTAGCAGAGCTCTCAGCTCTGACACGTGATCATTACAGCCGGGTCTCATGGTAATTGTGGTAAATGCTTGAAAACAGAAGAACACTTAAGCCTCACATATAGACACACAAGAATTTATGATTAATTTCCATTTTGTGAGGCATTCTCCTGTGCTCAGTCTGAGCTGGGTAGACAGAGAGGAATCATGTTGCAATCCGTGTGTGAACACGTCCACACTGGAGGCCAAATCATGAACTCAGTCAGCTCCAGACCTGGATATGACAAGCCTAAATCTCTCTACATCACTGTGATAAAGGCATTCAAAACATATGGGCATACAAAAACTAGATTAAGCACATAAAGAACATGTAAAATTAGGCACAACTTTTTAGTGACCATCTCAATGTCTTCCTCTGGTGGCATAGGACAAGAGTTTGGGGAGAAAAAATAGTGCCCTCTTCTGGTGCCAACCAATAAAACAATGTTTGATACAGAAAAGCATGTCAGTATATTCAGAAAGGAATACCGGCTTCCTACTATTGAATTCCAAAGTATACCTTGTATACTGCACACAATTTTTTTTTAATAGTGAGGGAAACAATAGGCATGATAAACATTTTAAACAGTGCTTTGCTACATTGTTATCACATGACCTCACTTTGCTTGTCACATGACCTCATCATGTTGCACTATTATGTGTGTTCAACTTCATGCAGCACTGCGTAGACCAATCAGAGACTGGCTTGATGCAATGCATGCAGGTTAGAAATTTTCACTGCGCCCAAACATCTATACCTCCTTATTATATAGAATGCCAAAAACAGTGTGCCAATGGAGTATGTCAGATTCTTCAGTATTCATAAAACAGTACGTGAGAAATACCCAGATGACCTACTATTTCTGGTGAGATTCTGAAGGGCGGATCGACTGGACACTTTACCATCCTATAATCCCCTGGGAACAGGAGGCTACGTCACATTCAAATTGTTAGATTTAACCCTTGTATGGTGTTCGGGTCTGTTGGACCCGTTTTCATTTTTTATCAAAAGAAAAATGATACGATTAATTATTTTTTCAAACTCAGACTCATTGGCCTTGGCTCATTTTCTGTGAAGAATATATATCAGAACACATTTTCAATGAAAACACACTGTACACCCCCCCTACACATTTACATTACACACAGGATGTTCGGGTCCACTGGACCCGAGGCTAATAAAAGTGTGGAAACTGTAGATCCTGTGTACCTTTACTCTGTCCTCCTCCTGTCAGTGTGTGTGTGTGTGTGTGTGTGTGTGTGTGTGGAGTGTGAGTTTTGTGTTTCTGCACCTGCTGTTCCCACACAAGGTCACAACATTGTTGCAAAATTCAAGCACGGCCACTGTCTGCTCTCACATTCCCGCACATTTTACCCTCTGTCTTGCGGGAACCAATCTTTCTTTTCTCATACTCTATCCCAGCTGCGAATTGGGCACGGGACACAATAAATAATAATAAATAATAAGCTTTGCCAGTGTGGTGAAAATTGTAGGTTCTGTGTACCTTCACTCTGTCCGGGCCTACTGTTATTGTGTGTGTGTGTGTGTGTGTGTGTGTGTGTGTGTGTGTTCTTTTATATGGTTTATGAGGACACAAGTGTGTATAATGGGTATTACAACATAAACATGGTTTATGAGGACATCTGTGTCCTCATAAAACAAACAGCTTAAAAAAACATACTACATGGTGTTTTTTGTAATTCAAAAAATGCCAGCGCTTTCTGTGATTGGTAGGTTTAGGGTGGGGTTAGTGTAGGGGGTAGATTATACAGTTTGTACATTAGAAAAACCATTACGCATATGAAGAGTCACCATAAACCACATATCTATGTGTGTGTGTGTTATGTGTGTGTCGTGTGTGTGCGTGTGAGAGAGATTGTATGTAAGTGTGAGAGAGTGTGAGTGCAAGAGTTCCCGAACAAGGTTGAAACATTGTTGCAAAATTTAAGCACCAACACCGTCTGCTCTCACATTCCCGCACATTTTACCCTCTGTCTTGTGGGGACCAATATTTATTTTCTCTAAATTGGGGGCGGGACACAATAAATATAGCTTTGCCAGTGTGGTTTCTTATCACAACTGATCAAGATGGCCAAAAGATTCGCTGCTCAGAGGGCCTTGCAATTGATTTTGGAAGAGACAGAAGATTTTGATAATGTACAAGAAGAGGTTTCAGAATGTGAAGATCACATTTCTGACAATTCAGAGTCTGACAGTGACTTTGAAGAAGAGGATGAGATTGAGCATCACCTAGTTCCAAAACGAAGATGAGCCACAGGACCAGCCTGTCAGCATCCAGCTCCAGGACCAGCCCGTCAGCATCCAGCTCCAGGACCAGCCTGTCAGCATCCAGCTCCAGGACCAGCCCGTCAGCAGCCAGCTCCAGGACCAGCCTGTCAGCAGCCAGCTCCAGGACCAGCCGTTCAGCAGCTCACAACTGATGAAATATGGATGTCAAAAAATGGGGAAATTGAATGGTCTTCTTGCCCAAGAAATGAGCCACCCCGCATGGCTGCCAATGTGATAAGGATGCAACCAGGGCCAACACGGATGGCAGTTACTCATGTGCAGGACATCAAGTCTTCTTTTGAGCTTTTCATCCCAGATTCCATACAGAAAATCGTTCTGGATTGCACTAATTTAGAAGGAATGCGTGTTTTTGGAGAGAGGTGGAAGGAGATGGATCAAACCCATTTGCATGCCTACTTTGGGGTTCTTATCCTTGCTGGAGTTTTCAGGTCCAAAGGAGAATCCACAGAATCCCTGTGGGATGCAGAAACTGGCAGAGAACTTTTCCGTGCAACAATGTCTCTGGAAAAATTCCACATCATTTCCAAGATTATCCGCTTTGATAACCGAGATGACAGACCAGCTCGACGGCAGAGAGACAAGCTAGCTGCCATCAGGAAAGTGTGGGACAAGTGGGTGAACCGCCTCCCCCTGTTTTTCAACCCTGGGCCTAATGTCACCATTGATGAGCAGCTGATGCCATTTAGGGGCCGCTGCCCCTTTAGGCAGTATATACCATCTAAACCTGCCAAATATGGTATAAAGATCTGGGCTGCCTGTGATGCCACTTCCTCATATGCTTGGAACTTACAAGTCTACACAGGGAAACCTGATGGAGGAGCCCCTGAGAAAAATCAAGGAATGAGAGTTGTCCTGGACATGACTCAGGGACTCAGTGGACACAACATCACATGTGACAATTTTTTTACCTCACACAAGCTGGGACAGGAGCTCCTAAAGAGGAAGCTGACCATGCTGGGAACGATACGGAAAAACAAGACAGAGCTCCCACCCCAACTGCTGACTACAAAAAACAGACCTGTCAAGTCTTCCAAGTTTGTGTACACAGCTGACACAACCCTGGTAACCTATGTGCCAAAGAAAGGGAAGAATGTGGTACTCATGAGTACACTGCACAGGGATGGAAGAATCTGTGGCCAGGAGCATCAAAAACCAGAGATCATCATGGATTATAATGCCACAAAAGGAGGGGTGGATAACATGGACAAGCTGGTGACTTCCTACAGCTGCAAAAGGAGGACCCTACGCTGGCCACTTGTTATATTCTTTGACATATTGGACATCTCAGCGTACAATGCCTTTGTCATCTGGATGGGACTGAACCCAGAGTGGAACAGAGGGAAGCTCCAGAGGAGACGCCTCTTTCTCGAGGAACTGGGAAAAGCACTGGTACAACCTCAAATCCAGAGAAGACAACATGTTCCAAGAACCCCAGCATCTGCAGCCATCATGAGAAGGATTCAGGAGGAGAATGGTGGTGCCCCATCCACCCGACCTACAGAACTACCATTTGCAGAGCCTGAAGTAAGTGTGTTATGCTGTTGCAGTATAGTATCTCCTTGCGAGAGAGAGAGAGAGAGAGAGAGAGAGAGAGAGAGAGAGAGAGAGAGAGAGAGAGAGAGAGGTGTTAGTAAAATTCCTGATCTTTTCATTATTCTAGGTTGCGGCCAGCAGCAACAAAAAGAAGCGCTGCGAAGTGTGTGGACCCAAGATGGACAGAAAAACACAATATACATGCATCAAGTGCAAGAAGTACATATGTAACACACACACAGTAAAACTCTGCCCCTCATGTGTTGTATAGACTGGTATGTAAAGGCAATGTGTTCAATGGGGCTGATGTGTCATCTAGACTGACATGGCTACTGTATGTGTTCAGCTTGTGTTGTGTAAACTGACCTGAATGGGTTAAATTTCTAATGAAGTTCAAATAAATAAAAGTCAATAGTTATGAAAAACCTTGCTTCATTTGAAAATTTGTTGAATTTTTCCACTCATATCTTGATTATATTTGATTTTCTTTTTTTATGTCATTTTAGTAAAAAATAAACAAAAAAACGAGTAGCACTTTAATTCTTAAATGTGATCTAACAAAGGTAAAGAGAAAATATTAACCATATATGCTGTTTATATTGCTTGTAATTATGATGAAGTAAACATCTGTTGAGTATTTTAACATAAAATTGTTTGATTGTGTTGAATTAAAAACCCCAAAATGCAGCGGGTCCACCAGACCCACGAACACTGGCTGAATAACAAAAATATGAACACCACACAAGGGTTAATAGTAAGGCTGTGAACCGCCAGTTGAATGGCTCATCTCAATTGTAAGTGATGTATATGTAACCGGTCCTGCTCGACCCACTTCGTACGGGATACGAACCGGCATGGGAGTCATGGGAGGCAGGCGCACTAACACAGAGGCTAAAGGCTATGGCCTCTAGTGTCAGTCGCAAGTCTATTGAGGGTAGGGGAGTGAGGTTTACACACACCACACAGCAGATACCAGCTGGCTACCATTACACTCACCCCCCTAAGCTCACTCCCTGCTGGGTCAAGGCACTACTGTAACCAATCCCACTCACTTCGCACCATTGAGTCAGATTTTCTGCATGAAGGCACAAGCCTATGCAGCTACTAGAGAGTATGGCCAGCTTTTGCAGCATCTCGTTCCCACTCAGGGAACCAGGGTTACGCTTCACATAACCGAGGCATTCCCTTTTGTAGGAACTCGAGCTGTGTAGTCATATTGGAAATGATATACAGTACATTCACGCCATGCGAACAGTAGCTGCCAACTGTCTTCGACCGTGTGGCAAGCATATAGAAGGGCACAATTGAGCTAAATCATCTGAATAAAACAGAGGGAATTATGAGTTTATGAGTTGACCTGGGAAGAGTCAAACCATCGTCCAGAATATAAAATGTAACAAATGTATGCAGAGAGAACCATCCTGCCACCATACACATGTCCTCCAAGGACGCAACTCTAGCCAAAGCTCATGAGGATGCCATGCTCCTCGTAAAATGAGCTTGAATACCTGGAGGCGAAGGTAAACTGCATGCTTCGTAAGCACTTGAAATTGCATCAACTAGCCAATGAGTCAGTCTTTCCTTGGACACGGAAACACCCCTGTTGCGGCCACCAAAGCACACAAACAAATCCTCTGATTTATGCCACTGTCTAGTATCTTCAAGATAAACTCACAGCGCCACACTGGGCAAAGCATATGCAAACTTTGATGCTCCTCTGACTCAAATGGGGGAGGATAGAAAGCCTTAAAATTAATAGAAACGGCCTTGGACAAATAGCCCAAACAAGGTCTTAACACCACCCTTGAACACCAAGCACAAAATCTATACATAAGGGATTAACTGACAGGGCATGCACATCACTAACCCTTTTAAATGATGACAATGCCACCAGCAGGGCCATTTTAAGCTTATCAGCAACTGTTGCCAAGGGCTCAAACAGAGCACCCAAGAGTTCCACCAAAACAGATAAATCTCATAAAGGAATGCAGACGGGATGAAAAGATTTAAGTAGTGTTGGGTTTGAGTCCACCTTAGTCGAGTCAGAGTCATGTCCGAGTCTTTAAACAATCAAGTCCGAGTAGAGTCCGACTCCAAACTCGAGTCGGTCTTAAGTCCATAACAGGCCGTGTCCGAGTCCGAATAAATATGTTACTGAATCTGAATTAAAATTGTAACCGTAAACTCAACATCAATATTTTAAGCTTATTTTAATCTTCACAGCTAAGAAGATTAAACAGTTTGTCAATATAAATGTAACAAAAACAACTCTGTTGTGTTTCATATATACATTTTATGATTAGTATCCTGCTGAACAGACTTCAGAGTGGTTTCAGAATGAAAGCATATGCTTTAGGTTTATGAATACAACACTGTCCTTCAACACACTTATTGCGTTCTGTTGATATTTCAATTATTTGTTGTTCTTCCATCCACTCAAACATAGACTAAAGAAAGCGAAAGCTGCGTTAGTCATTACAGCCAAGGTTATAATGTTTCAAATTTTTTAGTTATTATTTCCACTTCAATTTGTCAATTCAATTTAATTTAGTTTTATTTAAAATGATCCCTATCTAAAGAAATAATAGTCTATAATGAGATTTCTTTCTGAATCTTTTTTCTCTATCTGCCAACTGATTTGGGAAAATACAGTATATCAAATGAGTCAGACACTGTAGTAATTAGCACTCGCTGAGAAGTTATGTCTCAAGATTTGACTACAAATGCTACATCAAAAAACATTGCACCCTCTGGTACCCACGCCCTGACCTCTTGAATCTCCATGTCTGGTCCCTGGATGGGACATGGCGGACCTAACTGGACTACCGCCCGCTGTGGTTAACACAATCACTCAGGCCAGAGCCCCTTCTACAAGGCTACTCTACTCCCTGAATTGGCATATCTTGAAGACACCCAGAGCTGTGCAGTCGGGTCAGCACTTGCCTTCCTGAAAGAGAAGTTGGATGGGAAGCTGTCCCCCTCAACTCTCAAGGTCTAAGTAGCTGCTATCAGCACATCACGATGTGGTTCAAGGTAAGTTCCTCGGTAAGCACGACCTGGTCATCAGGTTCCTGAGAGGCACCAGGAGGCTTAACCCTCATAGACCGCGCCTCTTTCCCTCGTGGGACCTCTCCATGGTCCTCTCCGGCCTACGGTTAAAGGCAGTCTCTCTGAAGACTGACCTCCTGATCGTGCTCACTTCCATCAAGAGGGTCGGGGACCTGCAAGTGTTCTCTGTCAGCGAAGAGTGCCTAGATTTCGGTCAAAAGGACTCTAACGTGATCCTGGACGCCTACCTACGTGCCCAAGGTTCCCACGACCCCCTTTAGGGATCAAGTGGTGAGCCTACAAGCGCTGCCCCCAGAGGAGGCAGACCCAGCCTTATCGTTGCTGTGTCCGGTGCGCGCTTTGCGCACCTATGTGGATCGCACACAGAGCTTTAGATGCGCTGAGCAGATCCTTGTCTGCTTTGGTGGACAAACAGAGGCTTGCTCACTTGCGCTATGGCCTCAGTTGCCCCGCCCCCTTGTGGGTTCAAGCACACTCCACAAGGAGTGTAGCATCCTCATGGGCACTTGCCAATGGCACCTCTCTAGCAAACATATGTAGGGGAGCGGGCTGGGCAACACCCAATACCTTTGCGAGGATTTACAATCTCTGGGATGATCCGGTCTCGTCTTGTGTTCTTTCAGGTGTGAGCAGGTAAGTTTCATTACATGGACAGCTGGCCAGGTGTACTGCTTATGTCTATGCACCTTTCCCCTCCAAGAATGTGAAGCTGCGTGCTCTTCTCTTCCATGCGTGTTCACGACATGTGAACCCTGGATGTTCTTCCTCCTAGCCCTCTGACTCACGAATTCTGCGGAGGAGTTCATGGTCAGACCCAGTATTTTTGCTACATGCACTGTACAGAGCCCTCTCTGCCCCGGTCGCTGTGTTATAGAACTCCCCCCCCCCCCCCCCCCCCCCCCCCCCCCCACGAAGGGCAGGACTTACCACCGTGCCTCTCCCATATCTGGCCATTGGGCCTGTATGGTGTATTTGCCACTCTCTACCCTCCCCTCCTCTTCGGGGTAAGGTGAGGCCTCCACAGGGTCTTTTCCCCCTGAAAGAATAGGAACAGAAAAGTGAGGTGCATTCTATGAGCATTTGTTAGGCCCCAGCTGAATCTATTTTTCTACGGAGAGAAAAAGTAGAGAGAAAAGGCTGCGGCTGGCACGGCCTGCTCCCACATTGGTACATCTCCTTCCCCCCCATCAGGGTTATGGGGAAGCACACAACATCTTGGGGCATCTGGGAAGGCTCTAAACAGCCCTAGTGCATCTGTTCCTATGCTCATAGTAGCTTTCCTACACCTGCATCACCAGTTCACGTGACCAGTGGCATTTCATATATGGGACAACTAGTGTCGATCCCCTAGAAGGAGGGAACAAGACATTGTGTCCCTCTTACCAGACAGATCTTTACCGCTGTAACGGCCAGGATCTCGTCTTGGCTCCTCAGTACAAAACATGAATGATCTTGCCTGCTGGCCTCCCTTTTATACCCATATGTCGGGGGGAGTGGCATGCAAATTCAACTCATCAATTCTCATTGGCCTTTTCTCAAAGATCTGAAGGTGTTTTGGGCTCTCAAGATCGACCCCTAGTGTCACTTCATCGACAGAACATCTTGTTCCCTCCATCAGGGAACAGAGGTTACGACAGTAACCGAGACTTTTAGCTTCATACACAAACTCTGTAAACAAATAATACATTTATTTTATAATCTATAATTAAATTATAAACAAGACATTTCACTGGCCAACATATCCTAATATTTTATTGTGCATGGTTGAATGTTGTGAATGGTGGACAAATGCTGTAAAAGAATGTATATTAAGCAGCTTGTCAATGCTTTGAAAATAGTCAATCAATAATAAATAGGTGCTGTTTATCTGTATAGAGTTGCTGTCTGCTTTAGCAATAACACTTTTTTCCCCAACTATTTAAAAGTTACACATTTAATTTATTAAACTATTATGGACCAGCTCAAGCTGACAACGCTGTGTGGACCACAAGAGACTACAGAAGTCTACACATGTGTAGATACATAATGTCTAAATTACTTAATATCCAATTTTTTATATATATATTTATTTTGATATGCTGTTTTTAGTAAACTGCAAGAGACATGATGCGGGTGACTTGACTCAATGAAGTTACGTTTTTACGTTTTTAACTAAGATGAAACCGCAATGCGAACACTGTCTTGGCTGCACAAATGCCACACACAATTTTATTATTTGTCAGGTCCTGTGTTGTGTGAAACTGCCTTGTTTAGCTTCTATTAGATTGGATACATATCTGTCTTTATGTTTTCGTCTTTATGTTTTTGTCATTCAGAATGATAAAGTGGGGGATAAACCATCATTCAAAAGAGCGCCCAATTGAGGGGCCATACCAAAACTTCCACAAGTTTGTGTGACATCTCGGCTAAAGCTAACAGAACCACTTCCTCTCTGCCAAACCTTCTCCAGATTTGTTCCATAATCTGAGGATGTAATGCCCACTCTCTGGGTATCAAGCCCAGTCTGGACAGGCGATCCACCCTCATATTCAATCAACCAAGAAAATGCATGGCTTATAGAGACCGCACATTGTCCCGTGCCCACAGACAAATGTCCAGACCCCATAGACAACCCTTGTGTACAGTGCCCCAACCCATGGAGGAGGTGTCTGTCATTATAACTTTGCAGTGACACACCTGTCCAAAAAGAACATCCAACATCTAAAGGCAGGTCCGTTTCCATGGTAACAGAGTTTGGTAGCACTCACCCAGCACTGAAAAGGTCTTGCATGCAACACACCCAGGGGAATGACAGCGGAAGCCACAATCATAAGCCCTAGAAGCCTGTGAAATGTTCTCGCAGGGAGAATGCATCTTACTGTGAACATCGCTACACACTCGCAGAATGACAGAATGCGAGCTGGAGACAGACATGCCTGCATCTGCCGCAAATCTAGCTCCAATCCTAGAAACAGAGTTTGTTGCCTTGACAACAGGACCCTCTTGTCTATGTTTACACATTGCCCTAGATCTCTCAAATGGTTGAGTATGACATTTCGATGTTGGGCAGCCAAAGTCTCCGAGTGGGCTAGCGCCAACCAATCGTCGAGATAATTCAAAACGCCTTGCAGTGCAACAGGAATACACTAGATGCCGAGCTAGGTTACTTTTGCCAACTGCCCCCCAACCAATGGTAAAATGGAGGGAAGCCTTTGCTCCTCTACTACTGAGCCTGGTTGAAGGGAATTTGATAATGTTTTTGCCTTTTTTGTACTCAGGCATGATGCACACAAAGATGAGCGCCCTGAAATGCCTTTGCAGCAGGAATGCTTACAGAATAAACTTTTTCCCTGGTATTTTGAAAAGAGAATTTATGCAACCAGCATTCTTTATGGAAGGGACAACGCGTGGTTTGCTTATGTTCACTGTGTGTCTTGTGTACACTCGTATTTGATGAAGATTGAATTCTGCTATGCATGTCTTGGGACCCTTGGTCATGGAATTCAGAATGTGATTATATAATGTTTGCTCCACAGCACAAGCTGCAGGGGGAAACTGAAATATATTTTGGCTGTCCGCTGTTTGAAGCATGAACAACAGCAAACTCAACCTGATACTGTTCAAAGGGCAAACAGGAACAACACAGATACGTTTGTATGGTTTGGTTTCATTCACTGAATAGGGGTGCACCCTTCGATTCACTGCAAGTTCGTTAGGCTTGCTTCTGGTGTCCCGCCGGCCATTTAAAAGGGGCTGGTCTAACATCCAAATGCCTACATGGATGTGCCCGTGATGGCAGAAATGAACAAGGACCCTAATCACTCTGAGGGGGTGCAAAACTCATGTCCGGCACTTATGCAGCTCTCTTGTGGGATGCTGCAAAGACACCGAACGTGAACGCACCGGAGCTGTGGCGGGCTTTTGTCTATCTCTACGAGGAAGCATCGCACAGTGTGCTGTCTCAAAGCGCTAAATGTTTCCACCACTGACTGGACTGCATCACCGAACAGTCTGGATTGTGACAAAAGGGTGTTCATTAGAAAGGCCTTGTCCTTGTCATGAATATATGTGAGTGTAAGTCACAGATGGCGTTTGACTACAACAAGGCCGGCAATATTCCAAACAACAGAATGAGCAATATGTTTGGTAGCCCTTAGCTCAAATCAGAAGCTCGGCACAGTTCTCAGCCTCAGCATCCAGTCCAGTTCCCTCGTCCAAATCCCTCATAAAATTTGCCTGGTAGGCTTGCAAAACTGCCAGCATGTGCAAAACTTGCCTGAAGCCTGTTAGGCTTTGCTCAACATGGATGATGTAACTTTGCATGGCTTCAAGGGAAGAGTAGGACTCGATTTCCATGTGGTCACTGAAGAAAGAAAAAGATGGGCAGCCAGCATCTCTTCCATTGCAGGGATCGAAGTATATCCGTGGTCTGAAGCTCTACACACATTAGAAAACTCAGAGGCTGATTGATTTGTAATCCTGGCCAAATAAAGCTGACCCCTAGGATATCGGAATCTCATGATGGAGGTCCAGGGAAAAAAGGAGCGGCCTACGAGGCGAAGCTGCATGCTGGCCCACCAAAACACAGTCATCTAAGATAAATGTATGATTATCTGACAGTGCTTCATTCGGCCAGTCCAGGTACTAATTTTCCACTGCACGTGTAATAACCTCCAGCAATTCCATGTAAGTTGCCGGAAAGCAAGACTTCTAGCCACCGGCGAGATCCTCTGCCACCATAGTTCCACTAAACTCTCACAAATCTATATTTTATAACAGTACAATTCTCTTTTAATTAAATGTTATGTATTATGTTTATTCATAAAAACAATTCAAAATTATTCAGAAATATTGACTTTTTTATTGGTATTAAAAGTTTGTAGGCTTTTATCAGATTTTCTACTTGTACACACAGTCACTGTATTAACTGTTATGTAACCTATTAAGCTGAATAGTGTTTCTGGTTATTACAAGTTAAAAGTGTAATGCAGGCCAAAAATCATGTGAGAAGAGGCAGTGTTTTTACTTTGATTTGATTGGGTTATTACTCTGTTATTCTGTCAATTTAATAAAGGCTGCCAATCATGCTCAAAACAGGTATGCGCAGATTGCCATGAATGGTGAAAGGGAAATGAACAATTACAGAGTAAAAAACATCACTTATCTTATACAGCCACAATTATCTTGAAATTTACTGAAACATAAAACTGTCTGTGAGTTAACCAATTTATAGTGAGCACTCATTCTTAAAGGCACACCACCATGTCATCATGACTTCTGCAGTGTTAACAGAGGACTAAGGATCAGAAAATAAGGTGACTATTAAAAACAATAGCCGAACAGATATGTAATGAATTGGCAATGGATACGGTGTTAGGATCCATGTGCAGGAAGTTTATTATGAACACAAGCATAATAAACCAAAAAGACAGTCCAACAAGGCAAACAAAACAAAGGGGTATCCTAAAGGCAGTATAACAGGCAATGCTCATAACATGGAAACAATCAGCAATGGCAATGGAAAACTTGAAAGATTGATTTTTGTTTTGTTTTTTGTAATGAGACATAAAACATCCCTTTTAAGTCCGTGCCACACTAGCCGATTATTCCAGTGATTTTCAGGTGTGAGCTTCATAGATAATTGCCAGCTAGTTGGAGGGAGACTAAACGCACATTGGCATCTCTCAGTAGGAGGTCATTAATCACTTGACCGTTGGGACTACCTGTTGAGTTAATGGTTTTAAAAACTGTAAAAACTGAGCATTTCTTATACTGAAGAAATTAAAAGACGTCAAGCTGATCTAAATGTTTACACACTCAGCTTCATATCATCACAAACGCTGATTGTAATCCATAGTGATTCTGTCACCAAGCATTTTTCCAGCATCAGAAATTGGAGCCGCTTTCTTAAAGCTGAGTAGGGATAAACATGTTCTACGGCAAATAATTCCTTATGTTATTGTAGAAAGCTGGTACATGATAGCTGCGCAGTGTGTAAAACTCAACCTTGTAGCTTTAAGAGACGCATTAGCAACTGTGGCTAGAGGCCATGGCTTTCGATTCCCATCCCAGGGATCGCTGGTTTGAATCTTGCTCGGGGGTGGCTTGAGAGGGACCAGTGACAATTACATTTATATAGCATTTTTCTAGGCACTCAACGTGTTTTACATATTTAATATACAATCACACACTTCAACATGGTTTCACAAGTTACTCCATGAATCACTTCCTAAGGGTGTTTTCACACCTGGTTTGTTTAAAGTATTTATTTTTCGGAACCTGTTGCATTTTCTCCCTTGGTTCAGTTTGAACTTTAAATAATAAAGAAATAATTCCTATAGTAATTTTAGCACAATTGCTTCTCTCTTTTGGATAGTGGCAGTACAGACACAGGTAGGATGACATCAGCAACTTTTTGACAGAAATTAACGTGGCTTCACTCTTTCAGTGTGTATGTGTTTGTGTGGAAGAGCAAGATGGAAAGAGAGATAGCTCTTTGACCATGAGCAGGGCAAATCATAAGGGGTGGGTGGGGGGTGGGCAAGACAGATAGATCGACATACCCGATTGTGCTGCACCCCTGCTACGACATCCGCAGATCAGCCACAAGAGATGCGTAAATTGTCCGCGACAAGTACCGGCACGAGTGCACCACTCCCAAACCTAAATCTTCTAAATGAAGATTTGGAACATTATAACCATTTTAGCCCCTGTTTCAGAACAATTCAAGCAAACCACAGGTCTTAAAATGCCCTAAATCACTCTATTTCAATGCTTCAATGCTCAATGCTATTGTTTATGCTCAAACGGTACACCTGTTGTTATTTCGGCAAGCTCCACATGATTGAGAATCAGAGAGAGTGAGAGTTGCGGTGAGTTGGTATGTTTGTCACTACTTCACCATTTTGCATCGGCATGTGTGTCATACCTCTGACTAATGAGAGTGATCTCAGCAAAACCGCCTGCATGTGTTACCTTCGACCAAAATTAAGGTGTTTGGAGTCTGCAAGTGTTGCACTGGCTTTACATATCAGATATCATATCACTGAAATAGATCCTATGAAATATCACTCCTGTCTCTGTAGCAGCGCTAGGCTCTATAAACCGCTGGATAAAAATGACTGTAGGCCATGGTCAGATTATTTGTTTAGCCAGTTAGAAGACACTGAATCACTTTCTGCCTGTTAATCATTCTGAGCAATCACAGGGCAGCCTCTAAAAGCTATGGGCAAAAGATTGATGAGAATGCCACTTTGAGAGTTATCCGTGTGTCACGTGAGAACTCTATTTTGCTACCATTGCTGTTGACAACTAATGTCCTAGAAACTGCACAAGGTCAGTGTAACTGTTTGGGTTTCCTAACATCTAAATGCATATTTTTTTCCTACCTGTGAAATTGAGATGCTCTCCTGCTCCATCTCTGATTATAACAGTCTCCATGTGAATATGTGTGTCTTTAGAAAGAGGGGGCACATCTAATTCAGCGGCTAAGTCTTCTGGAGGTAACAGCTAACATCACTTCCAGCACTTTTAAAGGGGATTCTGTATGCTTTCCCATACAGAAATCTGATATATATCCATGCACATAAAATGCTCATATATTTGGGAATATATGTACATACATAATTGAAATTTCACTGTGATTATGGAAAATATATCAATGAAAACCATTTTTGTGGTATTTTGAAATATATGTTCTTGCATACAATATACAGTATGTGCAAGTATGTGACTATATATATATATCAGTGAAAACAATACATGAATGTTATATATGAGTTTTTTTAGATATCAGATTTCTGTTTGGGTTTAACCTAAAAATGTCAAATGGAACTGAAATATGAATTTACATTGGATTAAACAAAAATTATGAATAAACAAAAACCCTGAGAAAGCACTCTGCCACCTCATTTCAAAAGACTACCACATGCCACCGCTGTGTACAGTATATATAATATAAACTGCAGCAATATTAAAAGCAGTATAGGGTGCTATTCCAAACATAGCCAGTGTTTAATACAGAGAAGCAGGAAAAACATACAGCACAAAAAATTATCCATCAGCCTTAGAGCCTGTCAAACAAACAATGCTGACTTCAATTCACTACTGAATCATCTAAAATTATTTTCCAGTGTATTCCATAGAAAGCTGATTGTTAAACTGTATTAAGAATGTTGGGCGTTTTAATGCGATCTGAATCTTTGGGTAATTTGTCAGATCTTTAGAAGAAAAATGTTTGCAAAATATTACATAATGACAGCCATTTTAGCACTAACAACACTGTTGTGGGGTAATAATAGCCTCTACTGAACGAGATTTTTCAGTCATGGGAGGGGGTTGAACTTTGAACAGCCTAATAACTGAAGAGGCTACATTAGTTTATTACTCTTCAAAGGGCTGAAAAATGTGGCAAGATCAATGATTATGCAAGGCAATTTGAGGAGAATTTTTAGAGAGCAATTTAACACAGAAGAAAGGCACTGAAGTAAAAAAAATAAATAAAAATCAATCTCAGATACAACAGCTGTCCTTGTTCTCTCTTGAACTTGGATCAAATATGTCGAAATAAGGGCTCAAGTCTCTATGTCTCAGGGCCAGAGTTCATGCCCTCAAAGAGACACTGTTGACCCATAATCGAGACACAGATTGATTAAGTTTGTTTAGGCAGAGGTGAGTTCTTTCACTCTGTGAGAACATATACTCACCTTGCTGGAGGATTTTGCCAAAGTACTTGTTCTGGCTGGTACAGTTCCAGCGTCGAAAGCGAAACTGGAATTGGCATTCTCGCACACCCAGCTTTGCACCTTTGGCGACTTCATTGACGATCTCTGGCTGTGTCTGGCATAGCTCGGCCTGCTTGCCTGCTAGACGTTTTGTCTTCCTGCAGATGCTATTTGGGTCCATGACCAACGGACTCCCCACTGCCCTAAAATGGACAAAACGAAATGCTTAATCAGATGACTCGTCTGGACTACACAAGGTATCACAAGATAAAGTGCGGTTATCTTTTAAAACTGCACAGCACACAAACCACTTTAAATGATGTAGAGCATTATACAATTAATGTTCCATTTCTTTACTGCAAGGTTCATGTTAAGGTCTCAGCCAATCCTCATTCATTTAGGGTCTTTTTATGGTTTTAGGCACACTCATTGTTCCTTGCAGATGACAAAGAAAATATACAGAAAAAAGACAACTACTAGAGTCAGACACACTATAATGTCAGCGGTAATCGTATTACCCCTTTGAACATAAACATATAACTTATAAAGGAAAAAAGCTACATCTTAATTGCTGGGTTTCATCAAATGTGATGATAGACATGTGTTTACACTGAATAAATTGTTTATTTCAACTGCTAATGGGAGAAGAGGCCTCAGGTCCAAAGCGTGGAGTGTGCTGCCAGAGCTTCCCGTGACAGCCGCTATGACGTAATGTCAGAATGCCACAATCCTCCAGTTCTTTCAATTTAATAACTCTGACTGTATCGAAGTGGAGTTCAGCGGCTGTGATCCGTGCAGCTGAAGTCAGTTTTTATCATTACGTTGCCGTCTGGGGGAGCACAGCTCTGTGAGAATACCTCATTGCTTTTCATTCACCCCTGTCAAGGCTAATCTTTCAGACTAATAACATTCATCTGCCATGCAGAATGTTATTGTTTTAAAAAGCCAAACCAACGCTCTTGCCAGTCACCTTCCATGGCGGTCCGATAAGAAATATGAGAGGGGAGATAACAGGCTTTACATGTAATGCATCCCATCTTCATAGACCTAATATCTCATTTACAAACGACCACTCAACAGAGGTCTGTGAGCAGAGTGTTTTGGTGTGATATATGCTTACACCTGCTAAAGGAGATACAGATGATTGACATATCCTATCGTAAACATTTTGCAAGGGCAGAAGATTATTGAACTGTATCTATTAATACAGGTAATTTAAAGGAATTCCAATCCCGTATCACTTTCTTTCTTATGCAAAACACAAAATTAGATGTTTTATTGAATAATGTATTTCCAATACAAGGGCAGTGGATAGTGACTCCTTTGAAAGTAAAAAACCTTCATAAATGTATTCAATGCAATTCCTACATTAAATTCAATGTTTTCTGAAGGCATGAGATGGAACTCCTAATATAAGTCATTTTGTAGTAAAAATCTTGAAGTCCGTTGTGCGTTCATTTTAAGCTCATTCACATTGACATGCATGTTCACGTGAAAACTTGCGTAATTTATGTCTAAAACATTCCTGGACCTATGCCCATCTAACACAAACTATTGACAGCTCTATTATTTAGTTAATATACTGTATTACTGTACACTGTGTTTTGATGTGTATAGAATAGCTGTTTTTAAATGGCAAAGGCAGCACAAATAAATTGAACAATAATAAATCTCTACTAATACAAAATACTGTAAAATATAATACTGTAAAGTATATAACTCAATGCAATCATAAAGATAAACATACAAATCCTGCATAATTAAACTTATATTTTTCAATAAAATAGATATTAAAAGGTATTACTAACTTGATTAAATTGACCTGTAATGGACTGGACTGTACTGACCAACCATACCCCACCATCTTTGGCTTCTAGTGGGTAAAGAGATAGCAGCAGAAGTGGAATGGAGGGAATGAGGGAAGTATAGCAAAGTATAGCATGGGAAACTTCTTGGAAAAGTCTGGTTGGTGTGCCTGTGACTGTCTATGTCACCTATGCCAGGATACTGCATGTTGATATGGGCCAGTCTGACACTGTCAGAACTTTTTATCCCTTTTAAAATCTTTATATTTACGTTGGATCTAAATATGGTTTCACAGCCAGCCCACAAGTTGGATGGCCCACCATGCAAATTCCTGATTCTCCCTATGACCAGTCCACTGTGATTGTCAAGGTTTCCATGGTGTTCTATTAATGCCTCTATTACTAAATCAGAAATTGATCTAATATCTACAAAACCCTATGTGATTAAGACGTGCAGATACAACATTCTGTGGCCGTCCAGTTCTCCTACATTCTCTGATTATCTGAAAACTTCTGGGTTTCTCAGCGCCAGGATCACCACTCAAATAATGGAACCATATTTTACAGCAGGAGGTGTAGACCTATAAAATAGCAGACTGTGTCTGCTCTTTCCAAGTCCTGTTTCACTGTCAAGCGGTGAGGCGAAGGACTGGTTTTTTAAAGGAAAGCTTGAATATCACAAAAGTGGCTGTGGGATGTGTGGTCATACTATGGTTTGGGTGATATAGGGATGAAGATATGTGTGTCTGTCTAATGAAGCATCCTTTCTCTGGCTCTAATTGAAACCAGCCACGACCAAGGTCAAAGACATAACAAAAGACAAAGGAACAAGTCTGCAGTAGGTTTGATCTGGAGATGATTCTGACTACTCTTAAGATAATATTTGCCATTTCTCATTCAATGATTCATGGTGGGATTTTGGTAGGGGACACTGTATCTAAGCAGGCGACTACACAAAGTGAGAGACCACATGCCCTAGATCAACCATTATCCACATGGCTTTATTTAAAGCTACTCTTTCCTCCTTCATCTGGTGAGACACCTGGATGTGATAAGTGAGAGATGGGGCCTAATCATAACATTGAAAAGGATGTACCCAACTCATGCAATCAGGAATATCCAAAAACAGCCACTTGCATGATGTATGAGAGATAATACAGAAAGGGAACAAAGGGGAAAACTGTGATTAAGAGAAGTTATCCAAAAATCAGCACAAACATACACAGGCACATTTATCTCTTTTTAGACATGTCATATTCTGTGCCTGTAGAGACCTCATGTTACATTATGAATTGCATGGTTACAGATAAGTCTCTTTTTTTTACTTTGTGAAAGAGCCCTAGTTAATCCTCCAAGTATGCTGGATATTAAGTCAATCACGACAGGGCTTGAACAGCACAGGGTCCACTTGAAAAGGTGGTCTGGGGTACTGTTCATGTGAACTTCAGTATGGCTCGCTATTGATATGAACACAATCATACCAAATTGAGGAAGTGAACCACTTGTGATGACATAAATCTTTGCAGGCTCCCAATCGCAATTATAGTATAGTATATAGTATAATGCATTTCTCCTACCTGCTTTTGTCCAAATACACCGTCTTCAGAGAGCAGCTCACATTCTTTATATCTCTTGCAACGCATTCGCTGGCTTGTGGCAGACAAACGCTAATATTCATCACATCATTGCAGATTCAATGCATCAGCGGGAAACAAAAACAAGTGTTGTTCTGTGCATGGCAAGATTTCATCATAAATCCAAAGAGACAAATTTAATACTTCACTTAACACAGTAACTTCTTCTCGAGTTGTTACCTACTGTAGTGCAGCTTGTACACACATTGATGAAATAATTAGACTGTGGTTCGGACCCAAAAACTATGATGTGAACCGAAACCAGCATGGGCAGGGGGAGGGGGGAAGGAACAAACTTGGATTCGGTCCACGCAATTTGAACCAAGTGTGAAAACACCCTTAGAGCACAGCGCTCAATCAAGCATGTGGAAACTCAGCGCTGCATATCTGCATCACAACGATGCTGTCTGTCACGTGTAGACCGAGCCATAACTGGGACAATCCTTAGAAATGGCACAAAAAACCTCTCAATGAACGTCTGCAGACTGGCAGAGGCAGACACATGCTTGGAGGTGAAACACTGTAAGTGCGGACGGACGGGCCAAGCAGCTGTCATCTAATCATCTGATCCATCTCCCAAGGCAGCTTGATTGGAGATCTCTCCATTCTCCTAATGAGATTTGCTTCTCCCAGACTCTGTCACTGTGTAGTGTGGGACACACTCACTTGCACTGGTTGGGTTGAACACAGGTCAGGCATAGCAAGCATATAAACCACTACACACAAATAAAGTGGGTATATTTTCAGAGTAGGCATTCTACCGCCACAATCACCACGTGAATGAGTCATTAGCAGCTCATTAGCAGCTTTAAACCTCTAAGGGGTACTATAACCATAGAATTTCAACAAGCCAGAGCTGAATGCCTCAGGCAGTAAGGACCATTTATACTTGTTTTGCAAACTGGCATAAAAAAAAATAAAAAAATAGAAGAGCAATAAACTAAAAAAAACACCTCAACATTTATTTTCTGACTAAACATTGCAATGGAGATGCATGATAAAACTTTACTGCACAATTCAGCATTCACAAGGATATCTGCACATTGAAGTGTTATTTGCTTGCATTTATTAATTCACATTTCAGTAGAGAGAATTATCATTTGTGAGTATTTTTATACATATGCACAGATTTTATGAGCATCAATTATGACTTCCAAAAACTGCTAAGACTCTAAACCTGTGCTCTGTGACTCTGTGCTTTCTTTTAACTCTTGTGCATCAATAAAAAAAAAAGTTACTCAGAGGTCATTAGAGGACAAAAATATCTGTATCAAAAAACTTCCATAATAATATTTAATAGTTAATGTTTTTGAACTAACATCAGTCCTAATAATAATTACCAAATATTAATAAATTTTCAGGATTTTAACACTTTAAATGCCAGTTTGTTTACACAATGCCACTGTTTTTCACACTCACACACACAGTAAACAGAAAATAGGAAAAAAACATGTATTTGCTCCATAGGCTAAACATGAGAAAAAAATATATAGATATAAAATTTAAGCCAGGGTTCCGGAATGAAATCATAATATCATAGAATTTGTGATTTTATGCTTTAATGTCAATGGGATGAAATACTGCCACTTTAATGGGTTTCAGTGGGGACGTTTTTGTCCTGAAGGTCCTGAGAGTAACTATTTTGTGTACACAGTGTATTATAGATACATTTTAGGAACTGAGGTTGAAATATCAAAATTCCCAAAAAATACACACCTTTGGCAAAATTTATGCCGCTGGCATTAACACAGCCAAAAGGATCGAAAAAATTATAAAGACAAAAAAAAGTCCCAACGGTCGCACAAGGGTTAATATGCCGATAGGGTATCCCATATTTTCTATTTTTAAACAGGTTTATCAAATGTGAAATAAGTCACTTATATGTAAACCATTGTGTCATATTATGATATATTCTCCTGGCAATAAAAACAAAAGAAAATATTAACAGAATCAGTATTTATGGGAGTAGAATACTTATCAAATGAAATATCATAAAATATTTGAAAAAGAATCACAATTTCCCATTACATGAATTAAGCAGGAATTATTGTGCCCTTGTTATCTGTATAATATTTGTCTCAATACATGCAATAAGAGTTTTATGCTACCAATATCCAGAAATGCTAGGCAGTTCAAACCTGTAGGTTACGAGCTTTGTTGTTCATTATCTGTTGTAGTATTTTAATAGTAGTTAATATGTGCTATTAACCAATGTTGCCCCAATGCTTCTTAATATTGATTATTTGTCGGAATGTTTGTTTTCAAATGTAACCCCAGTATAGAAATACTATAATTTTTGTTGACAGTGCTGTTCCAATGGAGTGGAGCGTAACGTCAATGTGCCAGTGTCTGTATGACCAGGGTTTGGTTCTACATTTGGCGTATTTTGTTTCTTGACTCCACTCTTAATATTTTCTTTATTACTATTTATAATAAATAAAAAATAAAATAAAGGTAGTTGTACTATAGTAATATTTTTATAACCATGATTTTTTTAGGCAGAAAACATAAATTTGATGATATTAACTATGGTTTTACTACAGTGATATGGTGTTAATATAATAACCATGTCGTATTTTGCGGTTACAATTATTTTACTACAAATTACCATGGTTATACTAAGGTTATTTTATCTGTGGAGGACATCAGGACTGAATTCGTGTTCCAATCAGTTTAGTGAATTATTTAGGACTTTAGAACCCTTTTAACACCTTTTTACTGAGATTTTCTAGAAACTTTCTCAACAAACATCCGCTTTAAACACACAGCGCTTCCACGATACACACCTTAACTCAAGGAGGTGTTTAAATCTTTTGTTTGAGCTGAAAAATGTGCAGTGGGGACTCAACTGTTGCCAGGCAAGAATATGATCGATTATTTCATTAGCAACATACAGTACATTGGAAAAATATATTTACACAAATAACAAACAAACTCAGTATGGGCTTTATTAATTCAGGCAGTTTGTTGTTCATTAGATTACTGATTGATATTGTAATGTTGCATAATATTTGGGAGCAGCATTTAGACGAGAAAAAGACATTTGGATTTCATACAATGTCATAATCTGACAAGACCATCATATTGTGAATGTTCATATTGCTTGATAATGTACACATTTCACAACGAATAAAGAAACCTTATTTGAACATAAAGATGCTCCAAACTGTTATTGCTGCCTAATAGTTCAAACTGATTACGCTGTGTGCGTTTACGCTAATCATATTGTTTTGAACCAGATCGAATCTCCTGTCTTGGTAAATGTTGTGTTTTTTTTTTTATCATTCTGTCGTTTGAGCTAATTATACCACTTATTTTCATCTGTACAAGGATGCCAACATTAAGTAGTAAGTTTATTCAGAACTCAGCCCCTGTTAAATGTAACACTAGATATAACACTAGAGAATGACGTAGAGGGAACCCATACAATAATGTGAACTATACTCATGCTATTGTAGGCTACTGTATAATGTAATTAAGTTGAATAATAAACTTTATCATGTAGCAATGAACGCTGCCAACATATGTGACTGTATTGACAAAAATGTGACCTTTAAAACACAATTGTGGTGAAAAATATAAGTTAAATACCATGTCAAAAATGTATACAGTATAATGTGAACTGCAAATTATATTGAAAATTAAAATGACCAGCATTGATCTTACAGGACACAGTGTTAGTAGCAGCCACAGCGCAAAATGTCTTTTTGTGAATCTGCTGAATGTAGTTTACTTTCTACATGTATCCAATCAGACAATAAGATAAGTATACCTAGTCTTGAACCCGCAATTATCAGGAAAATACAGTAACATATGACGCGAGTGCATAGCCCCTAAGCAATCAGTCTAAAAGTGACTTACAAAAAGTTCAGTTTTTAACTACAACACACCAACCACTGTAACTTTATAGAATTCTATTTAAAAATAACAAAATAAACACATACTGTATATATATATATATATATATTTCATCACGCTTATGAGCTGGTCTAACACTATTTGTCTAACACTGCTGAATAGCTGGGTCCACACCATTAATTAAATGCATTGTTGTTGTTTTTTCATTAGGGCTAACAAATTAAATTCTGAATATTCACAATGTATTTTCATTTTGTTTTTCAAGAAGATAATTAAATAGCTAATATCTATGAGGCGGCGGTTTTAATTTGTTGAAAAATGCTCGAATGCATATCAATCCATGATCTAACTAAGCTATAATTTTAATGCTGCTATTGATTTTGCATTGTTAGATCATCTTCTACACATCAAAATACAATACAATAAATACAATATTAAAAAAAATACAAAAAAAATTTATTAACAATTTAATCATAATAACTCTTACTTTCTTCACACTTCTAAACGATGGTGACAGAAGTGTCCCTCTGTGCCTCCCAGCGGTGATTTTGCAAATGTGTCTCACATGTTAGAATTTAAAGTTTTCACGCAGCGTTAAACCCCGCAGTAGACTCAATCTGGTTGCTTACCCAATGTACATGCATAAAATCTGAAGTGGGTAATTTCTGCACCACTGGTGTCATCAGACAGAATTGTTAATTCAATTTTTTTTTAATTCCACTGGTCTGTCAAACAGATAGTCCTGCCTTAAACTTACATCATTAATTTGCAATGTTTTGATCCCACTTTTCAGGAAAATCAACCTTTAATGGTTTACTTATAGTTGTCACTGCATATTAACCCTTCTGTTCTAAATAAAAAAAAAAAAAAAAAATCTTGAAAAGATTCCATCAAGTTTAGGTGGTTTTACAAAATTTGTATGAAGAAATCAATGGGGAAATCAGTGGGTGAGACCAGAACACAGAGACACGATGCAGAACAAACACACACACACACACACACACACACACACACACACAGAAATTAATTGATGGGACTATAACATTGCCACAGTGCAGAACACACACCCACACTCACCCACACTCCATCACAAACATAGTCACACACATATACATACCCTTTCAGAACTAAACATCTGACCGCACTTTGAGAAGAGTTTACCCTTCCAGAGAAAATTGTTTTATTTTTTTTGGAAACATTCAAATTTCCTTTCAAAACCATTTTCAAGCTTATTGAATGATTTTTATCTAACGATATTTGTTCATAAATGGTAGATAAAAATACTTTCACTAAGTCTTCTATTTATAACACAATGGTCAGGTTTGACTGTACATTGAGCTCTACATGTGGTACTATTGCAAAAACTGAATATTCAGAACAAGTGGTTTAAAAACATAGCTTTACAAATAATTGTCTTTCATAATGCCTAAATATATATCCAAATGTATAACTTGTGATGATATCTATAAAATAAGCTACAGCATTGGGTTCAGGGCTTGTGTTAACTGAAAATACATATTTTATAGATTTTTTTAAAACATTGACGAATAATTTCAAATGTTGTCCGTCATTTTGACAGATAGAAAAATATTTTAATCTCTGACCACTTTTTCACACACTCCCACTGTGTATTAAGATGTGTATTAACAGGCACCATCAACATTAACACCTGGTAATATGAGTCTCTTTTGACCAGTTGTGTTTGGATTTCGAGGAGCGGGTCTGTGAATGAATGAGTGCATATATTGGTCATTACATTTGTGTGTTATTGCATGATTAGTGTGTTAATTTGTTATAATAAAGCATCAAAAAATAATAAAAAAAAAATCATAGTGTGAAAAAAGTGGTGTATTGTCTCTGCCATTTACCTGAAATGAATCTATGTGCAGACATTAGAGCAGAATTATCAATTATTTTAGAGTAGCTGCATTAGAGATTCAGAGATGTGTGCTTCTAATCTGTGACACATTATTTTGATATCTGTCATATTGTTCCATGAATTATGCATGTATCTATGAACATTTTAAACCTTTCCGATCAGATTTGCATTTCCTTTTTAAGCTGCATGTATCTGGTAAAATTTAAAAATCTGATTTTTGCACAGTGGTGTACTAATATATATTGTATATAATAAACTGTATAATGGATGTTATGCCCATGAATGAAGTAGGCTGCATATACAATTAAAATAATTATGATGGATAAAAATAAACCATGACAGAAATTTTACAACTCAGTCTGTAAGAATGATGGATAAAAATACTAATAATTCTAGCTCAACCTCTGATTGGGTTACAAAGACCCTTCAACAATAAGGGGATCACAGAGGCCACCTATAGGCTATACTTGACACTGCTATGAAATTGTCAAATTTTTGTCATGTTTTTTTTTTTCTCCTGAAGATGGAAGCAGACACATAATGCATGACACACTTTTTACTGAATTAAAGGTAGCAGATATTTGCTTATTTTATATAAAAAAAATGTTGTTGTTGAGCTAATTGTGTTCTAAATCCATAATCACACATCTGATTTGATGCAGGTGAATTTTAGATACACTGAGGTAATTCAGAAGTCACACAAATACATCTCAATGTAAAATTGTAAAGCTTGACACAAGGATTGTTGGGTAAAGGATACAGTTTGTTTAGAGTGGAAAGGACATGCAGAATTGACACAAAAATGCCCACACACGCATAAAAGGGAGAGCATATGGCACGTGCACAGGCACACCTGTCCGACAGACTCCTGGCAGGCTGCCAGCACATGACCCCAAATACTCCAGAGGAGGTGAGCCCTACCGTTGCTTCCTCAAGCACTCAGCTCTCAGCCCAGCAGATCAGAGCACAATCAGAGTGCTGAGAGCCAGTTTATCTGCCTCCGTTTCATCTCCTCTCAGCCTCAGCATGTGAATGGCATGCTGTCTGTCAGAGACCCTCGGCACAGCCCAGCACCAGACGAGAGGTTTGTGATGGCATGCTTCGGCCCCCAAAGAAAGCATCATTGTCTTTTTGAATTTTGCTTGATGCAGGTGTATACGTTTGAGTGTGTTGGTGTGTGTGTAAGAAGTGTAAGGAGAGCTTCTGACCTTGATGTGGATACAAATAAGTTGGAAATTTGAAAATTACAGAAGTTAAAACACCCTAGTTAAATTTAAAGTGCCTCTTTTTATGTAAAAAAATCTCCCTCTTGTCAAACACGTGCATTTCAGAGTGTTAGGCAAATAAGTAGTGTATAATGACCTTCACAGCCTGGAGGTCCACCTAAAATTCCAAATCTGACCCCCAATGTCCCTACCTCTAAAACAGACAATAGTTTAACCCTTAGCAAACCTCCTATAATGGAAGCTATAACTTTCACAACTGTTATGGTATCACAGCAAACTTGTCTGCATAGATTTCAAATTGAGGAAGTTTAGAAGCTTATTTAAAATTACTTATTTTTATTTATAGAATTCGTTTGAAAGTATAAATAAAGTCTTTGCAAAAAGATTGAAATCTCAAATATGTTATAGAATATAATCTGTGTAATTATTACTGTAACTGATTTTAAATGAAAAGTACAGTTGATACAGATGATCATTCAAAGTTCATACATTAGTTTTATCGGATGAAGTGTAAGGCTTTGTGCGCAGATATCGGATGCCACATTATTATTGCTAATATAATTTGGAATTATTTTTATTTTACGTTTCTTGGCTAATCACCAAAAATGCATCACATGCCCAAACATTACTCCAAACGAGCGAATTGTGCGACAACCCGGAACGTGTTTTGTCAGATTTTCCAATGCGATCATCACTACACTATCATGCTGAAGTGTTCATCAGATAAAACTTAACGAACTTAAATATTGAGGTTGCCGGACATATAGGCTACTCACCACCAGAGTCCGATAATGTTGACTGGACAAAGCAGAATAAAGAAGAGGGCAAGTTGTGTTCTGGAAAGTGGAATCGTCATGGTGAGATATCCTTAGTGCAGGCTTGATGCTAGTCCAGGGATGACAGAGGCTTGTCCTGTGTGAAAGTATGATAATTTCTGTGAAGATTCAGCGCCCCTGAAAAACGTACTTTCAAGAAGCACATCATCTGCGGAAGGAGATCGCAAAATCTTTATGGACAGAGGTCAGCATCTTCATTCTCATTTCTTCGAGATCTTCACCCAACAAAATCAGATGAAATGAGAAAAATAAAAAAAAATAAAAAAAAACTCAATAACGCGGCGATTTCGATCTAGGAGAAGTATAGATCATAAAGTTAATGGAATGCGGTCAAACCTCCTGAACAACTTAAACGCTAGAACTTTTAAAAAAAATTCTGTTTGGAATGTTACATATTCCGTTTCGCATGTTAACCGCAAAGCTATTGATCTGAGTGTCATGTGTTAAACCAGTGCGCGCGCCCCTCTTCAAGTGATCCAGATCTCATCATGATCCTAACAGGTAGACGTCTAGAAGGCATTGCATGCTCAATCGTCACGCTTTCCCCCCCTGCCTTCAGCTGGGGACCTTTTTCTCCTGGTGGAAGAAAAACAGAGCTCATCACCCACTCAGTGACGTCGCCCGAGGCTTAAGGAACCTTGTCATACAGGAAATAAGGGTCTGATCAACAGGTTTTTGGTGATCAGGTAGTACACAACGAATGTATTCCAATGCTGGTAAGCTGTTTATTTGTGATAATGATAATTGTCTTTTTATAGAGCAGGCTGCTTTGGAGATTTAGACCAGTGCATTGAGAAGATAATGCATTTGTGGAAGTAATGAGACTATATCAAATCACTCTTGAAAATAAAATGTTTACTGTTTAAAATTCCATGTTTTTTTTTTTTCTATGTATTTTTTTATTTATTTTATTATTATTGTTATTGGTCATTTTTGAGTAAAGTTGCATAACAATGAAAGTGATAACAAATTTAGTTCCAGATTCTTTAAGGAACCCAGAAAAAAATATGCTGATATAAAGAAACTGTCTAGAAGACTAACATGAATATTTTTGTATTATTATTATTTAAAATAAGTACAGACAACTCAACTGATTAATCGAAATATAATTCCTGATAAGAAAATGGTTCTTTTGTAAATAGAAGGTCAGGCCAATATCCATTTAAGAACCTTAACTTTTATTAACATAACCAAAGAGTTTGATATTTCAGTCTGCTTAGTCAGCCAGTTGAACCTTTATCATTTTTCACAACCCTGATGTATGAAAATAAAATAAAACAAAATGCATTGTTTTTAAATTCCCTTTATATCTATTTGAGAAAAAAAATGTCACTGTATCACACTGTAAAACTTAGTATGCTCATTTTTGAAGGAGATCCTTGCATTCCGTTATGCAATCCAGACTGTGTAAGCAATGGTAACCCGTTTTATCCCAGTATTGATTAACTCTCTTTTGCTTGGGTATTCTCCAATACACACCCAGTAACTTAACTGAAAATGCCAATCTTGCTGTTTCAGAACCATTATCAAATATGTTAAGACATGTTTTTTTAATACATGTAAATGCAACCCATATAGTGAGGTCAAATTCCATTCAGCATGTGTTTTTGCGTTTCAATATTCTATTGTTTAAGTAATGATTTATTAACTTATCAAATCATCAAAACACACACTTGCAGTTAGCCTGCAGTGCTTTTAAAACAAAGCTATAAATCTCACACATATGGCCCCTTACAGCTGTCCTCTCATCGATCATTGGCCAATGTCTGCATTATCACCCTCATTAAGTGTCCTCCCAATGTAATTTGTGGCTCTCAAGACAGTTCTATATTCTGATGATGTCTTCATTTGCTGCTCATGCTCTACCTCATCTTTTAGATGGGTAGATGTTCCAGAATTTAAATCCAAGACCTCCCTGCTCTTTTGAAATCTCTTACTCGTTTTCTATTGGATTCTGATACAGTGACGCAATCAGTCACTTTATAGGCAGAAGCATAAAGGTAAAATCAGAGATGTTTCTGTTGTCAGACAGTATCTTGTCTGTGATAGCTAGGAGCAGAAAGGAGATATGATAGGCTGTGTATCTGCTATCTTAGGATCAGGTCTCTTTGATTTTCACTCTTTGTTTTGCCTCCAGCTTCAAAGCAGGAAATATAAAACAGTTTTGTCTGAGCTGCAGGTGTTCAATGTTCTTCAGTGTAGTATTATGTATAAGAGAGGAGATTACCAGCCTGACTTCTAGGATAGTGTAATTGCAGAATAACAGCAATGATATGGTCGAAATTATTTATTATCCACATGGTATGAATAGTTAAAGATAGCATACATATACAATTCCAGACCTGATTCCACATGTTGAACAAAACACTTTGATTCTGGTATGCAAAAAAATCACTCTTTTATTCAATAAATACCATCTAATTGCACAAAAGGCAGTGGTGTTACTGTGTCTCCTGTAGTTATGAAAGATGAAGAGGCCTCTTTATATTAAAAGAAAACTTCTTATCATCTTATCATATCCCATCTATATATAACTGCTGCATAATTGCAAACATGGCTTGGACAAAACAGGCTCTCTTTCCAACTCCCTTTCTCTCTTCATACATATGTGTGCCTTTGTGGGTGTGTGCAAGTGTGTTTTGTTTGGGAAGAGTGATTCTTCATACTTGGCTTAAACTTTATGGACAATAAAGATCCCATTTCAAAGTACAGCAGGGTGTTGAGCCTGGGGTCTTGGCTGAGCATTCCTGGGAACAACCCTCTGAAGACCAGGAGAATATCTTCAGCTGACACACAGTGCTGTAAAGTCCCTACGCTGAAGTTGTCTGTCCACCAAAGTGGAATGCAAGCATTTATTTAGCGCTAAATATATAATCAATCTGTCAGGTAAAACAGGGTCCATTCATGCTACTTAAATCAAGATCCATTATCTCAAAAAGCTGTTAATTATGATCTCCCCCTTTTCTCCTATTGTTTAACATTCTGATGTCAAACAGGGAGGGAGACAACTCCCTGTTACGTTAGCATCCAATACGATTTGAAATCCCATTGCACACAATTTTTTTTAAGCATAGTTAGAAATTATGGCTAAATCAAAACCACATGATGCTTCTGTGCCATAACCTTTATAAACAAGCCACAGTCATTTCTGAAATCCCCATGACAAGTCAAGTTCATGAAATTCCTTCACAACTGGCAGTAGAGTTTATGTTATAAAACGTCAATATTGCCACACGCTTCTGTGTGTCTGTGAGCAGGCTGCTCAGTATGGAGAGAGGATAGTGTCAAGTCATAAAATGACCCAAACAACAGAGAATGGGAGGGGATTCGGTAGGCATGCTGTTTCCTGAAACTTGCATTAGATGAGTGAGATATTGTCTTTTCAGTACATGAGGGCAGAGTAAAACATTTATAATCACAGCATACTTCTTAATGATCTATTTTGCACTCACTCGTGGCATTATAATTTATTACAATAATAAAAAAAAAACTGTTGCTCACCACAAGATGAAATCAGTCCAATCAGTGTTTTCTGTGGAAGACAGAATGTAATTACTTATTTATTTATTTTTGCACACTCAGTACTTGTGCACTTTTAACTGCTGACTTTCCTGAGCATGTCAACATTTTTACAGATCATGAGCTAACTCCTTCAGCAGCATCTAGTTTTTTTTTGCTCAGAACCAATCCAAGTGATTGGAATAATTAATTCCAGCAGTTGTCACAGTATACAAATGCTTCTTTTTTTAATACTCCATAATAGCATCATTTGTGAACTGTTTTTGAATTACCTTAGGTTCAGCCTAATGTTAGTGAATAAGGAAGAGAGACCCATGATGTGGCTTTTACTCTACTGGGTGTCACTTAGCATATGAGTACAGTGTGTAGTCTCATATTGGCCAGCTTCATCATTTTACACCAACTTGAGGAATGTCTCAAATACACTGATTCATTTAATATGCTTCACCACAATAATGTGCTGTGATGGAACATTTAAGATAATCTTTTATGATAAAAAAGGCTGAGACCTAATATGTCTAAATTACTGTATAACATTATTTTGATTTGATTTTATTAATAATTAAGCAAATTATAATGGACAACTATTAATGATCTTTATTTTTAAGTATTAATGGCTTAATATTTACCAAACAACTAATTAGCCAAAACATGATTTGCCATTCACATTAGTCATTGTTATATTGGAATGGTGCAGCAGGGAAAAATTTAGTTGCACTGTCAAAAGTCAGGCATTCTGGTGAGATACACATTTGCAAGGAGATGAGCTGAGAAGATAATGGGACACACACTAATTATTGGTGTGATAAACTCTCTGCAAATTAGAATCAACACCTTTTTTTTCCCCGCTGCGTGAGTTTCTTTTCATCCAGTTCTCTTCTCTTATGTTTACTCAGCTTATAAAAGGGGGAAAAAAATTAAAGTTTAGGAATGTTTAAAAGAAAGGAAAGCTTAAGAAACTATTTTAACTATTTTGAACTTCTTGGTAGTGATAAATATGAAGATAAAACAGATGTTTTCCTGAAACATCCCATTTATTTTGTGGGCATATGGTTGAAGCAAAACTGTACAGTTGGATATGATTTTCATAAAGCTATAAATTTCATGGGGGGGATTTGGAACACTCAATATGTGAGTATGTAGCGCCACCATGTGTTATGACAGATGTATTTTTTTATGACATGATTTATAAAAAAAAAATCTTCAGTTTTTTGGAATAAATTTGGGTACAATTTCAGAGAAACAGATTATAGATGGGTGTGCTGAAAATGGGGATTGTGTTAATTGAGTGTAGTTCAAATCAATGTAGCACATTGATATTGACATGCCATTAAAACAAACATACTTGTTTTAATCACAGCTGTTTGAAGTGCATTTGAACATTTCCAAGAATAACGTTAATCAGATTTAGCCAAGATGCCTGTTGAAAGAAAATGTCAAACCTTTCACACATGCAGTGATCCAGCAGCTTACTATGAATATGTTCTTATGAGAGATCATGACTGTATCTTGACTTCTGAATAACACCTTGTACTTCCCAAGAATTTAAGTTTTCCAAAAAGCTGCAGTTTACTTAATTTTCACTTAACATTTGAGAAACAAAGACAGAACAAAACAGTTAAACAGTAAATTGCATCAATTTAAAATACAATTTAAACACTTTTATTGGAATTTCACACTTAATTGTATCCTTCTATAGAAATGATCATGCAATACAAATCAAGCACAGCATTACATGCCCCTTCAAAGTTCCATAGAAACAAGAGTAGAATAGCTAACATGTCCCAACAGAGACTTGATAAATTTAATCTGGGACTAGGCTGATCATGTTTCTCACTCGGATCAGCAGAACTAGGTGAGGCACTGTGATTTCCAAACGAAAGCGCTTCTGCTGTGATGTGTCATACTTAGGCAAACATGCAAATATGCTTGATAATATCCAGAACAGAGAGCTCAGTGAAGGAAAGGTACCCTCAAGGGTTTTCATGGCTTATTATGAAATTGCTTCTACTCATTGTGTGTTTGTGTGTCAGAGTGATTTAGGTGGGTCATGTACAAATTCACTCATGTTATGTTACTGTATTATGCAAGTCTGAAATCATAGAATTTTTAAATAAAACAAAATTGTGAACTTTTTATTTTTTATTTTTTATTTATTCTGCAGTTTGCACTCCCTGAATCAATTACATGATAAATCACAGTAAACAGAAAACACATTTGTTGCACATTTGCATTACAGTATGTTCTTCTAAAAGCTAAAGGCCATCCAATGATTCGCACAGCTGATGGCTTATAATTAAAATTTGACACATTTTAACCTCAAATTCCTCTTGACCTGCAGTCATGGGCAGTTGTTTATCTTGATGCATGGTTGCCTCATACAATCATAAAGCAGTCCTGTTATTGGTGATGGTGCATTTTGGTCAAGGGAAATGATAATGGGGTAAAGGACAGATAGAACTTATTATTTTATTTATTATTATTAACGAAAGTTATGAAGGATTAAAGTTCCAATGTGGAACCTCAAATGAGACAATGATGAAAATAAAAAGCTATGAAAATGCTATGAAACTTGTTTCAGACTTGTTTAATATTCAATTCAATTATATTCGTTATTGCTTTAAACGGAGCTAATAATTACTCGTTATCGGAAAGTCAGTGCCCTCAGATGTGTTCTTATATTGGTCAGTAATCATTAACTATATGAGCCCACTTAGCCCTATAGTGAGAAAATTATATATTTCACGTTGCAGACTAATAAGTTTTACAGTTGAGCTTCAAGCAAGTCAGAGTTCATGAGAGAACATGTTTTGGAAAAGAGTGGAACTTTTGTTCAGTGTTTAATAAAAGAGCATTTTGAGATTCAACTGACTGCTCCGCCCACTAGAATTGGCGTCATTACGAAAAGACAGCAACGTCATATTTCATTGGAATTCGCCCACCGATCAAAAGCTCCGCCCTTTGAGGGTACACCGCGGTTCCCTGTAATGACGTTTATTCAGATGGGCGGGGCGCTAGGCAACCCGGGGAGGAGCGACAAAGCGACTGACACGTACGAATGCCTCTATCATTTCGAGGATGGTGATGGAATGTTGCAATTAGACAGGAATACATTCATTAAACGCGTTTCCCGTTAGAACCGTTTTCTTAATGTGCGGTACTCCGTTCAAAAGATCGCGCTTAAAGGAGGTGTGTTACACACCAGTAATCGGAGTACAATGAGGTTTTCCATGTTGATCAGTCTGTTGAGGCCGATCGGACCGGTTGTTATCGGGATCTCTCTTGGATTTACACTTCGTTTGTTGAGTGTGAGTTGGATAGAGAAGAGTTGTGATATTACCACCGTTGGAGAGGATGAAGGGATGATTTCATCCCAGGATGGAAATCTGAAAGGTGCCCGGAGACCAAACTCCATTTACACTGGGAATGATGGCGAGGAGGATTTCCAACCGAGAATTGTATCATATAAGCCAGTGAAACAGACTCAGCCCAAGAAACTTTTCAGGTAGACAACCCATTCTGTCTGTCAGGCCAAAAATAAATTACTGTAATATTTATGTGTGTGAGAGTGTTATATAACGGCATTGTCGTAATATATACATATCTAAATGAGTCATTTTTACATGGCTTTACCAGAAGGCTGTTTTCATGAATATCATAATTTCCAGCCATATTGTTTACAAATGTCTTCAAAGAAATGTCCAAGGTTCAATACAAGAACTGCATTCGACTCGTCCCTTACAACCGAAGTGAACGGGTTTGAAAGTATAACCATAAGACCTAATCAATATACAGTACGTGTTAAATACAAGTTAAACTCAATCGACAGCATTTGTGGCATAATGTTGATTACAATCAATCAGTCAATCAATCAATCAATCATATCAATCTCGACTCTTTTAAAAAAAAGCAAAAATCTAGGTTACAGTGAGACACAGAGTGGAAGTGAATGGGGGGGCAATATGTAAACGTTAAAATACAAACTTTTTCTAAGAATAGCCGAAAGACATAAACAATATGTGTGTTAGTGTGATACATTACGTACAAACCTTTTCTGTGTAAAGTTATAGCCAATTTTACAACTTAATTGCCATGACAATGTAATGTTATAATGTTTATTTTGCATAAACCACTGAAATAATGACGATTTAAACAAATTTACAGCTCAAATAATGCACAAGTTTTAATAGAAGAATTAATGCAAGAGCTTTTATAAAATTATAAGATTCACATTTCTTCCTTTAAACCCTCCAAAATTGGACCCATTCACTTACATTGTAAGTGCCTCACTGTAATCCAGATATTGCTTCTTTTTTTTTGTTTTTGTTTTATAAGGAGGGACGAGTTCAAATAATTTTTTTGTGGCAATCAACATTATGTCACAAATGCTGTCGGTTGAGCTTAACTTCTATTGAACCAGATACCCGGGATATTCAACTATAGGGGTGTAACGGGTCAAATATCTCGCGGTTCAGTTTGTAATCCAATATTAGGGTCACAGTTTCAGTACGGTTCGGTATTTGCTTTGTTCATAATAAATAAATTATATATATATATTAGGGCTGTCGATTTATTGCCGTAATTCAGTGCGATTAATTTGATTAAAAATAACGCGTTAAAAAAATTAACGCAATTAATCGCAATGCCCCCGTATAAGGAAGATTCCTGAGAAATGCAAACTTGTAGTACCAACTTTTTACTCTAGAGGGCAGTAATTGAATTTTCAGCAAATTTGAACTAAGGGATCTCAAGATGTGTTTAAAGATTGAGTATTAAACTATATTTAACTTGACACAGTGACCTAAAAATGTTATGTTTATGACGCAACGCACCCAAGACGCTACACAAGCAACTGTCTCATGCAGGTGTACATTGACGGGTCCTTAAACAAGCCCTCATAATAAATCTCCAACTGATTGACAAATTCACTTGTGAAATGGATTGCTTTGAACTGTATGCCAATGATTGACTTATGATCAATAATATGGTAGTAAACAATATATTGTATTCTAAAGACACTTTTGTATTGTCTTATCAATGATTAACTCTTCTGCTACAGGAATGTAATGCATTTTAATTATCTGAATATTTTATATATATATATATATATATATATATATATATATATATATATATATATAATTTTTTGAATATTTAAAGATAACTATGTATAATTATTTAATCATTATATATTGAATTATTGTTATATGAGGGGCTTTCAGAGCAAATATTTGTATATACGATTAATTAATCGTGACATCATGTAATTAATTTGATTAAATATGTTAATCGATGGACAGCCCTAATATATATATATATATATATATATATTACTGCCAAATCCAAAGAAAAATCTGTTTGGTAAACACTTCAACAGGTTTGCTCATAAATAACAATCACTATTTTACAACAGTAACAATAGTTTAACCATGGCATTTGTAGTAAAATCATAGTAACCACAATATAAACATGGTTACTGTCATGGTTACAATATAGGATAATTATGGTTACTATATAGAAACCCTTAAACCATGGTTTTAAAAAAAGTCCTTTAAAAAAACTTTTCTTCTCTAATTAGTAGCCTACTAAATCAACATTTTAACTTAATACTTGCACTATTACGCTACATGCATCAACATAATACAAATTAATCTCAACATATATTCAGTATTCGGAAGCTGTATATTCCTATAAAAGGAATAACCTTGCTATTAAAATGCATACAACAAGGGATGTTGTGAAAATGCTTCTCGAGTATTTTAATCATATGCGTGGAAATCCCTCATGAACACCCCAATCGCTTTAGTTATTTTTTTCAATCTGTCCAAATTAGCACGGTGTATCTGCTTAAAATAGAAGAGAGTGTGTGCAGTTTCGGCTCAGCTGCAGTTCTTTCTCTGGTGATGTTGGCATAAATGTTTAATCATGTATCATTGCATTACTATAATGCCATTAATCAAAGCGCATAATTGACCCTCAAGATAGATAACAGCTGCGCAAGGACACAAGAAGAACTTGCGTGCGCATTTTAAATAAACACTCTTGTGCATTAATGACATGTATTACCAGTATATGACATACTTTATCTGCAAACAGTGCCTGTTTTGTAAATGTCTTTTGACAATCAATTGCAAAAAGAAAATGTTCCCAGAAAGGAGAAATGCAGGGGGCTTCTCTATCAGCATCTTGTTTTCTCCACTTGCCCTTTTCAAGTACACACAATGCTTGCAGAACTGTGATATCATCAAGTTGACCCACGTGAAACACAGGTGGAGAATATCCATCTACAGATCCATTTAGGTGCATTAGCGGAAGTTGTAACTGTGTCTGTTTGATGCTTGGTTTTCTTAACCAAAACTTGTGCCCAGATGCGTCAATAAACATGAGGTGAACCGACCTCTGTGCCAATGCTTCCAGAACCATGGGTGGTCACCATACATAATTTTTTTTTACAGAGGACCGTTACACTCCTATTCCTTTAATATGAATAAAAAAGTGCTGTTTTGCAACATGGTCCACCAAAGTTTGCATTATAAATCTTAATTTTGTTCTATAATGCAACATGTACTAGTAAAATGCACATGGGTTTATTTTCAACTTAGAAGTTTTCGTGAGTGCAAAACAAACACTTTACTGCTCTTACTGATAAACTAAAAGCTTTGAGTTTGGTTTCAACTTCTGGAAACATAAGAGCCACACTTTTACACTTCATTGCTAGTTGTTTAGGTTTTGACATTTGTAGATAAAACAAATATTCGCTTTGACATTCCAAAAATATTTGCAACATGAGCATCATTGCGTTAATAACTGAGAAATATTTCGAAATCTTTTCATGGGAATTAGAAACAGGTCTAAACATTACCTACTGTTTTTTTTTTTTTTTTCCCACAATTTACTTCTTTTCATATGTCCCATTGGAATCTCTAATCCTTAAAGGTTGCTCTCATGGGTACCTTGATCAGTCTGGTGGCACTGAAATTCCATACGTCCGGGGGATGGGGCAGGGGTTGCGAGTGTTATATTGTCACATGCACAGTAGGATTGGGTGATCATCTCCGTAGATCATCCTATTGTCAGCCTGTGAGATTGCCAATACACAATATTATCTCTTTCAAACCGAGAACACTGGTATTACCGCTGGTTGCACACTAGGTGGTACTATGGGGTAATTTTCATTAAGCAGGATTAGAGTTAAGCCTACACAATAAAGCAAGATATCTTGATTTCAAACTTTGAACTTTATTGTTTTATTTTAACAAAAAATTCAAATGAAACTAGAAAAAAGTAGGTGCATGTAAAGGTATTAATGAAAAGGAGGAGGCGTGAACCGGCTTGACAATATAAATAATATTTTAATGAAGAACTGAACCAAAAGACAAACACATGCACAGCTGTCCGTAACTCTCTCTCTGTCACACTGCCATCTCCAGTCGGCCCTAATCCCTCTCGGGCTAATCAGCACAATTAGGAGCCGGGTGTGCAGAATCACGACCCGGCCCTGCACTCTGACCTGCCACATTCCTCCCCGTTCTCTCAGGCATGAAGTCATCCCCCCCCCATCTGCCGGAAGGTCATTCCCATCTACCTGATCAGGGGAAGGGACAAGAGGAGGGAAACAAAAAAAAAAAAAAGTGTCACCTACACTTAACGGCGATCGTGACAAATTAACAAAACATTTAAAAAGAGAGGGAAAAGACCAACATGAGCGGCAGTGGAAAAAAAAAAAATTACTTGCCGGTTCTCCGAAACACCGTAGTCTGGTCCTCGGCCACTCCTCCACCCTCTAGTGCATGACAGCCACGCCTCCCCAGGTGGATCGGAGGCAGTCCTCTGGCCCCTGGCGGACGGAACTCCCTGCCGCGTTGGTGGACGGTAGGGGTCTCCCCCGCCCCTGGCAGCGGTAAGCGCTCCAAGTGGTTGGTTGGGATCCCCTCACAGTCGGCAGCCGTTCCTCCGCTTCCAGGTGGCCGGGACTCCTCCGCCGGATGGCCGCGGCTGCTCATTTGGGGTGGATGGTAGCGATGAGAACTCCACTACAGCGCATCCCTATATATGTATGTGTGTATATATATATATATATATATATATATATATATATATATATATACCTGTATATATATATATACCTGTATATATATATATATATATATATATATATATATAAAAAACTCAGCAAAAAATGTATGTCCTCTCACTTTCAATGGCTTTTATTTTCAGCAAACTTAACGTGTAAATATTTGTATGAACATAAAGATTCAACAACTAAGACATAAACTGAACAAGTTTCACAGACATGTGACTAACAGAAATGGAATAATGTGTTCCTGAACAAAGGGTAACAGCTTAAACAAAAGTAACAGTCATAAACTGGTGATGCCACAAGCTGCATTAAGCACTGCAGTTCATCTCCTCCTCAAGGACTGCACCAGATTTGCCAGTTCTTGCTTTGAGATGTTACCCCACTCTTCCACCAAGGCACTTGCAAGTTCCTGGATATTTCTGGGGGGAATGGCCCTAGCCATCACCCTCCAATCCAACAGGTCCCATGGTTAATGGGATTGAGATCCGGGCTCTTCACTGGCCATGGCAGAACACTGACATTCCTGTCTTGCAGGAAATAACACACAGAATGAGCAGAATGGCTTTTGGCATTGTCATGCTGGAGGGTCATGTCAGGATGAGCCTGCAGGAAGGGTACCACGTGAGGGAGGAGGATGTCTTCCCTGTAAAACACAGCGTTGAGATTGCCTGCAATGACAACAAGCTCAGTCTGATAATGCTGTGACACACCGCCCCAGACCATGACGGAACCTCTACCTCCAAATCTATCCCACTCCAGAGTACAGGCCTCGGTGTAACGCTCATTCCTTCGTCGATAAAATGCGAGTTTGACCATCACCCCTGATGAGACAAAACCACAACTTTTGCCGGTCCTGTCTGGTCCAGCGAAGGTGGGTTTGTGCCCATAGGCAACGTTGTTGCTGGTGATGTCCGGTACGGACCTGCCTTACAACAGCCCTACAAGCCCTCAGTCCAGCCTCTCTCAGCCTATTGCGAACAGTCTGATCACTGATGGGGGGATTGTGCATTTCTGGTGTAACTCAGGTAATTGTTGTTGCCATCCTGTACCTGTGATATTCGGATGTACCGATCCTGTGCAGGTGTTGTCTGCCACTGTGAGGATGATCAGCTATCCTTCCTGTCTACCTGTAGCACTGTCTTAGGCGTCTCACAGTACGGACATTGCAATTTATTGCCCTGGCCACATCTGCAGTCCTCATGCCTCCATGCAGCATGCCATAGGCATGTTCACACAGATGAGAGGGACCCTGGGCATATTTCTTTTGGTGTTTTTCAGAGTCAGTAGAAAGGTCTCTTTAGTGTCCTAAGTTTTTATAACTGTGACCTTAATTGCCTACCATCTGTAAGATGTTAGTGTCTTTACGACCATTCCACAGGTTTATGTTCATGAATTGTTCATGGCTCATTGAACAAGCATGGAAAACTTTGTTTAAACCCTTTACAATAAAGATCTGTAGAGTTATTTGAATTTTTGCAAAATTATTTTAAAATACAATGTCCTGAAAAAGGGACTTTTTTTGTTGTCGCTGAGTTTATACATATATTGCAATATCCAATTACATCAGCAACCCCACGGCTGAGGGATCAATGAATATTCTTGCTTTAGTGATTCTGAATTGAAAATTAAATTAATTTATTTAAAAAAAGAACAATTTTAATCAAATACATTTCTAACTTGAAATTGAACTCCAAAAGAAACAAAAAAGCAATTAAAATGGTTTCATTAAAATAAAATAGTACCACTTAAGTAGCCATCTAAAAATGCAGGTGGAAAATTACTTACAAATGAAGACATAAAAACAATTATAAATGTAAAAATAATAATTAGAAATTATGATAATAATCACTGAAAAATAGATCATGGTTCGAGCTAAATGTGTTTTTGTATTATTTTATGTTTTAATCACAGATGTATAGGCTGCAGATTTGTGGTCACAATGAACCACTCTGTGGAAATAAAGCGAACTGAACTCAAAGCACCTCCTGATCTGAGTTGTCTTGAGGTCATTTGCTGAACTCATAGACAATACTGTTCTTACAAAAAAACTAAAACTAAACAAAATGTAGTAGACAGAAACAAAGAAAGAGTGAAAACCTTTTACATGCGCGTGTTCCACGAGACTGCACGTCTCTGCACAAACATACATGCGCATAGACGGCTTTTCTGTTCTTAATAATATAATAAAGTGCATTTCTTCAAGCACGTGTCTGTGTGCCACGGGCAAATTATTTGTAATATTAATTTTATAATAATAATATTAGTCTAGTAATAATAATAATAATTAAATACATTAATGGGAAAACGAGCCAAATATCGTCTTGACATCATCAAATGCTTCCGCTATTGGCTATCACTCTGACCATCGTCGATCCCCGAGATCGTCTATTGGCACAACCCTAAAACAAAGAGGTGTTCTCATTGCGGAGTACTTTGGTTACACCTTCAATTACAAAGTCCCTATGAAGTTACCAAGTTACAGTGCTGTACAGTGCTGTACAGTCATGCGTTATTAATAGTAATAACATTACTAATCAGGAACCTGTCTGTTCCAACAGGGCAAAATACATCAGCACAGAGCTGGGAATCCGAGATCGTCTTTTTGTGGGAATACTCACCTCCAAAAACACCATCAACACTCTGGGAGTGGCTGTCAACCGCACCATCAGCCATCATCTGGACAATGTCATGTTCTTCACTGGTTCGCGGAGCCGCAAGGTACCCCATGGCATGTCAGTGGTCACCCACAGTGACGAGCGCCTCATCTGGAGCATGTTCCAGACCATCAAGTACATATTAGAACACTACATAACAATGTACAACTGGTTCTACCTCACTCAGGACGACACATACACGCAGGCAGATCGTATCAAGGCTCTGGTGGAGCACTTGAGTATGGACCGGGTGCTCTACATGGGCAGCCCTGAAGAGTTTATCGGTGGTGACATGCAGGGGCGGTATTGCTATGGGGGTTTTGGATATCTGCTGTCTCGCAGTCTTTTGTTAAGACTTCAGCCCTTCCTGGAGAACTGCCGGAACGACATCCTCAGCGCCAGACATGACGAGTGGCTCGGGCGATGCATCATTGACTATGCTGATACCAACTGTGTGGAGGAATTTGAGGTAAGACTTTTTTTTTTTTTTTCAGGGGAAGTGTACACTATATAGGATGTGCAAAACTACCAGTTTTCATAATTGACTAGTAGGTTGGTTGTTTGAACGACTAGGTGGTGTTACATCTTATTGCACAAAAAGAAATAAGAAAGCGGCAAAAAATTGCTTATGTGCATCCTGAACACAGAATGACTGGCTTCAATGACCAGAGCACTTGGGAGTCTCAGGCTGATCCTTACTGCACATTCAAAAGTGTAAAACTAATGATGTGGGTACACACCTAGTTCACAGCATCAAACAGTTTAAAATGATTGTACTGCAATTATTTAAGATGTGTCAGACAGAATCAGCAAAAAACTTAAATCTCTCCAAAGCACCTCACAAATGTGGGAACATTACTCACAGCAGAGGATTTAACGTCCGACAGTGATTGTCTTGCAATGTATTGTTGTTGCAGTGCTTTGATGGTTGAAACAGGGCCATAAATGAATAAATCCAGCATAAATTGACTAAACAAAGAATTAAAGAGACAAAACTTCTTGAAGAAGGCTTTACTGTGCTGACTATTATTCACTTTTAAGCATGGGAATCTATAATCACGAAAAAATTCTCTCCAAGTAGTTGCATCTCTCAATTCATTTGAGAATTGTGTCTCCCATTAAATCCACCACCACTAAAAATCATAATGTTAGAAGTCGACCCCGATAACTATCATTTGTTGGGTGACTAGTCGATTAGTAAACCACCGTGACACATCCCTAACACAAATTGGAAAAGATATGAATTTTATCTTGGAAAATCTGTGTGAAAAGTGAAAAGACAGGCCATATCATCAGTATATTAACAAAAATATTCTATTATGACCTTTGGATTGTGATACTATGTGCAAGAACTAATTTGGGTGATGCAAGTTCAAGTCTGTTTAGGGTCATTTCTCATTCCTAACACCCCCATATGCACTCCACATTATTTTGCTGTCTTTTCTTGACTCTCCTGTCAATAAAAGCACAACAACATTGTAACAACTTTCACCAGATTTAACACATTTATTGAAGAATCAAACATCAAATCATGAAAGTAAGTGTAAGATTTAGGGCAATTGACTAGTTAAAAGTTGTGGCACGGTGGAGGGCGGGACCAGGTCGTGTCTCGACATGCCCGGTCCCGTATCAGTCTAATTAAGCCACGAGAGGGATAAAGGCCGATCGCGGAGGATGTGCGTGAGAGAGAGACTGTTCACAGACATGTCTGTCGTCCTATGTGTTTGTCTTTTGAGTTTCACATTAAACCTTTAGTTTGTATGTCAAGCCGGTTTCTCACCTCTTCCTTGCCCGTGAGCATGAACTTCTTTACAAAAGTATATAGCTTTTTTGATGTTTAAATGCCCAGTTTTATGTGCATAGTCAAATACAAGTCAGACTTTTGGTTGATTTCTCTGAAAAGTGTAACACTGTGGCTCTGTTGAGCTAACAAAACATTGATCTGTTTGTATGAGCATCCCTACCAGCCCAACACAGCAACAATGCCAGTTTGAGGGAGGGATCGGTTTGGCGTCTAAGACGGTGAGGTGCATTTTCAGGAAGCCTGTTTGGCAACAGTAATTATTTTGTGCAAATCTTATGGTGCTGCTAGTGGCAGATAAATTAAATGAATCACCTGTAAGAAGCTGCAGAGGGAATCAAATTATATAATCAGTATTATTATGTTATATAAACATATTATTATGTTTGGTAGCCAATTTGTTTTGCAGATATTTTTGTCTAGACCTTTATGTTTTTGGAATTGATTTTGTATTGAAAAAAAAAATACACTGCATATTTTCAACTCCAAATAATTTGAATGAACTATCATTGTCACCTCTGTAATTTCCATCTCTGCGGCCTTGATTGAAAAAGGAATACTCCCTGTGTCAGAGTTTTTGTGCTCTATGTAAGTAGTGTCTCACACTTACAGTAAAGGTTCCAGCAGGGCCTTATTATTGATGAATTCTTGAAATCTCACTGCCTTTTATGTAGCCAGTATCTGTGTACAAATTCAAGAACAAAATTCAGATGTCTTCTTTGAAATATGTTGCTGTTCTCACCAATAAAAGGGAAGGTCTCCAAAATGTCAGTCAGCAAAATGTCTGAAGCTCATCACTCCTCCATTCAAGACTTTATAATGGCTGCCAGTATATATATATATCTCTATATATCTCTATATATATATATACACTCACCTAAAGGATTATTAGGAACACCTGTTCAATTTCTCATTAATGCAATTATCTAATCAACCAATCACATGGCAGTTGCTTCAATGCATTTAGGGGTGTGGTCCTGGTCAAGACAATCTCCTGAACTCCAAACTGAATGTCAGAATGGGAAAGAAAGGTGATTTAAGCAATTTTGAGCGTGGCATGGTTGTTGGTGCCAGACGGGCCGGTCTGAGTATTTCACAATCTGCTCAGTTACTGGGATTTTCACGCACAACCATTTCTAGGGTTTACAAAGAATGGTGTGAAAAGGGAAAAACATCCAGTATGTGGCAGTCCTGTGGGCGAAAATGCCTTGTTGATGCTAGAGGTCAGAGGAGAATGGGCCGACTGATTCAAGCTGATAGAAGAGCAACTTTGACTGAAATAACCACTCGTTACAACCAAGGTATGCAGCAAAGCATTTGTGAAGACACAACACACACAACCTTGAGGCGGATGGGCTACAACAGCAGAAGACCCCACCGGGTACCACTCATCTCCACTACAAATAGGAAAAAGAGGCTACAATTTGCAATAGCTCACCAAAATTGGACAGTTGAAGACTGGAAAAATGTTGACTGGTCTGATGAGTCTCGATTTCTGTTGAGACATTCAGATGGTAGAGTCAGAATTTGGCGTAAACAGAATGAGAACATGGATCCATTATGCCTTGTTACCACTGTGCAGGCTGGTGGTGGTGGTGTAATGGTGTGGGGGATGTTTTCTTGGCACACTTTAGGCCCCTTAGTGCCAATTGGGCATCGTTTAAATGCCACGGCCTACCTGAGCATTGTTTCTGACCATGTCCATCCCTTTATGGCCACCATGTACCCATCCTCTGATGGCTACTTCCAGCAGGATAATGCACCATGTCACAAAGCTCGAATCATTTCAAATTGGTTTCTTGAACATGACAATGAGTTCACTGTACTAAAATGGCCCCCACAGTCACCAGATCTCAACCCAATAGACCATCTTTGGGATGTGGTGGAATGGGAGCTTCGTGCCCTGGATGTGCATCCCACAAATCTCCATCAACTGCAAGATGCTAACCTATCAACATGGGCCAACATTTCTAAAGAATGCTTTCAGCACCTTGTTGAATCAATATATATATATATATATATATATATATATATATATATATATATATATATATATATATCACAGGTCTGTTGAATGCTTGATTCTGATTGGTTGACGGGCATTTTAAGGTGTGCTTTAAGTATTTTTCAAGTAAACTTATGGCTATGAAGTAGTTCCAGGTCTTGACCTCATAATGGTTCCATTATACTTCAGCAAATTATTTCAGTTATTTTAAAGAGCCCTACAGGCTACCACAACAAAATAACCAATTAAAACAAATTCATTGGTTAAGTACATTGGAAAAGTATGTCAAACAATATCTACAATATCCTACATTTATTTCAGTTGAAAAGCATCCTTGAGCTCTCTCTCTCTTTCACTCTCATCTCAAGCACGCACGCACACACAACCTTGTTACTCCTTTGCTAGTTTGTAAAATTATGTTTTCGAACTAGCAATGAAGGCTTGAGCTTTATCAAAGCTAGATACACTTGAGCAATACAACAGTTTCTACTTTATCTGAAATATCTATGGGAAAAACCCTCGTGCTCACCCTCTCTTAAGCATACACGTGGACACACATACAGTTGAAGTCAGAAGTTTACATACACCTTAGCATTTAAATACATTTAAACTCAGTTTTTCACAATTCCTTTAATCGTGGAAAACATACCCTGTCTTAGGTCAGATAGGATCACTAATTTATTTTAAGAATGTGAAATGTCAGAATAATAGTAGTTAATAGTAGCTTTTATTTCTTTCATCACTTTCCCAGTGGGTCAGAAGTTTACATGCCCTTTGTTAATTGTTTAAATTGGGTCAAATCTTTTTGGTAGTCTTCCACGAGCTTCTCACAATAAGTTGCTGGAATTTTGGCCCATTCCTCCAGACAGAACTGGTGTAACGGAGTCAGGTTTGTAATCCTCATTGCTTGCACATGCTATTTCAGTTCAGCCCACACATTTTCTATCAGATTGAGGTCAGGGCTTTGTGATGGCCACTCAATACCTTGACTTTGTTCTGTCCTTAAGCCATTTTGCCGCAACTTTGGAGGTATGCTTGGTGTAATTTTCCATTTGGAAGACCCATTTGCGACCAACCTTTACTTCCTGACTGATGTCTTGAGATGTTGCTTCAATATATCCACATAATTTTCCTTCCTCATGATGCCATCTATTTTGTGAAGTGCACCAGTCCCTCCTGCAGCAAAGCACTCTCACAAAATGATGCTGCCACCCCCATGCATCACGGTTGGGATGGTGTTCATCAGGTTGCAAGCCCCACCCTTTATCCTCCAAACATAACGATGGTCAGTATGGCCAAACAGTTCAATTTATTTAGCCTATTTATTTTCTTTAGACCAAGGACATTTATCCAAAAAGTAAGATCTTTGTCACCATGTGCACTTGCAAACTGTAGTCTGGCTTTTTATGGTGGTTTTGGAGCAGTGACTTCTTCCTTGCTGAGCAGCCTTTCAGATATAAGACTTGTTTTACTGTTGATATAGATACTTGTCTACCTGTTTCCTCCAGCATCTTCACAAGATCCTTTGCTGTCTTTCTGGGATTGATTTGCACTTTTCACACCAAACTACGTTCATCTCTAGGAGACAGAATGTGTCTCCTTCCTGTGCATTATGATGGCAGCGTGGTCCCATGGTGTTTAGTTTGCGTACTATTGTTTACAGATTAACGTGGTACCTTCAAGCTTTTAAAAATGCATCCAAAGGATGGACAAGACTTGTGGAGGTCCACAATATTTTTCTGAGGTCCTGACTGATTTCTTTAGATTTTCCCTTGATGTCAAGCAAAGGGGCACTTTGTGATGCTTAAATATGCTTAAAGGCACAGGTAACTTAGTGTAAACTTCTGACTTCAACTGTTTCTGAAAACCTCTTATTTTTCCTTCTGTTTAATCCTTTCATTTAGCTTGTATACAATTTGGATGGGAGTTAATCAAAGAGAACTTGTCAACTTAAAAATTAACCAAAGGGACAACCATACACATTTCAGACTCATACTCGTAATACATTTCTCTGAAAACGTTTTATTTTCAAACCTTTGTTGTCATTCAACTAAGAATAAAAATTTAAGATAGCAAATTAACATTAAGAATTTCACCTTTTTTTTTTTTTTTTTTTTTTTAATTTAATCTCACCTTTTGAGACTAAACCATGTCATACATTATTTGTTTTTGTTTGGAGAGTTCTGGGGTCCTTTTGGTTAATCTGTTCTTGAAACAAGATGGAGCATTAGATGTCTGAAAGAGTCTGTGAATCAGACTCACTAGACTTGATGTACTGTCTCCATTTTGGCATTTTATCCAGTTATAAATCCACATCTGCCATTACTGTCAAAACACCACTTTTCTTTCAACACATCATTTAAGTGTCTCCCACATCCTCTGGAACAGTGCTCCTGCAGGGCCAATAGTGGAATTTTTAATTTGCTGAAACATCGTTTGTTACAACCTGTAACATAATTTGTTGTGACCAATCGAAATCAATGAAGAAATCCAAGTGCTTCCCCTTATACACAATTTACAAAGTTTAAATAATTGAAAATTATTGTTTTACAGTGGGGTCAACAGACCAGTAGTTTAGCATATTTCTGATGTACTGATTTTTTTATTTTTTTATTTTCATATTTTGCATTCAGTTCAAATTATATAATCACCATAACAATTTGAGAGATGTTGAATTGAAAAATTAACATGAATTTTGGAATTTCCCCCTCTTGCATTCATGACAGCCCACACTCGAGCTGGCATAGACTCCAAAATAACTGATGATCCATGTTACCCAGCATGATTTGAGTATCTTTTAAGCTTCGACAGACACAAGGAAATCTGATCTTTCATACAAAGGGGTTAACATGGTCAGTCAAAGTCACAAATCTGTTATATTTTAAAAAATCCCAAAACCCAGATATTCAATATGATCTCAGCATTTGCATCCTGTAATTAAGATTAAAATAAGGACAATAACTCACTAGCCTTACTTTTTTGTTGTTGTTGTTTCTTTCTCTTTTTTATAGGGGCAGAAGTATTATTACTATGAAATGGGAAAAAATTCTGACCCCAGTAAAGATGATAATGTCCCATTTAAGGATGCACTGACCGTTCACCCAGTATCTGATCCTGAGCAGATGTACAGACTACACAAACACTTTACTGAGATTGAACTGCAGAAGACATATGAGGAAATTGAAAAACTGCAGGTAACCTCATGTTAAACATATTTTGACTTTTAGCATTGCCGTACTGAGAGGAAATGTTGGTTCCCCGTCTGTCGCTCAGTTCGACGTCGTGTCGAAGAAGCGACACTATGGGTCTCTCTTGAGTGCCGAAAGATGCCTCTGATCTATGAAAAAAGGCCAATGAGAGTTGGCGAACAGTATTTGCATACCCCGCCTCCGGATACGGATATAAAGGCGAGGGAAATACGCTCGTTCATTCAGTAATTTTCTTCGGAGCCAATGGTCGTGTGTATTCAGCCAGCTGCGAGTAACACAACTGATCCTGCTTCTAATCCTCTGATGCTCTGCTTGCTGTTGGATCTACGGCACACATCAGCGGCTTTTCTCTTCACTGCACGGCGTGCAGCTTTGCCCCTGGGCACTTCGACAGCGCAGAATTTGAAAGAGTTACATTGAAAGAGTGATTTTCTCTGTAATAAGAGTTCATTTCTCTGAAAGAGCATTACACAGCGGCGTTGAACGTCCTTTTCAGGACGCGTCTTTATAAAGATGTGATTTCCGCCCCTGTGTAGTTTCTGGATGCGGTGATTTCTCCCCACCTCTCACGGTCATAAAAACTGCCTTGCCAGCCTGGGCTGCGATCACACGCAGGCAGCGTTTTATGAATGGTTCATGTTCTCAGTGCGAGAACATAGCCATGGCAACATTGCGGTTGCGCGGCTTTCTTTTGTAACGAGAGAAAGCCACTTCAGCCGCCCCCCGCACCTCGCCTCCTTCCTACGGGATTGACGCGGGCGATGAAGGCGATTTGGGGATAATGACGGGCTCTGTTCGCCGGGTAAACCCCCTCGAACCGCCCGCCTCCCCGGCACACTTGCTTGCTTCAGAAGTGGATGACATCACCGCTGCATCGGAGAGCGTTACAGCGGCATCGGATGCTGATCACTCGCCTGGGCCGCCACCTTCGGGTCTGCTCGCCCAGCCTGTGCCTGACGCACGGAGATCCGCTATGCTTTCCCGGGCTACCTGATTGGTCCCGCGGGCAGGTGCGCCGCTCACAGCCACCCCCCGGTTCCTTTCTTCTCGGACGTGCATGACGAGTTGAGCAAAGCCAAGGCTTCTTTGCTCCTCCGCTCTAACTACCCTCGCGGTGGACCGCTTCCACTCTGCACGCCACGGCCTGTTCTTGATGTGCTGCAGGAACTGCGCTGGATGACCAACCGCGCCCCCGGGCCACAGAGGTCAGAAGCGCCGGCACTCGAACAGGTGATGGTCACCCTTTGTGGTCCAGAAACGCATCTGTGGACTGGACCTGGTCGAAATGCGGGAGGTAGACAAGGCACACCTTCTCCCACACCCCCGTCTCCCAGCTCCGTCCATTCGGCACCACCGTTGACGACTATGCCCAGCAGTCCTCAGTGGTGAAGCAGACGGAGGCCACCGCACATCCTGCCCCGCCGCAAGCCTGCCGCCATGGGCCATGCCTATGAAACACCCTGCTCCGCCTCAACCAGGGCCCAGCTCTCGGCCCCAGTGTCGAGCACTCCGCAGGAAGCAGACGCCCCCGTCTCACGGACCCCCTCGAGGACCCGGAAGGCTCCCAGGCTGTCGGTTCGACCCAGGGACCAAGATGTTAGCTCCGGAGGTGGTAAGACCGCTCCGTCCCCGGTGGAGGGCTGGGAGGAGAATTTTTTGTCGAATTAGTTTTCACATTCTCATATTCTCTGTAACAAGCTATTTCCTTTTGTCTCTGGGTCACCTGGCCCGCAAATGCCGTTCTCACGGCACTCTGCCACCAGATCTCAACAGTCCCGGCTTCCTGGACAGGGACCACCCGTCTCCAGCCCCACGACTGTCCCCCGGCCGGCCGGTTCTGACGAGTCTAGAGGACGCCTACCCAGGACCTCCTCCTCAGTCGCTAACCCGCCCCCTGCCAGGTGTGCGGAGCAAGGTAAGTGCTTTGAGTCTTTTCTCAGCACCCCAGCTGCGGGTCGCCCTGTCGCCGCCCAACGCTGCCGTACCTGCTCCGCCCTGCTGCGAAGCCCCGCTGGGTACGTCCCCAATTAATCGTCCCCTTGGTGCCCCTAGCGCAGAGGTTGGATGCGTGGCTTTCACTTCCCAACCCGTCTCGCTGGCTGGCCCGGACCATCCGACTCGGTTACGCAATTCAGTTTGCCAGGCCCCCGCCCCCCTTCATGGGTGTCCGCTATTCCTTAATATACGGCGAACTTGCCCAGTCCCTGCACGTGGAAATCGCGACTCTTCTGGCCAAAGACGCGATAGAGCCTGTCCCTCCAACCGAGATGAAGGAGGGTTTCTACTGCCCTTACCTCAACGTACCCAAGATAGGCGGCGGCTTACGACCAATCTTGGACTTGCGAGTTCTGAACCAAGCGTTGCACAAACTCCCGTTCAAAATGCTCACGCTTAACCTGCGTCCGGCATCTAGATTGGTTCGCAGCGGTAGACCTGAAGGACGCGTACTTCCACGTCTCCATCCTGCCTCGACACCGCCCCTTCCTGTGGTTTGCATTCGATGGCCAGGCGTATCAGTACAACTCCTCCCCTTCAGCATGTCTCTGTTCCCTCACGTCTTCACGAAAGTCGCAGAGGCAGCTCTTGCCCCGCTCCGAGAAGCCGGCATCTGCATACTCAATTACCTTATTCTGGCCCACTCGCGAGAGTGACTATGCGCCCACAGTGACCAGGTGCTCAGGCACCTCAGCCATTTGGGGCTTCAGGTCAACCGGGAAAAGAGCAAGCTTACTCCAGTCCAGAGCATCTCTTTGGTATGGAGTTAGACTCGGTCTCAATGTCGGCACGCCTCACCAACGAGCATGCCCAGTCAGTGTTGAAGCGCCTCGCCACCTTCAGGCCGGGCACAGCGGTCCCTTTAAAACCATTCCAGAGGCTCCTGGGGCATATGGCGTCCTCCATGGCGGTCGCGCCGCTGGGGTTGATGCATATGAGACCGCTCCAACACTGGCTTCAGACCCGAGTCCCGAGACGAGCATGGCGCCACGGCACGCACCGGGTAACAATCACCCCCGCCTGCCGCCAAGCATTCAACCCCTGGACAGACCTCTGTTTCTTATGGGCAGGAGTACCCCTACAGCAGGTGTTCTCTACTAACGACACTTGCCTGGAGCTCGGTCCGGCAGATACTCATGTGATCCTAAGACCTCGACCGGGCTATGTGCCCAAGGTTCCTATCACGCCCTTCAGGATCAGGTAGTGAACCTACAAGCGCGGCCACGGGAGGAGGGAGACCCAGCCCCCTCACTGCTGTGTCCGGTACGTGCCTTGCGTGCCTACCTGGAACGCACCCAGAGCTTCAGGCACTCTGAGCAGCTCTTTGTCTGCTTTGGAGGACAGCAGAAAGGGAACGCTGTCTCCAAACAAAGGTTGTCCCACTGGGTGGTGGACGCCACTCTGCTGGCCTATCACACCCAGGCCGTGCCACCCCCTCTGCGGGTTCGAGCCCACTCTACTAGGAGCGTGGCATCCTCATGGGCACTGGCTAGGGGCACCTCCCTAGCAGACATTTGCAGAGCTGCGGGCTGGGCAGCACCTAACACCTTTACGAGATATTACAATCTCAGGGTTGAGTCAGTCTCGTCCCGTGTTTTCTCAGGTCCGAGCCCATAGAACTCGGTACACGTCGACGGTCTGACCAGGTGAATCGCTTGTTCCAGCGCCGTTTCCCTCTGTCGAGGCAAAACAGTGCGCTTCTTCCCCAGAAGACCTAGGTCCCTGGTTGATTCCTCCCTAGCCCTTTGGGCCTGCAGCAGTTCAGCGGAGGAACTTGCCGGCCCAGTCCACTACGGGTACCCCAGGCTACCCCTACTGGAATAGGTGCTCCACAGATCAGGCCTCTTACGGGACTCCTCCTGTGTGTACTTCCGCGGTACGTTCACCTTACGAGCTGACCCGCGTCTCCCTTAGGCAGTCCTTTGATGCCCTCCGGTCGCCGTGTTGTAGCAACTCCCCCCTCCTCGAGGTTGGATCTACCACCACGCCATTCTTCCCACATGTGACCCAAGAGGCCATGACCCATTTTGCCACCTCTACCCCCCCCTTTCGGGTGGGTGTGGCCTCTGCAGGGTCTTTTCCCCCTAAAAGAATAGGAATTCGGGATAAGACCCCCTTCCCTCGATGCGGTAAGGGCCCCGGCTGCTCTTGCTCTATGCCGAGAAAACATAGAGAGAAAAGAGGCCCAGCCAGGCTTGGCCCGTTCCCTAGTTGGGAGCGTCACCTTGTTCCCCCCTAGGGTGACCAAAAGGATTCTGACGACTCTTTCGGGGCATTGGGGAAGAGTACGTGCAGTCTGAACACAGTTGGTCACTGTGCACGTAGAAATACCTGCCCGCTTCTGTGTAAGCAGTACACGTACACGGCTCAGCGCATGGCGAGTTTTGAAGTGGACCCCTAGTGTCGCTTCTTCGACACGACGTCGAAGTGAGCGACAGACGGGGAACGTCTAGGTTACGTATGTAACCTCCGTTCCCTGATGGAGGGAACGAGACGTCGTGTCTTCCCGGCCACGTCGCTGAGCCGAGCCACTGAGGTGCCCGGAACACTCCCGGCTCCTCAGAAAAATCCTGAATGAACGAGCGTATTTCCCTCGCCTTTATATCCGTATCCGGAGGCGGGGTATGCAAATACTGTTCGCCAACTCTCATTGGCCTTTTTTCATAGATCAGAGGCATCTTTCGGCGCTCAAGAGAGACCCCTAGTGTCGCTTCTTCGACACGACGTCTCGTTCCCTCCATCAGGGAACGGAGGTTACATACGTAACCTAGACGTTCCTCCTGACCTTTTGAGTGCTATAAGCATAATTCTTTTGTTGCAGTCCATTTTGAAATTTCTAAGTATAAATATTAAACTTTCTTAATATTCAAATTGCCCTGGTTGTTATGCAGATATATGGATTTTCAGATGCATCTATTAACCTCCTCATCAAAATTCTTCTATAATTGGGTTGGGGGTAAGCTTAAAAGTCATTATTTGCTCACCCTCTTTTAGCATGGAGCACAGAAGAGTGTATGGGGAAAAGATGCAATGAAGGTGAATGGGGACTGAGGCTGACATTCTACCTGACATCTCCTTTAGTGTTTCTTAGAAGAAAGGAAGTTTAAAATTTTTGAAACAGTATGAGGGTGAGTAAATGTTGACAGAATTGTTTTTTAATCCTTTCATTGTATAACACATCTTGTTCTCTACTTTTCAACAGGCAGAGATAAAAAATTTGAGTGCTTTGGCTTTTGAAGGCAACCATAGTGCCCTGTGGCCAGTTGGTATCAATCCACCATTTGAGCCCAAAACACGTTTCGAGGTCCTACGGTGGGATTACTTCACAGAGGATCATGTGTATTCCTGCATCGATGGCACACCGAAGTGCGAGCTGCGTGGAATTGATAAACTGGACGTAGCTGATGTCATTGAGATCGCTATGAGGGAGCTGAACAAGAAGTATAAACCCATTCTGCACCTGAAGAAGCTGCAGCTGATTAATGGGTACAGGCGCTTTGACCCTACGAGAGGGATGGAGTACACCCTGGATCTACAGGTGAAGGTGGTTAACCAGAAAGAACACAGTCACTCCATCACCAAGAGAGTCCATCTGGTGAGGCCTCTCAGTCGCATTGAGATCATCCCCATGCCTTATGTTACTGAGGCAACCAGAGTCCATATCATCTTACCTGTTACTCTTCAAGACAAAGCGCATGTTCGCCAATTTTTGGAAGTGTACACCACGAATGTGTTTGAGACCAGTGACAATGCCATCTTGACATTTCTCTTAATCTACGATCCCATCGAGGCCCAGCAAGTCAACCAGAATGACATATTTGCCAGTGTAAAAGAACAAATCAATGTCTATGAGCACAGGTACCCTCTGGTCAAAATCCCTTGGATCAGCATTAAAAGCGAAAGTACTTCTCAAATAAAATGTATGGACATCATATCCAAGAAGCACCCAGTTGACACGTTGTTCTTCATTGCTACTGTAAAAACTAGCATCAACTCGGAGTTCCTCAATCGCTGTCGGATGAACTCCATAAACAACTGGCAGGTGTTCTTTCCCATTCACTTCCAATACTACAATTCTGACATCGCTTATCACAACCAGCCCCTTCCCAACACTGCCGATATGGTCAAAGAGGCTGGCCTCTTTGATCGCAGTTCCTTTAACGAGGCATGTTTCTACAACTCAGACTACATGGAGGCACGGACACACATGTCCTCAGATGTCCAGGAGAATGAAGAGATTCTGGAGAACCTGGACATCTATGAAATGTTTGTGAAGTATTCTAGTCTTCATGTTTTCCGAGCAGTGGAGCCGGCCTTGCATCAGAAATATAGCTACCAGCCTTGTAATCCTCGCCTAAGTGAAGATATATACCGGAGGTGTTTACAGAGCACCTTGGACAGCCTCGGATCACGCTCTCAGCTCGCCATGCTGCTGTTTGAACAAGACCAGGGCAACAGTACTTAAAACCAAATCCGAAAGATTGAGAAATGACTGCGAGGTGATATATCCTTCTCCCTCCATTGGGCTGATGTTTTACTAGTATGTGTCTGTGAAATCAAAATGCTGAACAATCAAAAATCCTGTTGGTACCAAAAAAAGTGACTAAAAACATCACTTTTTAATCTATTTATTATTTTTCGTGGTTACAGGGGCTTTATGATTTTCCTTGGTGTTTATTTTATTTTTGTCTTATGAGCAACATGGTTTCTGTTGGCTTTTAGACCAAACAGCTGTCAGCTGTAAAAACTATCACTACCGTAACATATCCAAATGACTGTGCCTTCAAAACAATGCTGCCCTTTCACAATACTTTTGTGTAGTTCCTGTCAACATAGATGATAAACTTTAGCTCGAGTCAATTTAAGCAGTCTGTTTATAAAACATTCCTTTCCCCGCACATTTAATATAAGTTGTTTTTTTTTTTTTTTTGTTTTTTTTAATAAGTCAGAAGGAGCTATAGCCTGATTCTGTGTTTTAGCAGTGTTTTTTTTTTTTTTTTGCCTCTACAAATCCATCAGTCATAGGTCACACACTTTTCTAACACAATAGAGCTGTTCAGGTTGTATTCCACAAACCCAGAAGAGAATTTCCCATGGGTTCCCTCAGTTTTTATAATGGGAGTTTTGAATTTATGAGTAAAATAAGGTCTGTGGTAAACTACTTGACTATACATGGCTGTTTTGCTCTACAACATATATTACACACTTTCATAACTCAAACGTGAATTTTGAAGCTGTATTGAATTGCATACTTTAAAATCTTGGGTTCAAGATTTACGTTTGAGGTATGAAAGTGTGTAATATATGTTGTAGAACAAAACGTCCACGTATTGTGAAGTAATGTTTACCACAGATCTTATTTTACTCATAAGTTGAAAAACCCCATAGGAAAATCCAGAGGAAACCCATGGCGAATTAGACTTCCGGGTTTGCCTACAAATTGGCCTCACTGCTGAACAACTCTACCCAGTGCATAACTGTTAAAAATACTCACAATGTGATTTTTAAGGTAATTTTAGACCATTTTAATGTAAAATCATTATTCGTGCCAAAGAGCAAATATTAACACACATTTCCAAAAGTTTCAAACACTATTTTGTCTAAGACATTTCATCCAGGATTGCCACATACAGTATGAAATTAATGTTTGTATCCTGAACAGAACACCAAAAATACTTTCACGAATGCCTGTGTATGTAAATATGTTTACCCTGTGTGACTTAAATGGCCTCAAAGAGATTGCTCCGATAAAAGTCTTGAACTAATAATTTCATTCGACATGAGTCTCACAATACTTGCATCAAAGCATTTCATTGTTACTGTCCAGTGGGCTATTTTTTACATGACAAAAAAATAAATAACGCCCCCTCTCAGAAAGATTGTAGGTTGAGTTACTCTGTTCTAGTTTGTGCTGGTGCTGATTAATCATCTTCCAGAGTGGGATGCAATACTAGTGCAAAACTTTTCAGATTTATTGTGTACTCCATTGAGTCTGCTTAGAGCCTGTTAATGAAAACACTCCAGATGAGTTTAGCACATATAATTCTACACAATTTATTCAAATACTTTTTCAGGAAATGTCCAGTTATTCTTTAAGATGCACTTAAGAGACCCTATATATGTATGATTGTTTTTCATGAAATGATTACAATGTGTCTGCATGGCAACACATTGAGCTATAAGATTAAGAGATTTTATGTTAATTTGTTGTTCAAAATGAGTGTACAAAGCATGTATGTATTTTTGTTGGTCTTGTTTTTGTCCTTCTCTTGGTACCTGTGTTTTCTCGATTTATGTAGTGATTTGTTAAGAAGATTGTTTTTTTTTTGTTTTTTTTAATTATTATTATTTAATTCAGCCAATAGCTTAAAAAAGTTAGTACACTGTCAAACATTGTACAAAAAACTTGTGTAATACAATATAATGATGCTGGGTATCAAAATGTTTTCGCGTATAAGAGCTGTGAAAAAGGTTTTTCAACTTGTTGTATCTTTTAAATGACACATGCACACAGAATGAGCAGATTAAAGCCACCACTGGCCTTTAGGGGTCAGCAGAGGAGCGTGGGATTACAACTGCTCTCAGATATGTATACTTTCACAAGACTGTTTATAAACCTCACTTTTGTTGAATATTTCTTAAAAAATATTCTCTACAAATATATTGTATATTTTTTTTTTTATATATTGTTGTACAATATTTTTAATAAAGAGTTTTTTTAGGGATCAGATAAAGGTAACAGTATGGGTTTTCCCCTTTTTTTCTTTTTCATATCAAAATGTAATAAGCTATGGTAGTTGACATATTACATTTATTTGAACTTTTAAAGCAACAATTTAGGTTAAAATATGAAAGCATAAGGGAAAGTCCATATTTAGCATCCTGTCACTGCTCACTATTTTCGTTTTTTGTGTTTTTCTTCATTTTTAATCACTTCTTTGCCTACAGTAGTTAATTTATCATGCAGGGGGACAAATATCCCATGCAGTCTCTTAATAAAAAAAATTTAAAAATTATAATAATAAAAATAGCAAAAAGTTGTTTAAAATAGTTTGAAATTCAGTATAGCATGTCACCACAGGACATGTTAACTTCCCAAAATTATTTCATGTCAACTACCCATGTTGCTTTTGTATTGTTATTTAATTTGAGGCAGATACTGTCTTACTAAAGAAAGGTTCTGCATATATTTGGTTCTGACCATTACTGCAACATGAATCAAAGGTTACAAATCAAAATCCAGTAAGGTCCAGATTAAACCTCAAGCTTAATGAGAAGCTGTAAATTTTGAGGCATTTCATTAATTCACCTTGCTGTTTGTTCACCTCTATTTTAATGCCCTCTCTTTTAGAGCCCTTAACCACATATGCTGCCTCTTGAGGACACAGTGAACCCATATAAGTACCAGGCAGCTGAAGTCAGCAGTATCTAATTATATGGCACTCATTTTACTTAGTTGGAGTTTCGCTCCATCTGGACATTTGCTAGAAGATCACCCAGTTATCTCCTAAACAGCTCCGATAACATAATTTACATCGTTCTATTACTTTATTTATTTTTTCAATTAACACATTGAAAAAACAACAACAAATAGACCAAAACAAAGTAGTTAAAAACAAAGTATAACTTAAACTTCGGCTGCAGTAAACAAGATTTTACACCTTAAAGATTCTATCTCTAATTGCTGGTGCAGAGCGGGATACAGCTCTCATTTAGTCCTACTAACATTAATTTATATTCTGTTACTCTACCCAAAAGGGGTTAACATTTAGCAAGTGTAACCTAATTCAGGGATACTGTATGCTCATTTAAAAGTGCTTAATTTCGGACATTTAATGTATTTTTAACTTCTAAGAGGCAAAATCTATTAATTTTGGAGAATCTATTCAATCTACTCAAATTTATGTCCACCAAATATGATGAAACATGACCACAATCATGAGGATATTCAAACAATTATGTAATGTCTTCTTTTTGGTTTTAATATTTTGCCTTTGTCAAGGCCTTTGGGGGCAGTTTAAAAACAGAAATGTGCACTTGCTAAAGCAATTATATGATTTGTTCCATACATGTGTTATTTGAGTTGTAAAGCCATAGCATCTTTGTTTTATGTGGACGTTACAGTGTTTACTGGCTTTAGATGGTCATGACAAGAGCTGAAAGAGAACTGGTTAGATATCTCAGTCTCATGTTAACACATATAATGATTGTTTTATGTCACAGAGAGATGTGTCCATGATATTTTCTGTGGTAATCGACCGCATACCATGGCTGCTCTTAGACATTTCTCTAAGATGTCTTCAAAACAATCAAAGGATCTTTATAAAGGTATAGTTCACCCAAAAAATGAAAATTCTCTCATGACTAACTCACACTCCTGGCGTCACTGCAGAAGACAAATTAAGATTTTTAAAATAATATTTCAGCTCTGTAGGTCCTCACAATGCAAGTGAATGGGTGCCAAAAATGTGAAGCTTCAAAATCCACTTAAAGGGTGGACTCTAGTGGTTAAATCCTTGTCTTCAGAAGTGATATTGTATGTGTGGGTGAGAAACAGCTCATGCCCATGGGTGATATGCACAGAGAATGTGAATCACCAAAAACAGAAGAAGAATGGGAAAGTAAAACTGAAGTGGAGATTGAGTGAGCAGGGAGGAGAATTTATAGTAAAAAAAGACTTAAATATCACCCACACCTATCATTTCGCTTCAGAAGGTATTGATTTAAAGACTAGAGTCCTCTGAAGTACTTTTATGTTGCCCTTATATGGATTTTGGAGCTTTAAAATGTTGGCACCCATTCACTTACATTGTATGAACCCACAGAACTGAGAAATTCTTTTAAAAATATTTGATTGTGTTCACCAGATTAAAAAAGACACATACATCTGGGATGGCATGAGGGTGAGTAAATGATGAGAAATTTCATTTTTGGGTGAAGTAACCCTTTAAAAAGATTTTATACATCTTTAAAGATTTTAAAATCTCATTACTGAAGTGAGCAAAATCAAAGCAATTAATATATCAAGATTTTATTACTGGACTGTAGTACGTACCATTGCATTTATAAAATGTGTTCTAACAGAAACCACGGTCATTACAGCAGACCTTTGTACAAAACGTATTTTGTGTTCTCTATGGTCTAGTGTACAGTCCGTTAGGTGCTGGAGCATAATGGGTAATTAGCCTGATTAGTCTTGATGGCTTTAATCGTGTGGAAATCTCAACAGTCTGCGCTATATGCTGCTTCGGTGCCTCATTTTATGGCCCCCTCATGGAGCTAAGTGGTGGTCCGGCAGCTAAACGCAGGTGGAAATAAGCAGCAGATCAAAGTTAAAGCTGCATAACCCCATTTAAACACACACACACACACACACAACTGAACATTGCCCCTCATCAGATGGAGATGAAATAATATTAGAAGATGAATGCATATTAATTGAAACTGAAATTACTAATGAAAATTACTGTAAGAGCAAAACCATAAATAGTTCTTCTGATTTTGTCAAGTAGTGCAAATTTCAAGACCAATATCTTCATACTCCTTTTAATGCAGATCTGCCCACCAAATCACCGAAAATCCCTGTAATTTGCTCTATTGAAAACACAGTTTTCACAGTAATGTCAAAAAAATGAAAGCTAGGACCTATGAGTTCTGCAGATGTAATTGCATTTTAGCAATTGATGTAATCCCTTCTGCACTTATAAGATTGGCCACAAATGCAGAAATATACAGCAGTACAAAAGCATGAGGTTGACAGATAATGCCAAATCAAATCTGAGTGATTTGTTCCAGCGCAATTCTTGGACATGCACTGGTTTGTCAGGTCTTCTGCTTTCACTGCTGAGAGCAAAGTTATTTATGACAGTAAACTGCATTATTATGCATAACCGGCTCAGGGAGCCATCAAGACTCTGACTGGAAACCTTTAAAAATGTCACTGTGATACAGTTTTATGAATATTAAAAGCCCACATTAGCAATGATTACTTTTATATTAATGGACTCTGCACTGCATGTTTTCAACATGATATCCTAAAATGAGACACATTCCAAAGAAAGTTCCAGACTATTAAACAAAAACTGTGAATATCAATCTGCAAAATCTTCCTTGTTGATGGGATATACCAATACAGCAGCTAATCTACAGTGGATACACAGCTCTGTGTGCCACTTAAGCTTATAAGAGAATTTTGTTGTGCCCCATTTCCCAAGTGAAATATAAGTATTTAACTGAACAGGGTTATATAGTTAAGTAAATGTGCAGGAGAAAATGATTAAAAAAAAAAACGTTTAGCTAAACTGATTACTGATTTCAATTTAATAGGACAAGTTTAAATCATGAAGCCATATATCATAATAATGAATGGTTAAATTCTAACCTAATAACCAGACATTAATCAGACAAATAAATTATTGCCAGAACTGCACTTCTAGTGGCTGTGTTATAAAGTAACACACTGCCAAAGATCCAACGAAATTACAAGGGGTGCTACTGCTACACCGTTGACACTATAATATTAGCCATATTTGGAAGTTGAAATGATAAAATGGGAAAGAAAAAGCTAAAAATAGATAAAATGGAAAAGGTTGTCTTAGAATTATATCAATGCTTGCTTAAATGAATAATTCACCCCAAATTGAAAATTAATGTCATTACAAACCCATATGACTTTCTTTATAATGGGGAATATAAAAGGGTAATTTTATTAAATATTCTGACCTGTCTTTATACAGTTCATAAAGACACATTAAATCTTAAAAAAGCACCAAAAAGTGCGTCATTTTCAAAGTCTTGATTTTTCTGTAAAAGTCTTGATTTCCATTGCACGTTCATGAGCTTTATTAGAGAATGCTTTGTTTTTAAGGCTAAAAAAGGACATGAAGATTTTCACATGAGTTCCATTTTGGGTTGTTTTTCATATGCATTTAGAAGACTTGCAATATGACGTATGAGCCGCATGGACTACAATTATGATAATTTTGGGTGCCTTTTTAAGCCTTAATCATTGCATTAAGAAAACAGACCAGTATATTCATTAAATGTTTTCCTTTTATGTTCTGCTTAAGAAAGAAATTTATATTGGCTTGGAATAGCTTGAGTAAATTATGACAGCATTTTAATTTCTGAATTAACTATTACTTTAATTTCACACTCTGAAAAAAAATATATATATATTTTTTGATTGAAATGGTTTCCATCTCTCTCTCTCTCTCTCTCTCTCTCTTGTTTTGGTCAAATAAACACAGCTAGATGTTCCACAGCGACTAACCCTTAGTGAAACTCATCAAGCAACTTTTACATTTCTAGACATAATCTGTAGAATATCAGATTATTCATAGTTCGCAAGTGTGCCAATCATTCCCTGTGGGGCCATTGTACTCTGGTTCAAAAGTGAAACTAGGAACATAAGGTCAGTTTTATTAAACACTATGGGAAGGTCTGTGAATGTGAATCCATCAACTGATAGAGTTTCCATATGATACCACAATGTCATCTTCTGGCCTCTGTGGGTTTACTGTACACATAATTTTGTTCTCAAATGGGAAGTGACCTCACAAGATGATTATGTTAATGACACCCATTACCACTGACACGTTACATCTCTATAAATAACATTACAAAATTTGTGAACTATTCTATATACTTTAAGTTCAATTAACCATAAACCATTTTAGATAAATAAAACATTTTCCTAATATATCCAGTAGAGATGGATACACATTACTTTTCTGAAACACTAACTATTCTATACCTTTCCCATGATTTAATTTAAAGAGTTTTCCAGAGGAAAGAGAAATATATTTATCTTACTCTCTGGATTCTAAGGGTTGATAGCCATGATTCAAATACATCATTTACATTTGTAGATGAATCTGAATTATATTATAAGAACTCACTGAATAAAACTCTAACAGTTGATAAAATATAAATGAAGGCATGTAATGCTTCAAAAAGAATCTGGAGGATTAAGTGGATCTAGATGTCATGCAGTATATGCTTGGATATTATAGGAGTCCAGAACCAAAGTATTCAGCGTAGAAACTGTAGAGTTGCCAGAGATGTTGCTTCTAGTGAAAGGAATGGGGGAAAAAAGGGAAGTCGGAGCATCTCCTGCTGGACCACACAATGTGGTGTCCGATCTGTGCCTGCGTTTCAGTCAGAAGCAAGGGTTTAGAGATTGACTTTGGCTGTAGCTTTAACTGGTGACATCAAGAGAGATTAGCACTGAGATTTGAGGGTCTATCACTGAGCCCAAACTCAGCACAGAGAGAACTCTTTCGGTAGTTATCAACAGCACTAGAACTGCCTGGCAGGGTCCTAGCAGACAAAGTCTTCAAACACTCGATGGTGAGTACGGTGGTGGTGATGATGATTTGGGAGGATGGTGTTAGCGTAAGCTCCCTCAGAGTGGCTCCGACTTATCTCACCAGAGTCCTGACAGGAACAAAGTATGTCAGACAGTTTATTATTTTTAGGATTCTTTAATTCCCACATCTTGCACATAATTCCACTGTGAATAAAACAAAAAATATGACTTACACTGTGACTTATAGTGACTTACGGTGTTAAATTATGAAGCCATGTGTTACAATGATTCTACCACAGTTTACCTGTGATAAACGCACAGCCTTAAGTTACTCATTCCTTCCATAAAAAAGTTGGAAGAACATGTTTTAATTAATTTATAATATTCATAATAAAAATGACAGGCAGAGAGTGTTTCTGACGCACACAAAAAAGCATGGGATGCTCCTCTGACACTTTGTTGATGTTTACAGAGCCTAGGGCTGTCACAGAGACAGATTTGATATCTTATGACATATCTTATTAAACTGTGCAGCTACTGTATTTCTACCTGATCTGACCCTTAAAAAGTTTTGTTGTGTAGTCAGATTTATTTATCAGTGTAAAATAATATGTTGACTTAAATAAAACCAGTTCATTTAGATGACATGAAGATAGATATGATATAAAGATTTTTTTTAGTTCAGTGATATCTGTCAGGTAGTAGGACATTGTATGAATAGTATGTGGTATATGTGTTAAAAAAAATGCTTACAGCACATTTTGCCAGACCACGTTTTTCTTACCCGACTGGCAAATCGGGTTTTCTTGTTTTAAGCATAAACATCACTCAATAAACTGTTGTTAGGGTTTTCTGAAAACAACACAAATTACAAAAAACAGCTTCTGCATAATTCATATTTAAGAGTTGAAACTATCTATTTTTATAATGATTGAATAATCTTGAGTCAGGATTTATAGGTCATGTGCTAATTCAAATAACATTTAGGATGATACTCCATTTCTCAACACTAACAACATCTGTGTTTTATCACTTTTTTATCAGTCAATCAGTTTTAGTGAAGAAGATTTGATTTGACAGACACCCTGACATCCAGATCATGGCTCAATATCCTGCAGCAGATATCTTATTTCCCACTAGAGTTGATCTGTGCTGCATCCTAACACTGTTATAGGCTAGCCGCTAGCACTTCAGAGAGTAGCATGTTGCTCACCATTGAGGATGGGTGTTATTGCTTATTGTCTTTCCAATCCAATATCATGTACTATCAATGCCAGTATTTCAGATATTTATATCAATATCCATACGCTAATAAATAGAACATTTTTGTAATTTTTGAAGGTAAAATTTTAACCATTTAACTTTACAAAGCCAAAATTGAAGGTCCACTCAGTAAGATTTTAGCTTGCTATTACTCATTTTATCAGTCCCAGCAGTACTTGTGGTTTTGGCCTCTCTATACTTACACCCATCGTCCTGGATATTGGAAGTTTGTTTAATAAGGCCTTGTTCAGACTGCCACTAAAAACTGCCACAGATATTTTGCATATTCAGATTGTATCCTGATGAGTTTGTGACAGTCTGGACAGCAACAAACCACATTGGGAGGTGGTTTCAATTGGGACTGAAATCAGATTTATTTCAGATGCATCTCAGTCCGAAAGCTCTGGCTGCTCAATTTGGATTTCAAATGGTCTTTTGTGTCACTCTCGCAACACACAAGGATGACGTCAAAAATCGGTGATGGCAGCATGGAACATCACAATATTACCAGACTCCTCCGTCACTGAGTTTTTCTTGTGCGATGGAGGAGTTCTGCACCGTGATTGGACAGGGCACTTATTTGGAGAGCAAGATGATGCACCTCCATTTTTCCCGCATCTGTTTTGAAAGCATCGTCACGTGGGTACGCCTACATAGTTACCAATGCAACCCATGCTGATAGGTTGTTTATGAATTGATTTGAGAAAAAAAATTGATTTGCCTGCAGTCTGAACATAGCCTATGTTCTGCAAACAGAAGATGTTTGTATCTTCTGTTTTGTTACTTTTAGTCTTTGTTTTTATCCATCTCAATACACACAACTCCATAATGGACATTCTTGCATCAAATCCAAAACATTTTCAAATGTTATTGAGTACTTGACTGTGACTGTGCAGCTGCAGCTCACAATCTCTCTGTCCTGAATAAAAACCTCTGTGCTTGCGCTTGCCGTTTGATGTTGTGACGTTTATCCGTGATCTGCGGTGTGAGAGCTGCAGGTCATAGAGGTTTGTTTCATAACTCAAGCAGAGACTTCTTGCTTGTAAATTTCATCTTTCCACTTGCACTCAATATGGACTGTCTGGTGGATTACATTCCTCTTTATCAATACCACACCATCACTCTGTAGTCTATACTGTTGACTTGGGCTCAGGTTTGGTTGTTTTGTTACATCTGAGCATTGGCTGAAAGCGCTGTATAAAGGAAACATGTTTTTATTAATGTTATTATAAGTGGTAGTAACTCAAATTGCATGACACATTTTCATGTACTGTCAACATGGTATTGCCCATGAGAGGGTGACCGGCTCCATGCAAAATTAAACAGCTTTTATTTGGTGACTGATCTGACTGGATTCTTACATCATTTTCAACGTATTTATTGATGGTATAAAATTATGGTGTACATAATTTTCAACTCATCTAATGTGAGTGTACATCATTCTCAACGTATTTCTAAAAAAAATAAAAATGCTATTCATATGTTTGTGTAAAACTTTTTTAATTAGCAAAAAACGTCTGAGGGAACGAGACGTTGTGTTGATGTAGTGACACTAGGGGTCTCTATTGAAAGCCTCGGTTACCTTTATCTTTGAAACAGGCCAATGAGAATTTGCATGCCCCTCCCCTGGACATATTTGTATAAAAGGAGGGAAGCGTACATTTGTTCAGACAGGTTTTGAGCTGAGGAGGCGAGAGTAAGGTTGATATAGTGACACTAGGGGTCCCTATCTAAAAACACCACAAAACTGAGCGTGTTACGTGGGCTGATGATGGAGGTGCAAGCAAGCTGCTGTGTGCGAAAATAGCAGGTGCATCAGACTGCACGTAACCTTTCCCAACGCCCCAAGACACGTCATATAGTTCCCCACATCCCTGAGGGATGGAAGCAACGGCCGCTCCAGCCGCTGCCTTTTCTCTCTCTATGTTTTCTCTCCATAGAATGTTAGATATGGCTGGAGGCATCTAACACTATAAAACACATCAGAGTTCTTTTCCTATTATATTCTTTCAGGGGGAAAAGACCCCACGGAGACCACATCCTGCCCAACAGGGGAGGATAACATGTGGCAAATACGTCACATGGGCTTACCAGCCACACACGGAAGTGGCACGGTGGTAGGTTCTGCTTTGACGAGGAGGAGCTCTACAAACACAGCGACCGGGGGGGCAGAGGGAGCTCTCCCCAAGGGAGACTGGGTCCGCTCACTGGGGGACCATACCGCAGAAAATACATCACAGGAGATATTGGAATAATCAGAACCTGTGGAGCACATATTCCAGCACAGGCAAGTCAGGGTGATTCCTCCGGTGATTTCGGAGCCAGAGGGCTAGAGAGGAATGACACCCTTGGTCCGTGACTTGTGGACTCGACTGGGGGAGTAGAGTGCACGTCTTCACCTCAGGGGAGCGCAAGCAATACACCCGGCCAGCAGTTGTCACCATATTACCAAATTCTACATGTTCGGACCAGTCAAAACACGGGACGAAACCGGCTCAACCCGGAGATTGTAAGATCTTGTGAATGTATTGGTTGTTGCTCAGCCCGCCGCTCTGCAGATGTCTGCTGGAGAGGTGCCATGGCCAGTGCCCACGAGGATGCCACACTCCTTGTAGAGTGTGCTCGAACAAAGAAGGGGGCGGGCATGACCCGGTTCTGGAACACAATGGTGTCTACGATCCCGTGGGCAAGCCTCAGTTGGAGACAGTGTTCCCTTTCCGCTGTCCACCAACCAGACAAAGAGCTGCTCAGAGTGCTAAACCTTTGTGTGCAAAGCGAGCCGGTCTCATCTCGGACCCGGACGGAGGCAGACAAGTGTACTGGGGAACGGGTGGTCTGCAGGGATTTACCCTCGCCGTCGGCCTCAGACTGGGCGGGTACGAGTCCACAGCGTCGGAGTCTGCCATGATGCTCTCCGATGCAGCGGCGAAACTCTCATCCAGGAATAACACAAGGATGGAAGAGCATCTTGACAAAGACACGTCTTTAAAAAGAAGTTCAACGTCCAAGTGCTTTGCTCTTTTAGAGAAATATACTCTTTTAGAGAAAAAACTCTTAGGTGGCTGTTGAAGTGCACAGGGGCATAGTCTGCACTGGGGTGGAGAGAAGAGAAAAGCCGCTGATTTGTGCCATATCTCCAACAGCATATGCTCTTGTTAGAGGTGAGTGGAACAGCAGTGGATTTATTCAGCCCACTGAAACACAACCACTCGGCTCCGAAGAAAAAAATCTGTCTGATCAGATGCACGCTTCCGTCCTTTTATACCCGTATGTCCGGGGGATGGGCATGCAAATTCTGTTCGCCAATTCTCATTGGCATTTTCTCAAAGATAGAGGTAACTAAGGCCCTCAAGAGAGACCCCTAGTGTCACTACATCGACACAACTTTGAGTGAGTGACAGAATGGGAACTTACTTAATGCACCTTTAACATATATAGGCCTAAACGGCAAATTCCTGCAAACTGTTTTATTAATTTTAGTTTAAAATAATATTAAACACCCCAAAAATATTTAATAGATGCAACAAGCTTGATTGAGATTTAGTGGAGGGTTTTACTATCATTACTCTGTCTGCTCTATCTGTTTGAATACATTCTATAAATGAGCACTGTGTGTGTGTCTTTCAGCATTTTAGCTCAAGTTCAGATTAGTGGAAGGATACAGAGCTCCTATATGACAAAATTTTTTGCAACCTTAATTTTTGTTTGTCAGTTTTGAGGCTATTATATGCATTAATTTCATGCTAAATAAACAATAAAATAATTTGTATGAAACAAAAACACTTTTTATGGGCAGATTGCTCATTTCAAAACATAATTTTGGAAAGTCAGGTCTTATGCTGCCTTCACGTGCTATCGGAATTCTTGGAAATATGAGTTTCCCACTTGAAAGTTGCACATGAACGACCCATCAAGTCGTAATTATGACTGGGAAAGTCGGATATAATTGTGACACCCGAGTTTCCGAGTTTTAGGAGGAGTCCTAAACTTTCAACATTGTGGAGGAGACTATGGTCTCTGTAGTGAATGACAGGTTTTATAATTTTTTCTAAATACAGCTAATTGTTAACACTTGCAGTTCTGGTCATATTATTTTATGTATATCAGCAAACATTTGATGCATTTTGTAAATTTTTACATCATGAAAATAGCTTGTATTTCACCAAAATTCCATTATCATCAGCAGGCTAACGAGTAATGTGTTATGCAAAAAAAAGTTCCTGAAAAATATGACTAAATTAACCTGACGCTGTCCATGTTTCCTGTTCTTTCCAGCAACAAACCACTTGAATGCGACATATTCGTAATTACCACTTCAGAAGTGGGAAGTAGGATTATTCTGATAGCGCATTAATTTGTGCCAGAAGAACCCGGATGTGGACCTGGCACTTTTAGAATATATAGAATATATATATTTGAATTTGGCACCTATTATAGTGGATACCCTACCTCATACACTTTTGAAAGAAATGTATACTGTGACCTGTGAATATGTTGGGCATATGTTCCATATGTTGTATAGTGTAATAGAATTTGCAATCTGTAAGAATCAATCAAAAACTTACAACAGTAAAACGAAAGCAGATATGTCATTGTTTTGTTCATATTTATAATCTACAATATGTTAAATTTGATCACATATGTTACCGGATCCATCACCAGTCATTTACCAGGGCTCTAACAATTTACAAATTAAGTGCTGTGCAATGTACTGATATTTGTAGTATCAATCCGCCCATCCCTACTCACTTTAGCTTTCATTTCCTCAAGGTTTACTGTGGCGACTGTGCTGGCTTGTTGCTGCTGTTGGGTTTGCTTCTTGTCTTCTCTTTGTGGCCTGAAAAAGCGCTCCAGTCTGTGTTTGATCACCTGAGAAAGTGAGGGAGAGTGATGGTGAAAAGGGCAGAAGAAAAGGAGGACAACTAAATGTGGGCATACTTGGTGTGATTTTCAACTGTCGTGCAAGCTCCTGACCGATTTGTTTTCCAGTCAGGAGAGAAAATGTTGGTGCTCACATCGTGTGAGAAGAATGACGAGCAGAGCCAAGTGGCTTACAAGCAGGTCATGACCTCCCAATAATTTTTAAAACTGTCTAAAATATGTGTCTGCTGTCAGCTTGAATTCGTGAGGTGTATGCTGTTGAATGATCTGATGTGGCAATCTACCTAAAGTTGTCCAATAGTAGAAGGTGTTACAACCTGCACGATCAATGAATACTGAGTGTTCATGAAGCTTTTACAAATTTTGAGAAAATGGTTGTGTTAAAATTGTGTTTTTCCCATATTATTCATGACGACATCATGGGAAAACTGTATTGCGCTAGAAAACGTCTCGGGTTACATGTGTAACCCTTGTTCCCTGAAAAAGGCGGAACGAGATGCTGCGCTTTGCTAAGCGATATGGGGAACAATCTTATTGTGAGCAGCTTTGAATATGTGTGTAACACGTCAATGAAAATTTACTGGAATTTATAGCCTCGGCTGGTGAGATCATTGAATGCACCTGTAACTAGGCTATAAATAGAGGCGTCACCAGAGTGTCGTCAGATATTTTTCTGAAGAGCAGTCCTGGGACGTCCCAGTGCGGCAAAGAAGCGCAGCATCTCGTTCCGCCTTTTTCAGGGAACAAGGGTTACACATGTAACCCGAGACGTTCCCTTTACAAAAAGCTTCACTATGATGCTGCGCTTTGCTAAGCGCTATGGGGAACGGAATACCCACGCCGCCGCACTGGGGCTGTCTGGACCCCTACGGTTGTGAAGTGTGCTCACAAAAAACACGAGAGGTCTAAGACATGAGCTTGAGATGTTGACTCAAGGGCGTAAGAGCCTGGAGTAGCTAAAACATCTAAACCATAAAATTTGATGAATGTGTGCGGAAAGGACCAGCCTGCCGCATCACAAACATGTTCAGACATGGGCTTGAGACATCGACCCAAGGGCAAACAGCCCGGGGTAGCTAAAACATCTAAACCAAAAAATTTGATGAACGTGTGCGGAAAGGACCAGCCTGCCGCATCACAAATTTGTTCAGGCATAAGGATCTAAATCGTAAGATTTAGGAATGTGTATGAAAAGGACCCGCCTGCCATACACAAACCTTCTTAGACTTGAGATCATAAAGGAACACAAGGGAATCCAGATATGGTGCCTGAAGAATGTGTACGGAAAGGACCAGCCTGCCGTACACAGACCATCTTAAACTTGAGATCAGAAATGAACTCAGGGGCATGAGAGCCCAGACATGGGGCCTGAAGAATGTGTGCGGGAAGGACCAGCCTGCCACATCACAAACTTGTTCAGGCATGAATCGTAAGATTCTAGGAATGTGTACGGAAAGGACCAGCCTGCCGTACACAGACCATCTTAAACTTGAGATCAGAAATGCACTCTGGGGCATGGGAGCCCAGACATAGGGCCTGAAGAATGTGTGCGGAAAGGACCAGCCTGCCGCATCACAAACTTGTTCAGGCATAAAAAGAGTTTAGCCAATAAAGTCTAAGACTGTGCGCATAAAGGAACTAGCCTGCCACAACTAGGGCTGGGAAAAAAATCGATTTGATTTAAAAATCGAGTTGGTAGGTCAAATCGATTCATATTTCAATCAAATCGATTTTTTTTTCTCCCCCTCTTCAAGATAGCGAACATTCATTTTGCGTTTGCCAAATCTTCCTTCAGGGTTTTCCGTAGCACGCTCCCTGCGGCGCAGCCCTCTCTGCCCCTCCCCTCGCCTGAGGGAAGCACATGCATACACAAACAACATGGCAGAAACAGCTGGCGAAAGAGAACAGCTCCTTCCAAAGAAATGCTCTTCGACTTCAGTCGTGTGGAGTTGGTTTGGATTTATGGCATCTGATGAGGAACAGAAAACACCTCGATGCAAACTATGTCTTAAGGCTGTTGTTGTTGCTGGTAGCAGTACGACAAATCTGTTTCAGCATTTAAAGCGAAGACATGCGGCTGAGTGGGAGAAGTGTTGCCTTCTTCGAAAAGAAAACAACTCTAGTGGCGTTAGCGCTAGCACCGCGTTTGCAAAGCAAACAACTCTTCAAAAAAGCTTTTCAAACAGTGTACCGTATGAGAAGAGCGGGGCAAGGTGGAAAGCTATAACGGAGGCAATTACCCTCTACATAGCTACGGATATGCTGCCAGTTTACTCTGTTGAGAAGAGAGGGTTTAACAACATGCTGAACGTTTTGGACGCTCGATATACAGTACCTAGCCGCAAGTATTTCTCTGACGTTGCTCTTCCTCAGCTGTATAACAACACTCGGCAAAAGATAATAAGCGAGTTGAAGGGAATTGACTTTTACGCTGCCACTACTGACCTGTGGTCGAGCCGAACCATGCAGCCTTACATGTGTCTTACGGTTCATTATGTCAGCGAGAGCTGGGACATGCGAAGCGTCTGTCTCCAAACTTCATATTTCCCCCAGGACCATACGGGCCAAACTATTGCACTAGAGTTAAAGGATGCTCTGAACTCCTGGGGCCTTTCAGAGGAGCGCCTTACCTGTATGACGACCGACAGTGGCTCCAATGTAATCAGAGCTATGAAGGACAATAATTGGCCAAATCTCAAGTGCTTTGGACATCGACTGCACAATGCTGTCGGTAAGTTTGTGTGAAAATAAATTAGAAAGGTGTGTGTGATTATAACAAAAAAGTTTAGTACTGGTTTTATAACCTAAATTACACTTTGAAGTAAATTAGATTTTTTTTTCTTTGTCAGTTAAGTTTATATTTTTTTCAACTCAACATTGTTATATGTATTTCCCCTGACTATTTTATAGTTTTTTTTTGTGTGGGTCAAAACTACTACTAGTACTACACAGACAGATTTATCTCTTACCATTTAAGACTATGGTATGAATATGGCGTTACAATAAATATGGGAAAAATACATGTCTAAAGTAAAGATAAAAATACTTTGTACCTAAGCTGTGTGTGAAGGGCATGTGCTCAAAAAATTTACACTTACTGAAACTAAATATTGTTGTTGTTGTTGTTTTTTTCTTTATTACAGTGAATGGTGTGAAAGATGAACGGATTGACCGTGCCATTGGAGTGTGTAAAAAGGCAGTTTCTGCCTTTTCATATAGTTGGAAAAAAAGACGGGACATGGCAGAGGTTCAAGCAGAGCTGGGTCTTCCTCCTCATCAACTGGTAACAGAGTCACTGACAAGATGGGGTTCGCGGCAAAAAATGATTGATCGATTTCTTGAACAAGAGAGAGCCATCGTCCGTGTTCTGGGTGCTGACAAGAAAACCCGCCATCTTGTTCCTACGTGGCAAGATCTGGAGGTTTTAGATGCCACAAATAAAGCTATCAAACCACTTCAGGACTTTACTGACGCACTGTCCGGAGAATCTTATGTAAGCGTTTCATACATTAAACCTGTGCTGCATCTGTTTAAAACAAGTCTCCTTCAGCAAGAGGAGAAAGATGTAGATCTCACCGCTACAATAAAAAGAAATATTATGTGCTACCTTGAACAGAAATACAGTGACCCTGAGAATGACGAGCTCCTGGACATGGCTTCACTAATGGATCCACGGTTCTGTACCACCTACATTACCCCGGACAAGTTGGACGTTATTAAGAAAAGAGCTGTCACTGAGCTTTCTGCCCTCTGCTCAGAGGAAGAAGGTCCTGCTGTACAAATGTGCCAAGAAGAAGAGAGCCCACCTAAGAAGAAAACTTTAGCTGCCTTCTTTAAGAAAGCAGCACCTGCATCACTGTCCCACCAATCAGTAAAGGACAAAATCGAAGCAGAGCTCACCTCCTACTTATTGGTTCCTGAGGTGGATCCTGACACTGACCCACTTGAGTGGTGGAAGGAGCATCAGCCCAACTTCACAAGGCTCAGTCGTCTGGCAAGAAAATACCTGGCCATTCCAGCAACTAGCGCCCCATCGGAGAGGGTCTTTAGTGTGGGTGGGGGTATTGTCACCTGTCACCGAGCTTGCCTCAAGCCTGCTGCTGTTGACAGGCTCATTTTCCTTGCAAAGAATGTTTAAAATGCAATTACATTTTTTATGGCGAGTAGTGTTACTGTTTACATGTTCAACTAAGAGGTACCTCAGGGTTTTTTGTTGTTTTATTAGCTTAATCCAAATACAGTGTACATAATTTGGATGTTTAACAATCTTTGTTGCACACTGCACAGTGACTTCAGTAATTTTGTTTATGTTGATGCACTTTAATTAAATACAATAAATATATATATATTTAAAATATATTTACAGTTTGTAGTTATTTTGTTTTAAATGGAAGAGGGGGGAAAAAAAAATCGAATCTCGAGTTTTTTATGAAAAAAAAAAAAAAAAAAAAAAAAAATCGCCCAGCTCTAGCCGCAACACAAACCCAACTGAAACTCCTACCCCCGGACCTAAGGGCCCGGGGTAGCTTGAACACCTAAACCATGAGAACACAGGAATGTGTGCGGAGAGGGCCAGCCTGCTGCATCACAAACTTGTAGAGGCATGGGGTTGAGGTGTCGGCTCGAGGACGTAAGAGCCTGGAGTAGCGTGAACATCTAAACTATAGAACTTGATGAATGTGTGCGGAAAGGACCAGCCTGCCGCATCACAAACTTGCTGCAGAGGGACACCTCTAGCCAAGGCTTTAGAGGAAGCGACACCTCTGGTGGAGTGAACCCTGATACCTACTGGCGAAGCTTGACTGCGCGCCTCGTAGTACAGGGCAATAGCATCCCTCACCCAATGTGACAGAGTCGGTTTGGTAGCGGCCGCCCCTTTGTTGCGGCCCCCAAAACAGACAAACAACTGCCCTGACTTACGCCACTGGCTAGTGCGGTGGACATAAGTCTGAAGGGCACAGACAGGACAGAGTCGGTGAAGTCTCTCTTGCTCCGGCGTTAAAAACGGTGGGGAGCAGAAGGCTTCCAGAGTGACAGGATGTACTGTTGAAAAAGGCACCATGGGGAGATAGGATAGCTTTTAGCCGTACCTGGGGAAAATTCTAAACAGGCTGGCAAAACAGACAGAGCCTGTAGATTCCCAACCCTCTTGAGAGAGGTAATTGCCATAAGAAAGACCATCTTTAGAGTCAGAAGTCTGTCAGATGCTGACTCTAGAGGTTCAAAGGGGGGTCTCAACTAGACCTTCCAGGACTATTGCCAAGTCCCAGGAAGGAGTCAGGGGGCCTCAACCGCATGGCTCCACGAATGAAGCGAGCGAGCAGAGGACGTCTCCCTACAGGCGCCCCATCGATCAAGGCGTGGCAAGCCGAAATGGCGGCCACATAGACCCTGAGAGTGGCGGGGCATATGCCTGCTGACAGTTTTCCTTGCAGAAAACCCAGAACTGAAACAATTTGGCAGTTAACTGGATCTGCATCATGTGAACTGCACCACTTTTCAAAGACACCCCACTTATTGGCATAAATTCTTCTAGTGGAAGGGGCCCTAGCACTAAGAATGGTCTCGATAACCTCAGGCGACAGCCCTCTGTTCCTCAGTTGGTACCCTTCAGGGGCCAAACATGAAGAATCCACAGTTCAGGACGGGGATGAAGTATCAACCCCGGTGCCTGAGACACAAGATCCTTCCTGATCGGAATCGCCCAAGGCGAGCCGTCGAGGAGGAGCATCAGTTCTGAGAACCAAGTCCTGTTCGGCCAATAAGGCTCTATCAGCAAGAGGTAAGACCCTTGGTGGCGAACTCTGGCTAAGGTCCCCGGGAGCAGAGAAACCGGGGAAATGCATACAGGCGCATTCTGGGCCATGTATGTGCCATTGCGTCCAGACCCAGGGGGGCTGGGTGACTCAGAGAGAAGTAGAGGGGACATTGCGCAGTCTCTTGAGAGGCGAAGAGGTCCACTTCTGCACTGTAAAATTTCTCCCAAATTTATTCCACTACCTCGGGGTGGAATTTCCACTCGCTCGTCGGCAGGTTATGTCTGGACAGAAAATCTGCTCCCACGTTTAGGCGTCCAGGGACATAGATAGCCCTGAGTAACAGGAGCTTGCCCTGGGCCCAAAGGAGAATCCGACGCATCAGAAGTACAGCTGACAAGAACGTGTATCTCCCTGATGATTTATTTAAGAGGCTACCGCTGCATTGTCCACCCGCACCAAGACATGGCAGCCTCAGGAGGAGGTATTGCAGGGCCAGAAATACAGCCATCAACCCGAGACATTGACTGTGACAACCGAGCTGATGACCCTCCTATCCCCTTAAGCTGGACGACCACTTAAGGCCGCTACCCCATCCATCAGGGAGGCGTCTGTTGTTAGCAACCTGCGACAACAAGACGCACCTAGTGTGGGACCCAAGGCAGAAAAACCGGGGTCTGAACCACGTAGAAAGGGAACGAAGCCTGAGGCGCGTAACCCTTATTAGCCTAGGGGTTTTGGCCCTTGGAAGAAAACCCCCTGGCTTTTGAGCCACAACAACAACGGTCTCATGAGCAGAAGGTCCAGAGGGATCACCGAGGACGTGGTCGCCCTGAGACCTGGAAATCGTTGATACTGATAACAGTGCAACCTTGGCCTAGCCTGACTTTGCTCAGGGTGATCTGAATGGAGTCAGTCCTAGCGGGAGACAGTTGTGCCCGCATTGTGATTGAACTTCATACGATACCCCGATAGACAGTGTTCTGGGTGGGAGAGAGGACGATTTTCTTGGCGTTGAGCCTCAACCCCAGCAAAACCGATGAGCTAAGACGATGTCCCTGTGCTGAACTGCCAGTTCCTGGAACTGCGCTAGGATCAGCCAGTCATCTAGACAATTCAGAATGCAGATGCCCCGGAGTCACAAGGAGCCAGCGCTACATCATGCATTGTGAATGTGCGGGTAAAAAGGGCTAGGCTGAATGAAAGAACCTGACACTGGAAGACTTCACCCCGGAAGCGAACCTCAGGAACTTTCCATGTTGTGGCAGAACTTCTAAATGAAGTATAGAAGTGTGTCACAAGATCGATGGTGACCAGCCAAACGAGTTGTAGGGCTTGAGACACGACCGTCTTGATAGGCATCATCTAGGACTTGAACACCCATGGGCAGTTCAAGCTTTAGGATCTAAGCCAGACGCCACCCCTCACCCTCCATGGGAAACAGGAAGTATTTTGTGTAATAACCTAACTCTCTCTCTGGAAAGGGAACACATACCATGGCCCCTTTAACCAGGAGATTTGAGTTTTTATTTGCTATTCATAGCAGACATAAAAAGAAATCCGGTTTACGGTAGTGAGACCACGCCGTTGAAACACGGAAAGGCGGCGAGTGAATTAAATCCTGACACTCTTTTAAGACCCACAGCAAAGAAAAAAATATCTGGCAGAAGTTTCCACGCTGCCAGGTTCTCTGAAATGGGAACTAATTTCAGCACTTCCTGTTGAGGGGGTGTTGAGTATTCCGTGTCCTGGACTAAGGCAGGAAGCAACGGTACACCCAACTTTTGTCAGAAAACCCTGTCACCCGAAACACCAAGGGTGGCGGGAGTGAAGGGTTTTCTTGAGGGTATCGGGAGGGCAGAGGTGAATAAAACACGCGCCCCTTCCCGAAGGGAACTACCCCCAAAAGGTTGGGTACAAGACCGTCAGGGTTTTTTCCTTTTGGAAATTATAGCCCTGAGGTCTTGCTTAGGGGGCTGCTGAGGACGATGAGCCTGTCCCCTATCTCTGCGAGGGGGAGCACGACTCGCCACGCTCTGTTTTTGAGCTTCCCTCCTAACAGCATCGGGGTGAGACCGGGTGGCCGACGGCCCCGCCCCCTGAGTGCGGCGAGGAAGAAACTGCCCAAAGGCTTCCTTGTGGCTTTTTGCCTCCTGGAATCTGGAGATAACCGAATTCATGGCGTCTCCAAAGAGACCAGAAGGCGAGACCGGAGCATCGAGCAGGAACACGCGGTCCCTGTCTCTGATGCCCGAAAGGTTAAGCCATAAATGTCTCTCTGTGCTGACTAAAGCGGACATAGACCGGCCAATGGCGCGGGCTGACTGCTTGGTCGCACGGAGGGACAGATCTGTGGCTCGACGAAGCTCTAAAAATGCTTCTTCATCGAGCATTTTACCCGCACTCAGGTAGTCCTGCATGGCTTAGAGGGGAGGGCGGGGCTTTTTAGTGATGAGGCCGAACCCAGCGAGAGTCGAGCAACTCCTCAGAAGATTTAAAATCGCGTTTGGAGTGCTCTAACGCGGATAGCTCACACTCTGAACCAAAAGATATAATGTTCTCCGCGTGAACCGAAGAAGCGCTGGAGCGCGCTTCGAGATCGCGTGAAGGACCGGCTGGATCTGGGGAGAGAGCGAGCGAAAGGGAAGAACCCGTCTCTCGCTCCTCAGCCAGATCCATGCGAGAGCCCCACGAATGAAGTGTGGGTGCTGGCTCGCGAAAGTAAGCGAGGCAAGCGTGCAGTATTCCGACCGAAAGTAGGTCACAATGCGCGCACCCGCCTTGCCCCAACGCGAGAGCAGCGTGCTCTTCCCCCAAACAAACAAAGCAAAACTCATGCGTGTCCTTGTCGGTCATAGACCGCTGGCAAGGAAACACGCAGCGTTTGCCTTTGTTCTCTGACATATTTGTCACTTCTCCTTCTATATATATCTTCTTTTTTTTTCTTCTTTTTAAAAAGAACAGAGAAAGAAGGAAGAAGGAAATTTCTGCGTACTGCCTAACAGTTTCTAACTCCTAACAAAGGGAAGAAAGAGGTTTTAGCAGGTTTGTGAGACACACAGTCATAGTATGCTCTGAAGAAAAATCATCTGACGACACTCTGGTGACGCCTCTATTTATAGCCTAGTCACAGGTGCATTCAACGATCTCACCAGCCTAGGCTATAAATTCCAGTAAATTTTCATTGACGTGTTACACACATATTCAAAGCTGCTCACAATAAGATTGTTCCCCATAGCGCTTAGCAAAGCGCAGCATCATAGTGAAGCTTTTTGTAAAGGGAACAATCTTCACACTGATGGAAAAATTTGCAAAATTTCCATTATGGTATATTTTTATTCATCATACTTGCATTTGTTTCAGTTCTACAGTGACATTTAGGGGGGTAAAGCATCTGTTATAATTGTACACAATAGTGGATATGTGAGAGATATTTATTAACTCCCTAAAAGTTCTACCTAACAATCGACCGCTGCACTAAAACAAGATTTTTAAACTTTGCTACGTGCAACTTTAAAGCCCATTTACATGGACAATACTCCCGCAGCATGACTGCTATCAACATGCAAGCACTGACAGTGTGACACAGATGAGAAGGATGTAACCTACATCTAAAGCAATAATTATCCACATACATATATATATATATATATATATATATATATATATATATATATATATATATGTATAATTTTATATATGTGTATATTTTTTTTAGATCTTCTTTAAATCGGCAGATGAGCTTTCAGCTAATGCAGCCTCTGGGCATACTAGTCTTCTTTTTTTATTTCTAAATCAAAAGCTACTATGAATGAAAGCAATATCCTCCTCTGGCTTTATGCCTTATAATGAAAAATAGCACAAGAATTTGTGCGATTGCTTTGGAATTCACCAGGTCATAAAGTCGTGACGTGTACCACTGCATCTATTCGATTATCAGATAAACTGACTTGTAACAAGTGCAGGTGCTCAAGACCTTCGGAGTGTCAGAACTCACACCATGTACACCCAGCTTAGGGGTTGTAAACAGAGTTTTGCAACATCAGCTATTCTGCTACTGAGCTCAGAGGTCTTGTCTTATCTGCTCTTATAGGTCCAGAAACACTCGTTAGAATGTAAAGAGAGATGAAAGACACTGCAGGTTTATCAGCAAGGACACAGCTTTTGGTTAAAAATTAATGGAGGCAGAATACGCACAGAGGGCCATAACAAAACATGGTTACCTCATATACATAGTCCAGAATCTCCAAGATGGTAAGAACACTGGCCCCTATGAAAAGACCCATCTGCCCACCAATGTCCCCTGAAAGAAAAAAAGTTAAAGAAAAAAAAGGCAGATGATAACAACATAGATATCTAGAATTTAGATTTTGATGCAAATACTTTTTTAAAGGTGTGCTCAGTATTATAAAGTTTTATCTCTACAGAAATATATATATTTTTTACATTGATTTTGTTTTAAATAATGTGTATTCACATTATATGAAGACTCCAATCTTATCGGAAGTCTACTAAAAGCTGTAATATTTTACATGGATCAGTTCACCGTCATGGGGGCCACCATGTTGAGAACACATGATCTGTCGAAAACTGTAAATTTTTTATCTCAGTAACCCCATATTATTGTACATTTTTCTCAAGGAATAAATTACTCATGACTAACTCCACACCAATTGGTGTCAGAATAAGTACAAGACAACTGCCATGTCAGCCAGCAGAAAAAAAATTACTGAGAGCACATTTAAGCCCAGAAATGCTGTTCCAGTTCAAGTGGATTGAAAATTGCAATTACTATAAGAAACAAGGTTTGTAAAATGTTTTGGTAAACTGAGGCATATGAGACCCACCTAACAATCCTGCAACGTCATATGCTTTTTTCTGTTCTATTGTTTCATAATTTAGAGCTTCAAAGAATACGTCCAATACCAGGAAGTTGTCTCTTAAATAAAAGGAGAAAACATTATAAAGCAGAAAAATCTTCATATTAAACTATTTGTGTGGATATCATATATCTTATGACTGAGATTTGATATTTTTCTAAATTTAATGAAGGTGGAAAGGCTGGCACACCTTATGTACTCTTCTGACTTGTCGTATTTTCTTGATAGGTAGCGAGCAGAGCCTTTGCTGGGGATTTTTACCATGGAAAGCTCCTTACCATAACGTGTCAGGTTGCAGGGAGTTTCACAGAAGCATGCGTCACTTGAACTTTTCTGTAACGATGCTAAAATACACAGAGAACAGGACAGAATGTTAGTTCAGGGCAGTAGAGCCAGAAGAAGCTGTATGCGAATGGGTTACAGAAGTGTGTGTGTGTGTGTGTGTGTGAGAGAGAGAGTGCAGGTGCTCGTGCCCACTCCTGTACACCCATTCTTCATTCATCAAAGTAATGTGGAGTTAACACCAACTGCTAAATGATCATTCATAAGATGCTTAAAAAACACACTCAGCATGATTTCAGATATAACTTGGTTTCTGAAGGGCATCCAGAAGAGAGAGCGGGCCCATCACACACACACAGACATACACACACACACAGCTTTCCTGAGAGTAACTGTCATACTTGTGAATTTGGATACACAAGATGCTTCAAACATTTACCTGAAATTCTCTACTTTTAGAATAAAAAAATTATGTAAACATGCCACCACACTATATGATTTACATAGTTATATGCAGATTTGTTAAATAAACCATGTTATTCCGTGTGTTTTCTTTATTTCCATATTTCCACGTGTCCTGGATTTAGGTGAGAAAAGATAAACCATCCACCATATAATGCAAAAAAGGCATAAATTGCTATTAAAGTTAACTATCGAAAGTAGAGTGAATATCTGAATAGCTCAACACTGAATGTAAGTAGTCCTTTCTTCTAAGATACTGTATATCTGGATTTAGCTCAGCTACCCATTAAATGGGGTCAGGATTCCTTTTGACTGGGGAGATAATTAAATTTCTGGCTTATTAGATAAGGACCATAATAATTGTACTGATACATCTCTCATCATCAACTTTTCATAAGCCACTCCATTTATGAGCATAATAAAATCAGTGGAACGAGACGCCTTCAGTGAACGATAATGCTCTGAGGATATCAGAGGCTAAATCGCTGCAGGGATCTCTCCAGTTTATGATGCTTTGTAAAGGATGTAGAATGCTATGCGGGTACAGGGCACAAACTTCTTTCTCAATCTACAGCTCTCATGAAACACATATAATCACCAGAGTAATCCAACACACCACACCAAGCAAATGTTTGTTTATGTGGCATTTAATTATTTGTAGGCTCTAAATCCAGAGACATTACACTCCAGGGGAGTTGCAAAAATGAAAAATGCTTGCTTACCAAGTGCTTTGTCCACACATTTTATTTTGCTGGGAGTACAGATATCGGCATCTCCTGAGAGAGAAAAAAAAATACATAATGACTCTGATCAATCAAAAGCAAAATTAACTGCAAGAGAAGAAAAAGCATGAGAGGCCAAGAAAGAGGCAGCACATTGAAATATCAGTTCCGTTTTGTTATCCATCCTTAATTGCAGCCAAAATGGGCCAATCCAGACCCTCCCCAAAGGCACATTTATAAAGTCTTTAAAAAGCAAACCCCATTGACACAATGCCACAGGAGGTCCAGCTCACCACCCAAATCCATCAACACAGCAAACAATCTGGAGAAATATGTATGGCACCTACTGTAAGAGAAAAATGGGCTTTGAGGTAATGCTTTGGAACAGTAACTCTTTAAAATTTGCATTATTGCAATTGATTTGGGAGCATAGAAAGTAGAAAGGCAGAGGAGCAGAGCCTCTGTTAGGGCCCAGCCACCACCAGTCAAACGCTCCCTAAAAAGCCACACTGATAACAAGTCAGGTGTGGTGGAGTTAATTAGAAAAGTGGTTTCTGGGGACAACGAATGCCCCTTAGTCCATAAGTTGTCAGTTTTCTCAGTGAGTGCTTCAAAAAAGGAAATGAGTACTCATATTTGTTTTTGTGGTTTGTGAGCCAGCTCATGTGGAACATAAGAAATTAGCCATGCTGGCTTCATCATATCTTTCCTCGAGGGAGGTCTGTCAGATTGTGATTATCTTAATTTTCCCTCCAATCACTGAATGAACAAACAGAGCTCCTTGTATTGTGTGACAAGACAGTGAGTTAATTTAGATTCTAGCATTAAGCTTTCAGCTCCACTGCCTGAAGTAAATTAGATAAGAAGAGTTTATTTATTTAGTATTTTAGCAATTAGCTAAATACATTAGCACACTGATTAGGCTGAGTAGGAAAAGTTTGTGGTGGTGTAGTGTTACCCGGCATGTGCACCATCCTGCATTTGCACTCACGCAGCACCTCAAGAGTCTCACAACGCAGGTGGCATGCGCTGATGCTGTAGGTATCGTAACCCGGGATCATCTGCTCACTGGTGGAGCGGCAGTTCCCCCAAGGCTGGGGCAGGTAGGTCAACTACAGACAGAGAGAGAAAGAAGAAAGAAAGATATATATATAAAAAGGTTATGGGAGCAGACGGAAACAGTGCTGTGAAAAAGGATTTGATTTTATTACCAATTTCTTCTATTTTTGTGTATTTTTCATATTAAATTGTTTTAGATTTTCAAACAAGATATAACATAAAACAAAGGCAACAACTGCAACCAAACACTTCCAGATCAGTCTTTCACAATGCGGTGCTGGAATTTTGGCCCACTCTTCATTGCAGAACTGCTTTAGTTCAGCCACATTTGAGGGCTTTTGAGCATGAACTGCCCATTTAAGGTCGGGTTCAAGTCAGGATTTTGACATTTCAAAACTTTAATTTTGCTACTTTTGAGCCATTCAGAGGTGGACCTACTCCTATGCTTAGGATCATTGTCTTGCTGCATATCCAGTTGCGCTTGAGCTTCAACTCATGGACTGATGACCGGAAATTCATCTTTAGGATTTTCTGGTAAAGAGCAGAATTCATGTTTCCCTTATTTATTGCAAGTTTCCCTGGCCCTGAAGCAGCAAAGCATCCCCACACCATCACACTACCACCACCATGCTTGACCATAGGTATGATGATTTTTTTGTGGAATTCTGTGTTTGATTTACGCCAGAAGTTACGGGACCCCTGTCTTCCAAACATTTCCACTTTTAACTAATCAGTCCACAGAACATTCTACAAAAAATGTTTGAGGATCATCAAGGTGTGTTTTGGCGAAATTCAGATGAGCCCTAATGGTTGTCTGGGTTAGCAATGGGTTTCACCTCATCACTCTTCCACGGATGGCATTTTTGGCCAGTGCCTTTCTGATAGTGGAGTAATGAACATTGACCTTTATTGATGCGAGAGAGGCTTTCAGTTCCTTGAATGCTGTCGTTGGCTTTTTTGTGACTTACTGGATGAGTCGTCACTGTGCTCTTGGAGGAATTTTGGAATTAATTTTACACTTGAGTTAAAGTACTGCTACCCTGATGAAATATTACTCCAGTTAATGTATGAGTGCTCCATTTAAATTAGCTTTTGAGTAAAAGTACAAAAGTACCTACTTTTGATTGTACGGTGCTTTATTTATTTATTTTATTTAACCTTTATTTAACCAAGAAGTCCCTTGAGATTAAATCTCCTTTTCGAGGGAGACCTGGCCAAGAAAGGACACCATTACAAAATAACAAAATAATAAAATCCAGCACAACAAAAACAGACATAGGACAAAAATTAAAACACATTAATACAAACAAAGGACAACAATATCCAGCTTATTAATAGCAATTGCTCTCTTTAAACAGTTAAACCGTTTTTTTTTTTTTTTTTTTTTTATCAAAGTTTTGAACTCTCTATAGGAGACAAAATGATTAAGCTGTTGAGTGTTCTGAAGGTTATTCCATGACCTGGGCACAACATAAGTGAAAGCCATTCTACCAAGTTCTGAGTAAATCCCAGATACCCTGTGGAGTAGCCATCTAGAGGATCAAGAATCATAACAGCTATTGATAAGTAATAGAAGTTTACCCAGTATGGCTTTGTAAATAAAAACATACCAATGCTGTCTCTTAAGCTTAATGAAGGCCAAGAGAACAAATCATAAAGTACACAATTATGGGTACTAGCCTACTAATTGGTTACAAAACATACAGAACTATGATACACAGAGGCTAGACAACAAAGTATAGAGGCAGCATACAGGTAACAAATATCCCCATTTTCTAGAGCACATAAGAATATAACCCGTACAAGTGTTTTCCTAACTACTAAATTAAGGCAGGCAATATTTTGATATTACAAACCCAGCCTAATCTTCAGCTTCTTCACTAGGTGCTCACTGTGCACTCTAAAAGAGAGCCTTTTGTCCACCCAGATACCCAAGTACTTATAGGATGATACTTTTTCAATTGAGTTCCCTCCTTAAGTATGAATGCCAACAATATCTGTGATCTGAAAGTGAGCTCTGGAGAAGATCATGAATGTGGTTTTCTTAGTATTAAGAACCAACTTAAGATCATACAATGAGACTTGCAGCTTTTGAAAAGCAGTCTGGAGCTCATTAACTGTCTCGCTCAGAGAAGAGGCAACTGAGTAGACTATAGTATCATCTGCATAAAGATGCACTTTAGCTGTAGGCATGTCCTTCCCAATGTTATTTTTAAAAATAGAAAATAAGTCAGGGGCTAAAACTGAACCTTGGGGGACTCCCATAGAGATCTTGAAAAAGCTTGACTTATATCAATATTTATATACACACTGGGTTCTATCTGCATGGCAGTTCTTGACACTCAACATCACTGAGTCTGCCTAACAGCAGCTCATGGTCAACAGAATTAAATGCCTGAGAAAGATCAACAAATAGGGCAGCACAATGCTGCTTTCTGTCCAAGGCATTGAAAATATAATTTGTTAAATAACATTGTAACAGTCATATGCCAGTCACAGGGTATGTTAATATTTTTCTCTTGGTGTTGTATTCATCCCTTCCACCAGGAGTCACTGTTATTACCCTGGGTGTATATACAGAGGAAGCAGAAGAGTAAGTGGCAGATCAGTTTGTATTGCTCATGGTGTATTATGGTCCCACAGCTAAATTATTGATTGAGAAACTCTTTGGGGTTTACTGCTCAAATAAGTGCTGTTTTATTTCATGATTGTTAATGTTTCTCTTTTATGTTAGATTTTGTGTTGAAGAGCCTTTGAGTTAGGTTTTGTATTCCAGAAGTTCTACTTAATTGATCCTTAATGGAAACCTTGTTTCTTTTATAGAGGATTTATTTTCTGAGAATGAAAAAAGAAAAAAAAAATAATGGGAGGAGCAACACACTATGGAAACAGCAATCCAAGAAAGCACAGGGGTGGACAGCCAGGAGACCAAGGAGACCAGAGCAGATCAGGCGGACGGCCAGGAGACCAAGGAAACCAACCAGATCAGATCAGGCGGACGGCCAGGATACCAAGGAGGAGCCTGCAGACAATCAGGGGGACAATCCAGAACCGATGAAGGAGAAGTCTCTGGGAGGGCGGATGGAACCACTGAAGGAGGAGTATCTGGGAAGGTGGATGGAACAGATGGAGAAGGAGTCTCTGGGACAGCGGACAGAGTCATTGAAGACTCTGAGGGCAGAGTCACCATTGTCATGGGTAACTGGAAAATGACCTCTCTGTTCTTGAGCACAGGCAGTGACAGGGGAACGGCCACTGTGGTCATGAGCACTGGCCGCAACAGGAGAATGGCCACCTTGGTCGTGAGCATGGGCAGTCACAGGGGAATGGCCTCCGTGGTCATGAACACGGGCAGTGACAGGGGAGTAGGAGCCCTTCTTCTCTTCCGCTTCCGAACGGCCGTGAGCACAGCTGTGAGAGACTCGGAAGGTGGAGCTGTGGGAGGCTCGATGAAGGAAGGCAGAGACGTGGGAGGCTCAAAAGGTGGGGCCATGGGAGGATCAAAGGAGGCTTGAATGATGGAGCCATGGTAATTCTACTAGGGCAGAAATGGGCATGAACACTGACTCTGGGACGGACGAGGCTGGCAATGCTGGCTCTGGGATGGACGAGGCTTCAAGAACAGGTTTGTTGGCCATAGGCTCGTTGGCTGTGGCAGGTGTGGGCGCACAGTGTTCCCTCCATACCCCACAGTGTAAAGGGAGAATGTGAACTTCAAAGCAAGGTCAATAAACTCTACTAAAGAGTTCACAACTGCCTCTAGGCATGCAGGACTTCACCGGCTCATTGAGTCCAAGGCAATAGATGTCCTTAAAAACAAAGCTCTCCCCAATCAAAATCCTGGGTGAGACTGTAGAAACACTCCATGTACTGCTCTGTGTTTAGGTCTCTCTGTTTGAGATGCAGCAGTTGCAAAGCCGCTAGATTCATGGTTGCAGGTCAGTTGTTCTGTTACGAACGCAGGAAGTCAAGAGAGCAGGATCTAAGCGCAGCTTTACTTTAATAAGAAATTGAGTTCAGATACAAAACTTGGAAAACACAGAAAAAAAAACAATATGTTGAAAAGAACAAATGTCACATCCATGGAGGTAACAGGAAACAACAACTGACCAAGACTAAGCAAACACAAGGACATTAAATACATTGGGGCAAACACGGTAAACACGAAACAGCTGGGAACAATCAGGGCAGGAACCAGGAACAGAGACACAAGAAGGAAAACACTAAATTTTAAACTAAAAGTCTCTTAAACACCTAGCGACCTCTGGTGGCCACTTGGGCAAAAGTCTCAGGTGTGACAGGTACCATGACCTAATCTAAAACCAGATTGTCTTTCACCTAAGATATTATTGTCAGCCAAGAATTGTTTTCAAATAATGAGCAAAAGTGAAAGTTTGGATATAGGGTGATAGTTGTTTAAATCAGAAGGGTCCCCACCATTCGGTAAAGGGAGAACATAGGCTGCTTTCCAAATTTTAGGGATGGTATAAGTCTGTAGACTAAAAAAAATATAAGCAATACGCTCTGCAATAAAATCAAAAATCTGTTTCCAGAATTTAGTAGGATTGGTTAAATTTTCCTAAATATATTTTAAGTAATATTCTGATTTAGATGTTCTAGTCTGACTTGTGCATTTATATTTCAGAGCTCTAAAGGCAAGAGACTTAGTGGATCTAGGCGATCCTTTCCCTGATCAGGTTAGATCATTTAACTGTGAACCATGGGTTGTCCCTCCCAGAGATCCTAATTTCTTTACAGGGGCATGCTTATTGCAAATCGACATGAAATAATTATACAAATGTTTCCGTCCACACTCCACATACAATATCAGCATTGTACAGATCATGCAGAAATGCTTGTCCTTCAAATCTTTTAAAATACATGTACCTTTTAAAAACACAAACTTGGGTAATTTAAAATTTCTTACACAGGCAATGGTACAATGTTCACTGACATTATTACAGAATACTGCAGTCAAGGTATATTTGTGGGCTGCATTTGTAACGGTGAGACCCAGTAATGTGGATTTATTTAGTTTTTTGGGGTTGATCCTAGAAGGAGCATTTGTAAATTGCATGATATTTAGAGAATCACACAATACCTTAATGCAATCTGATGCAGATTAAAGCCAATCCCAATTTAAAAAACTCATGAGAATGAATTCAGAATCATTTAGACTGTGTAAGGCATCAGAATGAGTGGAGAAGGCTTCTTTTGAAGCTGACAGCAGTCTATAACAGCCAATGATAGTAAAGTGAAAATCTTTGGATATATTCACCTTAACAGTGAGCAGCTTATACTGTCTAGTTTTAGTCATAGACTGTGACATGGTACTACAAAGTTTGGATTTAACATAAAATCGCAACTCCACCACCTTTACCAACTCGATTGGATCTATAAACATTGTGACCATTAGAATCAAATTGTCAGGTATTGTTTTTTTTTTAACCAAGTTTCTGATAAAACCATAATATCTATGTCCATTGTGACAGCCCAGAGCTTTAACATTTTTGGGAGAAGACTTCTAACATTAAAATGCACAAGGCCAAGTCTGGATCTACTTTTAAAGTCTGCTGGTGTGAGTATATTTTGCATAGGGCCGGGTTTGGTTGCACATTCCCAGATAACAACAGCAGCAGCAAAATAACACACTTTAATTTCCCAGTACATTTATTGATAATATATTCAGCGTCTCTGGAAATAAAGTGGAGGGAGTCCTTTTGCACAGTGAGAATGACATTCAGAGCATTCAGAGATTGTAGGTACTGCAGAATGCTCACTTGTGTTTGGGAGTTATAATACATTTGCTGTTGCATGGGGTGAATTTAATTATGATGATTAAATGAGTTTCTGTAAATGAGTAAATGAGTTTAGAAGACTTGATGCATATGGCTAGAGTCGTTTTCTATATTTTATATTTTTGCTTATTGATATTATGCTTGAAATCAACTATAATCAGAGCTTTGTCGAGCCATGGATCTGTCTCTCCTTGCAACCAAGCAAACGGCCCATGCTATTGGCTGGTCTATATCTGCATTGGTCAGCGTGGAGAGACACCTGTCGGGCATCAAAGACAAGGACAAAGTTTTCTTTCTTGATGCCCCGGTTTCACCTTCTGGCTTATTTGGGGACACTATGAACGTAGTTATCACCAGGTTACAGGAGGTGAATAATCACGAGGTAGCCTTCGGGCAATTCCTTCCTCGCCGCACTCAGGAGGAGGGGCTGTCGTCCACCCAGCCCTGCCCCGGTCCTTCTAGAAAGGAGGCTCAGAAACAAAGCATGGCGAGTCGTGCGCCCCCTCGTAGAGACTTGGGACCGGCTCGTCACCCTCAGCAGCCCCCAAAGTGAGACCTCAGGGCAGTCATTTCTAAGAGGAAAAAACCCTGACGGTCTTGTGCCCAGCCTTGTGGGGGTAGTCCCCCTTGGGACAGGGCACGTGTGTCATCCACTTCAACCCTCCCGATACCCCCATGAAACCACTCCATTCCCGCCGCCTCTGGTGTTTCAGGAGTTAGAAGCTTCCAGCGAAATGTTGGGTGTACCGTTGCTTCCTGCCTTAGTCCAGGACACAGAACATTTGACATCCCCTCAACAGGAAGTGTCAAAATTAATATCCATCTCCGAGAACCTGGCAGCGTGGAAACTTCTGCCAGGTATTTCTATGTGGGTCCTAAGAACAGTAGAAAAAGGCTACAGAATAAAATTTGTTTGCCGCCCTCTGCGTTCAACAGCGTGGTTTCCACTACTGTGAAACCGGAGCAAGCATGTCTACTATGGAAAGAACAGCAAAATCTTTGGTCAAAGGGGCCATAGAACATGTTCCCTTTCCAGAGAAAGAGTCAGGTTATTATAGCAGATACTTCCTGGTTCCCAAGAAGGGTGGGGGGTTGCGTCCGATCTTAGATCTTTGAGGCTTGAATCGCTCAGTCAGGGCATTCAATTCAAGATGCTAACTATTAAGACGGTCGTGTCCCAAATCCAACATCACGATTGGTTGGTCACTATCGATCTCATGGACGCGTACTTTCATATAGAAATTCTGCCACAACACAGAAAGTTCCTGAGGTTCGCTTTCGGGGGCGAAGCCTTCCAATATTGGGTTCTTCCATTCGGTGTAGATCTATCACCCCACACATTCACGAAATGCATGGATGCAGCACTGGCTCCTGTGTGACTTCAGGGCATCCGCATTCTGAATTACATAGACGACTGGCTGATACTAGCACAGACTCACGAACTGGTAGTTCAGAACAGGGATATCAACTTAGCTCATCGGGTTTCTCTGGGTCTGAGACTCAACGTCAAAAAGAGCATTCTCTCTCCCACTCAGGAAATTACCTATCTGGGCATTGTATGGAATTGGATCACGATGCGGGCACAATTGTCTCCCGCTCGAATCGTGTCCATTCAGAACACCCTGAGCAAAGTCAGGCTAGGCCAAGTTTGCACTGTTCGTCAGTATCAACGAATATTAGGTCTCATGGCATCTGCATCATCTGGGATAACTTTGGGCCTTCTGCACATGAGACCGTTTCAGTTGTGGCTTCAGTTGTGGGTGGACAACACAGCAGTCATCTCTTACATAAACCATTAAGGAGGTCTACGTTCATGCCAGCAGACTGGCATGGGCAGATTCTCCTTTGGGCCCAGGGCAAGCTCCTGTCAATCAGAGCAGTTTATATCCCTGGATGCCTGAATGTGGGAGCAGATTTTCTGTCCAGACAGAAAATGCTGATGGGGGAGTGGAAACTCTACCCTGAGGTAGTGGAACAAATCTGAGTGAGATTTTACAGGGCAGAAGTGGACCTCTTCACCTCTCAACAGACAGCGCAATGTCCCTTCTACTTCTCTCTGAGTCACCCAGCCCCCCTGGGTCTGGACAAGATGGCGCATACATGGCCCAGATTGCGCCTGTATACGTTTCCCCAGTTTTCTCTACTCCCGTGAGTCTTGGCCAGAGTTCGCAAGCAAGGGTCCTTACTGATAGCGCCGAACAGGGTATGGTTCTCAGAGATCATGTCTCCTCGACGGCTCGCCTTGGGCAATTCCGGACAGGAGGGACCTTCTGTCTCAGGCGCAGGGGACAATATGTCATCCCTGCCTCAGCTGTGGAACCTTCATGTTTGGCCCCTGAGGGACACTGGGCTTTCACCTGAAGTTATCAAGACCATTCTAAGTGCTAGCGCTCCCTCTACTAGGAGAAGTTACACCAATAAATGGGGTATCTTTGAAAGATGGTGCAGTGCACATAATGCAGATCCAGTTAACTGCCAGATTGCTTCAGTTCTGTACTCTCTGCAGGAAAAATTGTCGGCAGGCACATGCTCGCTCGCTTCGTTCATGGAGCCATGAACCTCCTGCTAGGACAAGGATCCCTTCATGGGACTTAGCAATAGTCCTTGAGGGTCTGGTTGAGACCCTCTTCGAACCTCTAGAGTCAGCATCTGATAAACTTCTGACTCTTAAGAGGTTTTTTCTTATGGCAAATACTTCTCTAAAAAGAATTGGGGATCTACAGGCTCTGTCTGTCCTGCCAGCCTGCTTAGATTTTGCCCCAGGAATGGCTAACGCAATATTGCACCCTCATCCTGACTGCCTGCCTAAGGTTCCTTTCTCGACTGTACAACCGGTCACTCTCTAAGCATTCTGCTCCCCACCTTTACAACACCGGAGCAAGAAAGAATTCAGAATACTAGCCAGTGGTGTAAGTTGGGGTAACTATTCGTTTGCCATGGGGGCCACAACAGGGGGGCGGCAGCCACCAAGCAGACTATTTCGTATTGGGTAAGGGACACTATTGCCCTGGCCTATGAGGCGCACGGTCAATCTTCGCCAGTAGGTATCATGGCTCACTCTACCAGAGCGGTCGCCTCCTCTAAAGCCTTGGCTAGAGGTGTCCCTCTGCAACAAGTTTCTGATGCAGTAGGCTCGTCCTCTCCGCACACATTCATAAGATTATATAGTTTGGATGTTCATGCCACTCCGGGCTCTTATGTCTTTGAGTCAACATCACAAGATCATGTCTGAGACCTCACACGCTCTTGTGAGCACACTACACAACCGTAAGGGGTCCGGACATCCACAGTGCGGCGGCGTGGTTATTCTTGTTCCCAAAGTGCTAAGTCAGCGCATCGTCAAAGTGTAGCTTTTTGAACAGGGAACGTCTCGGGTTACTTAACTGTAACCCCTGTTCCCTGATAAAAGCGGAACGAGATACTGTGCTTCATTGCCGCACTGGGATGCCCCAGGACTGCTCTTCAGACAAAATACCTGATGATGCACCTGTGATGCATCTATTTATAGCCCTCCTACAGGTGCATCCAATGATGTCACCAGCAGAGGCTATAAATCCTGGTCAATTTCATTGACGTGTTGCACACATATTCACAGATGGTCACACCTAAAGTTGTTCCCAAAGCGCTAAGTCAGCGGAGCATCTCGTTCCGCTTTTATAAGGGAACATAGGTTACAGTTAAGTAACCCAAGATGTTCCCTTGAGACCTAAATACACGTGTCATTTGGTCCTTTAATATATGAGTTTGTTACCCTTTTGACCTGCTGGTTACCATTTTAACCTCATGAGGCTTCAGAGCTGGAATGAGTGAGCATAGTTATGACTTTATTGCAGACATAGTACAGACATAGACCTAGTACACAACTGGATATGTTTCGAAACACCTGTCCTCGTATCTCACTGAAATAGGTACATCTATGAGTCATTTGCATAAATAAATGTATGAGTGGGGCTGTAGTCTAACTTTCCACTTAAACCACAATTTTCACACTTCTATAGGTCATAACATCCTGACCTGACACTTAAGGTTATTACATCATTGTGCAGAAGTTTCCATACCAAATAAGGAAGTGCCTAATGGTTTATGAATATTTGTCTAAAACAAACCACTCCTGCTATCTAGCTCTCCGCATCTAATCTCCAACTTTGAGGCCACATCTCGACTCATCTCTGTACTTTAACTTTTTACCATTTACTTACATAGTTCATTAGATAAAGACAAGACTTTGTGTTGTTAGGTTTATTCTTTGGGCATATCCTTAGGATATATCTACTTTACATTTATAATCAAACATTTATTTTCTGTATTATCACATTTATTCTCAGTATTCCTTATTTCATGTTTATTAATTTATTAATTTTTACAAATTAAAGTTGCTATTCACTCTACAAATCATCTGATTTATTGAAGTCACTTACATCTGCTGGATCATGCTGCATCAAGACTTAAAGAGTGAGATGATGAATATCCACTCACTATATACACCATACAACACATACATGATGCCTGCGTAAAGAAACTGAGAGAATAAAGTAACAGATGCTCAGATGGCTTTGTTGTAGCGAGCAGTTGACTTCAGGATCGTGAGTTCTTGAGAAAGCACATAGAGTAGCAATGCAGGATCCACTGAGTCAGCCACATGGGTCTAGGCGGGCACGCACAGCACAGTAGAATATCCAGGAATATCCAGTTACACTCAACCATGTGTGGTCACTAATAAACAAATAGCAGACCACCAGGCAGGATAGTAATTAAATCAGGCGTCCGCCAGCTCACATAGGTCTTCTAAAGCCTAGCAGCAATAATCACTTTTGGATTGTTAAAAAAAGCCAGAAGAGAGTCCAATATGCACCTCTCTTGAGTAGACATAAAAAGTCACTATCCTTAGCTGTATTGTCAGTACAAAACACAGAAAAACAAATAGAATTTAGAGCTCACATGCAAGGACACAAACAAAGGACTGGACTGGCGGCCATCTTGGACCAACTTAAGTATCAAATGTAAAAGTAATGGTCTAAGGAATATATATTTTATTATCTGTTGCAATTCAATATACTTGTATTTAATAATTTAAGTAGAGAGGGCCCTAATGTTCAGGCACCCCATTTGCATGGGACAGCAGTTTTCTGGAATGAATCAAAAGTAAGATATTATGCATTTGAATGTAGTGTACAAATTAAAAATTAAAATGTAAAAGTAAAGTAAAATTAAAATGTTCAAACAAATTAAATACTTCTTGAGCACATTAAAGGGATAGTTCACGCAAAAATGGAAATTATCTCATCATTTACTCACCCTCAATCCATCCCAGATGTGTATAACCTTCTTTTCTACAAAAAGCATATAAAAGGTATCATAAAGGTTTTCCATATATCTCCAGTGTTTTAGTCCATACCAAGTGATATGACAGGTGTGGTTGAGAAACAGATCAATATTTAAGTCCTTTTGTGCTAGAAATTCTTGCATGACATATTAGAATAACCAAAAACACAAGAAGAATAAAGTGAAAGTTAAAGTGGAGATTGACTGAGCAGTGGGGAGAATTTATAGTAAAAAAAGGACGTAAGTATGTTTCTCACCCACTCCTTTCATATCACTTCTGAAGATATATGGATTACTTTAATGTTGACTTATGTGATTTTTTTTGAGCTTCCAAAATTTGGCACCTATTCACTTGCATTGTATGGACCAAAAGTGATGAGAAATTTTTCTAAAAATCTTCATTTGAGTTCAGCAGATGAAAGAAAGTCTGGGGTGGCATAAGGGTGAGTAAAGTATGAGAGAAATTACATTTTTGGGTGAACTATTCCTTTATCAAATTAAAAATACTTTGTTACTCTCTACCATACGTGAACCCTGAAAGAGTCTTTCAATAAATCTTAAAAAGGGACTGATGATGATAAATAACACAATTTAGTGAAGTTTATTCTTTCTTTCTTTTTTTTTAATTTATTGCAGTGTAGTAGGGACATTGTTGTAACTTGTAACTAGGTACTTGGATTGTCTGATCTGATCACAGGATACACTTGACTTTAAAAGTTTGAGAAGCACTGATCTACAGAAATGGTCATACCCTTTGCTCTTGACAGGAAACAAAGGTCTGGAATCCTGGAGAGACTCCAAAGCCCAACTGATGGATGTAGGGCGGTTCTTCCTGACTGTGGATCTGAACACGGATTCCTGCCTCTAAAGATGTCTCATCTGCAAAATAAATAAATACAAAAAATAAAATGATGAGAAAGAAAGAGAGTAAGAGAGCAGAACAGGGCAGAGAATACAAAGATAAGCCTCAGAAATCCTTCTATACATATGAGAAAAACAACAAATTAAACTGGAATTTGAAATTCAAATTCTGAAACTGAAAATGTTGATCTAAAGATTGTGCAGACACACCTCTGAGAACCAGAAAATATAGGATGACTTTGCAACTTAATTAAATTACACAATTAATGTAAGTAAAAAAAAAAGAAGTTTTGTCAAAAATGCTGTGGCAGAAGTAACCCATTCACTCTTTAAATCACATCTTTTACAGATAATTTTCTTTAACTCAACATAGTCTCATCTAGGCCTACCTACCTTCATGCCGCTCCAAGCTGAATCACTTTTTTAAACATATTGACAAGTCCTCTTGCATACAAAGTAAATACTGTACCAGCAGTCTTACACACCTTATATTTGTTTAAAAATGACTTAATTGTACATACTAGTGCCCCCACAGATAAAAAATAGGTGCACTGGGGGAAATCACCTCAGTATGGCATTAAAACTCACTTGTCTCCTTCCAGATTGGCAGATATTCATCCTGTTGAATGTCCAACATGATTTCCAGTCCGTTTCCCATCCCTCCTTGCTTTGTCTTCCTGGAGGTTGTTTTGTTTCCATTGAAAGTGTAGCATTTCCCGTATCTTGTGTAAACCTGTGTGTGTATATATATATATATATATATATATATATATATATATATATATATAAAAAACATGAATCATTAAAAATGTCAGAGTCTGGCATTGGGGAGGCCAAAACAACAAATATGCTGGAACATTTTGGAGACATAATCTTTTTTTAACCAGGGTTTAATATCTTAAGGATGAACCTTTTGATCCCTCAAAGCGATGCCTTTTGAAGGTGTTTATGATTCAACTGGGAAAAGGTCACTTTAATCATCAAAAGTTTTGAGGCATTCAAATCTTTACAGAAGACTTAGAAGAAAGTTTTCCAGCTTTCAGTAAATGAAAGGAGAAAAAAAATACATTATGTTGCATTAATCTGTCAGTGGGTATTTGTATTTGGAAAGCAAACAATGTTTTTTCTATCTCAATCCTGTCATATTCATTTTGACAAGAGAGTGAGACAGTCCATACTACATTAACATGCGTTTGTTCCTCAAAGAAGAGAAATATGAATAGTCCACATCCTCAGAAAAACAAATTCTCCTCCAAAGTGAACTGATCACATCAAAATAATTGATCCATATGGGTAAAATAGATAAGAGTAGATAAGAAGCTGGACATAATAACCTTTCCCTAAACCGCAGCCACTAAAAAAAAAAAAAAAGCACACAATTTGATGTTTATAGTTCTTGTCTCCCTTCAAGTAAAAGTGACAAAAATAATATTGTTCAGAGTCCTGTAATGAAATTTTCAAGAATCAAAGACAAAAACACTGACAAATAAATGCCAGGAGGGAATAGATCAACAAAAAGGACAGAGAGTTGACACAGTAATAACAAGAACTCTAAATGGGTTTCCAATGCCTCAGAATACAGAACAACAAGCAATAAAATCAACCACTGTCAAAGAAAGTTCTAGAGATGATAGAGCTTTTAACTTTAGTCCTGGGGACCTGGAAACCCTTTTTTTCTGACATTTTCTGACCAGAATGTGTTTGGTTCCAACCTTTAGCATGAACTGGTCTAGTTTATTAATCTGCTAGACCAGCATAAACCAGCCTGGAATATTTTAGAAATTCATACTGGTCTAAGATGGTCTTTTCAGCAGGGTGATTGACTTTAAAAATCATTGTTATAAATCAGCCACATTTCTGTGATGGCAGTGCTTGTTCTGATGAGGAGGGACATTAAGGGGCCACAATTTCATGTAACACATGACTGTTCATTCAGCATTCGCATGTAGTCTAATCTCAGCTAGCTCTGTGCTGAATCAAAGCAAGCCTCTCTAAGCGGTATGTGCATGCAGTAATTAACACAGTAAAATAACACAGTTCCTCACACAGCTGCAGTTAAAGCTGGAGACAGACACTGATTTCACAAGCAGATGGTGGTAAAACTAGATAAAAGAACACAGATATAAACATAATTTAATCTAATCTGACTACGTACAGACAGACAATATATAAACACATAGGCATATTTAAGCAATAAGGTTTGAGAAGCTTTGTTATATTGTGAATACATGGAATACATGGTTGAAGAATACATGGTTGAAGACAACTCAAAATCAACATTAACCGGATGACATTGAGTGCATTATTGTTTCTATAAAAAGGCTACTACATATTAAAGATATGTTAAATAAACATGTTAAAGATAAGGACATTTTTTTACTGAAATTGTATTTTATTATACAAATTCATTGTGTCATTCTTCTGCTAAAATGTATTTTTATATAGAAAAATATAAATATAGAAAATTAAGCCTATTTTTTGGGCCATAAAGTTTTTTTCTTTCTTTTTTTTTTTTTTTTTTTTTACATATTGTGACATTATTTCTATGACAGTAAAACTGACAATTTACACAAGGTTTATTTCTATTTCTTCTGCTCCAAATTTACTTCAAACGTACTTTTCAGTCTGCTTGTATGACTGTAACACATAAGTGTTTCACCACTGTTCAAATGCACTTTTGATCACATCATTATATGTATAAATATTTTCCATCTGAAAGGACTAAATATTAAATGAATCAAATGACAATAAAATACAAAGTAATCTCTTCAGTAATAAAAATACTTTTTTTAGTGTAACTGTATTCTAATTACCAATTATTTAAATTGTAACTGTAGTGGAATACAGTTACTTATATTTGTATTTTAAATATGTAATCCCTTTACATGTATTCCGTTACTCCCCAGCACTGGTCATGCACAGTGAGCCACATGATAAGATGCATGGATTTACTGTCTCAGAAGTGGAGGCAACTGGGACTTAGTAGGCCACAGTGAGGGCCTACTAAGTAGTGGGATTTGGGCATTCCAAATTGGAAGAAAGGGGATACAATTATATACACATATAAAAATATAAATAAATACAACTTTTGATTTTAAAAATGTATTAGTATATGTTCAAATTAACAGTAACTAAGATTAAAAAATGCTTAATAAGTATTGTTCATTGTTAGTTCATGTTAACTAATGTTGAGGTAGGCAGAGTGAACTCCATTTGTGGATATTTATTGGAAGGCTTCAACAAATAATACAGGCAGTATTCCTTAAACGTAGTCAGGTCACAGGCTTGGGTCAAAACAAAGGTAAATTGGTCCACAGGCAAACAAATCCACAACAGTAATCGAGAGAAGTAAATCCAATAAACGTAAGCAATGGTCATAACAGTAGTCAAACGCTTGGTAAGGCAGATAACTGGCAATACTTTGCAATATGGGAGTGTGAATGCAAGGCTTATATACAGAGCAAACAGGAAGTGACATGGCAGGAACTGATGGGGCAGGAAACAGGAAGAGACAGAGTTCAGTATTCAGGTGAGGGCTCCCTCTGGTGGACGTTCAGATGTTACATTAACTAATGTTAACAAATGAAACCTTATTGTAAATTGTTGTCAAAAAACCCTAAACACTAAATCTAAACCAATCATTGAGTGTCATGAAAACAAATGTGAGATGAAAAACTGTTAAAGTATCTATGCCATTTTGTGGTGCTTCTATGACACTTTCGGCTCACGTGTTGACTTACATGCTTTGCCAGTCTCGTATCCTGGTCTTTTGCATTGCAAGTAACACACTCTATAATTTGAGCTTGCATGTAAACTAATCATGCTGGAATAAGCTTGTAAATGTACCCAGCAAAAACCTGCAGTCTACAAACAAGCAGCTCCTTGTCATACCAACACAAAGAGGCACCAAATCACTTTCCTGGACTTTTGGCTTCACTGTACCTTGAAGTTGCATCAACCTTCCCAACTCCATCTGTGAAGCAGACTACCTCTCTCAAAAAAGACACATATGGGAATCATGTGACCCTCTGACAGAGATGGCTGCTTGAGTCTTGAGCTCCCCTACTCGGCGTCGATTAATCATCCGTTTAAGTTTAAGCTTCGGCACTATCGCAGCATATTTGCTCTTCTGGATTTGTTAACAGTGAGTGATGGCTAAACGTCAACTTTTACCAACCTCTCCGGACAAAAAATGGCTGAAAGATCCTGATAACAACACGCTGCGTGTCATGGTTGCTAACGAGTTGAAATTACAGTTTGGCGTCGTCCGAGAAATATTTAAGGAGGAATTTCAACCGATTGCAGAAAGAATTGGCTCCCTGGAGGAAGAGATGAGAATGATTAGCAACAACTTTGATAATATGCAGACGGCAGTTCGGAAAGTTAAACAAGATTCGGCTGCAGTTAAGCTGGCCGTAGATATGCTTCAAGACAAGATGGCGAGACTGGAAGACAAGAGTCGTCAATGCAATATTCGCCTCGTTGGTCTTAAAGAAGGGGAAGAGGGCAGCGACGCTGTGGGCTTCATGCAAACTCAATTATCCCTGTGGATCCCCTCTCTTAATAATAGACCGATAGAGATAGAGAGGGCACATCGCATTTATGCCGGGGACAGCAACAGAAAGGGGCCGCGAACATTGATCTTCAAACTGCTACGCTTTCAGGACAGAAACGCGATCCTCAAAGGAGCCCGATCTGCGGGTCAAATTCTCCACAAGAACAGTTCGCTTCTCTTCTTCCCTGATTACAGTAACCAAACCGCCATGAAAAGACGCGAGATGAATCAATCCAGGAAAAAACTCACGCAACTTGGGATAACATCCTTCATGATCTATCCCTCTACGATCAAAGTGATGCATCGCGGTTCTACCTCTCTTCTCGAAACGCCGGCCGAAGTGGAATCTTATGCTGCCCAGCAACAGGCACTCACTATGCCTCTGCCCATATCTGATGACACGCCAGCGGGAATGTTAACGGACACCAGCCCGTAATCTCTAGGAACGGACTTAAAGACCAACACTGCGATTGTGCCGAGCACTACATTGGTGAACTGTGTTGCTGAGTCGGCCTTTGGACTCGAGTGATCGACTGTTATGTTGGCCACGTATTCAGAAGAGGTTGATGTTTTGGCAGGCAGGAGAGTTCGTTCCAACTCTCCGCTTACTGCCCTCTCATTCGGTTCCTGTTGTTGTTCCTTTAAAATTTCAGATGCCATGAATTATCCATGTAAGTCCACAACTGATTGTTTTATATTCAATGGGAGGTACTTTATTATGACAGATTTATGGCTCTTAATGTAGTATCTTGGAATGTCAATGGTTTAAATGGTGCCATTAAGAGAACTAAATGCTTGGATTATTTAAGAACTAAGCGAGCATCTGTTGTATTAATACAGGAGTCTCATTTGAAAGCCTGTGACGTACATCGTTTTCAGAATAGGCACTATAAATTAGTTTCTTTTTCTTCATCTGCTAAGAAATCGAAGGGGGTTCTGATATTGGTAGCTCGACGTCTTCCCTTTTCCATACATTGTTCTAAGAGTGATGCAGACGGTCGCATTACTTGTATACTTGGTACATGGTCCAATATTAATTGTGCTTTTGTTTCAGTTTATGCCCCTAATGAACATGATAGTGCGTTCTATCAACAGCTTGTTCGTATGATACTAAGTTTTAGTGACTATTACCTTGTGATAGGCGGTGACTTCAATGATGTGCATAATCCCTTACTTGACAGGTCTCAAATATCCCACTCTGATTTAACCTCTTCAAAGTTGTTCAATGATTTTATAAAACAGGTCAATGTGTGCGACATATGGCGATTAAGGAATGATAGCGCTAAAGACTATACATTTTATTCAGCTCACCACAAATCCTATTCGCGCATTGATTATCTGCTCGTATCACCTGCTTACATTCCATTTATTGACAACGCAGATATATTACCCCTTCTTCTTTCAGACCATTCCCAGTAACTTTTTGTCTCCTCCCATTTTCCGCTCCCTCTGGGCATAAACGTTGGAGATTTAACACATCCTTACTCCACGACCAAACATTTCTATCACAACTGCGTACCTCCTTAGTAGAGTTTATTGACTTGAACAGTGGTTCCTCAAATAACCCACAATCCTTATGGGAGGTAACAAAATGCTTTATCAGAGGGAAATGCATTTCTTTCTCTTCTTTTCGTCAGAAATCTAGAAATAGCCGCATAAATGAGTTGGAGAGACAAATTCAGGCGTTGGAACAGGACCTTAAAAACACCTACTGTCAACGGAAGGAGGAAGAACTATGTGCAATTAAATACAAGCTAAAAGGATTACTTTTGCACAGAGCTGAATTCATTATGCATCGAACAAGGCAATCTTATTATTTCAACGGTGAGAGACCAAGCAAATTATTAGCACTACGAATCAAGCAGATGGAATCTAGAGCAAACATACACGCTATAAAGAATGAAGACACTCTATGCACCCAACCTGAAGATATAAATCAGACATTTAAAACCTATTATGAACAACTATATAGTTCAAATTCTTCAGGTTACCAGCAACATACATCTTTTCTTCAACAGTTTCATCTTCCTAAAATTGATGAACATCATCAGGAGATGTTAAACTGTCCCATGTCACTTGCAGAATTGAAGCTGGCCCTGGACTCCATGCCAAAGAAAAAATCTCCAGGTATTGACGGAATTCCCCCTGAATTAATCTCTGCCATTTGGGATATAGTATCACCACTTATTTTAAACTCGTTTAATTTTGCAATTGAAAATGGAGCCCTACATAGGGACCAAAACACAGCTCTGATAACCCTTTTACTTAAAAAAGGCAAAGATCCTTTAGAATGTGCTAGCTACCGACCTATTAGTCTAATCACCGCTGATGCTAAACTTTTCGCCAAAACTCTAGCTCTTAGACTGAATAAATGCATAGACAGGATCGTTCACTTTGATCAGTCCGGTTTTCTCAAAGGCCGGTTGGCGTCTGATAATATCAGGCGACTATTACACATCATTCATAGATCCAATTCTTATCCGGCCTCCTCCGCAGTCATTACGCTGGACGCGGAGAAGGCCTTTGATAGAATTGAATGGAGCTTTCTTTGGGCGGTCCTTGAACATGTAGGAATCGGACAAGGGTTTATTAAAATGGTTAAAACACCCTACAATAGCTGCTCAGCTCGTGTTCTTACTGGATCATTAATGTCTCTATCCTTTGCTCTTGGTCGGGGTACTCGCCAGGGCTGTCAATTATCCCCCTTGCTCTTTACCTTATCAGTGGAGCCTTTGGCTCAAGCAGTGCGTCAGTCATCAACTATACAACCCATTATCTGTGTAAATACCTCACACAAAATCTCTCTTTATGCGGACGATATCTTGCTCTATGTTTCCAGTATTTCGGAGTCTGTTGCTGAATGTTTAAAGCTTTTTAATATATTTGGTACTCTCTCGGGTTACAAAATTAATTGGACTAAATCAGCATTAATGCCCCTTAATGACGCAGCGAGACAGGAATCCAGTAACTTACCTCCCCTGATCCCCATAGTTAAACAGTTTACATATTTAGGCGTCACTATATCCTCTCCAATTCATCTTATCCCAAAATCTAATTATCAAACTCTCCTGAATAAGATCAAGGAAGATTTAGATAGGTGGTCCCCCTTATGTTTAGCTCTTCATGGAAGAATATCTACTATTAAAATGAATGTTCTACCCAGGGTAAATTTTCTGTTCTCTATGCTACCATTAGCACCACCTGAATATTTTTTCAAAGAACTCAACACTGCTATATCTAGATTTATCTGGACCAAGAAGAAACCCAGAATCCGACTTAAGACGATGCAGCGTAAGAAACTTGATGGAGGACTTTCATTCCCTGATTTTAAGATATATAATTTAGCCTTCCAAACAAGAACAATCCAAACCTGGGTTAATCCTGATTCTCGGGTTCCATGGCGAGATTTAGAAGCGAATATTACCCATCCAGTTCACCTACAAGATCTACCCTTTTCAGGTGTTTCTAAATGTTCTAAGAAAAATTATGGACCAATCGTTGAGTACTCCCTTGAGATATGGAAAAAGGTTGAGAAAAGTATGGGAGGCCCCTTCTTATATACCAAAATAACACCATTGTGGCACAATACTTGTCTGCGTACCGGTAACAAACCTTTTGTCTTTAAAGCCTGGTCTGATTTCGGTATTCATACCTTGAATGACATTTTCTGTGAAAAAGGCATCAAGTCATTTCAGGAATTAAGATCAGAGTTTTCTTTACCTGGATTTTCTTTTTTTCTATATTTAAGACTGAGGTCAGCTCTGAAAGCCTATGGCGTTCCTTGGAACACTAGCATAATACCACATCCACTGTGGAAGTGGCTGGACCCTAATACTCCCTCTAGTGGCTTAGTTTCTAAGATCTATAATTCAATTCTTTTATTGCAATACACTTATATTCCAGCTGTGCACTCTTGGGAAAGGGATGGTTTAGTTAAGCCTGACTGGGATGTGGTATGGGCTAGATGTTTCACTGCATCTAAGAACCTGGCTCACCAGATGATTCATTATAAGTGTATTAATAGAGCTTATATTACTCCTAGTATATTGTATAAAATGAAGGTTAGATCTGATCCATACTGTCATCTATGCAACACATCTACAGTAGGTTCTTATTTGCACATGTTTTGGGAATGCCCTACGGTGGTTCCTTTTTGGACTTATGTAAGTAATGTTCTTTCAGATATTCTACATTTGGATATACCACAAGACCCTTTGCTATTTCTTCTTTTAGATGACTCCGCTCTCCAGTTGAATGCTCAACAAAAAAGGACCTTATTGGCAGCAAGCACTGCTGCCAAAAAGACTATTTTAAAGCTATGGATAGAACCATCCATACCTACAACTTTCATTTTCCTATCTTATTTTAGAGACATTGTATTGCTGGAAGGTACCACTGCCAAGATCAACGGCGCAAAGGACAAGACTATTCAAAGTTGGGCAAAAATCGCGGATAATTTGTCAGACAAACTGAGATTTTGACATACTACATTTCCCTCTCTCCCCTTTTCCTTTCCCCTCCGTATTCTACATATCCCTTTTAAGGGTTTTTATTTTTATTTTTATTTATTTTTTATAATTTTTTTTTTTTTTTTTATATGTGGACAGTTTCATGGCATCTGTCTGTATATAGTTCATGTGAACTCAGATATGCTCCTGATGTGGTAAATAAAATAAAAAATTTTGATCACAAAAAAAAAAAGACACATATGAGCACTTGACCATGCACTCATAATAAAAACAAAAAACAAACATATTTTTTTCTAATTTCTGTCTTGGATACTATTTTTCTGATGCAATTGAAACTTTGTAATGCAGCACTTTTCGTACTACTGTCTCCTGAAGATGAATTGCTTATGCGGTTATCCCACAGTTTTGCTTTAAAACTTCAACTTTCTGGGGAGAGTGAGCTTTGTGTTCTCAAATGATGTTTTAGGAGGGCAATGGAAGCTTTCCCATCATGCAGCAGTGGAAACGGCTTCTGGCACAGTCTCTTCTGCCTCATTTCACTGCTTTAGAGCCCAGAGCACCACTGATTGATGGACCATTTTCTCTGGTAACATCTTGCCCAAAGTCAGCAAAGGTAAACAGTCAACGTTTGGCTGTTCCCAGAAACAGCCACCCAGCTGTAGTTTGTTACTAAAACCCCCAATGCACAAGTGTCTCTGTTTGATAAATTATGGGCATTTAAATTTTTATATTTTTATCTAAAGTGCATCTACATTTACATATTTGACAATGATATTATCCAAATCAAATAACAGTGCACTTAAAACATACACATTTTATCAGTATGTACAGTGTATGCTCAAGGATAGTTAAAACCATGACCTTGGTGCTACTAGAGCCATGTTCTACCATTTGAGCTACAACAAATAGATCTGGATCTAAAACTGGTTCTGTATCTGTATCTGTATCTGATTCTGTATGTATATTAGATTGAAAAGCATTTATTCTCTCCATATGTTAATATGCCATCACAAATCAGTAAATTTCAATGTTACACCTGGGTAAAAAATATAGAATGCCCTTTTTGGAATAAATATTTCTATTCCATTGCAACATCATCAGCAAAAATTAACCTGAATTTAATGAATTACAAATTACAGTAATTTAGCAGCCTGGAGGAGGAGAGAATAATTGTATTCTTGCAAATACAATATTTGCTTACCTTGGAAAATTTTAGTAGAAAAACTACTAAAATGCAAGCTTTCAGCAGCAATCCCTTTTAGTGACATGACTGACTGAAAAGCATTTGCATAAATCTTTCCTTTCCTCTAAGACTTACTTAATTGAGCTTAATATCTGGCCATTAGCTGTCCTCAGTCAGTATTTTCCCATCCAAATTACTTTAGTTTTTCTCGTATTACTTGCTCTTTCTTGCTGCACTGAATTTCTGCACCAAAATGAAGCACAACCAAAAGCCTCTCATTTATGGCAGCCATCTGACGGATTCCACGGCTTGCTGTTCTTCAATTATCCAGGGAAGCTACACGAGAACTTCAGTTTCTTAATATGCTGCACGTGAGTTGGCCTAAAGTATCTGTGAATAAAAGTGGGTTTAAATTCAGCACTTGTGTTTTTAGGATTTGAGCTAACTGCTTTAATATAGATTTTTAGAATCAGGGTTGTTGAGAGTGTAAAATATCCTAAAAAATTGTGTTGTAGTGTGGTCAGATGTGGTGCTTTAATTGACGGGATGTTGAATCAAACATCTTGTTTTATCCAAGAGGCATGCCTGATGGGTATTGGGGAAAACACATTTGAGCTTTTTCTGTATATACATACACACATACACATACGTTGTGCAAATTTAAATAGAAATCTGTTATATACAATGCAAGAGAATGCAATGGCAGAAGAAGTTGGATGTGTTGGATAAATATACATAGACTAAGCTTTATATTGCACGTAATTATTGCTCAATGGGGCACTTTTAACTGTTCATGAGATGGAAAGCCTGAGGGGAAAAACTGTTCCTTTGCCTGAAGTTTCTGGTGCACAGAGCTCTAAAGCATCAGCCAGAAGGCAACAGTTCAAAAAGGTAGAGGGCCTGGTGAGTGGGGTCCAGAGTGATTTTTCTAGCCCATTCCCTCACTCTGAAAGTGTACAGTTCTTGAAGGGAGGGCAGGGGGCAACCACTAATCCTCTCAGCAGTCCGAACTGTCCTTTGTAGTCTTCTGATATCCAATTTCACAGATGCACCAAACCAGACAGTTATTGAAGTGCAGAGGACAGACTCAATGACTGCTGAGTAGAACTGTATCAGCAGCGCCTGTGGCAGGTTGAACTTTCTCAACTGGTGAAGGAAGTACAACCTCTGCTGGGCCTTTTTCACAGTTGAGTCAATGTAGGTCTCCCACTTCAGGTCCTGTGAGATGGTAGAGCCCAGGAACCTGAATGACTCCACTGCTTCCACAGTGCTGTTAGAATGGTGAGGGGGGGTCAATGTTTGGGTGTTCCTCCTAAAATCCACAATCAGTTACATGGGTCATTTACTCAATTACTCTAACCTCAGTGAAAAATGTACTATTCTAAGATTTGTTTTTCTATCCAGAAATTCATGTTACAAGAGCCATTCATGTTGTATTAAGTCACCAAAGTGTGAGAAACACTAAAATATGACAGAGACGGGCACATCACAAGCACTTACGCTCCTGACTAGAATCATTATTTTGAGTTTAAAAAGTACTTAAATATTTATATTTGTCATGCCAAATATGATCGTGTTGATTTAGAAGACATTCATTTAACAACTGGTGTTATATGGATAACGTTTATGCTGACTGTATGTTATCTTTGGAGCTTCAAAAGAGAAATCTCCATTCACTTACATTTTAAGGACCTCCTGAGCTAAAATATTTTCTATTTTTCTTCAAATGTGTTCTGCTTAAGAAAGAAAGTCATACACACATTCAGCAAAAAACATTATGCAACAAACTGTGTCAAATGTAACATAAAAAAGCACCTTGAGCTGACCGCGCAATTGCACAGATACTTACCCGCAATGCTCGAATTTGGCTGGCAATGACGTACCTGCAATGATGCGTAATTCCAGGCTCAGAACCGAACGCTATTCTTGCATACCGTGATGTGATGAGGGGGGAGTTTTCAAGTTATGCATCTACAGGTATATCATATCTAGCATTCCCATCTCTATCGGTAAACCATTTAATGATTAATATAACATGTACAAAACATGTAAAAATATAACATGTTTAATTTAAGGGAGTTGTTTTACAAAGATAATTGTGTTAAACAGACTTTACTCTAAATTATTTAGAGTACATGCTGGAAACATTTAAACAGTCAGACTAAACAGTTTAGTTGGAATGTAAGTGCAGCACAATGCTACGCTCCATTTGTTCAGCTCTCATGGGCAGCCGCTCAACTCTGTATCTGTGGTGTCTCTTTGGCAGACTATCAAACACATTACACTTATTGTATCAATTCTAAACTTCATTAAAGAACTAACTTACAGTGTCTTTTCTTAAGTAGCTTATTCATCATGCATAACATGCAGAGAAATCACAACATCTTACACTTGTACACAGAGGATTATCAGAGTTCTTTATCTTGCTACATTAAGCTGAGATAGAGACGCTCACTGATCTGACACAATCTGACACTCAGACAGGATGTATCAGTACAAAATTATGACCCTCACTGGTAAATAGAGTCCCTCTATTGTGACTGTTCATAAGTGGAACAATACAATGAAAAATACATCAAGTAATCACAGGACAGAAGACTACATCAAGTCTAAGGGAGTATGAGAGAGTGATAAAAATATAATGTAAAAATACCTTCAATATAACATCAAAGCTTTACACTTTACATTTTGCCATTGTGGCTTATAGGAAAAATCATGGATGGTGAGGTCACAAAAATAATGGTCCTTCTAGGACCTTGAAAATAGTAAAGTCACTGAATGTAATTATTTTCTGAATAAAGACTTTAAATGACACTGTCTTTGCCACAAAACACAAAAAACACAATTGAAGTCGTATGGACTACTTTTATGATGTCTTCATACTGCACCTTTACTAGTCTTACACTAGTTCTAATCTGAAGGTGATAATGCTCTACTTTATGCATTATAGATCATTTTCTAAGACAATATCAAATTCACTCTTTGTCTTAAGCCTGATATGCTTGTCTTAATTGTCATTGTAATAGTGCGACTACTGTAACAGATGAATGTACTGTTCTTCTTATGCATTACAGACATAAGTCCTGTTGGTGATTTTTCTCTTTCTAGTATCCTTGCATGCAGTCCCATGTGAAAAGTACCAGACTACTCTCACTGTAGATTTAGCAAAAATTTGAACTACTGCCCCCAGTGGCCCAATCTGGAAGTCTTAATCAAAGTATGGGCATGACTGAGCACCAGTTTCTGTAACAAGCAATTTTTGTTGTAAATTATGTATTACAGTAAACAGGAATGTATGTTTTATTAACCCTACAACAAACCCAAACCACAACCCTAAACATAATCATCAGTGGTGTAAAAAAAATATTTTAGAGGGAAAATGCAACCTACGAATCACACTCATCAAAGTTAATGTGGACACAATTACTTTCTGGATTCCACAGGACCAGATCCCGTATCTCATAGGCTGCTCACACAATGCTCTATCAGTAGCACCACAGTAAAAGGTAAACACATTTGATTGAACCTTTTCACATGTGAGTTTCTCCTGTACTGACGGATCTCCCAGCATGAGTTCTTTAATGTGCACTTTAATTAAATCTTACCTTACACTTCACAGCAGTTGCACTGTAGGACAGATTATATCACAGTGGGTGCACAAAAGTCAGATGATACATTATCAAACATATTATGTGGTTTTTAGATGTTTATAATGATTGATTATGCTATACAAGATGAAATCGCGAATGCACTTGCCAGCTATGCTTACTGCCATATTTTTGTTGCTGTGCAAGATGGGATTCTGAGTTTGTATTGTCATAGAAGCATAAAAAGGAGGAGCACAGAAGTTTCTAAAAACCTAGCCCTTCCACTCTCCCTGTCCCGGAAGGTTTTAGAATGAGTGACTGAAGGAATGGGAGAAGTGGACTGACTAGTATGTATATTCTTTGTTGTCAGAAAACATGGCCCCAGCACTGCATCTGAACAGTACGCTCCGATGGTAACAGCTTTATACTTTTATTTAATGACTGTTTTGAAGTTTGAAACATATAAAAATAAAGATGTTGTGATGTTTAAAAGACTATTTGAGGAGCTGGTTCATTATGATAACTGCTTCAGTGATTATGACAAATGATTTTGCTGGTAAACAGCAGTAGGAATGCAGATCACAACGGTTTGATCATACGCGTCTTAGCCCAGCCTAGTGTAATCACACCGGTTTGATCATACGTGCAAAATGGTTAATTTAATAAAGTTGAATGGGATTCACATATCAGTAAATCAGCAGAATGGATACCAGAACATTCGGTAGCAACATGTTAAGTTCCTGTGTGGTTTGGTGTCTTTACATGGTCATCACAGCCCTGAAAGACACTGAAAGACTGGAAATATCTTTCCACAGACAAGTTTATAGTTACTGAGGTTATCAAACTAATCATATGTTGCCTTGCACCCTATATATATATATATATACTGTATATATATATATATATATATATATATATATATATATATATATATACAGTATTGTAAGTGTATTACTGTAAAGAAGATTTGAGCAAACTTGGGAATGAGCTGATATTACTGTCTAAATTAATCGATACCATGCCAGAGGTGCTGTTGATAGATCTTAAATAGTTTTGAAGGCAGAAAATGTATGACAAAATGCATGACACATTTTAAACATCAATGCATAAACCTTTCATGAAGCATTCCCCATGTTTTCTCATTCTTGATGATTTCATGTAAATGTCTGTGATTTATGGTCTACAGCTATACTATACACAGGATTTAAATGTGAGGAACAACTGTGTGCTCTCCTTGCTTGACTCTTGCTCTCTGCTTCAAGGTGGGATGTCACCATGGCTTAATCTCAAACTGTCACAGTCTTCCTCAGCACTCTTGCTCAGGCCTCCAGAGAGAGTGAAAAAAAAAGAAAAAAAAAGGATGAAACACAGAAGCCATCCCATTAAAAGGCACATATTGATAATCTCAAGATTATCAATATAAAACTCAAGAAATAATTTTGCTCTTAACAAAAGGAATTAATGATTTAATATATTCTAATATCTTAGCACCGTTCAAATATTACAGGCTAAGAAAATTTAAAGGAATAGTTAAAACACTTAAAAATGTAATTCTCTCATAGTTTTCTCACCCTTGCCATCCAGTGTCATTCCAGTGTCTGGAAATCAACAGTAACTGAACAGTTTTGCTCCTATAACATTTTCTTTTAATTTAGGCAGATGTGTGAAGCAAAATAGTTCAGTTACTGTTGATTTCCAGACACTGCCACCAGAACATGAACAACGAAGGTTCTTTGGCCATCGATTTCAGGAGCGTTGTGATTCCACATTGTCGAACCCCAGCGATCAGCTGCAGCAGATCTAGTGCATCCGGGTCATGGCACCACTGCTGCCGGTCCCTCTCGCCCCCGCTCCGAACGGGACTCGAACCGACGTCTCCGGCATGGGAGGCGGGTGCGCTAACGAGGATGTTAAAGGCTACAGCCTCTAGCGTCAGTTGCTAGTGCACCAATTGAGGTCAGGAGAGTGAGGTTTACACACTGCACAGCTATCTACCAGCTGGCTCCCGTTACACTCACCCCCTAAACCTCACTCCCATCCGGGTCACGGCACCTTTGTATCCGGCCCTGCTCTGCCCCGCTCCGAACGGGACTCGAACCGACGTCTCCGGCATGGGAGGCGGGTGCGCTAACGAGGAGGTTAAGTGGTTAAGTCGCTAGTGCACCTCTTGAGGTCAGGAGAGTGAGGTTTACACACTGTACAGCTATCTACCAGCTGGCTCCCGTTACATCTGCACATTAAATTGGGATAGGATTAAGCATTTAAACGTTCCAAAAATTACACACTTTAGCAAAGAATTCCTTTTTGTTTCACCATCTGGACTAGTTTGTCCCCTTTTCTTCTTGTTTGCACTTTGGCACTCAGTATTTGGTGACTGTGTCTGTTAATAAGATGCTCTGGCTGCTGTAAAAAACCCTGTCACCTTAATTTTGTGGCACAGTTTCTTTCCTTTGGTTTTAATTAAGGTGTCATTCTTTTTAACTTAAGCCTACATTTCCCCTGCTTTCAATCTTATCTCTACAGAGAAGCATCACCTTTAGAATTCACTGTGTAGTTCTGTGATACCTGTGATAGCTGAGATATAATATATATACAAAAAGCGGATAACATTTTGTTGATAGCTAAATAACTTCCTCAAATGCTATCAGCACTACACCATGTCATAATTAAATAGGTGGGATAAAAAATAGTGAATTAATTTCCCTGGGCTGTTGTGCTTTGATTGCCCTTGGAATCAGACAGCAAGACAAGCTCTAGATAGTTGTTGCATACAGTGTTTCAGAAGTGCTCAGTTTAAAGTGTGTGTAAATAAGTCATGCAGCACTTGATTTATTCACAAGATGGTGCAATAGCAATTTTAAAAAAATGAGTACAGGTCAAAAGATAATCAAGAATAACTGTTGGAAAAGTTGAAAGTCTGATTGCATATTTTTTTTTTTTTACAAAAGCTTTCACAATTCCACATGCAGAAGAACCTGTACACTTTTCTCACTCTTATAAGAAGAGAGAAGTATCTAGAACTGCTGGCGTGTTATTAGTTAAGTGGAGCAGGGCCATCCTCGCAGATGTTTGGCATGTGGACTCCATGCTAGCCAAATTGGGATTATGAGGCTGCAGGGTACTCCAGAAAGGCCACTCATACTTGCTAACATCAAGGCCAAGCGGATGGTCAATACTCACAAAGTTTCACACTGCTGACTTGCAGCTGCTAGATTTGCAAGTTTATCTGGCAAACATGTCTTAAATAGTTTTCCTCCTCCCCTGTAGAATGAGTGACATATTTTCTATGGATCTGTTGTATGGCAAACTAACAAGATAGAGACAGACATCTGCAGAACTGAATGTCAGAATCAGAATCAGAATGAGCTTTATTGCCAAGTATGGTTACACATATAATGAATTATCTTGGTGACAGAAGCTTCCAGTGCACAAACAATACATAAACAAGACAGAGATAATAATAAAAATCACTTTACACTTAGTTTTAAGTCATTAAAATAAAATTTGTAACCACTCCACAGATTTTATATTAGCAAACTATAGTTTTGGCAAGTAATTTAGGACATCTACATCTTTCCAACAATTGTTTACAGACTTTTGTTTCACTTTTAATTGACTATATCACAATTCCAGTGGGTCAGACGTTTTCATTCACTTAACTGTGAACAAGTTAACTGTACCTTTAAGCAGCTTGGAAAATTCCAGAAAATGATGTCAAGCCTTTAGACAATTAGATTCTGATAGGCTAATTAGAGTCATTTGGAGGTGTACCAGTGGATGTATTTTAAGGTCTACCTTCAAACTCAGTGCCTCTTTGCTTGAAATCATGAGAAAATTAAAAGAAATCAGCCAAGACTTCAGAAAAAATATTTGGACCTCTACAAATCTGGTTCATTCTTGGGAGTAATTCACAATACCTGAAGGTACCATGTTCATCTGTACAAACAATAGTATGGAAGTATAAACACCATGGGAAAACGCAGCCATCATACAGCTCAGGAAGGAGACGCATTCTGTTTCCAAGAGATGAACGTAATTTGGTGTGAAAAGTGCAAATCAATCCCAGAACAACAGCAAAGGACATTGTGAAGATGCTGGAGGAAATAGGTAGACAACATTTACATTTATGCATTTGGCAGATGCTTTTATCCAAAGCAACTTACAGTGCACTTATTACAGGGACAGTCCCCACGGAGCAACCTGGAGTTAAGTGCCTTGCTCAAGGACACATTGGTGCTGGCTGTGGGAATCGAACCAAGTATCAATATACACAGTAAAACAAGTCCAATATCGACATAACCTGAAAGGCTGCTCAGCAAGGGAGAAGCCACTGCTCCAAAACCGCCATAAAAATGCCAGACTACAGTTTGCAAGTGCATATGGGGACAAATATCTTACTTTTTGGAGAAATGTCCTCTGGTCTAATGAAACAAAAATGTAACTGTTTGGCCATAAACTAAACTGAAATGAACCAATTAATAAATCAATCAATAAATCGATCATTCAATCAATCTGTACAGGAGGAAAATATCTATCTATATGTACTTATGAAAAGAAATATGTACTTATTTACCAAAGTGGCATTCAACTGATCACAATGTATAGTCAGGACAATAATAGCGTGAAAATTTACTATTGCAATTAAAAAAAATATTCAGAAAAAAATTCAGAACTTCAAACTACTTCAAAGAGTTCTCAGCAAAAAAATCACCATGTGCAGCAATGAGAGATTTGCAGATCTTTGGCATTCTAGCTGTGAGTTTGTCCAGATACTCAGGTGACATTTTACCACACACTTCCTGTAGCACTTGCCATAGATGCGACTGTCTTGTTGGGCACTTCTCACACACCTTACAGTCTAGCTGATCCCACAAAAGTAAGCATTGGGGTTAAGATGCATAACACTCTTTTCCAATTATCTTTTGTCCACTGTCTGTTTCTTTGCCCACTCTAACCTATAAATTTGGATTTACTGTTTCAAAAGTGTCTTTTTCTTTACAAATCTTCCCATAAGGCCTGCACCCCTGAGTCTTCTCTTTATTGCTCTACATGAAACTGGAGTTGAGCGGGTCGAATTCAATGTAGCTGTCAGCTGAGGACATACGTCTATTTCTCAAACGAAAGACTTTTGTTTAGTTGTACATGGGCCTACCACATCTCTTTCTGTCCTTGTTAGAGCCATTAGTCCTTTGTCTTTGAAGCCTGTAGTTACACCTTTGTATGAAATCTCAAAACAATGATTGACTGATGAGTTTCTAGAGAAAGCAGTTTCTTTTTTTGCCATTTTTGACCTAATATTGACCTTGAGACATGTCTGTCTATTGCATACTGTGGCAACTCAAAAAAAAAAAAACACAAAGACAATGTTAAGCTTCATTTAACAAACCAAATAGCTTTCAGCAGTGTTTGATATATTGGCAAGGTATTTTCTAGTACCAAATTAGCAATTTAGCATGATTACTCAAGGATAAGGTGTTGGAGTGATGGCTTCTAGAAATGGGGCCTGTCTAGATTTGATCAAAAATGACTTTTTTAAATAGTGATGGTGTTGTTTTTTTACATCTGTAATGTCCTGACTATACTTTGTGATCAGTTGAATGCCACGTTAGTGAATTAAAGTAACAATGTCCTTCCGAAACAGCAAAATCTGTACATTATTCCAAAACTTTGGCCACCAGTGTATATGTATGTACAAATACAAATCTGTTATATACAGATGCAAGGGAATGTATGGAAGAAGAGGTATGGTATGGATAAATATAAATAGAGTTGCAGAAAGGGGGGGGCTATATTTTCTGCCTCACCTACTGCTGCCATACAACATATTTCTGTGAAATGCCATGCAGGTGATATCCAGCTTGACTGAAATGAAATTAATTCTCAAAATAAATTTAAACAGAACAAAATATTTTTTTTTGTAGATTTCATAAATTTGTTCTTGTGTTTTTTAAAGAAGAAAGAAAAAAGAGAAGCTTATTTCCTCTCTTAACAATGTGAAAACTTATCCTTCCCTTCCAGTCAAACTCACATTTTATTAACGTTGCAATAGCACTGAACTATTGGGTGTCAAATAATGGGCATCTGAAAAAATTGCCCGTTGCTTGCCATTTGCATTTAGCACAAACATAATTAGAATTTTTCATTTTGTAAAGAATCCTTTTGATTTTGCATTTGCAATCGCAATGACAAATTAATTTCCTGCTGCTTAGCCCTGACTCTGCCTGTGTCCTGTGTTGTCTGAAGTGGCTACAATGACACCAATGCCATCACTGATAACATAAACCCCAACCTTGGAATTTATTTATGTATTTAAAAGAGAAATAAAGGAGAAGTAAATTGATTGATTCACCTGATGGGCTGAGTGAGCTAAGTGACATGCTTCAATATCCACCCTTTTATCTACACCTAATGAAGTAAAACATTTCTAAATTTATCTGATGCGCCTCTCTATTCATAACGGAGCTGTGAACACTGAATAGGGCAAGAGCCCGAGTTATGTTAAATTTCAGAGGTTTGATCTTGTTTTGATTATTTTTTCAATCAGATCTCAAGGTCGTGAAAAGAGGGGACAGGAGAAATGGAAATGTATCCGCTGGAGACCACTATAGTGGGTGACAGATTTTCACTCTACCTATTCAAACACCTGAACCTAATCTCAGCAGAATACAAAGTATTTCATTTCACCACTGAATGCATTAAGAATTCCCAATAATATGCATTTTATATGTAAACAGCTCAGCATGCTGGTGGTGAGATAAGAAAAAGCTGCAAATTAATGCTTTGAGATTATAATCTTGATACATAGGTTTATTATATGTAAATGTTTTAAATTTTTACATTTACAATACACAAATGTATTTTACATACATTTGTGAGTTGTGCATTTTGAAACAATTTTGTAGCTATAAAAATGTTGCATTTTGCATTTATGTTTACATATACAAATGTTAGTGTAAAAAAAAAAAAAAAAATATATATATATATATATATATATATATATATATATATATATATATATATATATATATATATATATATATATATATATAAATAAATAAGTCTAAATAAGCATTAACCAAGATTAATAAATATGGTACTATATAGTTAATTGTTAGTTCATGTTAACCATTCCTTAACTAACTAATGTTACTTGATACAGTCTTATTGTAAAGTGCTACAACTTTATCAATTAGTCTCTGGTGAATTTCCTTCCAGTAATAACCTAAATCTATTTTGACTGGTGAATAAATGTAGGACAGAGGTCTGGATATCCATCAATTTTTTATTTAGAGAGCAAGACATAATAAATTACCAAGCTGTCAGACAGATGCAATCTCTCTCTCGGTCTCTCTCACTTGATGTGGACATGATATAAAGTAAAAGGAGATCTGGCAGAAATGTATTTAACTACTTGGTCGCCGAGATGAAGGAACAAAATTAATCACAGTTCTATCCTCTGAGCATGTTTTAACCTGTTTGTAAACTCAAAGTGAGAAAAATTAAAGAAAATTAAAAAAATATATTAAAAAAATCCCCAATATTATTATTGCTTTATTGTAATTGTTATAAGGTGTAGAATGAAAAGGCCAAATTCATAGATAAAAGGCTCAAAATAGTGTACATTTCAAACTCTCCATTGCAAACATTAGACTGTTATTGCATAATTAAGGGTGGGACAATTCTTTTGTCCAACCAATGGAAAATGGGGAGGGGGGTGTTTGGGCAACTTCTTTAGAAACAGGGGTTCTGTGGTTCTGGACCCCCCAAGGCCAAAATAATGTAACTTGTGGGGGTCGCCTGGCGTTTCATCAAAACTAGAATACTAGAAACGTAAAACTAGATTTATTTTTTGAATGTTTGCCAGTGACGAGTGGCCCTCCATCAATATCTTTAAATATGCACTCTAAGAATATAAACGATAGTGATAACAGAAAAAAATAAATCATTCAAAAATGCATTTGGTAATGTACAATTATGTAATGTACAACACACACAGGAGGAGTCCGCGTAGGAGGCTTGACCTGTGGAGCACCTATTCCAGTACAGGGTATCCTAGGGCACCCGTAGTGGACTGGGTCGGCAAGTTCCTCCGCTGAACTGCGGACTCGAAAGGGCTAGGGAGGAATCAACCAGGGACCTGGGTGGGATCTCCTGGGAAAGAAGGCGCACTGTTTTACCTCGCCTGAGGGAAAGGGCACTGGACGCAAGCGAATCACCCGGTCAGACCGTCAGCGTGTACCGGGTTCTACTAGCTCGGACCTGAGAAAACACGGGACGAGACTGACTCAACCCTGATATTGTAAAATCACGCAAAGGTATTAGGTGTTGCCCAACCCGCTGCCCTACAAATGTCTGCTAGGGAGGTGCCCCTAGCCAGTGCCCACGAGGATGCAACACTCCTTGTAGAGTGTGCTCGAACCCGCAAGGGGGGTGGCACGGCCTGGGTGCGATAGGCCAGAAGGATGGCATCCACCACCCAGTGGGAAAGCCTCTGTTTGGAGACAGCGTTCCCTTTCTGCTGTCCCCCAAAGCAGACAAAGAGCTGCTCAGAGCATCTAAAGCTCTGAGTGCGGTCCAGGTAGGCACGCAAGGCACATACCGGACACAGCAATGAAGGGGCTGGGTCTGCCTCCTCCTGGGGCAGCGCTTGCAGGTTCACTACCTGGTCTCTGAAGGGCGTGGTAGGAACCTTGGGCACATAGCCCGGTCGGGGTCTTAGGATCACATAAGTGTCTGCCGGACCGAACTCCAGGCAGGTGTAGCTAACAGAGAACGCTTGCAGGTCCCTGACCCTCTTGATGGAAGCGAGCGTGATCAGCAGGGCCGTCTTTAGGGAGAGGGCCCTGAGTCCAGCTGATTCTAGTGGCTCGAAGGGGGATCTCTGAAGGCCGGCGAGGACCACCGAGAGATCCCAGGAGGGGAACAGGCTTGGCCAGGAGGGATTTAACCTCCGGGCACCTCTTAGGATCCTGATAATTAAGTCATGCTTACCCAGAGACTTGCCGTCTACTGGGTTGTGGTGATCTGCAATAGCGGCAACATACACCTTCAAGGTGGAAGGGGACAGCCTCCCTTCCAACTTCTCCTGTAGGAGCAAGAGCACTGACCTAACTGCACACCTCTGTGGGTCTTCTGCCTGGGAAGAGCACCAATTCTCGATCAGACACCATTTCAGGGCGTAAAGTTGCCTGGTAGAGGGGGCTCTGGCTTGGTTCATTGTGGCTATGAGTGTGGGTGGTAGACCAGCTAGATCTTCCACATCCCATCCAGGAGCCAGACGTGGAGGTTCCAAAGGTCTGGGTGCGGATGCCAGAGCATGCCCCGTCCCTGAGAAAGAAGGTCCTTCCTCAGGGGAATTCACTAGGGAGGGGCTGTCGCGACGAGGTCCGAGAACCAGGCACGGGTGGGCCAATAAGGAGACACAAGAGTGACATGTTCCTCGTCCTCCCTAACCTTGCATAGCACCTGTGCTAGAAGGCTCACTGGGGGAAATGCGCACTTGCGCAGCCCCGCCAGCTGTGTGCCAGTGCGTCTGCCCCGAGGGGAGCCTATGAACGGGCGTACCAGAGCGGGCAGTGGGAGGTCTCTCGGGAGGCGAACAGGTCTACCTGGGCCTTGCTGAACTGTTCCCAAATCAGCTGGACCGACTGGGGTTGAAGCCTCCACTCTCCACCAGGCAAGTGTTGTCGTGACAGCGCGTCCACTTTCACATTGAGGTTGCCGGGGATGTGAGTGGCGCGCAGTGACGTGAGTGGCTCCAAAGGAGGAGACGACGGGCGAGTCTTGACATGTGGTGGGAGCGTACGCCGCCTTGCCGATTTATGTATGCTACCGCAGTGGTGCTGTCTGACCTGACCAGGACATGTTTGTCTCAAACTAACTGGAGAAACTTGCTGTGGCATGGTGGAGGGCGTGACCGGGGCGTGATTACGCACGCCCGGTCCCGTATTAGGCTAATTAAGCCGTCAAGAGGGATAAAGGCCACTCGCGGACGGCGATGCAAGAGAGAGAGAGATCGTTCACGGACATGTCCGTTGTCTTATGTGTTTGTCTTTTGAGTTTTACATTAAACCTTTAGTTTATATGTCAACCCGGTTTCTCGCCTCTTCCTTGCCCATGAACGTGAACTGTGTTACACTTGCGCAGGGCAAAAAAGACAGTCAACAACTCCAGGCATTTGATGTGCCAACACAGTGGGGCCCCTTTCCAACGGCCTGCTACTGCGTGCCCGTTGCACACGGCACCGCAACCCGATCTGGAGGCGTAGGTCGTGACCAGGACGCGTCAGGACACCTGCTGTAAGGATACTCCTGCCCATAGAAAACAGAGGTCTGTCCAGGGTTTGAGTGTTTGGCGGCAGGCGGGGGTGATCGTCACACGTTGCGTACCGCGGCACCATGCTCGTCTCGGGACTCAAGTCTGAAGCCAGTGCTGAAGCGGTCTCATATGTGTCAACCCCAATGGCGCGACCGCTGTGGTGGATGCCATTTGCCCCAGGAGCCTCTGAAAAAGTTTTAAGGGGACCGTTGTGCCTGGCCTGAAAGCAGTGAGGCACCTCAACACTGACTGCGCACGCTCGTTGGTGAGATGTGCTGACATTGAGATCGAGTCTAACTCCATGCCGAGAAAAGAGATGCTCTGAACCAGAGTGAGCTTTCTCTTTTCCCAGTTGACCTGAAGCCCCAAAAGGCTGAGGTGCCTGAGCACCTGGTCTCTGTGAGTGCATAGTAACTCTCGCAAGTGGGCCAGGATGAGCCAGTCGTCAAGGTAATGGAGTATGCGGATGCCGGCTTCTCAGAGCGGTGCAAGAGCTGCCTCTGCGACTTTCGTGAAGATGCGAGGGGACAGAGACATGCCGAAGGGGAGGACTTTTTACTGATACGCCTGGCCATCGAACGCGAACCGCAGAAAAGGGCGGTGTCGAGGCAAAATTGAGACGTGGAAGTACGCGTCCTTCAGGTCTACCGCTGCGAACCAATCTGTGCAACGCTTGGTTGAAAACTCGCAAGTCCAAGATTGGTCGTAAGCCACCACCTTTCTTGGGTATGATGAAGTAAAGGCTGTAGAAACCCTTCTTCATCTCGGTTGGAGGGACAGGCTCTAACGCGTCTTTGAATAAAAGAGTGGCGATTTCCACATGCAGGGACTGGGCATGTTAGCCGTGTACTGCGGAAAAGCAGACGCCCATGAAGGGGGTCGGAGGCCTGGCAAACTGAATTGCGTAACCGAGTCGGATGGTCCGGGCCAGCCAGCGAGACGGGTTGGGAAGTGGGAGCCACGCATCCAAACTCTGCGCTAGGGGCACCAAAGGGACGATTATTTTTGACATACCCGACAGGGCTTCGTAGCGGGGCGGAGCAGGTAAGGCAGCATAGGGAGGCGATGACACGTTCCAAGGCTTTGGTGCTGAGAAAAGACTCAAAGCACTTACCTTGCTCCGCACACCCATAAACGAGGATGTCATCCAACAGGCCTTGGAAGGGAGTACTGGGCGACCCCGCCAGGTGGTAGGGTTTCCGGGGCATAGATGGAGCGCATCAGCCCTATCCACCTGGGGAATCGCCGTATACCCGTGGGTCACTCCGCCGTGGGAAGAAGGAGCGACACAGGGGGCGGCTGGAGTGGCGTGCTTTCTGTTGAAAGCAAGCCGCAACCGCAACGTTGCCAAGGTCATGCCCTAGCAGTGAGAGCAAGAACCATCCACAAACGCTGCCTCAGTGTGATCGCTGCCCAGACACACGAGACAACGCCTGTGGCCGTCTGAAGCGGAGAGCACTCTACCGCATCCAGGAACTACACAGGGGTGGAATGGCATCTGTAAAAAGACGCGTCCTGAAAAGGATGTTCAACGCCGCTGTGTATTCTTCTTTTAGAGAAATAAACTCTTTTATAGAGAAAATTACTCTTTTACACTCATTTCAAATACTCTGCGCTGTCGAAGCGCCCAGGGGCAAACTGCACTGCTGTGCAGAGAAGGATAAAGCCACTGAAGTGCGCCGTAGATCCAACAGCAGACAGAGCGTCAGAGGAACAGAATTCTGGTGTGTCACTCGCAGCTGGCTGCATACATGACCCTTGGCTCCGAAGAAAATTTCTGAATGAACTTGACGTATTTCTCCGCTTTTATACCCGTATGTCCGGGGCGGGGTATGCAAATACTGTCTGTCAACTTCTCATTGGCCTTTTTTCATAGACCAGAGGCATATTTGGCGCTCAAGAGAGACCCCTAGTGACACGACGTCGAAGTGAGCGACAGACGGGGAACTATAGTTTGTACAATATAAAAATCATTATGTCTATGAAGAGTACTCATAATGATAGATGCACCAACATCTTCCTATAGGGGGTTAAAGTCAGACATCTGATACTGATATCCAGGAGTTTGTTCTGAGCCCAGGGATACCTGTGCAAGAGTGATACAAAAGGTTTACTCTAGCAGGCATGTCCACGTCCTCCTAGTTTTCCATCAGCAGCTGCCCTCAGATTTGCTTGATGGGTAATTTTTAAACATAGTGAGGCCCAAAAAAACACTGGCAAGACTGCTGATCTCCCATCCATCATTCTCACACTCCTTAGTTTAGCAATAAATCTTAAACCTTGTCTCATGACACTTTAAAGTGTATCTTAATTACCAGTTATCTGCTACCACTACATCTGTTACAATAGTAAACTTTTTTTTTCTTTTCTGATCCTAAATTAAATGGATAATATGTGAATTTAAAGGACTACTCGACACATTACAAGATTCAAACTCAATAAATGTTAGACAGCATGCAAGAAGAAGAATTTGCATTTACTGTTGCTTACTTTAAGGATTTTTGTACATTTAAAAATACAAGATCAGACATAAGTTTGTACACAGCTCACTGAATTTATGTTTCTCATGATGTTGAAAACCATGATCTAAAGGCTTATGCTAATGTACATGATTGAAATTAGATTTGTTGACAAACATCAATTGTGCCTGTATGCATTTCTTTACAAAATCACAATGGAATGGATAGTTTTCTGTTGTTTAGCAGCTTTGGGTCATTGCATGATTAGTTTTGATGACTTATTATTAAAAAAAATGGAAAGTAGTAAAAATAAAGAAATATTGGATGTGTCATTGTAAACATTCTTCTATTTCTATTTTTGTTTTACAAAGGATCTTCATAAATATTATAAGCTGCAAAAGTTGCATCAGTCTTTCTCAAAATTCTCAAGAAAGTTTAACCCTTCTAGGAAAACCTTTAAGCAGAATATTTACTTTGAAAAGAGGAGGCAAAGGTGTGTGCCCATGATTGGACATGCTGTTTCCTCTTTTAAATATCTTACATGTTTCAGTGAGATATCAAAGAATATAAATAAATTCACAAGTTTGGCTATCTGTAGAATCTTTGAGTGATAAAGTATAAACTTATGTGTCTTACAATGGTGGGGCTCTAGGAAGAGGCTATAGAGCAGGAACTCTTTGAAGATTGATGATGCAGATAGGGAGGTGGAAGGATGCCAGAAAAACTGTCAGTAGAAAGAGGTAAGCAATGGCTTATATACTCTATAGCCTGCAGGTTGATTGGCAATTTAGATGAGCAAGCTCCTACCAAACTTTCATTTAAGACTCCATTTGTGTAAGAGATAATGGACAGCTTGAACCTTTGTGAGTATTTGTCCACTTTAGAGACACTGAAAGCTTACATACAAGTCTCATTCGCAGTTCTCATTATCATCAAAATATCAGTTCATAACTTATATAAGATTATCCAAACCACATGCATCACCCTATTTTGTATAAATTATTGTGATAACATAAATGTAACAGATTGTAATGTGGTAAGGGAGAAAAATTCCTTTCCAGCCCACACAGAATGTGCACTGTACATGTGTGTTCTGGTGTGCTGTTCATTTCCCTGTGACCTAAGACCCTTCCAATTAGTTTGAGTGTGTGATACTCCAAAAGCATTTCTACAAACTCAACCCTGTCCCCTTTAAAATCCCAGTTCAATTAAAACCCAGTCTGTCATGCAGTGATTCAAGGTCTCCTTTATTAAAAAATGTAATAATTTAAAACATGTAAAAGTGTCCTCTCCAGGGAGTCCTCCAGTCAGCGGTGAAATGTTCGCAAAGATACAGCTTAATTTCCCTTGAGATCTTGGGCAAAGCAAGTATTTAACAATACGCCCACAGTGTGTAAGCACAAGGTAAGGACTTTATCCACCCCTCTGTCACTTGAGAGCCATCTCAGCCATCTACTGTGGGATTGCACTTTCAATGACACCTCACTATTAAACGTTCTTTTGCACAATATCAGCCTTGTACCAACTCTGATCTAATAGGACTTGATTGTGTTGGAACACAGAACACGTAAACAATCTGTTTTGCCTTCTAAAACATGCGCAGTTTGAAAATAGCTAATTTATTCATGTAATTACCAACTTTTTGTCTTTATATGGGAAAATGTGACTTGAGTTAGGGGAAACAGGATTCTTTTTTGAAAACACAGAAGAGTATGCAGAAAAGCTTTGGAGCACTTGCACAATGGATCGATTGAAGAACTTTGCAGTCAGAGCCTGACTGAGATTCGGTGAAGAGGGAATAAACTGTGCACCTATGCAAGCCTAGCCTAGGTGCCTTTGTATTCAGTGATAGCAGGCTGAACAAAGTGGAAGATATCTGTATATAACAGAAAAAGATATTATATATACACAGTAAATATAATTTATATTGTGGGTGGTATTGTTCTCAGTCTCTTGAAAAGCTTAAGATGCTTAGGACTCGGCAATGGATCCGGCTGTTCTGGAATTATTGCTCATTGGGATGGAGACCCCTTGAGGAAGATAACATTGGGTCTTAATGACCAGGGGCACTAAAGAGTCTAAATTTGGTCCTGACCTGCACAATGACAATAAAGAGATTGAATCTTGAATGCGTTCTACTGTGAGAGGAAAATTAACTAATATATATGGGAAGGGAGGTGATTTAGGCTCACTTCAACGTTGTGTCGAAGAAGCGACACTAGGGGTCTCTCTTGAGCGGCGAATATACCTCTGATCTATGAAAAAAGGCCAATGAGAAGTTGGTGGACAGAATTTGCATGTCCCGCCCCCGGACATAAGGGTATAAAGGCAGGGAAATGTATCTGTTTCATTCAGAAATTTTCTTCGGAGCCGATGGTCGTGCATGCAGCGAGCTGCGAGTCACACACACCTGTTCCTTTTCCTCTCACTGTGAGAACATGATCATGGCAACGTTGTGGTTGCGGCTTTCCTTCAACCGAAGGAACACCACTACAGCCGCCCCCCCCCGCATCGCTCACTTTTCCCATGGGATTGAGGACAGTGCAGCCGGTGATGGAGGCGATTTGGGGATGGCAGCGGGTGCAGCTTCGCCGTGTACGTCCCTACGAACCGCCTGCCCCCCGGCACGCTCATTGACTTCCGTCCAGGCTCGAGGCAATAGCGGCTCGCCTCACAGCCAGCCTGCTCTTGAGCCCCCTGAGCTGGATTAGCACGCCGCTGCATCGGAGAGCGGTCCAGCATCTGACATGGATGACCGTCTGGGCTGCCGCCTTCGGTCCAGCACACCCAGGCTGAGGCTGACGCCCAGATGTCCGACATGCTTGCCCGGGCCGCCGCCAGCGTGGGCTTGGACTGGAAACCTCCGTCCTCCCCACAGCCGTCGTGGCTGGATGATTGGTTCCTGGGTCTGCGCATCGCTCACAGCCATGCCCCCCCCCGGTCCCTTTCTTCCCAGAGGTGCATGATGAGATGACAACTGCATGGAGAGCACCCTTCTCCACTCGTCAAAAAGCCCCACACTCATCCGCTCTCACTACCCTCGACGGCAGAGCAGCCCACGGGTAAACGGCGATTTCCCAGGTGGACAGGGTGGTTGCAATCCACCTATGCACCGAGAATGCCGCCACCTGGCGGAGTCGTCCTGTGCTCCCCTCCAAGGCCTGTAGGATGACGTCGGCACTGGGCACTAAAGCCTACAGCACCACCGGACAGGCCGCTTCCGCCCTGCATGCCATGGCAAGTCCACCAGGCCAAGGCATTCAAAGATTTGCACGAGGGTAGTCCTGATCCTGACGTGCTGCAGGAACTGCACTCAGCGACCGACCCTGCCCTCAGGGCCACGAAGGCCACAGTGCAGTCACTCAGGCAGGCGATGGCCACACTTGTGGTTCAGGAACATCATCTGTGGCTGAACTTGGTCGGGATGCACGAGACGGACAAGAAACGCTTCCTCGACGCCCCTGTCTCCCAGTTCGACCTCTTCGGCGACACCATCAAGGACTTCGCCCAGCAGTTCTCCGTGGTGAAAAAGCAGACGGAGGCCATCTCACACATCCTGCCCACTGCAAACCTGCCGCTATGGGCCATGCCCCGTCTGCTCGCCGAGGGCGTCCACCTGCGGCTAAACAATGTGCAGCTCCACCTCAACCCGGGCCCAGCTCTCAGCCCCGGCGTCGAGCGCCCTGCAGGAAGCGCATACACCCCATCTCACGGACCCCCTCGAAGACAGGGAAGGCTCCCAAGCGGTCCTGAGACGCCTGACCCAGAGACCAAGACGTTCGCTCCAGAGCGGGTAAGACCACTCCGTTCCCCGGTGGAGGGCCGGGAGGAGAATTCTTTTTTAATTTATTTCATTTACCGGTACCCACATACTCAATAACAGAGATATTTCCATTGTCTCTGTGTCACCAGGCCAGTAAATGCCATTCTCACAGCACTCTGCCGCCACACCTCAACAGTCCCGATGTGCTGGACGTGGACCCTCCGCCTGCCAGGTATGCGGAGTAAGGTAAGTGCTTTGAGTCTTTTCTCAGCACCAGAGCCTCAGGGCACACTTTTGCCTCCCGACGCTGTATTACCTGCTCCACCTAGCTGGGTACGTCAAAAATAATCGTCCCAATAGTGCCACTAGCACGGAGCTTGGATGCGTGGCTTTCACTTCCCAACCCATCTCGCTGGCTGGCCAGGACCACCCGACTCGGTTACGTAATTCAGTTTGCCAGGCCCCCGACCCCCTTCACGGGCGTCTGCTCCCTGCGTGCGGAAATCGTGACCCTCTTATTCAAAGACGTGATAGAGCCTGTCCCTCCAACCGAGATGAAGAAGGGTCTCTACTACCCTTACGTCATCATACCCAATAAAGGTGGTGGCTTACAACCGATCTTGGACTTGCGAGTTTTCAACCGGGCCTTACACAAACTCCCGTTCAAAATGCTCACGCAGAAACATATTTTAACTTGCGTCCGGTATCTAGACTGGTTTGCAGTGGTAGACGTGAAGGACACGTACTTTCCCGTCTCAATACTGCCTCGACATCGACCCTTTCTACGATTCACGTTTGACGGCCAGGCGTATCAGTACAAGGTCTTCCCCTTTGGCATGTCCCTGTCCCCTTGCGTCTTTACGAAGGTCGCAGAGGCAGCCCTTGCCCCGCTTCGAGAAGCCGGCATTCGGATACTCAACTACCTCGACGACTGGGTCATCCTGGCCCACTCCCGAGAGTTACTATGCGCCCACAGGGACCAGGTCAGCCGTTTAGGGCTTCAGATCAACTGGGAAAAGAGCAAACTCGCCCCGGTTCAGAGCATCTCTTTTCTTGGCATGTAGTTAGACTCAGTCTCAATGTCAGTGCGCCTCACCAACAAGCACACGCAGTCAGTGCTGAAATGCCTTGCCACCTTCCGGCCAGGCACAACTGTCCCTTTAAAACTTTTCTAGAAGCTCCTGGGGCATATGCCATCCTTCGGGGCAGTTGCGCCGCTGGGGTAATGCATATGAGACCGCTTCAACACTGGCTACAGACTCCAGTCCCGAGACGAGCGCCATGGCATGCACCGTGTGATGTCACCCCTGCCTGCCGCCAAACATTCAAACCCTGGACAGACCTCTGCTTTCTGTGGGCAGGAGTCCCTTGCAGCAGGTGTCCCGATGTGTCCTGGTCAATGGGGACGCAGCAGCAGGCCGTTGGAAAGGGGCCCCGCTGCGCTGGCACATCAACTGCCTGGAGTTGCTGACTGTTTTCTTTGCCCTGCGGAGGTTTCTCCCGCTAGTTCAGGGCAAATACGTCTTGATCAGATCAGACAGCACCACCACAGTGTCATACATAAATCGCCAAGATGGTGTGCACTCCCACCATACGACACAACTCGCCCGTCGTCTCCTCCTTTGGAGCCAGCAGCGACTCAAGAGGGTTGGGGACCTGCAAGCGTTCTCTATCAGCGACACCTGCCTGGAGTTCGGTCCAGCAGACACACATGTGATCCTAAGACCGTGACCGGGCTATGTGCCCAATGTTCCTACCATGCCCTTCAGAGATCAGGTAGTGAACCTGCAAGCAGTGCCCAGGAAGGAGGCAGACCCAGCCCCTTCATTGCTGTGTCCAGTACGTGCTTTGCGTATCTACTTGGACCGCACGCAGAGCTTTAGATGCTCTGAGCAGCTCTTTGTCTGCTTCGGTGGACAGCGGAAAGGGAACGCTGTCTCCAAACAGAGGCTCTCCCATTGGGTGGTGGATGGCATTTCATTGGCCTATCGCACCCAGGCCGTGCCCCACCCCTTGTGGGTCCGAGCACACTCGACAAGGAGTGTTGCGTTCTCGTGGGCACTGGCCAGAGGTATCTCCCTGGCAGACATATGCAGAGCAGCGGGTTGGGCAACACCTAATACCTTTGCGATTCTACAATCTCAGGGTAGAGTCAGTCTCTTCCCGTGTTTTCTCAAGTCCGAGCCGGTAGAACTCAGTAACACGTTGACGGATTGACCGGGTGAATCGCTTGCACCTAGCACCCTTTCCCTCGGCTGAGGTAATGCCGTGCGCTTTTTCTCCCAGGAGAGCCTACTCACTCGGCTCCCTGGATGACTCCTCCCTAGCCCTGTGGGTCCACAATTCGGCGGAGGAATTCACCGACCCAATCCACTGCAGGTACTCAAATCTACCATGTACTGGAATAGGTGCTCCACAGGTTAGGGCTCCTACATGGACTTTCCTCCTGTGTGTATTTTCTGCGGAATGCTCTCCTTACGAGTGGACCCGCGTCTCCCTTGGGCAGTTCCTGCCTCCCCCCTAGTCACCGTGTCTGTAGCAACTCCTCCCTCCGAAGAGGCGGGATCTACCACCACGCCACTTACCACATGTGACCTTAAAGCCCATGTGGTGTATTTCTCCAGATTTACCTCCCCCTCTCTGGGCGGTGTGGTCTCCGCAGGGTCTTTTCCCCCTGAAAAGATAGGAAACTGGGTAAGATCCCCTTCCCACGATGTGTGTAAGGGCCCCAGCCGTTTTGCTCTATGCGAGAAACATAGAGAGAAGAGGCCCAGCAAGGCTTGGCCCATTCCCAGGTTGGCAAGCGTCACTTGTTCCCCTGTCTAGGGTAACTATAAGGGTTCCGACAACTTTATGGGGCATTGGGGAAGGGTACGTGCAGTCTGATACAGCTGGTCGTTTTGGCACGTCAAGTACCTGCCCGCTCCTGTGTCAGCAGTACACGTACACGGCTCAGTGCATGGCGTGATTTAAATTGGACCCCTAGTGCCGCTTCTTCGACACAACGTCAAAGTGAGCGACAGATGTTGAACATCTAGAATATGTATGTAACCTCCATTCCCTGATGGAGGGAACGAGACGTTGTGTCCTCCCGGCCACATCGCTGAGCCGTGCCACTGTTGTGGCCGGACCATTTCCGCAGAAAAATCCTGAATGAAACAGACGCATTTCCCCGCCTTTATACCTGTATGTCCGAGGGCGGGACATGCAAATTCTGTCCGCCAACTTCTCATTGGCCTTTTTTCATAGATCAGAGGTATATTCGGCGCTCAAGTGAGACCCCTAGTGTCGCTTCTTCGACACAACGTCGAAGTGAGCGACAGAGGGAACGGAGGTTACATACGCAACCTAGACATGTTATGCTCAGATTTGAAATCTGTCTTAATTAAACTTGAAGAACATCTGGTAATATGGAATACCAAGCTGTGTGCAATACTGGCCCTTCAGAAGAACTGTTGTTTTACTCAGAGCGGCTATTGATGCATCTATTTCATGAAGAGTGTTTAATTCCTTTGGGCATCCTCTTGCTTTACTCTGCTTCTGTTCAACAGAATGGTAAATTTTGAAGGCCTTGGGCTGGTGCATTTGTTATTAATGTGCATGAGCAAATATCACACTAAATCGATCCTAAGACCTGTGTCGTATGCAAACAGCATTCCATACATTGAGCTGACTGAAGAATTTGTCTGGGATTTTTAGGACTGAGTTGTGTGAATGATATGTATACAAGCTGAAATTCACTGAATTCACAGAGGAAACCTTAGCTGCTTCAAATCTTTGCTTTTCATGTACCAGCTTGTGTTCTGACTCAGGCTTTCTATTCTGTCTATCGATGAACAGTACAAAAAACAGATTTCATGCAATTCATCCACTCAGTATGGATCTTTTTGAGGAGCTCAGGGGATTCGAGTTGTAGAAATATCTGTTAAAAATAAATAAATAAATAGGATGATCTTACAAAATATTTATTAAATTTGTGAATGCATGATTCTTTCACTTGAATAAGGAAAATAATGTTCCTCTTTGAATTTATACCTAGAATATACTCTAGGTAATGGTTGTGGTGGTTCCACTAGGAAAGCAGACAGGCATCATTGAATTAGGGATTAGGTGCTAATATTGTGTTGTTGTGCATTCTATACTTTATTTTCAATTAAATTTTTATTTTTATTACTATCTCTGTCTTGTTGCTGTATTGTATTGTTGTGCACTGGAACCTCCTGTCACCAAGACAAATTCCATGTATGTGTAAGCATACCTGGCAATAAAGCTGATTCTGATTCTGATTAACCACGAGTAAAAATATCACGGTTAATATAACCATAAGAATTTTTAATCCACGGTTAAAGAAACCATGAAATGTTTTATTTACTCTTTGCAAAATATTATATATAATGTATAAATATACATCGTAAGATTTTGTAAGCCTAAAATGTGAAAACTCTTGTGCCTATGTGGGTCAGGGACAGATTAAGAGGGGGGTGTTCGTTGTTCATGCCCAAAAGGGTTTTAGAGTTAGGGGATCACCAAACTACATTGCACAAACTTAAAGCCCAGGGCCCTCCTGGGCATTCAAGGGCCCCACGGTAGTCAAGGGTCCCTGGACACTGGCCCCATTGGCCCAGTCAATAATCCATCCATGGTGTGGGTACTGGATCTGTTGCTATGGTTATAGACGGTGGCTGCATGGTGCTTTAATGGCCAGGTATCACAGACTGAATGTGAACTTTCAATTCACGTGAAGCTGAGGCTTAAACACACAAAAACACACAGCAATTTGAATTTGTACTTCATAAAGAGCAAAGCAATTTAGTTCCAAATAACACTGAATCTGCTCTGGGTAACTTCATGGTTTTGAATTACAAATTTTTACTAAAATATTGTGCTTGTTTACTATGAGACAAGATTTTGCATGCTGAAAGTTGTTTGTTTGTTTGCTTGTTCCATTTACCTGTGCACCTTAATTCATGACAAAAATCTGGTGGAGGATTTGAATAACAGTGAAAGCTAAGCAGCTGTCTTTAATTCTTTAAGAATTTAATGTCTTTAATAAGTGGAGCTAACATTGTGGAGCTACATCTTTAGCTTTGCTAGTCAAACCATCTACACCGCTGTGTTATGTTTAACTAGACAATAAGTATGTGGCTTCCATGAAAACCTTATACCTGTTTAGAGAAAAGGGATTTCAAATTTGGTCCCATTTTTACATTAAATTTCTGCTAATATTACAGTGTAATTATAAATGATGTAATTATTTTGTCTAGCAGCTTGTTAATTATATAACATGAACACTGCGGCATTGTCTGGTCCTTAAAATGCTTGCAGTATCTGTAACAAGGAATTTAGATGGGCAAGGAGGAGGCGAGAACCGGCTTGACGATATAAATAATAGTTTAATAATAAACTTAAAACAAAATATTGTGTATACACACATGACGGACATGTCCGTAAACGATCTCTCTCTCCTGCACCATCCTCTGCGATTGGCCTTTATCCCTCTCGGAGGCTTGATTAACCTAATATGGGACCGGGCGTGTAGGATCCCCCCCTTTCCCTGAAACACTACACTTTAAAAGAGAGGGAAAAGGCCAATGCAGAGCGGCAGTGAGAGAGAGAGAGGAGAGAGAGATGGAAAAAAAACAGACACTTACTCGCCGGTTCTCTGATATGCCGTAGCTTGTTCCTCGGCCACTCCTCCACCCTCTAACGGACGCAGCCGCGCCTCTCCAGGCGGATCGGAGGCTGTCCTCCAGCACCTGGCGGACGGAACACCCTGCTGCGTTCTCGGGGAGTCGAAGGGGTATCACCCACCCCTGGCAGCGGTTCTCCCACTCCAGGCGGTCGGTCACGATCCCCTCCCCTTTTGCGGTCAGCGGTCTCCGACCCTGCCACATTTCAGAGGCTGGTAGGGGCATCCTCCGCCCCTGGCAGCGGCCCTGACCGCTCCAGGCGGTCGGCTAGGAGCCCCTTCTCCCCTCACGGTCGGTGGCCGTTCCTCCGCTTCCAGGCGGCTGGGCTCCTCATCCCCCGGCAGATGGCCGCAGCTGCTCCGTTGGGGTGGACGGTAGTGGTGAGAACTCTACTACGGCGCATCCCTCCTCCCTCATGGATTTCGGCACCAGTGTAACATTACATTTACATTTACATTTATTCATTTGGCAGACGCTTTTATCCAAAGCGACTTACAAAAGAGGAGAAACATAAGCGAATCATCTTAAGGAGACAGTGGTACGAAAAGTGCCATACTACAAAGTTTCACTATCATCACAATAGTATACAAAACCGATTTAAGTACAACAAGAATTGTTAATACATTTAGAAATATTTATTTTTTTTATTTTTTTATTTTTTTTAAGCGACTGGTTAAATACTCTTGGAAAAGATGTGTTTTCAGCCGTTTTTTGAAGATAGAGAGTGAGTCAGCTTCACGGATTGAGTTGGGGAGGTCATTCCACCAACGTGGTATGATAAAACTGAAAGTCTGGAAAAGTGTTTTGGTACCTCTTTGTTTTGGTACAACAAGGCGCCGCTCATTTGCCAACCGCAGGCTTCTGGTGGGAGTGTAGCTCTGCATAAATGTTTTTAGGTATGCTGGAGCAGACCCAGTGATTGTTCTGTATGCCAGCATCAGGGCCTTGAATTTAATACGTGCATGAACCGGCAGCCAGTGGAGAGAGACAAAGAGGGGTGTAACATGTGCTCTCTTTGGTTCATTAAAGACCAGACATGCTGCTGCATTCTGGATCATTTGCAGAGGTCTAATAGCACATGCAGGAAGGCCTGCAAAGAGAGCATTACAGTAGTCCAGTCTAGTTATGACAAGTGACTGAACAAGCAGTTGTGTGGCATGTTCAGAGAGGAAAGGTCTTATCTTCCTGATATTGTGGAGTGTAAATCTACATGATCTTGCAATCTTTGAGATGTGGTGTAACAAGGAATTTAGCTGGGCAAGGAGGAGGCGAGAACCGGCTTGACGATATAAATAATAGTTTAATAATAAACTTAAAACAAAATACACAAACACACACATGACGGACATGTCCGTAAACTATCTCTCTCTCCCGCACCATCCTCTGCGATCGGCCTTAATCCCTCTCGGAGGCTTTATTAGCCTAATACGGGAAGATAAATAACAAATTTTATAACTTACAGGACAAGGGTTGTGTTATACTCTAAATATGTAAGGAATCATGTACAGTCAGCCTGTTTCAATAAACCCCGAAAGGGAGATCAGAACTTGTATCTTGTATCACCCTGAAGGGGTTTATTTTGCAATAACAACAGGCTGACTGTTCATTATCTCGCTATTTAAATGGCTACTAACCAAATAAATAAAAACATTAACATTAAATATTGATTTGCATTGAAATTATGTAAAAATGTTACAATAAATAAATCTTTGAACCACTGAAATCCACCTCTGGTTTGCATTAGAGTTCTGTTGGTGTTTATTTTGAGAAAATTACTGTCTGACTCTTCATTATTCAGCCTATTTCAAGACTACTTGCCAAATAAACAAATAGATGCACATGAAATTTGGGTTTAAATTACTTTATTAGTTAACTTTTAGAGAATGCACAGTGATCCAAAGAGCAGGAAAGATGGTTGTGATATCCAAATGAGCAGTCTGATACGTTGATGTGATGTTGTTACTGAGAAATATCAGACCGCTAGATGACCTGTCAGAATCGAGTATTCCAGAAACCTGTGTTAAATTGTCCCAGTAATGCTCAACATACAGCATGATTATTGTACATTCCTTGTTAAAGTGCTCAACAATTTGGATTTTACTCCTTTAAACTGTAAAATATGGAGTGTTTTTAAGAAAAACTATGGGTGGGGGTAGGGTTCCATTTTTGGGGAGAAATATATAAAAATGTGTCTAAAAATGTAATTTCTCTGAGTGTATTCAGTAATGGACAGTGGATGATGAAAAGGTTGGCATTTCCTAGATGAATATAGCTTGAGTTGGGCATTACACCCCACTCAGTTTGCATCAGTAATACTCTTAGGAGCACTTATGCCACATTAGCCGTTTTCAGCCCAGGAAACCCAGCACCTCCATTTCTCTTCTAATTTAGGAAACCCAAAATGGGTTGAAAAATATGAGCACGAGTGACTTTAAATTATTTCTCTTGCTGAACACTGAGTGAGTGTACCAGGGCTGTGTTGTGACTCAACAGACTACTTACTGCAGATCTGAGGAAAGGAATGGCGTATAATTTAATTGAAAAGCACAAAACCTCTGCAGATCACATTAAAAAACTACTCAGAGCCTGAAAATCACAACCCCGCCAAGTTCTAAGTGTTATTCTACGTAAAATCCTGCTTGCCTGTTTGTGTGTGTCTCTCTGTCACAAGCAATCCAAATTCTCCCATCAGCTGGCTGGCAGATGACACGATCCCTAACAACTATTCACATCAGAGAGGGATTAAGGAAGAGGGGTTTACGCTGGCCTTGCCAAAATCAGGGATAACATTTTTTGATTCAGCAATTTAAACTAATTTCAAGGCTGGCTTCGCAGCAATTTTCTGGATCAATGGAATGTCATAGTTGGCTTGATCACTGGCCCTCTTATCGCAGGTGGCTTCAAGAAAGCGTGCCTATGCTAATAGCTGATGTTGGGATGTTGGAATGTGGTGTATTTAGCGTAGCACAAACTGACCTGATTCGAAGGAGCAGAGCAGTCTGATTTTTTTTTTTTTTTAATAAATTATGTTGGAAAAAAAATAAATAATAATTAACAATAATTCAATATATAATGATAAAATAATGATACATAGTTAAAATAGTATATATATATATACATATTACAAAAATATTCAGATAATTCAAATGCATTACATTCGTGTGGCAGAAGAGTTCATCATTAATCAGACAATACAAAAAGCAGCTTTAGAATACAATGTATTGTTTACCACCATACAACATAACACCTGTGTCAGACATGCTTGTGTAGCTTCTTGGATGCGTTGCATCATAAACATAACATTTTTAGGTCACTGTGTCAAGGTAAATATAGTTTAATACTTAGAACACATCTTGAGATCCCTTAGTTCGGATTTGTGATCCATCAAGCATTTTGAACACAAGAACATAACACATGTCTATGTTGTTCAGCTGCACGAGGGTGTTTTTCTTCACTGTATAAACTGCACGTTGCCACGCAGCTGAATTTTCACTTACTGCCCTCTGGAGTAAACAGGTGGTACTACAAGTTTGCGTTTCTCAAGAATCTTCCATATTACTGTTCGGGGGCATTGCCATTAATGGCGTTAATTTTTTTAACACGTTATTTTTAGTCAAATTAATCGCATTGAATTAACGCGTTAAAATCGACAGCCCTAATATAACATTTTTCCTTGAAGCGTGATATGCTCCTATTTTTTTGTCCACGTCTAATGTTCAAAGACCATTATAAATGCAATTCACATACAACAATTACTTGAATACACCTCTTCTATGAGGAACACTTTTTCAATTAATGAGTTCAAAGTAATTTTTATATTTTTTCTTAAGCTTAAAGTAAAAAATGTCACGTGGTGAAACCATCTGGAGACAGTAAAAAAAATATCAAAGTCTCATTAAAATCTGACATTATTGAAAAAAAAAAAAAAAAATTATATATATATATATATATATATATATATATATATATATATATATATATATATATATATATATAGAGCCAGTCTTTTCTTATTCTTATTAATATTATTAACAGTTTTATTTTAAAATATGATTGATATTTCATGTGGTGTTACCAACATATAAGTAGAAATGTTGTTGTTATGTGACAACAAAAAAACTATAAAACAGAGATCTCTTTAGACCCACAAGTCTGTTTATGAATATTTAAAAACAAATAATTATTTTGTCATATCATTAAATATCAATATTTTGACATTTTAATAAAAAGGCACATTTTGTTCAGAAATTCAAAATTGGGAGAAACTGAGTACGGTCATAAAAAAACGCATTTGTGCATGGAACCACTTTCTTATGCTACGGATCAGAATCTGCCATTGCTGGTTCAAACCAAATGATGCGTCCAAGCCTCCAATAGTAATTATTTTCCAATAGTAAAATCTTCACTTCAGAAATAGTATCATGGCTTGTGCTATTTTGAACAAGTTATTGGATAAACAAGGATGTTCGCTGTCCATTTCTGCTTAATGCGGCGCCGTTTTGTGGTCCGTTTGTATAACGCGCCGGCTCATTTTAGCTTGTTCAGGACCGTTTCGCGGCCGACCCACTGGCCTGCTTGGTTCTCCCGATAGCCAGTCTGCCCCTGATCAGCCCCAAAATTGCCAAAGTACGTCTGACAGATTACCAGTCCAGCCCTGTGAGTGAGTGAGAGAGAGAGAGAGAGGGAGAGTGCGATCACCTGTTGCCACACCTAAGCATAGATACTTTCTAAATGTCAGGTTTCTCAGTCGAAAAATAGCACCCAAGTGGGGTATTTCTCTCTATTTCGTGGTAGCCAGTGCTCAAGATTCAATCACTATAGAAACTGCAATGTCCTCCGCCATTTTAAACAGCACCAATTGTGTAATGAATCAGTCTGTTGTCTCTCTCAGCTGTGATGAGCTGTAAAGCTGAAGTTGTTTGCTTAAAGCCATTTAAAATTATTTCCCAACTTTAGTAGTGTAGTAAGCGATCACGAAGAGCTGTTGTATGTAAACGGCTGATGCAGATTCACTTCACATCACCTAACTGGCTCATATTACACACAAATACGATCTTGTGCCACCACCTGCTGGCTAACATATGTAATGTAAAAAAAAAAAGAAAAAAGAAACCATAACTCTTAACATATCTGCACAGCTCTTACACTTTAGTTTAAAATGCCACGAACACAAGTGGAGCGATACACATACACAGTGAAGAGTCGGAGTGCTGATGGTGTCAGACCATCAGTGCTCATGTAACCGTCTCTCGTCCAATCAGAGTCGAGGAATGGAACTAACTGTTGTGTGTACTGTGTATATACTGTTTATAGACATATTAAAGCAATATGACATAAGCCTGTGCTGTATATCCCTACATCAGCACGGCCGTGATTCAGCCACAGGCATCTGTTTCTCAAACCAGAGACTTTTGTTTAGTTGTACATCTGGCCTTCCACATCTCTTTCTGCCCTTGTTAGAGCCAGGTGTCCTTTGTCTTTGAAGACTGTAGTGTACACCTTTGTATGAACTCTTCAGTTTTTTGGCAATTTCAAGCATTGTATAGCCTTCATTCCTCAAAACATTGACTGAGTTTCTAAAGAAATTGGTTTCTTTTTTTTGCCATTTTTGACCTAATATTGACATTAAGACTTACCAGTCTATTGCATACTGTGGCAACTCAAAAACAAACACAAAGACAATGTTAAGCTTAATTTAACAAACAAAAGTGTTTGATATATTGGCAAGTGATTTTCTAGTACCAAATTAGTAATTTAACATGATTACTCAAGGATAAGGTGTTGGAGTGATGGCTTCTGGAAATGGGGCCTGTCTAAATTTGATCAAAAATGACTTTTCAAATAGTGATGATGCAGTTTTTTTACATCAGTAAAGTCCTGACTATACTTTGTGATCAGTTGAATCTTACTTTTGTGAATTTCCTTCCGAAACGGCTAAATCTGTACAGTACATTGTTCCAAACTTTTGGCCACCAGTAGTGTTATGAAGAGGGCAGACGAGGGAGTAAGGATCCAAACGCAGCTTTATTGGGATTTTCAAAAGTAAAGGCAAAAACAAAGGCAGGAACAAATAAAGCATCCACGAGGGGAAAATAAAGGAATGAATACAAGAAAATAACACGGGGGTCTTGCAAGGAAGGCGTAGGCAGGAACACAGGCCAAGGCAGGATTCAGGGACAGCATGAACAGAACAACTTCATCAAACGTTGAACAACGACCAACAGAGGACAAGGTGAAACATCAGGGCTTAAATACAAAACAAGGGAAAACATAAACCAATGGACAAACAGAACTCATAACGAGGTAAAAGGGCAGTTAACTAAAACCAATGACAAAACTAGGACAGATAATAAAGTAATCAAACAATAAACCAATGAGGACCGGACACATAGACAAGGAGGGAAAACAGGACATGACAAAACTTCAAAATAAGAGTGCACAAAACAAAAGGCAATACGGAACATAAAAAGTGCCAAAACTTAGTGCATAAACAAACAATGTGGAACATAAAAGGTGACAAAAGCTTAAATAAAAAGGTAAACAAACCAAAGACGGTGAGGATCGTTACAAGTAGGCTATATATATATATATATATATATATATATATATATATATATATATATATATATATATATTATCATTCTTTGTAATGAGAAGTGAACTGGGCTTAGTTCTTCTTTCATGGATTACTGATTTATCTGGATTTAATCTTCAACATTTGACCCGATCCTGGACTGTGACGTTCTTCATTGATCATCTGAATTTCATAACAGATAAATGCTGTGAATTTTCCCATCAGTCTACAAGAAAAGATCTGCATCCAAACAAACTGAAAAACAAAAATCAGTAATGATGGAGTTTGTGAAAGAGGAGAGTGAGATCATGAGTGATCCAGAAATCTGCAGAATAAAACATGAAGATACTGAGGAACTAATAGCTGGTGAGTGAGCATTTGTCACCTCGTGCTCAACGCAGAGTTTGGGCTGCTTGTTTGCTCGGAGTTAGTTTGGCTTCGCACTCAAACTTGCTTGAAGGGCACAAACTCAATCAGCTGTTTCCCGTTTCTGTGGATTGCCCTGGGCACGTCGCTACAGACAAACAATGTATTCTATGTACCTCCTGCTTCGCACTGCTCTCTTATTATTGACTTTTAATAATATTACCGTACGTTATAAGTTTTCATTTGACCAAGTCCATGTCAATATAAATGGCTTTCATCCTGAACTTTCCTATACTGCACTTATGCATTTTTCATGCACTGCGTTTTACCAGCCAGTTATTAAATATAATTTATTTTTTTGTAATATATATGTTTGTGTTTTTAGTGAATCTGTCATGGAAAGCCTTGATGTTTTAATACCAACTGGCCAACATCATAATCTTGATTCTCACAGTTCTAAAGCTGTTAGATTAAAATATCGTCTTTTAATAATTCTACTTCTTTTGATGTCAGGTAACTTTAAGCCAAATCCTGGGCCTGCACCCCCATGTATTAATTTACCTACTCCATCTGATTTCAAGGAACGGAATGGTCTTGGCTTCCTACACATGAATGTTAGAAGTCTTGTGCCAAAAATGGACCTAGTCAGGGTTTGGGTGTCTACTTCAGACCCTGATGTTTTGGTTTTATCTGAGACTTGGTTGAAGAAATCTGATTCTGATTCTTCTATCCACATTACTGGTTATAATTTATTTCGTAGTGATCGTCAAAGTATGGGTGGTGGTGTTGCCATTTACATTAAAACCAGGTTTAATTGCAAAGTAACTAAATCTATCTCCCGTCCTAAAATATTTGAGTTTTTGTCTATTGATATTTCTTTCTCTGCCACATCACTCCTTACTGTCATTGCCTGCTATAAGCCTCCCTCTGCTGCTAAGGAGGCCTTCAATTTTCTGGCTGATGAATTAGTTGAATTACGGGATCGGGAAATTGTGCTTATGGGAGATCTGAACTGGGACTGGCTTTCTGCTAATTGCGACTGCCTGAAAAATATCGGTAATGAGCTAAATCTTACTCAGCTTGTCTCCTCCCCTACCCGTTTTAATAGAAAATTCCCAGATAAGTCAACCTTGATAGATCTAATACTCACAAACACTCCACAGAAATATAAAGGAATAGGGGTATTCTCCAACGATATCAGTGACCACTGTACCGTAGCATGTGTTAGGGACATCAAGCTCCTTAAATTCAAGCCTCGCATCCTCATTAAAATAAATTTTAAAAGGTTTGTAGAACAAGCCTTTTTACATGAATTAAACACCTGTGATTTTTCTAGAATTAGTCTTATACCAGATATAAAGGTGGCATGGAACTACTTTCATTTACTATTTCTCTCGATTACTGATAAACATGCCCCCTTAACCTGCTATAGAATTAAAGGGCGTGATAGCCCATGGTTTTCCAATGAACTGTCTTCTCTGATTCATGAGAGAAATGCAGCTTGGGTCTTAGCTAAGACCTCAAATCTCCAATCTGACTGGACTAGTTATAGGTATTTTAGGAACAAGTGCACTTATCTTATAAGAAAGTGCAAATCTGACTTCTACCTTAAATCAATGTCCTTAAATCTAAATAATCCATCTAAATTTTGGAAGACGATTAAATCCCTTGAAATACCTCCCAGTGACTCTGCTCTTCCTAAGCATATAGTTAAAGACACTCAACAGATCTCAAACAAGAATGATATTGCTAATGCTTTCAATGACCATTTCATTAAGGCAGGGGACATATTTGAAAAATCATACCCTGAAGAAGAAGTCTCACACAGACATTTTTTCCTCACCTATCCAACACAACTTACCTGCTTCTCTTGTCAGTGAGGGATTCAACTTTAAACCCATTCCCTCTTCTGCAGTGCTTAAGGCTCTTAAGGAAATTGATACTAGGAAATCAGCCGGTCCCAATGGCCTAGACCCAGCTTTACTGAAATTATCGACACATATTATAGTGGAACCTATTACATACATTTTTAATTTGTCCCTGTCTGGAAATGAATTACCAGATGTTTGGAAATCAAATCAAATCAAAATCAAATCACTTTATTTTCACACTACTGTGTACACGAGTGCAACAGTAGGTGAAATTCTTGTGTGCAGTTCCGAGCAACATTGCAGTAATGACAGTGACGAGACATAAACCACTTTACTATAACAACATATTTACACAACACAATTTACATAACAAATGTACACATACCTACACAACAATTTACATATCAAATGTACACAATACACACAATGTAGAATACACATACACTAGATAAGGGTATAAATATATATATACACTAACTGAATTGGGAGCGAGAATATATTGACAGAATGAGGACTAATAAAGTGCAGTGCTGATTGTAGATCGTGAGAGATCATGTGTTCAAAAGTCTTATTGCTTGTGGGAAGAAGCTGTCATGTAGTCGGGTGGTGCGGGTCCTGATGCTGCGATACCGCCTGCCTGATGGAAGCAGTGAGAGCAGCCCATGACTCGGGTGGCTGGAGTCTTTGATAATCCTCCGAGCTTTATTCACACACCGTCTGTTATATATATCCTGGAGGGAGGGAAGCTCACCTCCGATAATGTTTCTGGCCGTTCGCACCACCCTTTGCAGGTCTTTGCGGTTGTGGGCGGTGCTATTGCCGTACCAGGCGGTGATGCAGCCAGTGTCAGTCCATGTGCAGCCCCTGTTGAAAGGGGGGGACTCCTACATTCTTGATAATTACCCCCCAATTTCTAAACTGTCGGTACTTGCAAAGGTCCTAGAGTCTTTAGTAAACACCCAACTTAAGGGCTTTTGGCAAAATTATAACATACTTTGCCCGGCACAATCAGGCTTTAGGGCCAAGCTTAGCACCATTACTGCAGCTACTAAAGTGCTTGATGACATCATCTGTGACCTTGACAATAAGATGAGCTGTGCAGCCCTGTTCATCGACTTGTCAAAGGCTTTTGATACAGTTGATCACTGTATTCTGCTTAAGAGGCTCCGGGACATTGGCTTGGGCACTAAGGCAGTTGATTGGTTCAGAAACTATCTTGACAATAGAACTCAAACTGTATCTGTCGATGGTCATAGTTCTGCCCCACTAGGGGTCCGGCGAGGTGTTCCTCAAGGGTCTATCCTTGGTCCGGTCCTCTTTACCATTTACATAAACACTATTGACTCTGTAGTAGACTATACTATATTACTAGTACTATATTGTTCCACCCCCACCCTAGTGCAAGCTTATCATTCATTACAGCAATCTTTTAATTTATTACAGGCCATCTTTATTGATCTTAGATTGGTCTTAAACACTGGTAAAACTAAGGTGATGCAGTTCACAAAGTCTCATACAGTACCCGCATCAACCGCCCTAGCCATTTCCACACTGGATGGGAAGTGTGTTGAAAATGTTTCATCTTATAAATATCTTGGTCTGTGGATTGATGAAAAGCTAACTTTTAAAGTTCATATTGACAAATTAGTGAGAAAGCTGAGAGTAAATCTTGGTTTTTATTTTAGAAATAAATCCTGTTTTACTCTCCAAGCTAGGAGCAAGTTGATCAGTGCCACTTTCTTACCAGTCTTGGACTATGGGGACGTTATTTATATGCATGCAGCCTCTACCACGCTGCATGCACTTGATACAGTCTACCATGGTGCATTACGGTTTATTACTAATGCCAAGTCACGCACTCACCACTGTCGTCTTTATGAGGCAACTGGTTTTAGATCTTTAGGTCTCCGTAGATGGTTTCACTGGCATATTTTTATTTATAAAGTAAATAATGGTAATTTACCCAGTTATCTTACTAGTTTGTTGATCTGGATCATTCCATTTACAATCTCCGCTCCGTTAACATTCTGGCTCTAAATATCCCACGTATAACAACAGAATTTGGTAAGACTGCTTTTAGTTATACTGCTCCTTGGTGTTGGAATTTGCTCCAAAAAGTATATAAGCTTTCTGTTTTTATCCCTCAAACATTTTAAACTGTTACTTAAATGTACCAAATTTGAACAATGCACATGTTTTCAATGACTCCTTTATGTCATTCTTAAATTGTTTTACATGTACTGTAAATCTGTTTTGTTTGTTGTGTTTGTTACTGTGATTCTGTGAAATTTTGTGCAATTGTTGCCCCAGGGCTCCCTTGTAAAAGAGATTTCAATATCTCAATGGGACATCACCTGGTAAAATAAAAATAAATATATATATATATATATATATATATATATATATATATATATATACACACAATTTTCAGAATCTGAGTTGTACTTGCTTAAAAAGCATCATTATACTATTCATGACATCGGGACAGGTGTCAAATGTATGGTGGCAAATGTTGGTGGAGACGAAGAGGTGGGGGCCAGATAAGGACTAATGGAGGAAAGAGAGGTTAACCCCCCTGTTTAAACTGTGAGGGTATGGCAAACCCTTATCACCCACTTTTTGTTGCAGACACATGCTTTCCGCTCACCGATGTTGACTGACTGAGATCACTCAGTGGAGGGGTAGGGGAGGCCTGGTTGGCAACCCTCATGACAGTCCCTCCGCCTTAGCCAGCCCCCAGACCCCATCATGAACAACCGCACCACTGATGCTATCGGCTGCCCTGAGGGCTAAAATCATAATGTTTCTCCCACTCTCTGTTTATTTTTTAGGGAATGGTGAAGCAGTATCTCTGGAGGCTTTAGACTTTCCATCAGCTCACACACTGGCTCCAACAGACAGCAATCAGAGTGAAGAAAAAGAAGAAAATGCATGGAAAGCGTTTCCAAGACAGAAATGTTTAACTTGTTAATTTAAAGCATTCAGAATGTTAATTTCAGCTCATCCTTTTAGAGGTGTTTTTTGGTCTCTAATGAACTCTCCTGCAGTGTTAATGGTAATGTCAACAAAGGTTTCTTCAGTTTTCATTCCTGGAAGGTGAGAAGGTGAATGCATCCATCTCCCCAATGAGATAAAAACTAAGTTTGTGTTGGAAAAGAAAAAGTGGGTAGGTGGGAAAATAAGTGCTTGGTTCGCTCATCAGGTTAATGCTGTGGATTGTCCAAAGAAGAAATGTCACATCAGCTCCCTTTTGAAAAGCCCACAGCATCAGCCCTTTGCCAAGGATAATGAATGAATGATTTTCAAAATCGTCTTTGTTTGTGTCTTTCACTTGACCTTATGTTGAGAAATAATGGTTTAAATGCCAACAGATAGCACATAAATGGTCTATGAACTGGAAATGGACATTGCTCAATTAACAAGTGCTATAAACATCACAGCAAACAAACATGAATGGACATGTGGGAAAAAAAATATGGTTTTTGAAATAGGTGCTCTTATACTTTTCACAGTGAGTGCCAAACAAGCCACCTGTTTTATGAACATGCAAACATTGCAAAAATTCGGTTAAATTTTGGTTTTGGATTTTTGAATTTGGTTGGATGCTAATTAATTCTGATAATAAATTACCATCTATGCTCAGTAGGTCAATTTAAATGGGTTGAGAAGATTGCTCTCAGTTAAGCTGAAATGTCACAGTGTTAACTCCAAATGGGAAATATTCCTTGAATATATATATATTTTTTTGCAATAATCTGATGACTAAATGTGAAAATATGAAAACAATTACACAACATGCAGCCCTTTTTCCGAAATAGCATTTAATTTACTGAATAGGGGCACGTTTTGCAAGATAATAATTTAAACATTTCTGCATGTGTTATGTGAATATGATATTACAAATTGCTTTTACTATTTATTTTCTCTACAGTTGTTTTAAACCTTTTCCCCTTCCCAAGTAAAAGTCTACTGTATTCTTTAGTTCTTGGTCATTTACAGCTGTTAACACATCCACTATGGCTAATGTCTTACATATTAAGTGATTACAAGCTTTTAATGGCCATCTAGTCTCAAATACTTGGACAGATCATCTTAAAATGAGCAGCTGAAAATGGCCTGAACAGCTGTCATCTTGCCAATCTGAGTGACAGTAATGAACTATGACCAACACTTTGCAGTTTATTTATAAAGTTTTTATATAATAGAAATGTGAAATAATATAATTTATTTTCTTAAATTAAAGGCACAAACATAATGGTCAATTAGCTTTACAGTGGGCATTGAGAAAAAAATACTTACATTTCATGTGGTATTTAAAATTTCACTTGACAGTATAGTTCTTGTAGTTCTGGAGATTGTGCTGAACAATAGATGCTGCCAAACTAAAATTGACGCAACAGAGAGAATTATTAGTGCTAAGCAATTAGTTGGGATTTACGGTGGCTGTAAACATGCAGTATATCGCCAGCCAATCACTTGTTCCTCTCTAATCTTGAGACAGAGAACTCTTCCTGCAACTCAAAGGGGTTGATATGATTAAGTATGTATATATATGCCCAGATGAAGATATACAAACAGATCACAAAGCCACATAGTGTTAGTTCAGCAACCACTTCCGAGAGCTCTGAAGATTACTCCCTCTGTGTGACCACGTTTACATGCACTTAAGAAAACTGAAATGTTATGTAAACTAGAACGCCGATTGCCTCACAGCGCTTAAAGGATTGTGAGAAAGCGTTTTAACACACCTAGGTTTCTCTAGGTGACAGAAGAGGAACACCACTATTGCATCACAATTCTGCTATAGGTTGCAATAGAAAATTAATGAAACAAACACAGCAACAACTCTGGAATAACTGGAAATAAAGTGAAGCAACAGAGAATAAAATAGCAAAATGGATCCCCTGTTTTTTTATTTACACAAGCACAGTGTTGGGTGCAATGCATTATTAAGTAATTAATTACTGTAATTAAATAATTTTTTCATTGAATAAAAGTTCAGGGATTACTATACATTTTCAGTAATTTAATTACAGTTACTTCTGATGAAATTGTATTAAATACTGTATAGACCAGGGGTCGAACATGGAGTGCAATTTTCTGCTTGTGAAAATGTTTCTATTTTGCATTTTTATAATTTAATCGTTTATTTTTCATTACAAATGATATCAAAAAGTGAAGAAGAGTGAAAAGTTTGATCAAAACCCATCATGATAAAATCATGATCCTGCATGTGAATTTTCAGAGCATTTAAAGTGCTTTAATGAAAGAAAACCTGTCCTTTTGTGTTATGAGTTAACAAATTTAATGTCACAAATGTGCTTATTTGATGACTGATCACAAAATTGTGTGGAATCTTAAATATTTCTTATATTATGTCACTGTAATCATTTAATTACTAGCACGCAAACAACAGCGAGAGAGGAGCAGGCTATTTTATTTTATTTTAGCGTTTTTCACACCTGCATTCCAATCTACATCTTGATGCAATCCTTCCTCATGATCACACAGCTTGTTTTCATCAGCTGAATGGGAAACTAAACACTATTAAAGTGTGACGAGACTCGTGCTGTGCGTGCAAGACATTTGTGCATCACAAGCTTTTAGCACTTTTCTGTGAATATCATCTGCAAAATCCTAAAACATTATTTCCAGGATTAATTTATACTTTGTATAGACTTGAACCCCACCATTTGGTTTTATGTTTTCTCTTTGAATCATTTAATGTAATTTTGAATGTTCATGTTTTAAGGAGAGTGTACCTGGATGCTGGGTTGGAAATATCAAGATTAATTGTGATGTTTTTGTTATTGCATTGTGTTGTTCTGAAAGCAAAAAAAAACTAATGAGACACGGAATGTAGTCTGTCATGCTCTTACTCATTTATTTGTGCGATTAACAGAAAGTGAAGTGATACCTGCTTGTGACGCACAAATGGCTTGCATGCGCTACACGAGTCTGTTGGGTATACTGCAGTCTCATCACATTTTGAATTTTTGTTTAGCCTCCCATTCACCTCATAAAAACATGCTGCGTGATAATGAGGTAGGATTACAAAAAGATGTAGGCAGAATGCTGGTGCAGAATTTAAAATAAATAAACTGTACTCCTCTCTCGCCGTTGCTGGTGTGCCAGTGATGCCTCGGTCCTTCTACCTACGGGCATGATGCCAGCGCAGCGAGCACTGGGGACGATTTGGGGACCACAATGGGACAACCTCCACCGGTTAAATCCCCCTGGACCTCCCATTCCCCGGCATGCTCGTTTGATCTGGTTAGGCACTCGGATGAGTGCGCCAGCTCTTCCCAGCGTGAGTTCGACCTCTTATTTGGTGCCCGTGAAGGCAACGAGCTCTTGAGCACAGCATCAGAGAGCGGGCTCGTCCTGTTTGACGCAGAAACCTCCACTGGGCTTCCCCCCTCGTGTGTAGTTGCCCAGTCACAGGCAGACACTGAGATGACGGACATGCTTTCCCTGGCCGCCATGAGCGTCAGGCTAGAGTGAAACCCTGAGCTCTCCACTTAACCCTCGCGGCTTGATGATTGGTATCTATTTCTTCCGAAAGTGCAAGAGGAGCTGACTAGTTCGTAGAGGCACCTTTCATTGCCCAGTCCTGATCTCTCGGCTCCCCCACTCTCAATACCCTCGATGGCGGATCGACTAGGGGATACTCTGCGTTCCCAGTGGATAAGGCGCTCGCGGTGCACCTATGCCCACAAAGCGCCGCCACCTGGCTTTTGCACCCCTAGCTCCCGCCCTGCATGTCATTGCTCTCCTACAAGTACAACATGCCAAGTCGCTGAAAGAACTGCACATGGGTAGTTCCTCCCCGGGATTGATGAAGGAGCTGCGCTCGGTGACCGACCTTGCACTCCAGGCAACGCAGGTCACGGCGCAGTCTCCCAGGTGGATGATGTCCACTTTGTTGGTCCAGGAGCACCATCTGTAGCTTGACATGGTTGAAATGCACGAGGCCATCAAGACATGCTTCTTGAACGCCCCATCTCCCAGGCTGGCCTATTTGGCGACACCATCAGGACTTTGCCCATCAGTTCTCAGCTGTGAAGCAGCAGACGGGGGCTATTCAGCACATCCTGTCCCGGTGTGGCTCAAGATCCCGCACTCCGTCTGCTTGTCGCCAAGGGCGTCTCCCTGTGGCAGCTGCACCGGCTCCACCTCGGCCCGCCCCTGCGGCCTCGCCCTGGCATCGAGCCACCCGTCTCATGGGTGCCCGCTAAGAAGAGGACTTCAAAGTGGTTCGCGATGGCTAATCTGGACCGTCTGACTCGGCTACGTGATTCAGTTCGCCAGGCGCCCGCCCAGGTTTGAACCACGGTGAAGGGCGAGAACGCCGCCACCTTGCACGTGGAAATCGCCACCCTTCTACAGAAGCATGTGATAGAGCCTGTCCCTCCAGCCGAGATGAAGAAGGGGTTTTAAAGCCCATACTTCATTGTACCGAAAAAAGGCGGTGGGTTGCAGCCAATCTTGGACCTACGAGTTCTGAACCAGGCTTTACACAGACTGCCGTTCAAGATGCTGACACTAAGGTGCATTCTAGTGAGCATCCGTCATCAATATTGGTTCGCTGCAAAACACAGGGACCTGGTGCTCGTGCACCTCAACCGGCTAGGACTTCGGGTCAACTGGGAAAAGAGCAAGCTCCTCCCGGTTGAGAGCATCTCTTTTCTTGGTTTGGAGTTGGACTCAGTCTCAATGACAGCATGCCTCATGAACGAGCGAGACCAGTCGGCCAGTTGTTTCCAAGAGTTCGGTAACCTAGGATCAGCTAAATTATGCCAACTCATTGACAAGCAGCATCTCCTATCAGACAATGTTGCATCAGCTCCTGCATGTTTACCTTCCCCTATGGTGTGACCAAAAGTACGATGAGTCAGCAGGTTGGAAGACCCAGGTTCAGAAACCCGTCTTGATATCAGGGAGTGATCGTGTTCGAATAATCAGTGACCAACACAATTCAGAGGTTGCATTTTGCCCTCCAACATTTCATTTTTACTTCACTGGTTTAGGTTTGGTGTTTTGGTTGGGGTTTACAGTTTATAAAGTATGCATTCCACCTTAATGTATAAAAGCCTGTACAGCTGAAAACAACTCACATCACAACTCACTTTTGGCACCCCTCCATGGACAATACACACACAAAATGGATTTCACATGTGCTCATACACCCAACAACACTCAACTCTTTGGCCACTAGGGCCAGTGTTTTGCTTTTCAGTAAGCACAGAAGGATTTAAACTAAAGAAAAGTCAACCTACAGTTTCATATTTCACTGTGAGATAAGTCTGCAAGGCCTAGTAGGAGTTGCCCTTGCACATGTAGAACTAAAATTGGTTAAGCTGTTTGCCGTCAGGTGGAGAAGACACAAACTGGTCTTCTATCAGAGACAATAAATGTTTTTCTGACTAATTTGCTACTAGTAACTGTTGGTAAGACCTGCTCCAAAAAGGCAAACTTTTCTAAACTGGCAGGGTTTCTTAAGCAGACTTTCTCCAGATAGAAACAGTAGTGAAGCCATGCAAACAGACATACGAGAAGCACATCTAGTGACTTTCAGCTGCCAATATGCTTACTTTCCTAGATCAATTAATTAATTTTTTCATGGTCACTTCACACTTTTCATCAAGTCTCATTTTAAATGCCAGTGGTTGCAATGATTTCCAATAGGGTAACTCATGTCTCTCAGCCAGAACCGGAGCTGGTAAATTTTAACATTCACTCAAAACACTCCATTGCTCTCAGACATTGTTGCCACAGCTGTACACAGCCCTACCGAGAGGTTGCAAAATGTGTCTGATATAAAAAACTCAAGCCACATAAAAAAAAAAAAGTGTGAAGGAGGTTCAACCTTCTTGGTGTTCTAACGTTTTTCTGTCAATTAAATCTTGCCCTTCAACCGCTCAGAGCTGTCGGGATGGAGTGGAAACCATAAGAAATGTAGACTGCAGGGTCAGTCTCTTGATGGGTGCTCGACATAGAAGCACAGCCAAGAGCACTCAGAGTGGAGGCCCTGTCCAGGGCACATACTCGGTTGTCACATTGTATCACATCACAGGAAGTTAAAGAAGGTCAGTCATTGAGCGAGTTCCTGAATCTGAAGTCTCCAAGCTAATGGGAGCAGGGGATTGTGCGATTGGACTAAACCAAAACAATCAGTGCCTTGATGATTAGAGAGTGTGAAAATAGCCTGCAGATCACACCCTGGATCCATCAGACCCTTAGTGAGAAGACTTTGTGCTGCTGCTTCTATGAGACAGACAAAGCTGCCCACACCATTAGTGTAATTGTCAGATTGAGAGCTTTACCGTAATTGTCCGGCTGGCTACTAATTTGAAAGAGAGTCATCAGAGCTGCGGATTAATGTGTCATGGTCAAATGTCACTATGGATGATGAACATTAGAAACATGGTCTTGATGCTGACTCCATGGTAACTCACACATGTTAATATGATCCATCTCTTTGTCTGGTCTTTGTGCACTTTAGTTCACTCATAGCCTGTTTGAAAAGTTGCATTTAACGAAGCAAAGTTAAGTTCCAATCACTATAAACCATTTCAAGGATGTAAACAAAAACAAAGGAATTAAAACACTACTGAACTTGAAGCATTTCCACTATCATTACCAGATCCTTTAAATGAGGCTCTGATTTAACATATTTTCTCAAAGAACATCAAACATTTATCTGAAGTGAATTATCCAGACAGGTTGTTCATACTTAGTGTCTACGCGAAAGAGGCGATTAAATTATATTAAATTATTTTTGACTGTGACAGATTACTTGTTATGTTCCTCATTTGTAAGTTGTTTGAATGAAAGCATCAGTTAAATGACTAAATATAAAAGTAAATGACTTGCATGGTTTCAATCTTTATAATTGGATCGATTTATTGTCACTTTTAAAGCTCTACCTCTCAAACTTAATACATTTTGTTCAACTATAGAGATTTCCAAACTATGATCACATCCTTATGACACATCCTTAAACAGATGAATAGTCCTTGAAATGTTCTACACAATGCTACTTGTTGAAATCAATGTTATTTAGATCATAAAGAATAAAATGTGACAAATTAATTGTAATAATCTTTAAATGGTAATTCACACTTAGTGAAAGTTGTCATATTTTACTCACTCATATTGTATTACTTTTTCCTTATGTGAAAAACATACACACTGTAAAAAAAAAAAATCGTAAAAATACGGTAAAAAACTGGCAGCTACGGCTGCCAAACAAAAACCGTAAAATTAAAGTAAAATATCTTAAATCCAATAAAGTGCAAAAACTTTAATTTTACGGTTTTTGTTTGGCAGCCGTAGCTGCCAGTGATTTGACCGTTTTTTTACGATTTTTTTTTTTTTACAGGGTAAAACTGTTATTTTACAAATTTTTCCTTGTTTGAATTAAGATATTTAACTTTAATTTTACGGTTTTTGTTTGGCAGCCGTAGCTGCCAGTGATTTGACCGTTTTTTTACGATTTTTTTTTACAGGGTAAAACTGTTATTTTATGGATTTTTCCTAGATTATAATGACCAAATACCTTCAATAAAGTGACGGCACTAAAAGTTCTACTGAGAAACACTGTTATTTTACAGGCATTTCCTAAATTATTACAATCAAATACTTTCAATAAAGTGACAGCACTAAAAGTTCTACTGAGAAACACTGTTATTTTACAGGCATTTCCTAAATTATTACAATCAAATACCTTCAATAAAGTGACGGCACTAAAAGTTCTACTGAGAAACACTGTTATTTTACAGGTATTTCCTAAATTATTACAATCAAATACCTTCAATAAAGTGACGGCACTAAAAGTTCTACTGAGAAACACTGTTATTTTACAGGTATTTCCTAAATTATTACAATCAAATACCTTCAATAAAGTGACGGCACTAAAAGTTCTACTGAGAAACACTGTTATTTTACAGGTATTTCCTAAATTATTACAATCAAACACATTAAATAAAGTGACGGCACTAAAAGTTCTACTGAGAAACACTGTTATTTTACAGGTATTTCCTAAATTATTACAATCAAACACATTAAATAAATTGTCAAGACGTGCTCAAGATTGTAAATTAACAGTTTATTTTGGAAGACAAAAGTAAAAACTGTATAAAAGGGATTAAAATCCTCTCCCTAAACATGTAATCTAAATAAAATGGAATGATTCAGTTGATAAATTACAGTATAATATATATATATATATATATATATATATATATATATATATATATAGTAGGGTGCATCAAAAAACACAATTCTTGAATTTTGATATGGCTGGGTGCTAAAAGTGTTCCAATATATGTAGAAACAACACATGCAAAATATTTGTCCAGTACATGATGATTTAGGGGTGCCACCACACATCTGTTTTTGTTGGATAAAGTGGTTAACAGTGCTCAATGGTTGCCATGGAGATCTGAGGTAAACAATACTACAGCTCAAGAAAACTGAGGTGATCTTTCTGTTTGAGGTATGTATTATTACTTATTACTGTAATATCTGGAATTGTGTCTTTTGTATACTTATTTATCATAAGTCATTTAAGTCATATTTATAGGTATTTGGTGCTCATTACATCTAGCTAACGTTAGCTAGCAACAGTTTTCTAACCACAGTTAGCTATCTATGTTAGCTAAGCTATTAAGCTTAACATCAACAATATTCTAGCGTGGACAATGTCATATTCAGAGTATAGATATCCCATGTTTATTGAGAGTAGCATTGTAGTTGTTACAGTAAATTAACATTTTAAATACAAGTATATTTGCAAGCACAGCTAGCTACTCTGGTAGTGATATAACGGTAAGTTATGATGAAGTAAGACTTTGTACAGCTAAAATTTGTGGCTTATGCAAGAATGGTTTATCATAATTGAGTGATATTAAGTATGGTAAGATATGCTTTTAAACACTTTCCTTGAGCTTGTATCCTTTTATTCTCAGGCACTGCACAACACAACCCACCCCAGGATCCAGCTCTCCTAAGATGCTGCCTTCACCAACTTGTCCCTGCCAGACTAGCAGTCGCAGCCTGGTCTTTGGTCTGGGCCCCAGCATCACCAGTGAGGATGGCATCATCACCGGGGCCAAACTGCCAACTGGTCGTCAGATCTTACGCTGCATGCTTGCCATGAAACCTGGTGCAAATGGAGCGTTGTCGCAGTTCGAGGCAGCCAAGGTTGTCCTGGAGCAGGTGCGGCCATTTTACAAGAAAGCCAACATCCCAATGGTGAGCGACAAGCGTGCGTGCAACAAGGTGGTAGACTTAGTCAATGCTAACAACAAGCTGCGGAAAATCTCCCAGGCCAAGCGTTCCAGTGAGACTACAGCGAAACAATTGGAGACAATGGAGTGCAGACTTGATGCCACATTTCCGCTGTGGCCTCCAAATGTTGAAAAGCTGATTGATAACCCAGAAGACCTAGCTTTCTTGGCCAGCATGAAGACTGACAGAGTGGCCACATTTGGTGTATTGGACAAAAAGCTGCAGCTTAAAGTGAAGCGGCGAGAGGAGCGTCAAGCTGCCGCAGCAGCCAGGCAGTCCCGCTGTGAAAAGGAGCTTGAGGAGATGACTGCAATGTCCAGCTTGGAGTCGGAGAGTGATGGGGAGTCAGAGGAGGATACTAACACAGTCTATCCACCATCTGAGGGCGAACCATCCCACAAGCATAAGAAGACTGGAACAAACGTCTTCATTCCACATGACATCCTTAGCCGACCAAGTGTCGTGTCACTGGCTACAAGGTTGAAGATGTCACCAATGCAACAAGCTGCCTTCACCTTTGGCCTTGTTGCGCCTTGTCAGGCGGTGAATGTACACATCTCTCTGCATCTTACGCAACAGCTGACCGAGCAAGACGCCAAGTGCTGGAGACAATCAGTGAGGAACAGCACAAGCAGTGGACACCACCTCCATTGTGCACCCTACACTGGGACAGCAAGTTAACTCCGATGCTCAGCAATGTGCGCCAGTTGGAGGAGCGTCTTACAGTAGTGGTTGGAGATGCAGAGCGGCTGAAACTGCTTGGTGTCCCGGCGAATAAGAAGCAGACCAATGAGGCATGTGGAGTGATCATTGCCCGGTTGGCATGCAAGTTGCTGCAGGACTGGTGCTGCGCTGACCAGGTTGTCAACATGGCATTTGACACCACTGCGTCAATTACATACACAGTAAATGTCCTGTATAAAAAAATAAGCATTACTGTAATTTGGCATTAATGATATAATCCTTAAATTAATAGTCAATTAATTCATTTACAGATATTGTTTGTAATTTTACGGAGTTTTGAATATAATTTTAAATAACAGAAAAATACTCTAAAATTTTTAGAGTTATTTTCTGTAAAATTAGGATTTTTTTTTTTACAGTGTATGTAATTTAAGAAAACAGAAAAAATACTGTATAAATAATACAGTAAATGTCCTGTATAAAAAATAAGCATTACTGTAATTTGGCATTAATGATATAATCCTTAAATTAACAGTCAATTAATTAATTTACAGATATTGTTTGTAATTTTACAGAGTTTTGAATATAATTTTAAATAACAGAAAAATACTGTATAAATAATACAGTAAATGTCCTGTATAAAAAATAAGCATTACTGTAATTTGGCATTAATGATATAATCCTTAAATTAACAGTCAATTAATTAATTTACAGATATTTTTTGTAATTTTACAGAGTTTTGAATATAATTTTAAATAACAGAAAAATACTCTAAAATTTTTAGAGTTATTTTCTGTAAAATTAGGATTTTTTTTTTACAGTGCAGGAAATGTAAAGATAATTTACATTTTTCCGTTAACTATTCATTTATCAAACTGTTCCAACAAAACCCAACAAACATGCTTTCGTTTTGCAAAACCTCTAACAAAGTACATCTGGCTTAAGAAAAAACAAAACATTACAACAACAACAATTACTCACTCAGCTGACTTCATAAGAAAACATAATAGCTCTAGAGGGGGCTAATATGATATACTGTAACTCAATACAGAGATGTATGGCAGTCACAAGGCAATATTACTGCAAAATAAGCCAATAAGCACATTTCATTGAACACAGGACTTCAGCTACAACCATAAATTCAATGTTAATCTTCCTTAGTGTTAATCTGATTTTATATTAAGCAAGAAAATGTCATATAATGCATGTAATGCATAACATAAATTATATTTTCCAAGTACAAACATAAGCCTGTAGAATTATGTAGATGTTCGAACTGAAGACATCAAATGTGCTGACTGATAGATTATTTAATTTTAGCTACAACAAAGCACCTGTTATGTCAGTGAGAAATTCCCCATTGACAGTTTTAGCTTACCTATGCCACAGCTCTGACCACTCAAGTAACACTGATGATGCCCTCAAAGTGCGGAGATCAACCTTGTCATGGATTCGCCTGATAAAGCATGTTGGCATAAACGGCACCTTGACAGCAGGAACCAACCACTTCTAACAAAATGCTGCCTAAACCTGCATTTTGAAGCAAGATGGAAAGAAAGCTTAATACGGACCATGCCTTTCTCTCAGAGTCAGCTGGTTCATGATCTGATATGTTATGGGAATAATTTTGTGAGGTAAAGACTAAGAGTTGATGAATAAGTGTTGCTGCTGCAGCTGTTAAAGTATTATTTATTTTAAAATCATAAACAGCAGACAGTAGAATCAGTTACAGTATTCTACAAAAACGTCTAGGTTACTGTTGCAACCTCCATCTCTTATAGAGGGTACAAGAAGTTGTGTCGAGTGAAGCGAAACTAGGGGACTTTCTTGAAGGCCTCGGTTACCTATGAACTTGAGAAAAGGCCAATGAAAATTTGGCAGACAGAATTTGCATGTCCCTCCCCCGGACATATGGGTAAAAAGGGAAGGAATCATGCATCTGTTAATTCAGGTTTTGCACTGAGTAGCCGAGAATAAGGTTTGGCCGTTACAGTGGCTAGGTTCAGTCTCGTGGCCGGGGGGACACAACGTCTCATTCCGTCCATCAGGGAACGGAGGTTACAACAGTAACCTAGACGTTCCCCATCTGTCACTCACTTTGACGTTGTGTTGAGTGAAGCGACACTAGGGGTCCCTATTCAAACACGCCATGCGCTGAACTGTGTACTTGTGCTGCTGACGCAGGTGCGGGCAGGCAGTTGCGTGCCAAAGCAACAGGCTGCGTCAGAATGCACCTACCCTTCCCCAACACCCCATAGAAAATCATCATAAACTTTTTAGGTTCCTGGCATCCCGGAGGGGGGGGGGGAAGCGATGTGCCAACCATGGGAGCAGTATGCGTCAGCCGGGCCTTTTCTCTCTATGCTTCTCGCATAGAAGTGGCTGGGGCAATTTTCACGCTATTACACACATCGGGGAAGGTGTTCTTTTCCAACTCCTATTCTTTCATTTGGGATAAGACCCCACGGAGACCACCACCTGCCCAGGCTGGGGGGAGGTAAAGAGTGGCGAAAATATGTCACATGGATTTTCAGGCCACACGTGGAAATGGTGTGGTGGTAGATCCTACCTGCTGTGAGGGAGGAGTTGCTACAAATACTGTGACCGGGGGCCAGTGGGGACTGCCCAAGGGAGACACGGGTCCGCCAGTAGGGGGACCGTACCACAGAAAATACATACAGGGGGATTAATCCACAAAGGCCCCTATAAAGCACCTATTCCAGTACAGAGTAATTTTTAGTACCCGTAGTGGGTCTGGTTGGGGAATTTTTCAGCTGAATTCATAGACCAGAGGTCTAGGGAGGGAGAACATGCAGGAAGCATGAATCTACTGGACTCTCCTGGGGGAAAAGAGCGCCTCAGAGGAGGGGAAAGGTGCTATGTGCAATTGGAACACCCGGTCTGACGTTCCGCTTTCCCGAGTTCTACGTGCTTGGACCTGAGAGAACACGGGACAAGACAGACTCAACCCTGAGATTGTAAAATCACATAAACGTATTGGGTGTTGCCCAGCCCGCTGCTCTACAGATGTCTGCTAGGGAGGTGCCATTGGCCAGTGCCCACGAGGATGCCACACTTCTCATCGAGTGTGTGGGAAAACCTCTGTTTGGAGACATCGTTCCCTTTCCGCTGTCCACCAAAGTAGACAAAGAGCTGCTCAGAACATCTAAAGCTCTGCGTGTGGTCCACATAAGTACGCAAAGCATGCACCAGACACAGCAATGAAAAGGCTGGGTCTTCCTCCTCCCAGGGCAGCACTGGTAAGTTTACTACCTGGTCCCTGAAGGTTGTCATAGGAACCTTGGGCACATATTAGGTCATGGTATTAGGACAACATGGGTGTCTGCCTGACTGAAATCCAGGCAAGTGTCGCTGACAGAAAATGTTTGCATGTCCCCAACCCTCTTGATGGAAGTGAGAGCGATCAGGAGGGCCATCTTCAAGGAGAGGGCTTTGAGCTCGACTGAAGGCCTGAAATGACCAAGGAGAGATCCCATGAGGGGAACAGGGATGGTCTTGGAGGGTTCAGCATCCGGGTGCCTCTAAGGAACCTGATAAACAGATCGTGCTTCCCAAGGGAGATACCGTCCACTGTGTCATGGTGAGCCGATATGGCGGCTACATAAACATTCAAGGTGGAGGGGGATAGTTCGGTACAAGTACACCAATTCGCGAACAAGCTCCACTTCAGGGTGTAAAGTTGCCTGATAGAGGGAGCTCTGTCTTGGATGATCATGTCTATGACAGCAGATGATAGGCCACTTTGATCTTCCACATCCCATCCAGGGGCCAGACGTGGAGGTTCCAGAGATCTGGGCGTGGATGCCAGAGGGTGCCCCGTCCCTGAGAAAGAAGGCCCTTCCTCAGGGGAATTTGCCAGGTAGGGGCTGTCGTGAGGAGAGTGAGATCCGTGAACCAAGTCCGAGTGGGCCAATAGGGGGCCACTAGAGTGTTTTGCCGAACTGCTCCAAGATCAGCTGGACCGCGTGGGGGTGGAGCCTCAATTCTCCGCTGAGCGTGCCCTGTTGCGACTGCTGCCATGATGAGGTTGCCCAGGATATGAGTAGCGCACAACGAACTATGTCGCTGCTGGCTCCAAAGGAGGAGATGGCGGGCTAGTTGCGACATGTGACGAGAGTGCACGCCACCATGCCGATTTATGTACGCTATTATGGCGGTGCTGTCTGAGCAAATCAAGACATGCTTGCCCCGAAGTAGTGGGAAAAACCTCCACAGGGCAAGGATTACAGTCAGCAACTCAATTCAGTTGATGTGCTAACCCAGCCGAGGTCCCCGTCCAGGAGTGTTCCAACCCTGTTTGGAGGCATCTGATGTGACCAGAACAGGACACCTGCTGTAGGGGGACTCCTGTTGGCAGAAAACATAGGTCTGTCCAGGGGTTGAAATGACGGCAGGCGGGGGTGATTAAAACACGTATGTACCGTGCCGCCATGCCCATCTCAGGACTCAAGTCTGAAGCCAGTGATGAAGCAGTCTCATATGCATCAACCGCAGTGGCGTGACCGTCACAGAGGATGCCATATGCCCCAGGAGCCTCTGGAAATGTTTTAGAGGAACCACTGTGTCTGGCTTGAATAAGGTGAGACATTTCAGCACCAACTGTGTGCGCTCGTTGGTGACGTGCTGTCATTGACACTGAGTCTAACTCCATGCCGAGAAAAGAGATGCTCTGAACCGGGGAAAGCTTGTTCTTTTCCCAGTTGACCTGAAGCCCTAGACAGCTGTGGTGTCTGAGCACCTGGTCTCTGTGGGCACACAGTGACTCTCAAGAGTGGGCTAATATGAGCCAGTCGTCGAGGTAATTGAGTATGCAGATGCCCACTTCCCTTAGCGGGGCAAGGGCTGCCTCTACAACCTTCATGAAGACGCGAGGGGACAGGGACATGCAAAAAGGGAGGAACTTGTACTGGTATGCCTGGCCTTCGAACGCGAACCATTGGAAGGGTCTCGAGGCAAGAAGTACGCGTTCTTCAGGTCTACCACTGCAAACCAATCTTGATGCCGTACGCAAGTTAGAATGTGTTTTTCTGTGAGCATTTTGAACGGGAGTTTGTGCAAGGCCCGGTTGAAAACTCGCAAGTCCAAGATCGGTCGTAAGCCGCCGCCTTTCTTGGGTACGATGAAGTTGAGTCGAGTCGGATAGTCCTGGCCATCCAGCTCAATGGGTTGGGAAGTGAAAGCCACGCGTCCAAGCACTGTGCGAGGGGCACAAAAGGGACGATCACTTTTGACGTACCTGGCGAGGCTTCGCAGCGGGGCAGTGTAGGTAGTGTCGAGTCTGGAGGCAAAAGCGTGTCCTGAGGCTTTGGTGCTGAGAGAAGACTCGAAGCACTTACCATGCTCCACGCAACCATCAGGGGACAGCTTAGTGACTGAGGATGAGGTGCCGTGTAGGCGTCCTCTAGACTCGTCAGAACCGGTAGGCCAGGTGGCAGCAGTCGTGGGTCTGGAGGAGAGGGGTCCGTCCGGTGTGCCGGGACTGCTGGAGTGTGGCACCGGGTTGTCATGAGAACAGCATTTGCGGGCCATATTGAGAATCTTTTATTGAGAATGTGGGTACAGCAGCCCGAAGGGGGTGCGGCAAAGCAAATAAGGTCAAACAAAGATTCTCCTCCCGGCCCTCCACCGGAGGACGGAGTGGTCTGCTTACCAGCTCTGGAGCAAATGTCTCGTTCCCTGGCTCGTCCGTCTCAGGAACACTTGGGAGCCTTTCGGGTCCTCGAGGACGTTCATGAGACGGGTGGCGTGCACTTTCTATGAGGCGCTCGACGCTGGGGCTGAGAGCTGGGCCCAGTTTGAGGCAGAGCTGCCTGTTGTTTAGGAGCCGCAGGGGCACGGCCCATGAAATGCTCTCCTGAGGAGATTTTTTAAAACCGAGTATACACTATTTTATTTATGTGTCATGCATACATACAATCATATGATCTGCAGTGTGAACTCAATCTAAAAGGAATTTGTAACAGTAACAGGGAACCGGCTGAACAGTAAACATCAAGTTTAATGTCAAACTTAAATTAAAACAAACATAAGCAAACATATGCAACATGGCCGTGTGTGTCTCTCTCTTGGACGGTCATGTGTGGCTTCCCTTTATCTCGCACTCCCACTGATCAGCTGATTCAGCGTCGGCTGTGCTCCATGACACCACACCCTCCTCCTCGTTGCAGTTGATACATTTCCAGTGCAATTCTTATGAAAGCATTTTGAACATGCTTTTCCATTCACGCAAGGAGTTAAACAATCTTACCCCAAGCGATTAAGGTTTAATCATTAGGTTTAAGTAAGAATATTCTTTATTAAATTACTTTAAAATATCATAATCAGAGTAATAATGGTGTTCAAATGGACAAAAACTTGAATAAGGGTTATTAGACGGTTGAACATTGCAGGGTTTCCATTTTAAGTAAAATACTAAAAGAATCAGCTTACATTTACATTAGGAAAGAGATAATATTTATATTTGCAGATGAAGCAGCTGGTCAAGGTTACACATTGAGGGAGAAAATAGAAAGGGGGGTAGTGAGCTTGGTGATGCCGTTTGCGGTTGTACTCACAAGGCATTTCAATGACTTCTTCATTGTTCACAGATCCTCTGGCCAAACACCAGCCAGTGGAAGCAAATGTTAATTAGCACTTGTCAACAGAGCCCTGCCTTTAAAAGGGGCCATGGAAAAGGTCAATGTATTACATTATTATTTCTTCTGCTTTGTGACACAGGAACTTTCCTCCCAAGTTTACAAGTTAGTAATGATCTGGTGAGCCACACCAGATTTTCACTGTCCAATTAAATAAACTCACTGGCATCTGGCTATTAAAGCCTTACAGACTGAAGTCCTTTACATGATCTCCCTGTGTTGAGAGTTATGAATCTTCAATTATGTCTTTGTTTAGAAATTTGGCACCACAAGAGTTTTCTGAGAATAAATAAAATGGACAAATCAACTTTTAGTTGACCTATGAAAGTCTCTCTTGTGGGCTGAAAATCAAAAGTGTGTTGTTTTACAATCAGCCTCAGTAATCTCTGTGTATATGGGTGTATGCATGTGTGTGATATCCTCCGATCCAGTAAGATAATATCTCTCTTTCCAGCTGCATTTGTGTAAAAAAAAAAAAAGTAGATCCATGAGAAACAGATGTTGAAAATCAACACAGTGATGATCAGATTGATTAGAAAGCATATGCCTTGATGCATTTATCAATTTTACAAAGCAGTAACTGTCTTAATGCTTCTAAATCGCTACATTTACAAGACCCCATAGCTGTCAAAGGAGATTTAAACTTTCAGTCCTAAGTTGCCAAATCTTTTCATTTCAAGTTTATAAAACTGTTACATCTTTTAAAGTCATCTGGCATGTAAGGAACAGTAGCTACTACCAGGGCTACATCACGAATCAGACACCTAAAAGTGTCTAAAATTCAGAAATTGTGCTTAACTACACTGTGCATCTGGATTAGAGGTCTGCAACCCGACCTGAGCGAGATTCGGGCTGAGTTCGGTTTAGTTTTTTTAAGTATGACTTCGGACTTGGTTCAGGTTTTTAGCTAATGAAACAATAAATTGGCCTACATTGTTTCATGCATGTACGGTCAAAACATTTGCGAATGGACAAGCCATTGCCACATAGTGAGGGGAGTGGGTGTTTTCAATTAATTCCTTTGGGAGCCGAGTGCAACTCTCATGAGGGGGATTGTGAGAGCATCAAAAAGTTGAAAAATTTTCAAGTTTATTCAGATGAGGGGCAAAAAAATCACAATGACATGAAAACAGTGTCGTCTGTCATAACCACTTCAAAATCTGACAATAATGCTGAAGTTTCTGCTGGAGTGCTTTAATCTCATTATAACGTGTTTAATTCAGACTTTAAACAGAGTTCAAATGATGATTGCACACATGCATTGGTTTCAATACTTTTGCTGGGTAAGCAAAAGTGTAATAAATCTGCACTCTTTATACAGTACTTTGGGCACTTGAAAATTAAGCTTGGATCTTTTCAATTGTAATCACGGATATTTATGATGATATTATTGCTCTGAAAACCTCAATTCACACCCTCTGTACCACTTCCATAAGCAACAGCTCTTGGTCTCTGGCGTAGTGGCTTTAAGAAGATTTGTTCCGCTTGAGTGGATACGTACTATGTGTTTTTGCGCATCTGCACTGTTTTCAATTGTTTTCTTTTGTGGGCACATGCTGGATGGATGTCTTTGCACTGTGTCTCCTGCATGTGTTACAAACATCTAATGTTCTGATGAAGTTCAGGCTGCAAAGAGAACTTCACGTCACAATTACCACGATTCCAGATTATTCAGGACCGAGCAAAGTATCAGCGCTTGATAAACAGTAAGCCAATATTTTTTCCCCATCTGCTCTGGTGTGCTGAGGGGCCAACCATGCTATGTTGTTTTTACTGCCTGTGTTTGTTAGCTCTTGCTATACAGTTACAAATGTTGTCTACGATGCTTACATACATCCTATTATTTTGAGAAGATATTGTAATGAGCAGCGTATATTCAACCCTTGTGAATTTTTTGTAAAAAAAAAAAAAAAAAAAGTTTAAAATATTGATCTATTCCTTACACACACCCAGCATTTAGCTTCCGAAGACATTTCTTAATCCACTGGAGTCGTATGGATTACTTTTATGATGGCTATTTGTGCTTTTTGGAGCATCAACAATTTGGCACCCATTCACATTGTATGGACCTACAGAGCTGAAATATTCTTCCAAAAATCTCCATTTGTGTTTTGCTGAAGAAAGAAAGTCATACACATCTGGGATGTCATGTAAATGGTGAGAGAATTTTCATTTTTGGATGAACTATTGCTTTAATTAAAAAGTGCAAGTAGAAATATTGCAGCTCTGCCAATTTAGTGCCTCGTTATTAAACTGGATTGTGTGTACTTTGTGAATACGATGCAGGTGTGCAAAAGTAGCACAACTGTTCATTGAATTCGCCCCTGCCTCTTTCGTCAGAGAAAACATCACCTGAGCAAGGTGCAAGTCTTTACTCCGAGCTGGTCATTAATCAGGTATCATTCGCGTTCAATGCCAGGTGAACAGGAGTGCAGATATTATGCAATATTGTTGTCTCCACCTTCTTCATCATGACATTTGTTACGCCTCACCAAAGAGGGGCAAATATTTATCTGATGTGATGCAATGTTTCAAAATATTCTCGATTAAAGAGACAAATGCTCAGATGCCATTGAGAGGTGGCAGGCTCAGAGTTGTGGAAGTCCTGTTTAAAGATGCCTGTCCAATGAGAGACTTGGGGGCTTGTGGTGGTTTATTACCATGTCAATGGAAGCCAAAACAGCCATGCTTTATATTCACTGTGTCAACTCGGCCTCACTTCCTCTCTCTCTTAAACCGGTATGCACACTAGCCCAATAATGGGCCACATATCCACAAAAAGAGTCAGACTTTTGAAAATGACATTTCTAATCTGCTGCCTCAAGCCAGGTGGGGTGATCGATCTACAGCAGTGTACATCATGAGATAGAAACATAAATCTGACTAAGCAAAAATGACAGGGGAACGGAGCATTTAGTCATTCAAGAAAAAAAAAATGTTGGGCTATTTAAAACAGCAAGAGAAGGGATACTTGAGTGTTAAATAACCATCAGAAGAAGAGTTTCACTCTTGTATGATATAGCCTACATCTAAAACCTAGATATTATTATAAATAGTCTAATGATATTTTTGTGTTTTTTTTATTCAGAGCCTATAACGTATGTAATTTAATATATGTTTTGAGGAGGATGTTTAGGCTATTTACTGTGTTCACTTTGCATCATCTCTTGTAAAACATATTCAAACATTTACTTTCTTAATCTGTTACGTGCTATCGACTGTCTCTATGGCAAAGAAGAAATGTTTAACGAATGGAGCAGACGAGGAGTGAGGATCTAGGTGCAGCTTTATTGAAAAAAAACACAGAGACAAACAACTAAAAACACAGGAACAAACAAAACATCCACGATCCTAAACAAAGGCTAATAAGGTGGGGGACATCCAGGACGGGCTCAGGCAGGATAACAAACGTGGGTACAGCATACAACATTCAACGACCGACACTGGGTGGAGAAAACAACAGGGTTTAAATACACTAGGATAACGATAAACAGGTGAAGACAATGGCAGACAGATGGCAGTGATGAGGGCAGTGAATTCTGGAAAATGTAGTGAGGGAGAGATGACAGGGGAAAACCACAAGGCAGACAACAGGGAATTGTAACAAAATGCTTTAGAAATTATGGTTACAATGTCAGGAAATGAGTGAAGTCACATACATGCAATGGAACACAGAATGCCGTAACCGCACCTGCTGCTTCAAGTCCCTATTATGATGGCACAACGTACTTTTTTTTGCTTATGTGATGTCATGAAAGAACATAAGTGCCCTGCAGAATATTCAATGCAAGCCTGCATACCCTTAATAATGTGTTTTGTTATTTGATTGAGCTATCAGATGGATTATAAATAGAATATTTTTTGCATGTAAAGTAGCTATTGTTTTTATAGTGCCTTTAGTGTTCATTTCACCAGAAAACTACTGCAATACTTAGGCATGTTACAATTATAGTAACATGATTTCATGAGACCAGGTTGCTCAACTCTCATTCACACTCATTAAAACATTCAAAACTTGCCACATCAAGACACATTGCACCAGGTTTGACTATGAATGTCAATGTCCAATGCTGTGTCTTGTGACTGTTTACGACAAGCCAAGTTTGAATGTACCTTTTTGAACGAGATATGTTCCCTATGTATATGAGACATACACCTTAGCCAAATACATTTATACTCAGTTTTTCAAAATCTTTGACTTTTAATTGTAGAAAACATCCCCTGTCTTAGGTCAGTTAGGATCACTACTTTTTAAAGTATGTTAAATGTCTATAATATTGTTTTCATATACTTTGTTAGTATTTGGTCATTGCCTTTAAATTGTTTAACTTGGGTCAAACATTTTGGGTAGCCTTCCATAATCTTCTCACAATAAGTTGCTGGAATTTTGGCCCATTCCTCCAGACAGAACTGGTGTAACTGAGACAAGTTTGTAGGCCTCCTTACCCACATACACTTTTTAAGTTCTACCCACAATTTTTCTATCGGACTGAGGCCAGGGCTTTGTGATGGCCACTCCAATACATTGACTTTGTTGTCCTTAAGCCATTTTGTAACAACTTTGGAGGTATGCTTGGGGTCATTGTCCACCCGAAAGATCCTTTTGCGACTGAGCTTTAACTTTCTGGATGATGTCATGTGTGTGGGATTATATCCACATAGTTTTCCTTCCTCATGATTCCATCTATTTTGTGAAGTTCACCAGTCCCCCCTGCAGCAAAGCACCCCAACAACATGATTCTGCCACCCCCATGATTCACGGTTGGGATGATGTTCTTTGGCTCATGCTTTTTCCTTCAAACATAACGATGGTCATTATGGCCAAACAATTACATTTTTGTTTCATCAAACCAGTGGACATTTCTCCAGAATGTAAGATCTTTGTCCCCATGTGCACTTGCAAACTGTAGTCTTGCTTTTATGGCAGTTTATGGCAGTGGATTTTTCCTTGCTGAGCAGACTTTCAGGTTATTTCAATATAGGACTTGTTTTTCTGTGGATATAGATACTTGTCTACCAGTTTCCACCAGCATCTTCACAAGGTGTTTTCTGTTGTTCTGGGATTGATGTGCACTTTTCACACCAAATTATATTCATCTCTAGGAGACAGTAAGCATCTCCTTCCTGAGCGGTATGATTGGCTGTGTGGTCCCATGGTGTTTATACTTGCGTACTATTGTTTGTATGGATGAATGTGGTACATGGTGTTTTGAAATTGCTCCCAAGGATGAACCAGACTTGAGGAGGTTCACAATGTTTTTTCGGAGGTCTTGGCAGATTTCTTTTGATTTTACCATGTCAAGCAAAGAGGCACTAACTTTGAAGGTAGGCCTTAAAATACATCCACAGGTACACCTCCAATTCATTACACGTCCTATCAGAAGCTAATTGGCTAATTACCAAAATTTTCCAAGCTGCTTAAAGGCACAGTTAATTTTGTGTATGTAAACTTCTGACCAACTAGAATTGTGACATAGTCAATTAAAAGTTAAACAATCTGACTGTAAAAAAATTGTTGGAACAATTACTCATGTCATGCACAAAGTAGATGTCCTAAACGACTTGCCAAAAATATAGTTTGCTAATATGAAATCAGTGGAGTGTTTAAAAAAAATTTGATTTTATGACCTAAGTGTATGTAAACTTTTGACTTCAATGTATTGTATGTATATATTTCATGAATTTAATCAGAACAAGTACTGTAAAACAAGAAAACAAACATGCATTGCACTTTTTATTTATAATCAGATAAAAAAATTATAATACGAAGATCATGAAATTGAATTCTATTAATACATTTTAATCTTACTCTGGAAACAATGTGCCATGCCATTCCATGCATTTATTTGTTTTTTGTTTTTTTTTTATTTATCTGTATATATATATATATATATATCTGAGAAGGAGTGAAATGGCCAATAATAATAGCTTACACACATTGCGTCAATTAATTAAATTTTCTTTGACAGGGTTCAAGCCTATTAATTATTTTTGACTGAAATGTTTAATCAACCTTGTTAGCCTTAATTGAATAATTACATATATGCATGAACGAACAACAAGGTATAGAAATTGCTTTAACTCATTAGAATTACAGAGGGCATGAGACATTGCTGTGACTGGAAAGCCTTATCTTATTCAGTTGTTTTCTTTTTCATTTCTTTAATTTTTTTTACTTGTAATAAACGGATCTAAGCTACTGTATATTATGTTGGAGCCGCAGCCTAATGTTTAGTGTATATGCTCTGACACGATGAGCTGTGATGCTCATGTGGGCAATGCAAGTTCAATCCTTTTTGGTTGGTTAGCTCCGGCTTGCAACATTTGCCAATCCTGTGCACTCTCTTTCTCTCCATGTAATTTCCTATCGTCTCAATACTATAGTCCAGTGGTTCACAAACTTTTAAGAATTGGTCAACCAAAATATTGCTAAGTCCATATTATATCTATTTTAATTATCGGCATCAGCCGATACATTTTCCTGTTTGGCCTATTTGTTTCTTGAGGGCACCGAAAATTGCCTGCTTGCAAATGAAGCGACTGTGACAGGTAAACGACCAGTCAAGGTTTGTTTTGTTTTTAGGTGCCATCGTGTTTCTACAGTAAAGACTGGCATGCAACAAAGTGCTTGTCTGTTTAATTCTCCCTCTCTCTCCTCAACAGTTCCCTGTCACCTTTAACTTTCTTGTCTAATGATAAAAAGGTAAATATCAATAAAACTACTATCATGAACCATCTGTAAAAAATGCACATATCTCGTTTATACAGATGTAATTAACAAACCTCACTAAAGTTGAGCAGATCAAGCATTCTGTGGAGCGCTCTTATTTACCTCTTAAGCACAAATTCTATCAGCCTCTCCTCAGCAGTTACCTGTAACTTGCCTAATTATAATTGGCTCATTTCAATAAAACTTCTATTATATACCATTTGCAAGTAACAGATATCTTGTTTGAACAGATGTAATTCAAGAACCTCTCAAAAATCCAGTATTTATCTTCCTCTTAAGCGCTTATTCTATCATCCAGAATCAAAACTTCAGTATCAGGAACAAAAGTTCCTTTGATTCACAAATCATGATGGTCACTCTGTGACAATTTAAGCAGGCGATCCAGGCCATTTAAACTGTCAGGAGATTAGGCCCTTTCCCACTGTCGGAAATAAAGCCTGTTTTAGTTACTTTTCCCCAGGACTAGTGCTTTTCGTCGCTTTCGCACCTGAGGAACTATAGTTCTCCTAAGTCGTTTTTAGGGGACATTTTTAGCTCCTACTCCAGGGTAGATAATTTTTCACTACACTATGGTACAGTATAGTATAGTACCTCAAGTTTAGTTATAGTACCACCTATGGTCAATGTAGAACCTCCAATTACACCCAGCATACAGCAAACTCTTGAGTTCAACTCAGTGAGTGATAGAATGTCATATTTTGATTCACATCAATATCCCTATAGGTAAGATCATACTATTAAACTGCAAGACCCTCATTCGTTCATTGATTGAAACTTTAGAAGATCTGTGGAAGGACCCGTCCACAGCAGCAACTAAAAAACACACATACACAACAATAATAACATTTAAAAAGAAATACAGTGAATTTGCAAAAAAGATTTCCTGTGTTATTGTAAAAATTTTGCAGTCCAAATTAAAACATATTACAACTAAATATATTTTAGAATTTATCTTCAAACTTCTCCCAAATGTATATAAGCATTTGGAACTCCTGTCAGACTTGTTTCTGAGTCAAAAACAATTTACACTTTAACCATTGGCTTCATGAAATCAAGCATCCAGATGCTTTCTTCAAGGAGAAAAAGAGAGTAATATCTTTCCTTCTTTGTGGATCACTTTTTTTCAGTCACAGATACATTTTGTATTATATTATTTTCTATTATTCTATATTTCTATATTATGTTTTAAGTAAAATCATTAAATAAAAACAATCCGCTAGAAGATACAATTATCCTGACAATAAACAATAACAGAACATTGCAATGCAACAATATGCCAGCTATGCGTGCTCTGCATGGACACAAATAGTTGCTCATAGCTGTACTTTTTCATGAATAAACAACAAAAATTAATGTCTCCAGTTACTCTTGTAACCTCGGTTCCCTGAGATAAAGGGAGCGAGACATTGCTGAACACTTTGGGGAATACCTTTTCCACTACCTAGTTGAAGCCTTTGTATCATAAGGCCAATCTTATGATTGGCAATGGTGTTTGAGCTCCGCCCTTTTAGATGTGCATTTGCTCCATATAAGCTGGCTCTCACACACCATTTCTTCATGAATTTTCTGACTGCACTTTCACGCCAATAGCAAATCTAACACCCTGTGATTCATAAGCGAGGGTGATCGCATCAATGATCCAGTGAGATGGAGACGGACATGCATTTTGTTCGTCCTCCATAACAAACAAAGAGCTGAACAGCAGTCTAATTTGGCAAGTGCACTCCACATGTGTGTGCAATGCCTGCACGGGACATAATAAATGTGCCAATTGCTCCTCATATGAATTAGGCAGTGGAGAAGAGAAAGCTTGTAGGTGCACTATCTGAACCATAAAGGGTGTTGAAAGCACATTAGGCACACATCCTTTTTTGGGTTTGATGGTGGCTTTTCAAAGCCCGGGACCAAATTCCAGACATAAACTGACAACCTACAGAACTTGTATATCACCAACCTGTTTCACTGAGGCCAGAGCCAACAGCAGTGAGGTCTGTTTAGAGAGCACATGTAACTCAACAGATTACAAAGGTTTGAACGGGGGCTCGTGAGCACCCTCAGCACCAGATTCAAGTCCCATGTTGGAACCATAGCAGGGCGAGAGGGTTTCAAGCGCATTGCTCCTCTAAGGAACTATATGATTAGATTGTGTCTGTCTATAGAGGAGCCAGTCAATGGAGTGTGAAATGTCGATATAGTTGCTACATAAATCTTAAGCATTGATGAAGTAAGACCTGTGTCCAACGCTATTGAAGGAATGTAAGGATCTCCATTATGGGGCAATTCACTGTTTCTTTGCTGCAATAAAAGAGCACCAATCCACAAACATATGCCATTTTAGTGCATAGAGGCGTCTCATAGACGCCGCACTAGCCTGAAAAATGATGTATATTACAATCTGTGCCAATTCAGGCACGTTTGTTGCGCTCCGTTCAGAGGCCATACGTGTAGGTTCCACTATGGAACCGGCTGGGGATGCCAAATTGTGCCCTGTGCTTGAGAGAGCAGATCCCTCCACAGTGGTATTTCCAATGTAAGGCCACCTAATATCTCCATCATTTATGGAAACTATGGTTGGTTGGGCCATTTCAGCGCAACCAACAGAACCATTTGCTGATGACAGTGTGGAGAAGACATATCAGGGGAAATGCATATTTGTGTGTTGTCGGCCACTTGTTGGCCAAGGTGTCAATCCCCAGCGGGGCTTGGGACATGGAGTACCAAAGAGGGCAGTGGGTTGTCTCTGTGGAGGCAAATAGGTCGACTTCTATTTTGACAAACAGTTCCCAAATCCTCATAACCGATTGAGGTTGAAGTCTCCATTCCCCTGCCATCAGCCCCTGGCGCGACAGTATGTCTGCTCTGCAATTCAAATGGCCTGGGACACATTGCACGCAGGGAGAGGAGATGGCGTGTGCTTCACAGGAGGCATTGCGCCATGCTCAACATTGGTAGCGATCGAGTGCCGCCCTGCCGATTTATGTATGCTACCACTGACATACTGTCTGAATGAATCAGAACGTGATGATTCACTATGTTAGAATGGAAAGCTTTCACCGCTAATAAGTCGGCTAGCATTTCCAAGCAATTGATTTGCCACACTCGTTTCGCACCTGTCCAAGTGCCGAAAGCCAGACGTCCATTGCACAGTGCACCCCAAACCATGTTGGATGCATCCATGGTCACCATATATATATATGAAAGGAAACAGCTCCTTCCTGAATGCTGCAGGAAGCGGGCAGATGTCTCACTGAGCAGTAAACCTGATCCGGCCACGAGGCGGAGAGACTTCTTGGTGGGTGATCCTCGCTGCAGAGTCAGGTGAGAGTCAGATCCTGATAAATCTGCAGGGAATCCCTTCCACAGATGAATGTCCATCAATGGCGAAGAGAGGGCTGATCCAGGTGCGTAGTCAAGACGAGTCTTGAAGGAATAAAATTCTGAAGAAATGGTGTATGTTTTTTTAAAAAGTTTTAGCGTATCAAAATGCTGATGGAAATGCAAATTATGGCTAAAATTTCAAGTGTCCACATAATATTTTTCTTATTATGTTGATACATAAAATGTTGTGAAAAACTGATTTGGAAATACTTTTTGTCGAGAAAGTAGTAAAATGTTTTGTCACATGATAGAATATGCCACAATCACTAGCATACCTGTCAACTCTCCCGTTTTTCCTGGGAGTCTCCCGTTTTTCACACCCATCTCCCGCCCCCCTTCCATTTTGTTATTTCTCCTGGGAAACTCCCGTAATTTGTATAACCTCGTTATATGAATAATCACATCAATATATTATTCCAAGGTTGTCCAGTTGCCAGATCTTGTATGAAACCCATCCTACTCACACAATCTACACATCATACAAATTTCAACCCAGTTGTGACCTCAACCTGGTAACCTACAACCAATTTGCTTTTTGATATTTGTGCAGGTAGTAGATGCGGGAAGTTGAATCTAGCATCACTGGTAGATGTGAAGCGAAGACTATGATGGGGGTCCGGCGAAAAAAAAAAAATAAATATACATGTAAATTTAACAACAGCTGGACGGAATAATTTTATTTCATATCTCGAAGCCATATCAAATCAAATCAAATCAAATCACTTTATTGTCACATAATATAGACAATGCCTACGCCTTTTGCAATGTGCGTCGCATTGATTTTAATATCGGACATGGTGGGGAAATTGATGTTACTCAGCACATTAAATCAAAATGGCACAATTTGTATGTATTTATCCTGCCTCTGCCATCCAGCATCCCCATCCCCCACCCCCTGCTCAGAGGTCTCCTGGATTTTGGTACCTAAATGTTGACAGGTATGATCGCTAGCCTGTGTTAATCATGACAACAAGGTATAAATCCCTAAAAGCCAATTTATGTGATTATGGATTGAGCTTAATGGCATATAGATCCAATACTGAAAACATGACACTCTAGGAGTGCCAACACAAATATCTCATATCATTCACATCAACAAGTACAAGGAGAACAAATGAATGACCACTGTTTGTGATTAATTTAATTAAATTAATTACATTTTCCACTTCTTCCATTCAAAATAATAGACAACAGTTTTGGAAATAGCCCACAATACATATCATTTATATGCACAAAGATGCTTTAAATTAAAAATACATTTTCAGAAAAGCTTCAGTGTGCTTTTTTTTTTTTTTTTTTTTTTTTTTTTTGTGGGAACACTTACAGCCCAATTCTATAAAATTTTTGTTTAGTTTACTTTTGAAAAAAAATGCCGTCAAAATTCCCTATATTAAATTAAATAAATTACCAAAATAAAAAAGCATTTAATTAAAAAAGAAATGACCAAACAATGTTTTTTTTTCTTTTTAGACCTACGTATATATGCCTTTTCTTTTCACAAATTTAAATTAGCTTTAACCTGTTCTGTAGATTAAAAAAGTCAGCTGAATTACTTTTTTCAAGACTATAAACTATCAGAACTATTCGTCCAATGAGTTCATTTTCAGAAATTTAGCTTTTGAAACATTTTAAAACATTTAAATATTTTAAATCTAACCCTCTTTACCTCAGATCTCATTTGCTGAGCTTTTTCAGAAAATGTAAATTGCATTATGGTGTTAAAATAAATTTTATATGATAATCAAGTACAGTGGGTCATTAAAAGTTGCTGGACAAATATGCGGGACATCATGCAGTTGTGTTGGCGATGCTTTAGATTAGATGATTGTTCAAAATAGCCTGTTGAATATCAGGAATGTATCATATATGTAAACCCTGATATTACACAGATTTTTTTTATTAGTTGTGCACACAGCATATACACATCAATTGATGTTCTTTATACTAAGACCGAAAGTTCCCCCACTACTTTGTGCAGATTGCCAGCTTGAACAGGTCCGTGATGATTCGCTTTTGGGTCGGAACCGGTGGCAACCTGTGATAGGCGCAACATCGGGAAGAGAAATCGGCCCAACGCTGTCCTTTTCTGCATATTGTGGCACCATTTTGTGGTCCATTCTGGAAACTAGTCTATGGATCATGTTAATATGTACAAGATCAAGAGAATGACTATGGTGGTTCTGACTCATGCTGTTACATAGAGCCGAGGCATACTTGAAGGGATCCTACATTAGGGCTCAACACGACAGTCATTTACACCTCCACTGTCCTCGGCATCACACTGAGTACTCCCACTATACACACATCCTGCACTGGGGCGTAAAGATACAGCTGTTGCACACCTCTTCTCAACCCCAGGGAGACCAGCATTACTCTGCCACTTACCAAACAGAAAACAACCTGCACGCCTGCCACAACTACAAGTATCGTTAGTAAAAGTGACAATGAGTTCACTGTACTAAAATGGCCCCCACAGTCACCAGATCTCAACCCAATAGAGCATCTTTGGGAAGTGGTGGAACGGGAGCTTCGTGCCCTGGATGTGCATCCCACAAATCTCCATCAACTGCAAGATGCTATCCTATCAATATGGGCCAACATTTCTAAAGAATGCTTTCAGCACCTTGTTGAATCAATGCCACGTAGAATTAAGGCAGTTCTGAAGGCGAAAGGGGGTCAAACACAGTATTAGTATGGTGTTCCTAATAATCCTTTAGGTGAGTGTATATTGTGTAAGGTCAGGATTTTATCCCGGGTCCCTTTGCATGCAAAACAAAAATTTACCTCTAAACTAACACATCTTACATATACAGTATGAATAGAACTTCTTGTTAACACAGCCATTGGTGCCCCCTCAAAAATAAAATAAGTGTATGACACCCCTGACTTTAAGCAACTTACAAAAATCCCCAGGAACATCTGGCTGGACCGGAATCCACATCATCCAATATAAATCGGGCAGGAGAGAACATCTATTCAGAAAGCAGCTGTGGTAAAGTGGCTATCAGATATGGCTGAACATCTGGCTGGACCGGAATCCACATCATCCAATATAAATCAGGCAGGAGAGAACATCTACTCAGAAAGCAGCTGTGGTAAAGTGGCTATCAGGGTGCCAAGGCACATGTGGATGTGGCAGGCTGGCAGTACGTGGAAGTTGTGTTACATACAGTTAAAGTAAGCAGTGGTGATCTGTTCTAGCCCACCAGTAAAATCAGGTGTGTCTGTGATGTGCTCTTTATCCGTCTCACAGGCCGGCTTTTCTTAAATTACCTCATTATGTTCATGAAAATATCAAGTGCGCCCAGGAGCCCCATGTTCTGTAGTACAGATGATGTTGGTACCTTGCTTATGCACAGTCACACGCTCCCGCCTGCTGTGCATTACAGCTGATAAGAGAGCTGGTTCACAGGGCCTTGTGACCTACAACACACAGCACTATGAGTGCCTAACAATCTCTGCCATTTGCATGAACCCTATTTAAATTCACAGGGATGTGTTAATAAGCCAGTATATCCCAAGAGCAGAAAGGTTATAAGACTGTGTTAAACTTCAAAAAGTATAATTTTAAATATGTACACATTATGACTAAACAGCAGCAGAAAAATTTTGAATAATAAATTATGTATATTGTGAAGAATGCAGAAGCATAGAGGAGAATTGATACTTTATTGTGTCTTTCCATTCAATACCTTTCTTATTGCATTGTACAATCCCTTAACATTCCCTTTATAAAACCATCATTTTCATTTTTTCTTTTTTGTGTTAATATTAGTCCCCACCACAAATACACTGTTCAAATTAAATAAATAAATAAACAACCAATTAATAATTAAGCAAATAAGTTAATGTATACAGTATGTCCAAAAGTTAACTCGCATGCACATACATATATCATAAACCTATACACATAATTAAAAATAATTGAACATAATTCATAAACATAGTATAGAAACACATATAAAAAAGGGGAGCTGTATGAAAAGCTGTATGAAAATAATTTTCACATTTACTATATTCCTAATTGTTAATTAATTAAGTGAGGAGGGTGGGGCCTAATTGGGCTGATTAGGACAAGAAGGATAAGGGCCGACTGGAGATGGAAGTGTACCAGACAGAGATCAGTGTGTGTTTTTGTCTTTTGGTTCAGTTCTTCATTAAAATATTATTTATATTTTCAAGCCGGTTCTCACCTCCTCCTTTCAACGATTCCCTTTACACTGGTGCCGAAACCCGGGAAGGAGGAGTGATGCGCCGTAGTGGATCTCACCATTACCATCCACCCCAAATGAACAGCCGCGGCCATCCCCTGGAAGACGTAGGAGACCGGCCGTCTGGAAGCGGAGGAATGGCCGCCGACCGCGAGGGGAGGAGGGCCACCCAACCAACCTCCTTTAGCGGTTACCACTGCCAGGGGCGGACGGAGACCCCTACCATGCACCAAAATGCTGCAGGGCATTCTGTCCACCAGGTGCCGGAGGAATGCCTCCAATCCACCTGGGGAGGTGCGGCTGTCATCCACTAGAGGAGTGGACGAGGACCAGACTATGTCATATCGTAGAACAGGCAAGTCATTTTTCTCTCCCTCTCTCTCTCTCTCTCTCTCTCTCTCTCTCTTTCCCGCTGCTGCTACATGTTAGCCTTTTCCCTCTCTTTTAAAATATTTTGTTAATTTGTCACGATCACCGTTACGGCATGTAGGTGCCAAATTCTTTTTTGTTTCCCTTCCCTTGTCCCCTCCCCTGATCCAGGTAGATGGAGATGACCTGCCAGCAGACGGGGCACAAGGCAAGGAGAAAGGGGGGTGGGATTGGGGTGGTGTAAGTCATGAAAAGGGGGTAAGAATGTGACAGAGTGGAGGGCGGGGCCGGGTCATGATTCTGCACACCCAGCCCCCAATTTGGCTGATTATCATGAGAGGGATAAGGGTTGACTGGAGACGGCAGTGTGTCAGAGAGAGGGAGAGTTACAGACAGCTGTCCGACACCTGTGCATGTGTTTGCTTTTGGTTCAGTTCTTCATTAAAATATTATTTAAATTGTCAAGCCGCTTCTCGCCTCGTCCTTTCCACAAATCCCTTTACACTATATTTTTTCAAAAATCCTTATTTTATCATTAATTTCATATGTCATCATCTCCATAAAATGAACTTTAAAAACTAACTCCAGCCAATCTTTTAAGACAGGGGATTCTTGTCTTCTCCAAGTCTTGTTAATGCTTTAAGTGCTGTAATTCTCAAAAGTTTGTCCTGTTGTTTGAATGACTTCTGTCCAGAATACTTTTATGTTTTTGGGAGAGTAAAAAAATGTGCATGATGAGCCTTGAGTTCACTACACACTTTTCAATATCCTGACGATAACTGGTTGTATTTAGATGATATTTCTTGTGTTATAAAATATCTCATGTTCATTTTCCAAGCATATTCTTGCCAGAATGGAAATTGCGTAGTTATATTTCTTTAAAACTTTGTTTCCAGTCCCCATCTGTTATTTATATATATATATATATATATATATATATATATATATATATATTTATTTTTTAATTTAGACCACTTAAATTATTGATTGCTTTCAGGATGTGAAGAGACTTTCAACCAGTATAACAAAAAACATTTCTGGAAAAGATTGCACACCCTAGCTTAAATATTATATATTTTTTAAAATCCTTTTGTAATTTTTCCTCTATTTTCATAGCTTCTGTCTTATTCAAGATTAATTTATATCCAGAGAAAGCTCCATACAGATCTATCTCCTTTAACACTGCAGGTAGTGAATTTTCTACTTCTGTTAAAAACATTATGACATCATTTGCATACAATCCAAGTTTATGTTTTTCATCCTCGACTTTAAGACCTTTCACTCCAGAATTACTTAGTCAAGAACTTACTTACTTATCAAAACAAAATGATGTCAAATGCCTTTTCAGGATCTAAAGACATTATTAACATTTGTTGCTTAGTTTTTGTTGCATAATCAATAAGATTAAGTGTTCGTTGCACATTATCAAACAATAAAAAATGTTTCATAAATCCAGTTTGGTCTTAATCAATTATTGTTGGTATTATGTTAGGAATTCTTGTAGCTATTATTGATGTAAACAACTTTTGATCTACATTTACAAGATATATTGGTCTGTTGGAGGAACATTGTGTGGGATCTCTTCCTTCTTTTGGTATTACTGATTGTGATCTCTTGCTCTCTTTATTAAGGAGGAACCAGGTGCCGGATAAACAATCCAGTGTAAGTCTTTTTATTTACACTCTTGCGACACACTTTTAGTGTAAGACACAAACTAATGGCTTTTCAGCAAAATCAGAATCACACACAGCCAGCTTTGAGTGTCTGTCTCTCTTCTCAGGTGGTTTGGATAGCACTTTTATCCCCCTCTAGCTCTCACTGCAACACAAAACAGCTGTTAGAGGTGATTTCCCACAGGTGTCAATCCTTACAGTTCTCCCTCTCCTGGCCTCGCTCTCCAAAAACATTGCTTGGCTACACCCACATCACCACACTGATATAATTGAAGGGTTCCATGTCTTTGGCCACTCCCCTTTTTCTAAAATCCAATTAAAATCTTCAGCCATAATTGGAGACAATAAATGATCATTTGTTTTTATAAAATGGATTGTAAATCCATAATTTCCTGGAAATTTTTCCATTTGAATCTTTTTAATAACTATTAAAATCTCTTCCTCTGTAATTGGATATATTAATGCATTATTATGTTGACTTGAAACTGTGGGGAGTTTTAAAGACTTCAAGTAATGTTTATTTTTGTTATTTTAAATGTTTATAAGTTATTTTAAATTTTTACTTTTGAAATGTTTTCTAATGCCTCCTTTTCCTTCTTTAACTCTTCATAAACATTTTATTTGTATTTGTCTCATGCTCCTCCTGTAAATGCTATAAAAAAATTGCTTTGACCTTGTTTCTTTTTCCATGATGCATATGCTATTATCTCTCCTCTCACAGTAGCTTTGGCAGCCTCCCACAATATAACTGGTGACACTTCTCCATTATTATTTCTTTGAAGAAGAATTTTTTATTTTTTTTATTTTATTCTTAAAACATTTATCTCTAAATAATGGAGTTATTAAACCTCCATATTGAATATTCTACTACAGTTATTGATAAGGTTTCACCTCTTTTTACCCTTAATACATAATTTTTTAACATAAAAAATCTAGTCTAATCTAGAATAAATATTATGAGCTTCGGAGTAATAGGTGAAATATTTAACCTGCGGTTGTATTAAATGTGCTTGGCACAGAAGTGTGGCCCCTTTTTTTGATTTATGTATTCTAGTACTCTGAGTATCCAATTTTTATTCACAACCAGATTAAAATCACCTCCCAAAACAGTAGAGGAAGCATAGAGGATAATTTAATGTGCTACCGGCAATACGTGTGAATATTGTTTAAAAAAATAAATTGACGCACTTTAAACCAAATTAAATGTGCATTATAAGTCTGAGTAATAGCATACAATGTGAAAAATCGAATTAACATGCATTTAATGGCACACAACAAACTAAAGGTTATGCAAATCACTGTGTGGTATAACAACATTAAAATATAAAATCATAGCAGGCAACCAGCTACCAGAGTTTCCTGTTTTGTCATTACTTCCATTGCTATTGAATTTATTTCCACAACTGTCCTGCTCTAAGATAAATGGATAGAGAGCCTGGCCTATGATATCTGAGTCAATTCAACAGCTCAAAATGTGAAGCACCCTCTGAGAGTTAACATAAGGTTAAAAAAATATCAATACAGACGTCATTGATTTTTTTTTTTTTTCTTCTGAAAAATAGGTTCAATCATTTCTGATACAATACAAGATTATTGTGTTTGCAGCCATGGGTGCTTGCAGGGTTTAATCTGAGGGCACGCACAGAAATCTGCCTAGAGTTCTGCATGGGCCTTAAAATTAAACCCGAACCTGACCCGAACCCGAGACCATACGATACTGTCAGATTTTAAGCCTGAACCTGACCCGAAATTTTTTCTCCTATTATCTTCTCCTAGTATAGCTGTATTTTATGTAAGCATATAGACAACATTCGTAACAGTACTGAAACAGTAAACATACACAGTTTTAATAAGGCACTGCAGCCCATAGGTACACTAGAGCAGAAAGGGAAAAAAATATTGAATTACTGTTTATTTTCTGAAAATTCACCTGGTGCAGAACAATCTGGAATTATTTGAAACAGTGCAACAGTCCCCTCCATGCAGCCTGAACTTGATCAGATTGTTGACACCTACTCTAAAAACAATCAAGATGCATCGCAAAGAATGAAACAGAGTACAGGTGTCTCAACATGCGTTTTTGAAAATGACAAGTTCTTTTTAATTTGACATGGTGTTTAAACATCGTTTAAACCGGTCCTGCGTGAGACGCTGAAGAAAAAGCTAGACATGGTAAAAATGTCAAAGACATCTGTCCAGCAAGTCTTTAAACAACGGGGTAACAGAACAGATGTGTGCAAAAACACATTAGGTGTGAACGGCCCTTAACTCCTACATTCTCGCGTGTCAGAGTCACGTGCTTGAAACAAGATCAGTTGGCCTGTTTATTTTTTCATTAATTACAAACCTGAACCCAATCCGAAACCTGTCGGGTTCTCGGGTCCCGTCGGAATGGGGTAGGGTTGTAGACCTCTGAATCTACCTAATAAATTAGATTTTTTTTTGCAAAGCACAACACCAAAGCATTCAATTCTGGTACATTTGAGACAAGCATTTATTTATTGTCTTGAGTAGGAGTAACATTCATGTAACTATTGGCTAAAGCATTTCTTCCAGTAACCGTTCAGACAGATGCTTTTTTGCAGCACTTAAAAATGCAGCACTCCTGTGAGAGATGCTAAAAACACAGTGAAATGTGACGCAGTTGTCAAAAGACATTAACCTAGTGAATGTTTACATGGAATACGATTGAAAAACAGCATGATCAGGCACAAAAACACATTCAGTTCTTGTTTACATGACACAGCACTAGCTGAAGATTCTCAAATTTACCTCTCGAAAGACAGCCATTTGTTTCAGTTGATTGTAGGTAAATTTACACTGTATTCACTGTATTTGTAAATATTCCGATACTGTTTTACTGTGTGAGAAACCGCTCCAAATGATTCAGTGAGAGAGCGCTCTGAACAAATTGTTTGACCAGTTCACTGAAATGAACCGACTCAAAATCAGGGGCGAGGCTAGCCCCTTTTTAGGGGTGCTTCAGCACCCCTAAAAAGGAGCTCAGCACCCCTAAAACTTAGAGTAAGAAATGTTGTTATTCTAAAATTTTTGTTCGTCTTTGACAAGGTTAAATAATGTCCAAAACATACTCCGTAGTTTGTGGTTTACAATGTATGTGTTAAGGATGAAAATGAAAACATCCCCGCTTAGCAAATGGTGTCATCCTCTTCTCTTCTTCTACTTCTCCTCTGTACCTGCACCGCGCTCAGCACGACCGTCATCCAGCGCGAAACACACGCAGAGTGAGAACCCGTTATGTAGTGTTGTGAATCAACTAAGTTGCTCCAAAGCTGTTTCTCACACTTCTTTCCTATTACCTAGAGTTGTTCCGATTCCGAAACCATATCGGTGTGTACTGGAGTCAGTATCCTGAATCACCATGGTACACCTATAATAAGTGTTTATTTTCGGACTATTTTAGTCCAGCGGGTCGCCGCCGCTGTGGAGTAGCACAGGACCTGGGTGACTCGTCCATAGTCATAAACGGAGAGAAGTAGCGCCAGTTACAGTGTTCTTCCGCAAGACGCATGCAGTTCTGTTTATTAACTGCTAGAGCGTGAAACAAAAACAGCAGCGTGACAAATAAATTGCATACCTGTGTAGTGCGTATGTGTGTCTCTGTTGTTAAAGTTTATTGTTAATTTGATACTCATTTTAACAATCGGGAGTCATGTAAACTTGACGTCATGTGCGTCTTTTCTGGTCAGTCGTCATGGAAACATGAAGCTCTGGCGTTTGGACCAGAGTGAAAACAAACGACATATCACTGTATACCACCAGTATGTGTGAAAACACTCACTGTGGCTTTTTAAATGAATTGTTATTCATTCCTAGATTTATATCTGTTATTTTTCAGTTGTGGCTGACTATTAAACTAGACAATAAAAGAAAGTTTAATGTTTTTCTTTTGCTGTATTTATTCATTCCTCACACACAGAGGATTTAACCTGAACCAGGCTTAGCTCCTGAACTCCTAGCATTACTCTCTCTCTCTCTCTCTCTGTCTCATTTCCGGTGTGACGTGTGACTGTTTGAGTGCGTGTGGAGCGATTGCGAGTGTTGCTGTCAAACGTTCCACCGTTCATAAGTGATGAAACTTTGATAAGAATTTTATCCCGATATGGTAAATTGGTGTCACCCATTAAAATGATTCCAATTGGAAGTGGTTCTCCTCTTTTGAAACATGTGGTTTCTTTTAGGAGATTCGTTTACATGATCCTAAAAGATGATGAGGATCTAGATCTCTCACTGCATCTCAAGTTTGACGAGTTCGATTATGTCATTTATGCTACTATGGACAAAATGAAATGTTTTAAATGTGGTGAAGTGGGCCACTTAGTCCGTGCTTGTCCGGGTAAAGATAAAGAAAGCAGATCAGCGGCTGATGACTCTGTTATTAATGTCAACGGGCCGGTCGAGGCTGGTCCGTCAAACGCGGCTCAGCCTGCGGCAGACACCGGTGAGGTGGAGGATAGAGCTGTGGAGGATCCGTCCACGGCCGAGAGTGAGGCGATCCAGGTAAATGACCCTAATAATGTGGTTGAGGAAAACAGACCGGGTGATATTGAGACATCGAATACACTGAATATGCAGAAGAGTGTTACTGCACCCAATGTTTTTTTGCCCGATTTTTGTGATGGCGTTGAAATGGAGATGGAGCAAAATGATTTCAAAGTTCCGTCAAAAAGGAAAACATCTGACGGTTTTCGGACGGTTAGAGCTAAGAAAGCTGACGTGGAGGATTGTTATGATGGCAGTGACAGCGAGTCTTCTGATTCCAGCGTCACTCTCTCTTTGAGTGATTTCCCTAGCCTCAGTTGTGAAGTGGATGATATTAAACTGTTTTTAAGAGCTACTAAGAACATGAGAGGGGTCTGTGTCAGTGACTATTTTCCTGACACAAAGCAGTTTGTTGATAAAACCAGGTCTTTTATGGCAGAACGTTTGTTTACAAACAGGGAGGTATTTAGATTAAAAAAGATTGTGAGAAATCTCACTCTTGTCATTATCAATGATGGTAGTAAGAAAGTGCAATAGCCTGGCTAGTAATGTAGTGTGTGTGTATGGAGTGCTGATTTGTTTCCTGGTCTCTTTCATTTCTCTAAACATGGGTGAAGTGAATATTGCTACATTGAATGTAAATGGAGCAAGAGAAATGAGAAAAAGAGCAGGAATATTTGAAGTTGTTAAGCAAAAAAGAGTAGATGTTGTTATGTTGCAGGAGACGCATAGTGATTTGAGGAATGCTGCTGATTGGGCTAAGGAGTGGGACGGGGTATCTGTGTTGAGCCACAACACCTCACTTAGCGGAGGGGTCGCCATCCTTTTTGCTAAGAGTTTCAGTCCGACATCTTATCAAGTTGATGAAGTAGTTAAAGGTAGACTTTTAAAAGTAAGAGCCACTTTTGATGATTTTATATTTGTTTTTATTTGCGTGTATATTCCAACTGCACAAGTAGAAAGAATGTTATTTTTAAACACTTTGTGTTCAGTTTTACAAAATTGCTGTGTAGAAGAATATTTATTCTTGGGTGGCGACTTTAATTGTACATTGTCGAACTTGGATAGGAATCATATGGAACCTCATTTGCCCTCTCGTATTCGGTTAATCCAGCTTGTCAAAATGCATGATCTTTGTGATGTCTGGAGGCAGCTTCATGACACACAAAAGCAATATACTTGGACTCATGTTCGTGACAGTGTGATTTCGCTGGCGAGATTAGACCGTTTCTATGTTTTAAAGCATCACTGTAACATTGTTAGAAAATGGTTAATTACACCTCTGGTTTTTTCTGATCACAGTATGGTGCAGTGTTCGGTGTTTCTAAACTCCATTAAGCCAAAAAGTGCTTACTGGCAGATAAATACCACTTTGTTAAGTGACAGGTATTTTAAAAGTACTTTTAAACTGTTTTGGGATGAGTTCAAGACCGCAAAGGGGTCTTTTATGTCTCTACGACAGTGGTGGGATTTTGGGAAAGCCCAAATAAAGCAATTCTGTCTACAGTATACTCAAAACATCACGGAGACCGATATTTAAAAACTCCAAGAATTAGCTGAGTCGACTGGTGGCCAGGGTTATTTAAATTCCTTGTCAAAAAAAAGGACGCAGTTGGCTGATTTACTGGGCATTAAAACACCGGGGGCTCTGGTCAGGTCGAGGTTCCAGAGTGTGGACCAGATGGATGCTCCATCCAGGTTCTTTTTCAACTTGGAGAGAAAGAACGGTCAGAGCAGAGTCATCCATGCTCTGCGCTCCGAGTCTGGAGGATTATTGACTGACCCTGCGGACATTCGCAAGAGAGCAGTTGGTTTCTATGAAAACCTGTACAAAGATGAACTTGGGGCGGAATACAAGAGTGACAGTGAGTTTTTCAACGACTTACCCCAGGTGCCTGAGGTAGTCAATGCTGAGATCTCTGGTGCTTTGAGCATGGGCGAACTGTACAAGGCCCTCCAAGGCATGGAGTCTGGGAAGGCGCCGGGCATTGACGGCCTGCCAGTAGATTTTTATAAGTCTTTCTGGTCGGAACTAGGAGAGGACCTTCTGGAGGTATTGAATGAAAGCTTGGCTGAAGGCCAGCTGCCTCTGAGCTGCCGTAGAGCAGTGTTAACCCTCTTGCCCAAGAAAGGCGACCTTACAGACATAAAGTGCTGGTGGCCCGTATCACTACTCTGTAGCGACTACAAGCTGCTCTCGAAAACCCTGGCCAACAGGCTAGCAGAAGTGATGGATGGTGTCATTCATCCTGACCAGACCTACTGTGTTCCTGGTAGGTCTATATTCGACAATGTTTCTTTGATTCGTGATGTTATAGAGGTCTCCAAGATGTTACATTTAGATTGTGGGTTAATCTCTTTGGATCAGGAGAAAGATTTTGACCGTGTTGAGTTTTGCTATTTGTGGAGAGTTTTAGAGGCTTTTGGTTTCTGTCCAAATTTTATAAATCATATTAAAGTTCTTTACAGTGGCGTTGAGAGTATGCTTAAGGTGAACGGTGGTTTATGTGCTCCTTTTAGAGTTCACAGAGGTATAAGGCAGGGGTGCTCATTATCTGGTATGCTCTACTCTTTGGCAATAGAGCCACTTTTACAACAAATACGGGATAAACTTCATGGTATAAGTTTGCCAAACTGTAAAAATAACCTTATTTTGTCTGCTTATGCCGACGATGTTATAGTAATGGTTAATAGGCAAAGTGACATACAAGTTTTGTTAGGTTTACTTAAAACTTTTAAAGAGCTATCTTCTGCGAGTGTAAACTGGAGTAAGTGTGAAACTCTGTTATTAGGTAAATGGACAGGTGGGACACCAGGTCTCCCCGAGGGGCTATGATGGGGAAAATCAGGTTTTAAATACTTAGGGGTGTATCTTGGTGATGATTTTATAATGGGAAAAAATTGGGAAGTAGTCCTTGAAAAAGTTAAAGGTTGTCTGGATAAGTGGAGATGGTTAATTCCAAAGATGTCATACAGAGGGCAAGTTTTAATTACAAATAATTTAGTTGCTTCTTCACTTTGGCATAAGGTTGCTTCTATTGATCCCCCCTCACAACTGTTAGTGAAAATCCAGACAATTTTAGTAGATTTCTTCTGGGATAAATTGCATTGGGTTCCACAGAGTGTGTTATTCCTGCCCAAGGAGGAGGGTGGACAGGGCCTAATGCACCTTCGCAGCAGAATCGCAACTTTTCGGTTGCAATTCATACAAAGACTATTAGTCGGTACAGTTGATTTTAAATGGTGTTCTGTTGCATATGCTATTTTACGGAATCTTGAGAGTTTGGGTTTGGACAAAACCCTTTTTTTACTGGACCCTACGAAATTAGACACTGCTGGTCTACCAGTGTTTTATAAGAACATTTTTAAGGTCTGGAGTCTTTTTGTTTTTAAAGCAGAGGGTTCACAGTCACTTCATTGGCTATTGGAAGAGCCTCTTCTTCGTGGAGCACGTCTGGATGTGTCTGCCAGTGGACTTTTTCCCAGGACTTAACAAGACACTTATTGACAGTAAAATCACCACTTTGCGGCAATTAGTGGAAATAGCAGGACTTGATTTTAAGAATGAGGAAGCAACAGCTCAACATCTGGGCATTCGATCAACCCGTCTAGTTGCGCAGCTATTGGTGAAATGGCAGACGCTTCTTGATCCAACAGAAATAACTTTGTTGACTGAGTATTGTGATGGCCTTTGTAAACCAGATCCTGAAGACCCTTTTCCTTGTTTGTTTCTTTCTTTGAACCTAGAAGAGGTTTCTGGAGTGTTTTTAAAAACTGTTGATTCATTGTGTGTAGATTTCCTTTCCTGTGGGGGAAAAAATTTGTACAAGTATTGTGTTGTTATTTTTAACAAAAGAATGCTAAATATGAAAACTGATACTCCATGGCGTGTTTTTTTTTAATTTGAATGTGGATGACAAACCTGAGTGGAGAGCACTCTATAAACCACCGTTGACAAAAAAGACAGGGGATTTACAGTGGAGAATCCTTCACGGCGCTGTCGCCGTCAATGCTTTTATTTCAGTTTTAAATCCCGAGGTTGATGCTGAATGTCTCTTTTGCAATGAGAGAGAAACTATTTTTCATGCTTTTGTTAAATGTGCAAGATTGGAGCCTTTATTCTTGTGTTTGGACAGTATTTTTCAGAGGTGTAATGAAAATTTTTCTACGGCTTTATTTATTTTGGGTTTTAAATATGTATTGAAAAAAAGATTTGTATGTCAGTTGTTGAATTTTGTTTTGGGTCAAGCGAAATTGGCTATTTATATAAGTAGAAGAAAGAAAGTTGAACAAAATTTGGAGCAGAATGTAGTTGCTATGTTTTCTAACATGTTAAAAGCTAGAATACTGATTGATTTTGCTTATTACAAGCATGTGGATGATCTCATTACCTTTGAAGGTATTTGGTGTTGCAATGAAGCATTGTGCTCTGTATTGGAAGGTGACTTGGTTTTTGCACAGTTATTGTGAGTTGGTTTTGTTCTTAATATTTATGCATGTTGTAATGTAAATATTTTGTGAAATTATTATTTATTTTTTTTTTATTTATTTTTTTTATTCTAAGATAGTTAATTCTAATTTGATATTATTTGTATATTGGTATAGTTTTGTATGTGATGATGGTTTTTAATTGCAAAATAATGTTTTAGAGGGAAAACAAAATTGCTTAAATAAAGAGGTATAAAACGTCAAACGTCTCTCTCTCTCTCTCTCTCTCTCTGTGTGTGAGTGTGTGTGTGGCCTGCCAGTGAGCAATGGACATACGACAGTTCTTTAATAGAAAAAAGACAGATTCAGGTGAGAGACTAGGAACAGTCCATAATGACCTCTGTCTTGTTTTTTTTTTTGTTTTTTTGTTTTTTTGTTCTTCTGAAAGTGTTAAGCTAAAGTAACAGATAATGCAAACCAGCTATCTGTTGTTGTATCAAATTACTTATCTAGGCAATGGTCCCCTGCTTTTATTTTTTTTATAAAAACTCACAATGGAGAATACAGCTTCTCTTGTGAAAGGAATTTGTGATTTAAAAAAGTTTCTAAGCCCAATAATAATAATACTGGATATTCTGGACTTTTTGGTTTTACCTTTTTTTTCTTTGCTCTTGATGTGAAGCTTGTTTTATTATCATTTATTGATGACTTATATTGGTTTATGAAAGTTCAGACAGGCCTGCAACCAGATATGTTAGAGATGGCCATTTGTAAATAATTTACAGAAGATGAATTACATTTTGTTGTCCAAGTACCTGTTACTTTGTTCAATGACAATAAAGTTGAATCTAATCTAACCAATCTGATGACTGTTTATACAAAAGGAGGCACATGGAGTTAACAGTCAGGAAAACCAGCTGAGTGAAGAAGGTTTTGTGTTTGTTACAGGGGGCTGTCTGTGTGAACTCTCACATTAAGCTGGTGTTCTGAAAAGGTCCCAAAAAAAAAAGAAAAAAATCTGGATTTTGGAGTTAGTTGAACCAGTTAGTTGAACCAAAGTGTTGAAATAAAATGATAAATTTATTTTTCAATAGACATATTTTTTGTTTTTGTGTGAAAAGAGGGTGGGTGGTGGCAGTGGGGCTCATTGGGTGCTCAGCACCCCTAAAGCTCTGACCCTAGAATCGTCCCTGCTCAAAATAATTATTAATTTGCAAATTGGGCATTGCTAGTTCTTTTAAACAATCATCAGAAATATGTGACAAACTTCATGGTTGATTAAATATTCTGAGAGTAAATATTTCTCTGGTCAGTCGGAGCGCTCATGGTACGCACAGTGCGTACGCCGTACAGCTGCAGGCACCACTGTTTTCAGTCAGGTTCTTTTTTGCCTAAAGAGGTGAACAACAAAGTTGAGCTTGACCTATACAAACACAAAGAGATCATTCAACAAACACAGAGAATGAGCACTAATTACCAAGTGCAACAGTCCAGACAAAAGTTAACCAAAATCATATCAGTGAGCAATGATAACTACCCCAAGCACTCATCCAGTGATTAACCTCTCCATAACCCACATTCAGCACCACAATCCAGGGGATTCTGAGGGATTAACAACATATTTGCCTAATTAGGGTCAGAAATAAAAAAAAAGCTCTCACATAAGAATTACATTTATGATACGATTAGTGATGAAATCAGAGCAATGCGATACAATAGTTCTTAATCACATCATAGGGCAAGTCTATCAGTTTCTCTGTCTATCTGTCAATCCATCCATCAATGATTATTTTTTAATCTCACTGTTGAACCAGAACATTAACTAAGAGCAAATTTTACATTGTGTTGTATAATTTTATGCGTTTCTGTCCATTATATAAGCAAGAGTGTAAGATTTGGAAATTAGTATTTGATGAAAGTTTTGTTTTGTTTTTTGTAACATATATCGAAAGCTACTAGGGTCAGTTATGATTTCACATTGACTTTACTGCACTGGTTAAAAAAAAGATGTATATTTGGGTCAATCCTATTAAATGTGCACTCATTAATGTTATTTTGTTGCGATGATGACTAGTGATGATTCAGCATCACGGAAGAGCAACAATCCTGTTACTGAAATGCACTATTTGCTAAATGCACTATTCACAGCCAAATATGATTAACATATTTCACAAGTGAAAGTGCCAATTACAGGAGATTTTATTTCAACAGGTCATGTGATCCCAACATGTTGGTGCTCATTAATGTGTGCCCAGCACCATACATGGAATAAAGCAACACTTTCTCTGAAATTGATATTGAGTTACTGTACTAGTGTTTTCATCAGTCAAGTGTACACCGTTTGGCACACATTTTTCTCTGTTTAAATGTTTAGCACACACACACACACACACACACACACACACACACACACACACACACACAAAATAGCAATAACTAGCAACAATAGCATCAGTGAAAGCAAATGCAAGCTACAACAACAGTATGCACAAAATTATTATATTTTACAGTATATCATTCAGCAGCTAATACGTAGCAGTTTCATATGTATTCTGATTATGAAACCAGACAACCCATCAACACCTACAAGAGGTATTAATCTCACACCAGCAATCTATTAGTCTTTTTCTCAACACACATCATTAAACAACACCCACTGCCAGATCTTATACATAATTATGAACACATATATCAAAACAAGATCAGAACAAACGTTCTGGACTTTGATTGCTTTAAAACTTTTTCTCTACTTTTAAAATAACCGACTGAGAGAGAGATTTTATGTAGTTTATCTGTTTTAGGAGGGGAGTTACTTTTATGACTGATAACATTTGAAGAATAGTTTTGAGAATTAATTTTGTTGTAAAGAGATTGTGTAAGTTCTTGTGTTCCACAGATGTTCTCTTGTTGTGTCAGTAAAGCAAGAGTGCTGAAACAGAAACCAGGCAACTTTTCAAGTTAATATAACTAAATAAAATAAATAAAACATTTATTTAATACAAATGTGGAATATTTCACAAGAAAAAATAACGTCAAAGCAAGCCGAACTACAAAACGACCTTTAAAACCCAGTAACATTGATTTACAGATACTGACATAGAATATGTCAATAAGAGTAAATGTAAATCCTTGGTTCTTGTCATGGGGATGACAAGCAAAACAGTATGGAGTGGTAAGCAAAACCTGCAGTCACACTGAACATGTTTGTGGCACGGTGGGGGGGCGGGACCGGCACGTGATTACGCATGCCCGGTCCCGTATTAGGCAGACGGCGATCGAGAGAGAGAGCTCAATTACGGACATGTCCGTCCTCTTATGTGTTTGTCTTTTGAGTTTTACATTAAACCTTTAGTTTATTTGTCAAGCCGGTTTCTCGCCTCTTCCTTGCCCATGAATATGATCTGTGTTACAATGTTTTACTGTTACTGCTTTACAGTTGCCAGTATTAACTATCTAACTTGAAAGTAACACATCCAGTGTTTAAGATAATTATTTTGGGGGCTTTCACACTAGTCCATTTAGTGCACACATGAGTTTGAATGACATCAAATTTCAGTTTGTTTGGGTGGTGTTATGAACTCGGGTGTGTACCCGGGAACCTCACCTGAATCCGCTTGAAAGGGTGGTCTGGGGTACGGTTCATGTGAACTCCAATGTGGTTCGCTGCTAATATGAACACAATCGTATCAATGCGGGGAAGAGAATCGCTATCGATAACCTATAATTAGCATCTTTGCAATTATTCCTGATAGCAATTATTATGGTTTAATTAATTTCTTATACCAGCTAGTGACCAAATAAATCACCTTCAGAGAGCAGCTCACATTCCACACAACTCTTGCCACCCATCTGTGGGCTTATGGCAGTCAAACCCTAATATTCTTCACATCATTGCACATTCAATACAGTTGCAGACAAACATAATTTTGTGCATGTCAATTTTGGTGGTAAATCCAAAATTATTACTTTAATAACACAGCAAAGCTGATGTTCCCTTTACAAAAAGCTTCACTATGACGCTGCGCTTTGCTAAGCACTATGGGAACGATCCTAGTTGTGACCGAGCTGTGAATATGTGTGTAACACGTCAGTGAACATTGCCCGGAATTTATAGCCTCGGCTGATATAGTCATTAGAAGCACCTGTGTCCAGGCTATAAATGGATGCGTCACCAGGTGTCATCAGATCCTCTTTTTTCAGAGCGATTCTGTTTGTGTGTGTTTTACAAACCCTGTTAAAACTTTCTTTCCTCTGCTAGGAATTAGAATTTGTTAGGCAGTGTTCAGTGAACCTTTTCTCCTTTCTCTTCTGTCTAGAAAATATATATATTTTTAAAAGAAAGAGAGAATGTCTGAAAGCCGTAAACGAACTCTATAGCTGAAGAGGACACGCATCAGTTTTGCTCTGTTTGTTTGGGGGAAGAGCACGCTGCTCTCGCGTTGCAGCAGTGTGGGTGCGAGCACTGTGATTTGCTATCAGGCAAAGTGCTTCGCGCTCGCCTTGCTTGCTTCCAGGAGTCAGCACCCACACTTTATTTGTGGGGCTCTCGTATGGATCTGGCTGAGGAGCGAGAGACGGGTTCATCCCTTTCGCTCGCTCTCTCCCCAGATCCAGCTGATACTCGTAAGCCTGAAGCACGCCTCGGTGCATCATCGGTTCACGAGGACACTGAACCTCTGTAAATCCCGTGGATAATAATAAAGCGGCTGTGGAATTAAGAGACAAATTCGAGCATTGCGATCTGCTTTCGGGCAAAATGCTTCGCGCTCGCCTAGACTGACTGCGCAAACAAGAGACCCTCCCCCAAATGCTCCAAACTAGAAGACAAATTTCTGTCTGGTGGCCAAAATAATTAAATAAATAAAAGAAGGAATGGAACTCTATATCAGTCCCTTCCTTCTTCTATGACCTCCATAACAAGTATTTTCTTTATGGATGAAATTTATACTTACCGTGTCTTCGTGCCCTCAACGTTGTTGTATTCAACTATCGTGGGTGCTGAAGCTCAGGGGTATTCGGTGATGCCACCGGTATGCACTGCTCGTCAGGTTGCAGGTTACACTGCTTGTCAGTATCATTGAATACTAGGTCTCATGGCATTGGTGTCCACGGTGATCCATTTGGACCTTCTGCACATGAGACCGCTTCAGCTGTGGCTAGAAGCCAGGGGGTTTTATCCGAGGGCCGGTCCCCTAAGGCAAATAAGGGTTACGCGCCACATGCTTCCTTCCCTTTCTATGTGGTTCAGACCCCGGTTCTTACCTTGGGTCCCACTCTAGGTGCGTCTTGTCGTCGCATGCTGCTAAGGACAGACGCCTCCCTGACGGGCTGGGTAGCGGCCTTAAGTGGTCGTCCGGTTTAAAGGGATAGGAGGGTCATCAGTTCAGTTGTCTCGAGCTGATGGCTGTATTTCTGGCCCTTAAATACTTCCTCCTGAGGCTGCCATGTCTTGGTGCGGGTGGGCAATACAGTGGTAGACTCTTACGTAAACCATCGGGGAGATCCACGGTAGTGAACAAATCTGAGTGAGATTTCACAGGGCAGAAGAGGACCTCTTCACCTCTATGATAGTGCAATGTCTCCTGTACTTCTCCCTAAGTCACCCAGCCCCCTTGGGTCTGGACTTAAAGGCACATACATGACCCTGAATGCGTCTGTATGCGTTTTTGTCCCCCGGTTTTTCCGCTCCCGGGAGTCTTGGCAAGGTTCGCCAGCAAGGTCTTGCCTCCTACTAATGGCGCTGCGCTGGCCGAACAGGATATGTTTTTCGAATACCTCTCCTCGACGGCCTGCCTTGGGCGATTCCGAACAGGGAGGACCTTCTCATCCCTGGCCCGAATTGTGAAACCTTTCATGCTTGGCCCCTAAGGGTACCAACTGAGGTTCACAGGGCTTTTTCTTGAGGTTATCGAGACCATCTTTCATGCCTGAACACGTTTGTGATGCAGCAGGCTGGTTCTCTCCGCACACATTCTTCAGGCTCTATGGTTTGGATGTTCATGCTACTCCGGGCTCTTACGCCCCTGAGTCGACATCTGAAGCTCATGTATGAGCAAGTCTGTGATGCGGCAGGTTGGTCCTCTCCGCACACATTCATTAGACTTTTATAGTTTGGATGTTCTTGCCACTCCGGGCTCTTATGCCCATGAGTCGACATCACGAGCTCATGTCTGGTCAAGTTTGTGATGCGGCGGGCTGGTCCTCTCCACGCACATTCATCAGTTTTTATGACAAGTTTGTGTTGCGATAGGGTCTCTTCGCACACATTCATCAAACTCTATGGGTTAGATGTTTTGCTACTCCGGATACTTACGCCCTTGAGTCGACATCTCAGCTCATGCCTGAGACCTCTTGCGTTCTTGTGAGCACACTTCACAAACGTAGGTGTCCGGACAGCCCCAGTGCGGCGGCGTGGGTATTGTGTTCCGACAGCGCTTAGCAAAGCGCAGCATCATAGTGAAGCTTTTTGTAAAGGGAACGTCTCGGGTTACATGTGTAACCCTTGTTGCCTGAAAAAAGCGGAACGAGATGCTGCGCTTCTTTGCCGCACTGGGACGTCCCAGGATTGCTCTTCAAAAAGAAGTATCTGACGACACCTGGTGATGCATCCATTTATAGCCTAGCCACAGGTGCATCTAATGACTACATCAGCCGAGGCTATAAATTCCAGTCAATGTTCATTGACATGTTACACACATATTCACAGCTCGGTCACAACTAGGATCGTTCCCATAGCGCTTAACAAAGCGCAGCATCTCGTTACACTTTTTTCAGGGAACAAGGGTTACACATGTAACCCGAGATGTTTTCTTGAGTTGTTGCCTAGTTATAGTAGTAAACAGCTGCCGCATGTACTCACATTGATTACATAATCGCACTGTGGTTGGGACCCAAAAAATATGATGAATATGTACAGAGACTAGCAGTGGCAGGGGGAGGAAACTAAATCAGGATTGGTCCAAGCAATAGAACCAAGTGAAAGCACCCTTTGTTGCCATCTCTTTGTGTTGAGTGACTAAATTAATTTTTGCAACCATTATTTGGAGACCTTTTTGATTTTATAAATGACAATAGCAATTTAGTTGTTTGTACAGTGAAAATTGTATTTTGTTTTTCTTTAATCTCAATTTCTTCTGTTGATTTCATGGACCATAAAAAGCTACAAATAAAAGATAAAAACATTCTATCGGGAAGACACACAGGCTTGAGTGAGGTTTATGATGCCATTTATTTGATGAATGTAGAACAGAAAAGTAATGTCTCTCTTTCGCGTAGGCCCCGTCCGGCGGTCCGAGGGAGTTGTACTCGGAACATCATATCCTGCCGGAGATAGGAGGCAGGGGCGAGGAGCCTACCCCCGTGCGGGACGGGGCTCAACTGGTGGTGGTGGGGTGGTGGAGGTTGCCATCTTAGCGCACTGAAACAGCAATGTGATAGATTGGGAGCAGACTTATAAAGCAATGGCTTACCTGCGATTGGCTAGGAATTACCCAGCTAATAGTGTGATGATGTACAGCTGCTAGTCTTCCCGCTAGAACTACGCTGCGCTCACATTTATATCGGGAAGACACGCAGGCTTGAGTGAGGTTTATGATGCCATTTATTTGATGAATGTAGAACAGAATAGTAATGTCTCTCTTTGGCGTAGGCCCCGTCCGGCGGTCCGAGGGAGTTGTACTCGGAACCATCATATCCTGCCAGAGATAGGAGGCAGGGGCGAGGAGCCTACCCCCAAAAGAGAGAGTAGAATACTACCCCCAAAAGAGATGATCCAGTTTGGTAAGAACTGGGTCTTGTGTTAGGCATTCATACTGGAGGAGGAGAAAGTTAAAGATGTGAGCATCTGAATTTGGCATGACATTTGTGGTATCTCAGGCATGGTTGTGGGATGCCTTTGCAATAGGAAGCCTTTTTTTTTTTTTAAGTGTGATTTTGGGCCTCCGTTGAGGCCCCTGGTGATGCATAATCTTTATAAGGCGAGCGGCATGTTATGCCCCTACATTAGGCCGGCGTTGCTGTGCAGTATCTTTGTTGAAAGGTAAACACCATTTGATTAGAAAGGTGGGTATCTTAATGATGTGTGTATCTTTGCTGAAAGGTGGACGTGTGTAAATCCATACGATAATGGCGACGTTGCATGCGATCCTATGCTGAAGGACGGCATTTGATATGAAAACCCTCTGATGAGGGAGATGTTTGGGTATCTTTGCTGAAAGGAGGGTGACATGCATAGAGCCATGCGATAATGGCGACGTTGCGTGCAATTCCTTTGCTGGAAGACAACTTTTGATATGAAAACCCTCTGACGAGGGAAAAGTTGTTTGGGTATTTTGCCGAAAGGTGAGCAACGTGCGTAAAGCCATACGATAATGGCGACGTTGCGTGCAATCCCTTTGTTGAAAGCAAACATTTGATATGAAAACCCTCCGACGAGGGAAAAGTTGTTTGGGTATCTTTGCCAAAAGGTGAGCAACGTGCGTAAAGCCATACGATAATGGCGACGTTGCGTGCAATCCATTTGTTGAAAGAAAACATGATATGAAAACCCCCCGACGAGGGAAAAGTTGTTTGGGTATTTTGCCGAAAGGTGAGCAACGTGCGTAAAGCCATACGATAATGGCGATGTTGCGTGCAATCCCTTTGTTGAAAGCAAACATTTGATATGAAAACCCTCCGACGAGGGAAAAGTTGTTTGGGTATCTTTGCCAAAAGGTGAGCAACGTGCGTAAAGCCATACGATAATGGTGACGTTGCGTGCAATCCCTTTGTTGAAAGCAAACATTTGATATGAAAACCCTCCGACGAGGGAAAAGTTGTTTGGGTATCTTTGCCAAAAGGTGAGCAACATGCGTAAAGCCATACGATAATGGCGACGTTGCGTGCAATCCATTTGTTGAAAGAAAACATTGATATGAAAACCCTCCGACGAGGGAAAAGTTGTTTGGGTATCATTGCCGAAAGGTGAGCGACGTGCGTAAAACCATACGAAAATGGCGATGTTAAGTGCAATACATTTCGTAGAAAGATATTCCATGGGGCTCCAGCCCTCGAGCGATGGCGGCCGTTGTTTAATGGACATCTTTGCCAAGGTGAGCAGCATGCATAACGCCATGTGATAATGGCGATGTTGTCGTGCAATACCTTGTTGACAGATATCCCGTTGTGGTGCGAGCTTTCCATCGAGGGCGGCTGGCTTGTGCAATACCTATGCAAAGGGGCCGTGCTTGAGATTATGGAAGCCCTGGCAAGGGGTGTGCTTGAATTGAATTGTTGTGTAGGGAAGGATGTGCTGGGGGAGAGCCACCAACCACCACCAGATATGCATGAGAACTTATGGCTGATGGGAAGTTGAGCTTGTTTGATGATTTGGGTTAGGTTGACCATTTCAGGTTCGGCTGGGGAGACCAGCGGCCGAGCATCTTCATTGTGGATCCCATTATACCTCGAAGGTTGCTGGTAGAAGCTGGTCTGTGGAAGGAATGTGTCTGGCTGGGATAATGAAGTTAGAGGAAATGCTCTGCCATGTAGGACGTCTCGTGAGGGACGTGTCGGCTCGAGGAGGACCAGAATTTATGATTATGGTGACGACTGCAGAATTGTCGCGTAGCTACGATGCGTTTGTGTGTCTGAAGAGGACCCACGTGACGCTGGCCGTGATGGGTGTGGAATGAATAAGGCCTCATTTTAAACGTCTCTTGTTGATGTAGCTTGCTGTGCAATCACGAAACGCGGCTGTGGTGGTTCTGGGAATGCATTTCTTTATTTCTGTACTCACCATATATTTTACCCCATATGGGGTAAAGAGCTATTTCTTGGAGGGTAAAGGGGAATTCAGTTTTACTGGACCATATGATTAAGTGCTGCGCGACCAGCATGGAAGGATATGATGCTTGGGTCTCGGTGTAATTCATTCTTCCCTCACTGGGCCACGTCGAGACGGGGATTGCAGATCGAGGAACCTTTATTAAATGACGAAATATCTAACAAAGAGCGGATGGAGCATAGGAAGCTATATTGAAAAAATAAAAGATATTTATTTCTGGCCAATTCCCTGTGGGCCATGATCCTAGACAGCACCCCTGAATCCTATGGAGGGAGCCGGGTCCGAGAATGGGGACCTGTCGTCCGGCGATTCGCAGCAGCCATGGTCAATTGCTAGGTAGGAGAGTTTGTCTGAAGAATGAGCTAGTGTGAGGAGGCGGGAACAAAGGATTGGGCTTGAGGAATGATAAGCACGGCGAAGTTGAGGTGGCCTGATAGGGACTGGAGATTGCGTTAGGAGACCCCAAACAGGCCAGAGAACGGCGTGCAAATAGACCTCATCCTGTAGTGTTTCTTTGGGGGGGGGGGGCTTGCGTGTTTAGAGAATAGAGCATGATCCCCTCTCTCCCTTTCCCTTCCTCTCTTCTTTCCTTCTTCCCTCCTCTCTTTCCTTCCTCGAGCTGGAGCCAATGCGGTGAGAAGATAGTGTTGCAGCTTCATACGGATTTTGTTCTTGGCTGTAAAAGTGAACATGAGTCTTCCTTGTGCTCCCGGCATAGATGCAGTGGACAGTTTGTTTTAGAAGGGAATGTGCCCCAAAACATACAATAATGTGTGTATGTTTGTGCAATCATTTTACACCGGACTGCTTTGTGCATGTGTCAATATAAATCAGGATCTTCAAAATATGATTCTCGTGCATGGATCGGTACCAGCTGTTCATGTCCAAGCTTTACATCCTGAAGATGTATCGCACTTTACATTTGTGAATGTTTGCAAGTCTCCTTTCCGAATGTGCTTGAAGTTGATTCCGCAGCTAATGCGCTAAATTTAACATTGTCTCTGACTGCATTCATGGGGACCGGATGTACATGAATATTAATAAAATATGGCTGGACTCCGGTATTTGCGCTGTCAATCATATTGGTTCTGATTTGTTGTTGCTGTAGTGTCTGGAGCGGGAGCTGAAACGGCACAGCCCTCTTCCGGAAAGGGGGCGGGAGCGGTAGCTCATTGTATTTAGAGAAGCATGCACATAATCAGCGTGTTTTTGATTCTACCCAAAAGAGACATAACATGGTGTAGTTAATGATCCGTGGGGTATTTTGAGCTGAAACTTCACGGACGCATGCTGGCGATGCCTGGGACTTATTACGCCTTGGGAAGAAATAAATAAGAATAAAATGGGCATAATTGTATCCTTTAACGGTAACAAGATTATATTAATGAGCTTGACTTGGCGCAGGTTTTATCCAGTGATTGACCGATGTACTTACCTGCTACTATAACGTCCCTGATCATGCACAATGAATGGGAACGGCTCATAAAAGTGATGTAGTTGGGCTTATAAGACTGTTAGACTGAGCTTGAAGTTTGGAACATGGATAAGGCCCCGAGTGCTGATCCCCGCGGATTGAAACGTGGTCTGAGCAACGATGAGTGAATGATTAATGAAGACGTGCCATACGAATTTCTGCACTTTAATGATGCCTGAAATAAAATGCAAATATGCCATGATAGCAACGGTCGTGCTTGCGCTGAGAACGTGGAAGTATGCATTAGTTTAAGAAAATGCTGCGTTTTATGGATCGGCATTTTTTCCCTTGGAGGCGCACGGGGAATATCTCACAAAATGTTGTACCGAACGAAATAAGTTATCTATTTTCACCAAGGACCCTTTCACGAGGCTTTGGTGAAGGCTATATTAACCTGTTGATACGCATTTGTTCGCACGCGGGAGTTCAGTCGCTCGGTTTACATTTAATATTTAATTTACCGTCTATATGTAATTAATGTTTACAGATTATACATCTTTCCGGGAAGTCTAAAGATTCAACCTTGATATCCGATCTCTGCTGCATGATAACGATCCTCCGGAAATGGCACTTCGTTTATTTGTGCCGGGAGTATGAATGAAAACATTAAATGTCAAAATGGGACTTCATACATTTATTATGTAATCGTGATCGCAAGATGAATCCAGTTCGCCGCGTTTGGGTCAATTGTCCATGACGGGGGTTCGTTCTACGTCCAATCGCCCTTTAGTCCATAAAATCATACGTCTTGATATGTTCTCCATGTTTACATGAGATCTCGCCTGATAAGAATTACTTCAGCAAACTATGCAATCATAGTTGCAATTTTTTTTTTTTTTCTTAAATTGGGGCGTGGTTTTCTAACTTTTAAAAATGGCATATATTAATTCTGAAACTTGGGAAATAAAGCCCAAAGTGTCTTCTTTCAAGAGACACTACAACGGTGTCCATACTCCAAAGGGTCCAGTAAATACGACCATTTAAGTTCAGGTGTGTCATTTTCATGGTTTGTGCTCGAAAAAGGGGGGCGCACATCAACGGGTTAAACTGTGATGCCAAGCTCCCTAGGAATGCCCGCATCATGGGCTCGGTCTTTTCCTAGTGAGTAGGGCATAGGGATGATAAAGGTGAAGAAAGCGCCCATTACGTGATTTGGGCGAAGGCGACCAGCAGAACGGGGATATCTTACTGAATGGAGTAATGGGACCCCGTACGATGCACTGACTGTGCATGATGATATGCCTGAAATTATCTCGGGCATGCGTGCTGGGTGAATGACAGGTGAATTAAATTTGATCAAGTTGCCCTCATGCGAAAGTATGACTGCCTGCCGATACTATGAGAGTGAATGCGCTGTTGATATGAAATACTGGCTTTGCTATTGATGCGTCATGATGAACAGACAGCGTTGCAACTTTATAATGAACAGGCAGCATGGCAACGGAAGGCCTAGACACGTGACTAAATCTGATTGCATTTGATGGATATGAAAATGACTTAGCTTATTTCTGATGGAAACCAGCTGCTGCCTGAGCCGATGATTTTGACGGACTTGGCGTGGGGCGTGCTCCTTCCGCGCCGGGTCGTGCAATTCGATTGAGAGAGATCTCCGAAATGAATGAGATATGGGTGAAGATCCGGGTTTGAGGGTTGTTGATTGTTTACTCCCCATGGGTTTGATGTTGGCAGAAATTGAGGTGAAGTGATGACGTCGTTGGAAATGGAAGGCGTTTCCAGAGATGTTCTGTGCGCTGGTTCTCCTGTGGCCTGAGGGGTTGAAACGTGTCTATTGCCATCTTAGCGCACTGAAACAGCAATGTGATAGATTGGGAGCAGACTTATAAAGCAATGGCTTACCTGCGATTGGCTAGGAATTACCCAGCTAATAGTGTGATGATGTACAGCTGCTAGTCTTCCCGCTAGAACTACGCTGCGCTCACATAGACTGCTATGGATTCTTTTTTTTTTTTTTTTACCATGATCCAATATTGCTGTTAACTGCAGAAAAATGTCATAAAGTAGAGGCATCAGAACAAACTTCTATATACTCTTTGACATTGGTATCTTTATATACATCCAAACTGTAACACAATCAATGTCAACAATGCTATTTTTTTACCCCCAAACCAATATAATAGATAGTGACTATCATGACCCTGTGATCATGTGTTTAACAGCAATAGTAAGTATCCAACCTGGTATCATAGAACCATGTTACTATACCTACATTTTGCTAAATTATTTTGATGTGGCTCGTTGTAAGTATTGTAGCAGTTTTTTTTTTTTTTAATGGGGTGAAATGGACACTAAATGTGCTACTACAACAATTACATATACACTTTCACACAAATCACTAGTAAAATGGCAGATTATCAATTCTTTAAACTTTTTGTTCTGTTCCTTACAAAATGCCTTCTAAACTGATATTTTAACATTTGCATTGCATAATCAATTAAATGTACAAACTTGTTCTAGAATGATAAAATTGTGCAGTAGCTTAACCGATAGAGTGGGAACTTGCAATGCAAAAGTACCTAAAGAGAATGTGCGTCGAAAGTGTCATTGAAGCTACATAAAATGAAATTCATCCCGAATTACATTTTAGGACAATATCGGTTAGCTTTAGGGAATGTCAATCTGTTTGCTCGTTGGATTATCGGTTCAACAAATATATTTTTTTTCTTAGATTATTCGGTAGAATGTGTTAATTATTTTTGTACCTTTGCAATTAAGGTATTCGGCTTCAGGTCCATGCCTAGTGTGGAGGTCGTTGTGTTGATTTAAAACTTGATAGACCATTAACCTTAAAGACATGTTATGACATGGCTTTTTTATTATTTTGAGTAGGTTCCTTGAGGTTTACTTCTTATATAAGTAACTTTTTTGCGCAAAAACAATCATATATTTAAAAAAAAAATTTAAATAAATATATTCCACCCTCATTCTGACCCTCCATCAGAAACTCTGTTTTGGTGCTGCTTGTCATTTAAGACTTGACCGTAAACGCCCACTGTTATGATTGGCTCATTGCTCTTGACTCACCTGCTCTTTTCTTTCCATCTCACTGCTACTGGGAGCAGCTACGGAATTGATAAGTTAAAGTAGGCATTGATGTGTTGTTGTGGAGGCGGTCAAATGCAAATGTCTACTACAGTGTGACATAACAATGTCCAGTGAGGAGGAAGTTTTGAGTTCTTAAATTTACAGTGTGATTTTTTTATAGTACAATGACCTTAAATGTGAAAAGATCAAGGAAAATATTATTTCTCATGTCATGGCCCCTTTCAAAACTTTGTATATTTGGGAGAAAATGTACTTGCTTTTAATGCCACTAAGTGGACATTTTACCTCGGAAATGATGCAAAATGTATTAGGAACCAAGTAATGTAATTTTGGAAAAATGTTGCTGCAGTCAAGCCTTTTTCATGAGATCAGGCCAGAAGTTTCTAAAAATCTTTGAGGGTGGTGGGGTTGGGAAATGTCATACAGCAAATTGTTGAAATAGTTCCAAACAAAGCCAAAGCAGGATCAACCATTGTGTATCGCAGTCCAATACACAGCCTGGCAGCTTGACTGAAATGCCTCAACAACAGACAAGTAAAGTGCTACAAACAGTGATGTGAACCTGAACTAACTGTTGCAAAAATTCTAACTATTAACTCAATATAATGATGTTAATGTAGTTCAGGAAATGTTGTGCTCTTTACCATGCTGCACCTTTAAAATAACTACATGTTAATGGTTTGCCACCCTCTTCATTTTATAGTTAAATAGGCATGTGTAGAGAATGGCATCAAGTGCAGGTGAACAGGTCGGACTGCCTCGATTCATTGTTTGATATACTATAGTTGAGAATGACAAAGTAAGTGACAGAGTAAGTATATACATTAGACGCAGTAGTTAAAGTTGCCTCCTGTCTGTATGCAATAACTGACAGTATAATGACAAGATACAAATGTGAGCCTTCATCACTCTGGGCACACACATAAACACTTGTCACCCCCAGGCTGCACTTTGAATTGCTAATTCAGTTACCAAAAAAGTAAAGCGATGAGTCGTTTTTGGAGAGGGAGAACCGTCACTTTATACGCTTCCATCTCCAGATTTCTTACAATGTCATCAGTTTGGGTTGTTTTGTGCTGTCCTGCTGTTGGCGGGCAGAGTGGACAGTATTTCATTTGCAGTGGCTTTGATAAGCCTCAGTGAGTCTCTCTCGGGATGTGAGAGGAGAAATGATCAGTTGGTGACACTAAATCTAGGTGCACTGCAGAGAGATTTTGATTGACTTTCCGCTAGGTACAAACTGTCTTTGCCCTCCCTCTGTCAATTCAAACTTGGAAACACAAACCAAAGTTGTAATATCCCACTGATTCTTTTGTAAGAATATCGGTCTTGAAGACAAAATGCAACAGTATTCGGAAAGCATTTAATGCATTATTTCTGAATTAAATAAAATGTTTCAGTAGAAATAATGTTGGGGTGGGACTTGATTTTATTCATAAAGATGTTTTTGGTATTTTAAGGGGTGAAACATGTTGGGGCATGATACTGATAAAAAAATATTGAATAATAGTTATGTATTAATTAAAAAATGAAAACATAATTAAATACATCACAAATGGGTATAAATTGAATCTAGCAAAACATTAATAAATACAATGTTGGGAAGAAACATGGTATGGCTTCTTAAGTAGGCATCATAAATGGGAATCATCATATATAGAAATAAACTTTATGTAAAGTGCACGTAAACCAAACTAAGTGGTCAAAGAAAAAAGCAAAGGTGCACTTCCCTAAAGATCATAGCTATGCACATTGTACAGACCATTTCACAGAATTAGTTTTTGTAGGATTTCATCATTGCTGGGGGTGTGGGGCCCATCACATACACAATCTATTGTACCATGATATTGTAGGGGGGTCTGGGGGCATGATCCCTGGGATATTTGTTTGTATTTATTTCTTAATTTATTATTATTATTTATTAATTTATTTATTCACTTATTTATTTAGCAACAATGCATTAATGTCTGGTGATTTTAGGAGCGTCATTTAAAATTTGTATTTAGCAGCTACATATATTGTGTAGCATTAATGAAACTATGGACTAAAACATATTGACACCTTTTCACATTACACAGCACAAGATGAAGTTTATCAAATTGACCTTTCTCAAAAGCCTGGTGTTGTAGTGTCATGGTACAGTGTTGGTACAATATGGTAAAACCTTGTTTTTTATATAATTATGAAATTTATATGGTAGGCTACTCCAAAGAACATGTCCAATAAACAGGCATGTGCACACATAGACATCAAAGGGGGCTTGAGCACCTGCCCTTTTTCTTCCCCGAGAGAAAGTGCCCTTTTTTCTGGGGTGCTTTTTTTAAAAAATTATAATTAATATATATATCACAGTTAGTTCTGGTCTTTGCCAAATAAGTAAGCAATTTGTATGTCGATACTACCTAAAAGCGTAAAACTGTGGCTTTGTAGTGCTATCAAAACATAAAAAGTATCCGGTTCAGCCTGACACAGCAAAAAACTTGCTCAAAAATAATTTTTTTTCTTTTCTTTTTTAGACTAAAAAGCACTGATGAATTGTGCACAGTAAGATTAGGGGCACAGATTAAGCAAATCATTTTTGATTCCATGTTATTTATAAATCAAAATGAGAAGAAAGGCAATTCATTGCATGCAGAAAGAGCACTCTACTGGTATGTTCTTTCCTGCTTGTGTTGCACACGTTAACATATGCTGAAACAAATTATTAGGTTACTCTTTATATTAGGTGGCCATAACTACTATGTACTAACAATAAATATGTACAAGACTAAGTATTTACTGTGTAACTACATGTTGTTCTGCAAAATGCCCACATTTGCTGCTACTGAGTTTGAAGTATGGGTAGGTTTAGAAGTAAGGGTAGGGTTAGGATTAATGATTAGAGTTAGGTTTTGGGGTAAGGGTTTGTTTAGGGGTATAATTAACAGTGTAATTAAAATGGTATTAAATGTAAGTATTTTAAATGTAATTACTATGCAACAACAAGTATGTACATAATAAGTACATTGTGTCAAATGGTTAAGTACATAATAATTAAGGCCACCTAATATAATGTGGGATACAATTTTATAATTGATGTGATACTTATGTGGATACGTTCTGCAACAGATGGGTTCCACCAGGTCTGAAATAGATCAAATTAGCCAGAGAGCAACCTCCTCCTTTATAGAGAGATCTTTGTGTTCTGGCCAAAGCTCTGTCTGGGGACTTCTGCCTTGGCTAGTGGGTCTAACAGATGGGTTTCCCCATCTGATCCATGTGCATACAGCACTGGCTCGTATAATTCCATTCATCTTTTAAACAAATTTGGTGAAAAATTAATTTCAGGCAATTCAATAACAAAATGGTTGGGTTAGGAAATGAAGATATGTAGTGGTTGTTAATTTGTTGAAAGGCCTTTTGTATAGCACATCAATAGCATACAGCATAAATTTCACCATAGAGCAAGCATGTAAGTGTGCTCTGCATTACAGACCTTGGCTTTTTGTATATGAATTTCATCAAAATCCTTATCTATTCAACAAACTGGTTTTACCATATGGAACATTCCAGGCTTGTGTTTGAGTCTATCAAGAAGAGATCTCAGTTGAGCAGCACATCTTTTAGACTTGCTCTCTATTGTGGGTACCTCTTGTGCTGTAGAACATGGAATGTTAATGCATAAATTACAAAAAAATAGACAAGACAGCAGTAAATGGAGAAATAAAGCAATGTGTGAAACATTGCATTTCACATCTACCTCTAAATACCAAACTGTTCAGACAATGGTGTGTTCCGAAGAACGATGGTAGAAGGTGTATCTATTTTCATCACATTGATTAAAGGCTTCCAGTGCATTTGTCCATTTTCTACAGAAAACACTCACTAATAGCCACTGGAAAGCATGGTACAGCCTGGGAAATGTGCCCTATAGAAACATTATCCAGCTTCTCAGAAATCACACATGGACATACATAGTCATGTATGGGTAAAAGCATCTGAGGTAACCTGTGAAGTAAAACTCAACATTAAAGAGACTCTGACAGGCTTTAAAGCATTAAAAGCAACTCCAGGCACTGTTTGAAATCCTACAGAGAATGCAAAATGATCAGCCCTACACACACTCCATAATCTCCATGGCTCTCCACACTAAAGCTGATAAATTTTATTAGATTTAGCTTTAATACACAGGGCTAGGACAGAGCCAGCCTCTGAAGTTTGGGCACATCTCTTTTTCCCCACACAGAATGTCTGAGGTGACATGAGGAATTTAACTCAAACTCAGATGGGAACACACCAATCAGGTTGATATACCACAGGCCTGTATTGATCAACTGATTCTGCACTTTACTCACAGGGAGCCAACTCCACATTACATTTTTATTCATTACTTTATTTTTAAACTTGATGTTCTCCCTTAAAGGACTAGTTCACCCAAATCTTGGTGAAATCAGAAAAAGTAGCTTAACTTTTCTTAAATCTATCTGTGATTACTGAAATTCTAAACACTGCCCCCAGTGGCCAACATAGTAAGTGTTGTTGGGTGTGAGGCTGTGAGCACCATTTTCTGTGTGTAATGTGTGTGTGTGTGTGTGTGTGGTGGGGTTCTTAAATAACTAACAAATATTAAAAAAAATAAATAACTTGTTCATCATAAGCAGTAAAATGTGGTACCCTGTAATTTTTTACCTTAAGGAGCTACCTGATCTAAACCTTAAAATTAGTTTTGTTGTTGCAACCTAATGTAAGTACTGCAGGTTGACTCAGACATGTACATTTTTTTTTTTTTTTACATGAATCAAACCAGTTAATCTAGATTTCACCCCATTTAGCAAATATTTTTAGGTTAACATTTTGCTTTATAAAGTGTTAGAGTAAGTCCCTATGTACTGCCATTGTATTGAATTCATTCAACAGGACTGAACACCTTTTGTGTTCCACAAAGAAAAGTCATACAGGCTTGGAATGTCATGAGGTTAAGGAAATTATTTTCAAAGCATTTTCATCTTTGGGTGATCTATTTCTTTAAACCTTTGGATGAAAGAACACTTTTTGTGTTGCTACTCAATATTTGTGAGTAGCTACAATCTGAGCTAAGTGCAAAGATTTATGATGATTCCACAAGCAGGGTACGTCCCCACGAACCACCCGCCCCCGACATGCTCATTGACTTCTGCCCGGACTTGGGGAGACAGCGGCTCGCCTCAAGGCCAGTCTGCCTATCCTCTTGAGCCCCCTGAGCTGGATTATGAGCTTGCCGCTGCATCGGAGAGTGTTCCGGCATCTGACGTGGGAGACTCGATTGGGCTGCCACCTTTGGGTCAGCATGCCCAGTCAGAGGCTGATGCCCAGATGGCCAACATGATTGCATGGACCGCTGCCAACGGGGGTTGGACTGGAATTCTCCGGAGCTGGTAAGCATACCACTCTGTCCCCCAGTGGAGGGCCGGTAGGAGAATCCTCAGTTAATCCTTCAGGCTGCGGTATCCACATTCTCAATAAAAGAGCAATTTCCTATGTCTCTGGGTCACCTGGCCTGAAAATGCCATTCTCACGGCTCGCAGGTGCCACACCTCAACAGTCCCGGAAGATTGGATGCAGACCCTTCACCTCCAGCCCCACGACTGTTGTCCCCCGTCCAGCCGGTTCTGACGAGTCTAGAGGACGCCTCTGTGGGACCTCCTCCTCAGTCACTAACCCACCCTCTGCCGGGTGTGCAGAGCAAGGTAAGTGCTTCGAGTCTTCTCTCAGCACCAGAGCCTCGGGACGTGCTTTTGCCTATCGACGCCATACTAACTGCTCCGCCCCACCGGGTACGTCAAAAATAATTGTCCCCTTAGTGCCCCTAGCACGGAGCTTGGAGGCGTGGCTTTCACTTCCCAATCCGTCACGCTGGCTGTCCAGGACCATCCGACTTGGTTACGCAATTCAGTTTTGCGAAGATGCCAAATCCCTGCACACGGAAATCACGACTCTCTTACTCAAAGACGTGATAGAGCCTGTCCCTCCAGCCGAGATGAAGAAGGGTTTCTACAGCCCTTACTTCATCGTACCCAAAAAAGGTGGCGGCTTACGACCGATCTTGGACTTGCAAGTTTTCAACTCCCGTTTAAAATGCTCATACATAGACACCTACTAACTTGCATCCAGCATCTAGATTGGATAGCAGTATTAAACCTGAAGGATGTGTAGTTCCACGTCTCAATCTTGCCTCGATATCGACCCTTTCTACGGTTTGCGTTTGATGCCCAGGCGTATCAATACAAAGTCCTCCCCTTCGACATGTCCCTGTCCCCTCGCTTCTTTATGAAGGTCGCAGAGGCAGTCCTTGCCCCGCTTTGGGAAGTAGGCGTTCGCATACTCAACAACCTCGATGACTGGCTCATCCTGGCCCACCCCCGAGAGTTACTATGCGCTCACAGGGACCAGGTGCTTAGGCACCTCAGCCGGTTAGGGCTTCAGATCAACTGGGAAAAGAGCAAGCTCACCCCGGTTCAGAGCATCTCTTTTCTCGGCATGGAGTTAGACTCGGTCTCAATGTCAGCACGCCTCACCAACGAGCGTGCGCAGTCAGTGCTGAAGTGCCTCACCTCGTTCAGGCCAGGCACCTGGGTTCCTCTAAAATATTTCCAAAAGCTCCTGGGGCATATGGCATCCTCCAAGGCGGTTGCGCTGCTGGGGTTGATGCATATGAGACCGCTCCAGCACTGGCTCCAGACTCGAGTCCCGAGATTATTATGGTGCCGAGGCACGCACCGTGTGTTTATCACCCCCACCTGCTGCCAAACTTTCAAACCCTGGACAGACCTCTGTTTTTTACGGGCAGGATTCCCTTTGCAGCAGGTGTCCCGATGCATCCTGATCACCACAGACAAGCAGGGTTGGGGTGCCATGTGCAATGGGCATGCAGCCGCGGGCCATAGGAAAGGGCCCCTGCTGCGCTGACACATCAATTGCCTAGAGTTTTTGGATGTACTTCTTGCCCTGCGGAGGTTTCTCCCGCTAGTTCAGGGCAAGCACATCTTGATCCGATCAGATAGCACCACCATGGTAGCGTACATAAATCGCCAAGGTGGCGTACGCTCCCGTCACATGTCACAACTTCCCCATCATCTCCAGTCAAGTTGCTGCATGCCACTCACATCCCGGGCCACCTCAATGTGGTAGCGGCATGCTATCGTGACAGCGTTCACCCAGTGGAGAGTGGAGGCTTCACACCCAGTCGGTTCAGCTGATTTGGGAACGGTTCGGCAAGGCACAGGCAGACCTATTCGCCTCCTGAGAGACCTCCCACTGGCCACTCTGGTACGCCCGAACGGAGGCTCCCCTCGGGACAGACACACTGGCACACAGCTGACCCACTGGGCTGCGCAAGTACACATTTACCCCAGTGAGCCATCTTGCACAGGTGCTATGCAAGGTCAAGGAAGACGAGGAACAGGTCACTCTGGTGGTCCCATATTGGCCCTCTTGGACTTGGTTCTCGGATCTTGTGCTCCTCGTGACAGCCCCTCCTTGGTGAATTCCCCTGAGGAAGGACCTTCTTTCTCAGGGACGGGGCATCTCTGGAACCTCCACGTCTGGCCCCTGGATGGGATGCGGAAGATCTAGCTGGCCTACCACCTGCTGTCGTAGACAATATCAACCAAGCCAGAGCTCCCTCTACCAGGCAACTTTACGCCCTGAAGTGTTCGCAAATTGGTGTTCTTCCAGGGCTGAAGACCCACATAGGTGCGCAGTCGGTTCAGTGCTCTCATTCCTGCAGGAGAGGTTGGAGGGGAGGCTGTCCCCCTCCACCTAGAAGTTGTATATAGCCGCTATCGCTGCCCACCACAACGCAGTAGACGGCAAGTCTTTGGATAAGCACGACTTAATTATCATTTTCCTAAGAGGTGCCCGGAGATTGAATCCCTCCCGGCCAAGCCTGTTACCCTCCTGGCATCTCTCAGTGGTCCTCTCCGGCCTTCAGAGACCACCCTTCAAGCAGCTAGAATCAGTCGAACTCAAGGCCCTCTCCCTGAAAACAGCCCTCTTGATCAAGCTCGCCTCCTTCAAGAGGGTCAGGGATCTGCAAGCGTTCTCTGTCAGGGGCACTTGCCTGGAATTCGGTCTGGCAGACACTCATGTGATCCTAAGACCATGACCACAAGGTTCCTACGACTCCCTTTAGAGACCAGGTAGTGAACCTGCAAACGCTGCCCCAGGAGGAGGCAGACCCAGCCCCTTTGTTGCTGTGTCCGGTATGTGCTTTGCATATCTATTTGGACCGCTCGCAGAGCTTTAGACATTCTAAGCAGCTCTTTGTCTGCTTTGGTGAACAGCGGAAAGGGAACGCTGTCTCCAAACAGAGGCTTTCCTACTGGGTGGTTGACACCATAGCATTGGCCTATCACACCCAGGCCGTGCCCTTGCGGGTTCGAGCACACTCGACGAGAAGTGAGGCATCCTCATGGGCACTGGCCAAAGGCACCTCCCTAGTAGACATATGCAGAGAAGCGGGTTGGGCAACACCCAATACCTTTACAAGATTTTACAGTCTCAGGGTTGAGTCGGTTTCATCCCGTGTTTTCTCAGATCCGAGCCAGTAGAACTCGGTAACACGGTAACAACTGACAGGGTGTACCACTTGCACCTAGCACCCTTTCCCTCCGCTGAGGCAATACCTTGTGCTCTTATCCCAGGAGATCCCACTAACTCGGCTCCCTGGATGACTCCTCCCTAGCCCTCTGGTCCACGAATTCACCGGAGGAATTCGCCAACCAAACCCAATGCGGGTACTCAATTTACCCTGAACTGGAGTAGGTGCTCCACAGGTCAGGCCCCCATGTGGACTTATCCCCTGAGTGTATTTTCCACGGTACAGTCCCCTTGCGAGCGGACCCGCGTCTCCCTTGGGCAGTCCTCACTGACCCCCGGTCGCCATGTTTGTAGCAACTCCTCCCTCCCAATTAGGTAGGATCTACCACTGCGCCATTCTCCACAACCGCATGTGATGTACTTCACCACTCTTTACCTCCGCCAGTCCGGGCAGGTGTGGTCTCCGTAGGGTCTTTCCCTCCAGAAAATATATGAACTGGGAATGAATGCTTTACCTGATGTGTATGATAGCGTTAAAATGGCCCCAGCCCCAGCCACTTTAACTCTATGTGTGAAACATAGAGAGAGAAAAGGCGTGGTTGGCGCGGCTTGCTCCCATGCTTGGCACGTCGCCTTGTTCCCCCCATATCGGGGTGCAAGGAACAAGAAGGTTTTGACGATTTTTTGGGGCGTTGGGGAAGGGTACTTGCAGTCTGGCAAAGCCTGTCGTTTTGGCATGCAAACTACCTGCCCGCACCGGTGTCAGCAGCACACGTACACAGTTCAGTGCGTGGCTTGATTAAAATTGAACCCCTAGTGTTGCTTCTTTGACACAACATATAAATGAGCGGCAGACGGGGAACGTCTAGGTTACTGTTGTAACCTCCGTTCCCTGATGGAGGGAATGAGACGTTGTGTCCTCCCTGCCACGTCGCTGAACCGAGTCACTGTTGTGGCCGAACCTCATTGTCGGCTCCTCAGACAAATCCTGAATGAACAGACGCATTTACCGCCCTATATACCCGTATGTCCGGGGGTGGGACATGCAAATTCTGTCTGCCAATTTCTCATTGGCCTTATCTCAAAGTTCAGAGATGCATAAGGCTCTCAAGAGAGACCACTAGTGTCGCTTCTTCGACACAACGTCTCTTTCCTCTATCAGGGAAGGAAATATGTCATAGGTACAACAGTAACCTAGATGTTTTCAGTGCAGAACAAAAGGTACAAGGTGAGCCACAACATTCATATAGCCTCTTGCAAGTAACAGGTAAGTTGATGGAGTTCAAAGCAGGTTCTAGCATGGAGTCAGTCGAGGCACTGCTTAACATTCAAATCATGAGGCTTCTGGCTAGTTTAAAAAAAGAAATGTCAGGTTATTATAGATTGCAATTTTAGCCTGAGTAAAATGAATGCATGAAATCTTTATTACCCACCAGACACAGAGGAGGGATGAAGCGACAGCTTTGGAATAACACTGATTCTATTCTCTCCTGCCTTCCCTGGGCACATCAGAGAAAGTTTTCCTTCCCCCCACTCGTGATTAGAGCGGGTCACTCTCTAATCACGAAAGGGCTTGATCAAAGCACCAGGAGTGAGGAAGGGAACACAGAGCCTAATTTCTCAGAGGGCAGGAATTATTACAACTCCCCTGTCAGCCGAGATCCTTGGCCTGCCTTCTCCTACCACTTCCAGCCTCCCCACTGTCTCTCACTGGCACTGATTGCTCATGCACCTGTTGCAATAAGGAAGATTAAGAATATAAAGAGAATCAGTGAATGTCTTCTGAAGCAAATCGATACGTTTGTGTAAAAAAGTAATTTTAATTAATAATTAAAATGTTATTAACTTTTAAAAAGCACTTCCTGCCAGCAGTTGACACATCACGTAGCTGTTGCTCGACATAAGTGCATTGGCGAGTTCTCGTGAGAATGTGGAAGCGGCGCTTATAACACAAGAACGAACGTCACGTGAGAGTTCGGCCATTACAAACAGCATCAGAGCCCTGGACGGAAGTGCCAATTTAAAGTTAAAAAAAATTTAATTATCGACTTGTTTCTTACATAAACCCATTGATTTGCTTCAGAAGACATTCATTGATCAACTGGAGTCGCATTGTTTCATCTGCCTAAATGTGACTTTTTGGACTGTCAAAGAGCTGGCACCTGTGGACTTTCATTATAAGGACCTGACAAAGCTCTATCTTCTTCTAAAATATTTGTGTTTTGATGAAGATAGACAGTCAAACACATCCGGATGGCATCAGGGTAAGTGAATAATGAGAGAATTTTCATATTTCTAGAAAATAAATTAATAAATTTCAACACTAGAAAATAAATTAAAGTAGGTAAACTCTCTTAGAGCTAAGCCCAAATACAATGTCTACAATGAGCCATGATGCAAATCATAACAATACGGCAAACAACTACAGACATATGCAGAACTGAAATGTCTTTAAAAATGAATATATAATGAAAATCTATATAGAAGAAAAAAAATCAAAACTGCTATCTGTTGCTATCTATTCTATATGTGATCATGTGTGCTATTGATATAAATAGGAGGATGCTGATGTTACCACCAGGCTGCTTAACTACTTTAAATGTCAAGATGTCCTTGGTCAACCATTTTCACTAGAAAGACCTTGCTGGTTTTCAGCAGGGGTGATGGTCACAACATCCAGGAGCAGTTCTTTAGCTTTGCTGTAAATAACATTGAAAGAGCACACATACTGTCTCTTATATATTTTAAAAAGCCACAAGCACATTTATTTCCTTTCCTCCAGACTTTCTTTTATAATGTTGCTTTTCCCAATAGATATTTCTTAGAAGATAAGTCTTCTTTTTGTGGTAACCAACAGCACATATCAAATCTGAGCTAATTTTCACACTCATCTGAAAGTTAAAATAGTTCTGTTTCTCAGTGAAACGTGTGCAATTATTGTTCATAAGACTTGAAAAACAGGAAAATAGTCATTGGCACCCATTGATTTTTCAAGAGATATGATACACATCTCACACCTCGAGGAAATTGTTTTGGCTAATGAGAAGTATTGATTAATTTAAAAAATACTTGAGTGTTTGTATCATCAACAATGATTACTGTATAATCTCACAGCAGTATCATTTGTTTTCAGAGTTTATTCAGCCAAAAGCTGGACCAATCTAAGGTTCACATTTACACCCCTGAATGCCTAGCTGAATCCTCTCAATATAGCCTCAATTGGAGGGCATACCATGACACGAGAACCACTCAAAGTCGAAAGTGGATGGGAGCTAACATTCTCTTTATCCAGGAAACAGCACAAATCTGACCAGATGTAGAAAGCATGAACAAATTGTCACGTCTACAGAATCTGCTTATCTGATGGTTTACTCCAATATGAGGATCTGTACCTAATGATGGGAAGCCCATTGACTCTTTTTGTGTGCTGCTCCAATGAACAGGCACACATATCTGTGAGAAATGAAATTGATTGTAATTGCATGTTCATGACACTGAAAACCAAGTCTACCAAACAGTGGGAGTCTCCTTCCTTTTACCAAATATTCCACTAACAGTCTGCTTCTAGCTTGCTCTGTTAAGTATCTTCTAGAAAATACTTTTCACACTCTGTCTGCACAATATAATACAAAGCTTGCTCTTGTTCAATCTCTCACTTTTCCTTCTCTCTTTGTCTTATATCAGGATGATCTCAATATCATTTGTAGGTATTTGTATGTAACATTTAAACAAACATTTTGCTTGAACAGACCCTAAAAATATCAACATATTATCAGCATCTACAACTTAAGCACTATTATGTTCAGCTTTTAAAATGTTTTTTATAAATCCTCGGACAACTGGTCGGAACAGAAATTCACAGAACCTTTCTTCTCATTTTGATTTAAAAACAACATGGAATCAAAAATGATTTGCTTAATCTGTGCTACTAATTTTACTGTGCAAAATTCATCAGTGTTTTTAGACAAGTGTGCAAAATTGTATGTATAACAGAACCACACTACTGTGTACCAATAACTACAAACATTAATTTCATGTTTCATCAAGTTGCTGATGTATACATAGTGTACACTAATACAGACACCCACAATTCCACTTCAATAGGCTATGTACAGAACATAGCCATTACAATATTAAATATCATGAGGAAAATGAACTACAAAATGTAAAATTAATAAATAAACCCCCTGCGCAAGCTTGTTTTATAAAGTTAACTTCAGTCAGATTTAAAACCATGTGAATATCCCTAAATGTACATGAGTTTGTGTTTCTATTCAGCAGGGGTGACCTGGGAAGAGAAATTGGCCAGAGAGTTTACATAGAAACTGGCCCAAAAGTTGATATCGCTGCACCATTTTGTGGCCCGTTCTGCATAACGGGAAAAGTCCCGGTTCTCCCGATGGCCAGTGCCTCAGCCGTTACTTTGACCGGCCATTCGGGAAATCTCCCGATTATCCCGACGGCCATTCAGACCCTGCTATTCAGTGTAAGGTAAAGATACTGCATGTTTAATTCATGGTGAGTTTTTCAAACTAGTGTCCACAGGCTATTACATATTTCATGTTTCGCACCTTTTGTTTGCAAACCAGCACTCACATTTTAATGAAATGCTAATCCCAGGCAAGATATTCAACTGTTTGTGTTGGAAATGCCTTTATTTATGCAACGTCCAAGTACATTTTCTGTCTACAGAGATCAACCCACACTCAAAGAGCTGCATTAAATACAAGAGAAAGAGAAAGAAAGGGAATAGAAAGATAGAGAGATAGTGAAGGAGATAAAAATTAACCTCTTTGTGAGCTTCACCTGGCACCAACACCTGCTGTGTTGTTGCCTTTTCATGTATAATCTAAACCTTTTCCACTCAGTTTCACTGACTTATTTCAATATGGTTTCATTCAAAGTTGTGAAAGAAGGATGCAGTGGTTCTATTACATGTAAAAGCACAATTTTCTTCTTTGCCTGAGCAATTTGCCTTGGCAAATTGTCCATAATAAATGTGTGCCTGACATCAACTAGAGCGCATCTGATTCATAGAGGTCACACAAGGAGATTTTGTGATCGACATTGATTGTTAATCGTGGATGGGGTAAAAGTGTGTTCAATGATCAATGAGAATGTTTTCACACTTGAGTCCTCCTAAAAGGAACCAAACTCAGACTTTAAAATTGACCAAAAGTGAAAAATAACAACTTTACATACATTGCCTACACTGGCCATAAAAAAGAACTCATATCTAATTGTGGTCCATTTTTATTTTTGATAGGGTCACGGTTTACTTTTGATTTAAGCTGTTTTTGGAAGCTTGAATGTTTTATTAATAAATAAAATTTTGTCTTCTTATTATCTTATTATGTATTATATGATTATTATTATTATAATTATTATTATTTTGTCATATTACTCATTATAATTTTCTCAGCGAGTATTGACACTGACTACCACCCCTGGATTCACAACTTCAAATCCAGGGTGTGCTGAGTGACTCCAGCCCAGTCTCCTAAGCGAACAAATTGGCCCGGTTGCTAGGGAGGGTAGAGTCACATGGATTAACCTCCCTTGTGGTCGTGATTAGTGGTTCTCGCTCTCAATGGGACGCATAATGTGACGAAATTTGGACGAGATGGATTCAATTGCAGAAAACAGGTTTAATCGCTGAAGTAGTACAAGGGGGCAAATCCAAAGAAGCGTCATTGAAACGTGAGCAGAGTCAAACGCCAGGAGGTAAATACACAAACAAAGCACAAGAGTAATCTAACAAGAAGACTGGGCGAAAATACAGGAGTTAGTTTAGCTGTACAGTGATAATCAATAACCAACAAAACTAAAGTGCGTGGGCAGGTTATAAATAGAAACAATACAGGTGAAACTAATATTCGGGTGATTGGGAACGAGTGTGGGAACTGGAAGAAGCGGGATGGATTGTGGAATCGGAGTTCATGACAGTACTCCCCCCTCTACTGCGGACGGCTCCAGACGACCGCACTCGGTGGCGAGGAGTGCGCCCCCTGGGAAGCGGTGCAGGGCGATCAGGATGCCGGAGATGGAAGTCCTCCTTGAGTACTTGGTCCAGGACATCCCTTGAAGGTACCCAAGACTGCTCTTCAGGTCCGTAGCCCTCTCAGTCTACCAAGTACTGCAATTAGCTGCCACGGCGTCTGGAGTCCAACAAGGCCCGGACAGTATAGGTGGGCTGACCTCCAATGTCGAGTGGTGGAGGGGGTGTCGGAGAGGCCACAGGAGGAAACATGGGACTGTAGAATACTGGCTTAAGCAGGGAGACATGAAAAACAGGACAAATTTTGTAGCGGGGTGGCAGAAGCAGTTTATAAGTTACAGGGTTAACTCTTTTCAAAATCTTAAATGGGCCGATATACCTTGGGCTCAGATTTCTGGATGGAAGACGGGTTGATAGCCACACTCGTTGGCCAGGATGGAATATGGGTGTGGGTCGGTGATCTGCCTTAGCCTTCTGGGTTTGAGTTGAGCATAGTAAATGTTCACGGGTAGTTCTCCAGACCTGAGCACACTTCTGGGCCCAGGTATCTACGGCAGGAACATCATTCGAAGTAGCCTCCCATGGAAAAATTGGGTGGCTGATAACCCAAGACGCATTGAAATGGGGTGAACTGGTTTGATGAACTGGCCAGAGAGTTTTGGGCATACTCTGCCCAGGGGAGGTAAGTGTACCAGTTACCTTGATTTTGGGAAAAATAGGCTCTGAGATACTTCCCAATCTCTTGATTAAGACGTTCGGTTTGGCCATTCGTTTGTGGGTGGTACCCAGAGGAGAACTTAAGTTGGATGCCCAGTCTGTCACTAAAAGCTCGCCAAAATCTGGATGTGAATTGGGTGCCCCTGTCGGAAGTAATCTCTTCGGGAATGCCAAAATTCCGGAAGACATGATTGATCATGAGATCAGCAAGTTGGGTAGCATTGGGCAGTCCGGGTAACGGGATTAAACGGCACATCTTAGAGAATCTGTCAATTACAACCAGGATTTCTGTGCATTCGTCAGAAGGTGGTAAGTCAGTGATGAAATCCATGGCTATGTGTGACCAAGGTCTATTGGGTATGGGTAATGGTTGGAGAAGTCCAGCGGGTAAGGTACAAGGGGTCTTGGACTGGGCACAGATGGGACAGGAAAGTATAAAATCACGGACATCATCTACCAAAGAGGGCCACCAAAACTTCTTTGAAAGTAATGAAATGGAACGGGATATACCTGGATGGCCGGAACAAAGGGACGTGTGTACCCATTGCATTAATTGGGGGCGAATTACGGCTGGTACATACGTCTTGTCGGGAGGAGTTTGTTGAGGTGCTGGTTCATTACCCTGAGCTTGTAGTATGGCCTCCATTAATTCCCACCTCACTGGGGCAGCCACGCACGAAGCAGGAAGGATGGTATCGGGTTCCGTGGGTTGAGACTCATTGTTGTAAAGTCTGGATAAGGCGTCAGCTTTTGTGTTCTTAGATCCTGGGCGGAAGGTTACTGTAAAGTTGAAGCGAGTGAAGAACATAGCCCATCTGGCCTGTCTGGGATTTAACCATTTGGCTGATCGAATGTACTCCAGGTTTTTGTGATCTGTTAGTACAACAAAAGGGTACCTCGAGCCCTCCAACCAGTGACGCCACTCCTCTAGGGCTAATTTAATAGCCAGTAGCTCTCTGTTTCCGACATAGTAGTTTTGCTCAGGGGGTGATAATTTAAGGGAGTAGAAAGCACAAGGGAACAGTTTAGCTGGCACTCCGTGTCGTTGTGAGAGAAACGCTCCAACACCTGTCTCTGAGGCGTCTACCTCTATGACGAAGGGTAGAGAAGGATCAGGTTGCTTCAGAACTGGGGAACAAGTAAATGAATCTTTCAGAGCCTGAAAGGCTTGTCGAGCAGTGGGGTTCCACATTAAAGACTTGGGTTTACCTCGTGTCAGAGCAGTGAGTGGTGCAGCTATTTTGCCGAAGTTCTGGATAAAGCGTCTATAATAGTTTGCGAAGCCTAGAAAACATTGAAGTTCCTTTAATGTCTTAGGTTCAGACCAGGATTGGATTGCTGCTACCTTATCGGTCTCCATCTTCATTGTACCGGCGGATAAGACATATCCCAAGAAGGAGATGGAAGAACGGTGAAATTCACACTTTTCAGCTTTCACGAATAAGTTGTGTTCTCTGAGCCTTTGTAATACCCTGGAGACGTGGTCCGTATGTTCAGAAAGGTTTGATGTGTAAATTAACAGATCATCTATGTATATGATCAGGAACCAGTCTATCATGTCCCGAAAGATTTAATTCATGAAAGACTGAAACACAGAAGGCGAGTTGGCAAGTCCGTAAGGCATAACCAGATATCCATAGTGGCCTCTAGTGGTTATGAAAGCAGTTTTCCATTCGTCCCCCTCTCGGATGCGGACGAGATTGTATGCGCTCCTGAGGTCGAGTTTGGTAAATACCTGAGCTTTGCTGACACGTTCTAGGGTTGGCTGGATGAGAGGTACTGACCTGGCTTTTGGAGGAGGGGGGTCGAGGACAGGCTTGGCATGAAGCAATACGATGTCCTGGTTTACCACAGTAAAGACAGAGACGCTGCGTTAAACGTCTCATGCGCTCAGATGGAGTTAAAGGAGCGCGGCCAAGCTGCATGGGTTCAGGCAGAGTCGTGCTCTCGAGAGGCGGGGCATGTCTGAGACTGTAGTTCGTTCAAAATTACGGGATGTATTCTTGAACATGCGATCACGCAAATGGTTATCAACAGTGATCGAGAGTTGGATATAATTCTCCAAGCTCAGCGATTCTCCCCGGCAAGCTAGTTCCATCTGCAGTTGAGGACTTAAACCCAGAAGATATGCAGTTAATAAAGCGGGCTCGCTCCAACCGCTACCCGCGGCAAGGGTGCGAAAGTCCAGGGCGTAATCGGCTGCTGTGCGTGACCCCTGTTTAATGCCCATGAGGCGGCTGCCTACTTCTCTCCCGGCTGCTGGATGATCAAATACCACGGCGATCTGGTCACAAAATTGATCATAGGACGTAAGAATCGGGCTTTTAGCCGTCCACAGCGCGGTGGCCCATTGTCACGTTGTGTTGGTAGTATCAGCGGGTTCAGAAGGTGGCATAGGCGGAATAGGAGCCGGAGTTGGATCAGGATTTAGTCGATCAGAGAGAGCACGTACCGTCTGAAGAATCTCTTGGATCTGTTGTCCCTGGGTGGCTAAAGTTTGTTCATGTCTCCCAACAGTAGATCCTTGAGACGAAATAGCGGCACATATCCGTTCCAGCGAGCTTTGAAGGTTTTCCGCTGAATCCATGAAGTTTAAGGTTGGTTATTCTGTGACGAAACTTGGACGAGATGGATTCAATTGCAGAAAACAGGTTTAATTGCTGAAGTAGTACAAGGGGGCAAATCCAAAGAAGCGTCGCTGAAACGTGAGCAGAGTCAAAAGCCAGGAGGTAAATACACAAACAAAGCACAAGAGTAATCTAACAAGAAGACTGGGCGAAAATACAGGAGTTAGTTTAGCTGTACAGTGATAAGCAATAACCAACAAAACTAAAGTGCGTGGGCAGGGTATAAATAGAAACAATACAGGTGAAACTAATATTCGGGTGATTGGGAATGAGTGTGGGAACTGGATGAAGCGGGGTGGATTGTGGAATCGGAGTTCATGACACATAATAAGTTGTGCATGTATCGCAGAGAGTAGCATGAGCCTCCACATGTGGATTCCCCACAGTGTCATGCACAATGAGCCACGTGATGTGTGGATTGATGATCTCAGAAGCAGAGGCAACTGAGACTTGTCCCCCACCAGCCGGATTGAGGTGAGTAACCATGCCACTACGAGGACCTATTAAGTACAGAGAATTGGGCATTCCAAATTGGAAGTAAAGGAGATACAAATTATAATAATAACTAGATTGGTATATTTTCTATTGAAAAGGTGAGTAGTGCTTTTTGTGGCCAAAATCCCACCCAGTTCAAGTCAAAAGAGCCAGTCTCTATGTCTCAACAATGTGTGATGAGAAATGGTTGAAGGGCCAGAGAGGTCTTCATGGGCCTCACAGAGCCCACATAGGACCTCAGTATATTGCCTTAAGTCAAACGAGCACACCGTCATGTACCTACAATATTCTGGATCTGAGATATGACAGGGGCTCTCAAGAGCCTCATGCAGTGAAAAAAAGTCATTTTTACATGGCCCCAAGTAAAATAAAACACTCCAATGTCTATCCGATATTCTATAGCTGAGATATTGCAGGGGCCCATATAAAGAGTCCACTCCCACGTCTCTAAACTTGTCTTACAACCCCAAGTGACAAGAGGGTACCCATATGTCTCTAATATTTTCTGTTCAAGAGAAATTAGCCCTCTGCTCCCTTTTCAATGTTAAGTCTGGGGTTTTTCACAAAAAATTTTTTTCCCACCAGACGATTGATAATAAAAGTCATAGCACACCTCTCCACAAGTCGGTCGATAATTATAATAATAATAATAATAATAATTCCTTACATTTATATAGTGCTTTTCTAGGCACTCAAAGCACTTCACATAGTATAGGGGGGATTTCCTCAACCACCCCCAGTGTGCAGCATCCACCTGGCTGATGCGACAGCAGCCACAGTGCGCCAGAATGCCCACCACACACCAGCCACTGGTGGAGAGGATAGTAGAGTGATGTAGCCAAATCAGGGATGGAGATTATTAGGGGGCCATGATAGATAAGGGCCAATGGGGGGAATTTGGCAAGGACACTGGAGTTACACCCCTACTCTTTACGAGAAGTGCTCTGGGAATTTTAATGACCACAGAGAGTTAGGACCTCGGTTTAATGTCCCATCCGAAAAACGGTGCCTTTTTACAGTATAGTTTTCCCGTCACTATACTGGGGCATTAGGACCCAGACAGACCAAAATGTGAGCACTGTCTAATACCACTTCCAGCAGCAAAATTTTCCCCAGGAGATCTCCCATCCAGGAACTGGCCAGGCTCAAACCTGCTTAGCTTTAGTGGGCAACCAGGCGAGAGCTGCAGGGTGATATGGCTGCTGACAATGTTGCTTTTAACCACAGATATTTCCTAGATAAGTCTTCTTTTTGTGGTAACCAACAGCACATTTCTCGTTTCTGGTTCTCGGTATAGTGTCTACATGTAAGGGTTCAGCCACATCTGTTGGTTTTGTTTATTTCTTTTTGTGGCTGAATTCTGACACATGTTTTATGTCATTTTGTGTGAACACATGGCTTTGTTTGGTTTTCAATGCCATGTGCTCTTGTGTCTTGACATTTGTTGTGTGAGTGTACTTGGCTTTGTGTTTTCTAATTGTCATGTTCACTTTTGCACATGGTGTGGTGAGTTACACCCACCCCCCTTGTTATCTTGTTATTAGTTAATTTGTCACTTCACTGTGTTTTCTGTCCTGTGCTAGTTCTTTGTTGTTGTTCATCCTGTTAGGTGTGAGTCCTGTCAATCGGTTCCAGTCCAGTCCAGTCCAGTCCAGTCCTGTCCTATCCTGCCTAATCCAGTACGGTCCTGCCAGTCTTTTCACTCCCTGCCCTTCGGGTTAGTTTTTGTTTATTTTTGTATTAATAAAGCCGATTCATTACTGCTTTTTTAATCCTCGCCCTCTCTCTCCAACCCATCCATGACAGAACGAACTGGCCAGAAAAGAGAAATCCACAGAGATAGGCATGTTCCTTTTCCCATCTTCCACCCACTGGGTCTCTGTTAAAAAGCAAATGGTCCAGCTCGTCCAGCTCCTCTTCCTCCATCAAGGGAAGGGAGACCTCAGGGGTTTTACCTGCGAATTCCTCTTTGCAGTTGATGAGCTGGACTATAGCGATGACATTGATCTCAAAGAGACCTTCAACACCTGCCTCAATGACCTCCTCAGCCCCTGGGAGATGGGAAGGCTGGGGATACTTACTCCCCCCCATATTGAGTGTCCCACCCCTTCACCCTCAGTCAGTTGTTTCCCCAGTCCTCTGATGACCCGGAAATGGAGGAGGAAGTACGGTCCCACCTCTTTCCTACCTGCAGCCTTCCCAGAGGTGGCCGAGTGCGCTGCAGCTCCCCGAATGGCAGCCGAGCTCCCTGTTGCTGACTGCCAGGAGGCACCCTTTCTCAAGGTTCCTCCCTGGCTGCTGGACCATACCCCCTTCCTCAAGCCAAATAAGCTAAATGCCAAAGAAACCCAACATCAAGGGTTTCTCTACATTACTGTGGCTGTCAAGCCTGGATGGCAAGAAACTAATGCAAAACTCACATTGTAAAAGGGACGGCAGTACTATAATTTCACCTTCAGACGACAAGCATTTGCTCTATACTTGGCCAATAGGATTCTGTGCTCCTTTCAAGGGGCTTATGCACATAAAATTGTTTTAACATGTTATTAATTTCCCAAAGAACAGGGCATGAAGTTCAAGAAGCATGAAAAGAGAGAGGAAAAAATTGCACTGTGATTTGTGACTGAACAGCTGTGACATTTATTCCTGGTCTTAACGGATCCTTCCTGAGGTGCTCCATTAGCTGTTTTTTAATCCCAACAAGAATGTCAAGGCCAATTGTAAACATGAGCAGGAGATATATCCCTAATTAAAATACATATTTACTCTAAATAATACCCTTATCAAACACTGCATAATGAAACTGATGAAAATATACAAATGCAGCATGAAGCATCATTTCAGTTTTCCAGCTCTCAATGGCACGCACCAGAAAAGCTATTTTCTAATGAATGTGAACAATAAATATGAAGTACACACACACCTGGGAAGTGCATTTAGGATAATGCATCCATGTTGCCCACTTTATGTTACCAAACATGCAAAATTGACTTATTGTTAATGCTCTGATAGTGCAGCTCTGTCAAAATGGCCACCAAGGAAAGAAATCTTGGAGTGGAATAATGCAGCTAATTTGAAATTAATTAATAAGGACAAAAATTATTTTTGTTCTGAATGATTTCCCATTTTAAACTTAACAGGTGTACTTTGCTTGAAACAACTTACAACATTCAAATCAACCCATTTGTTCTTTTCTTGCTACAGAAATAGCAGAGAGACCCGATATACTGCTTTCCAGAGTCAATCAAGTGTTTGCACACCTTTACATTTTATATAAAGCTCATAAATGGAAGCTTTAGCATAAGTTCTGCCAGGAAGACTCAATTGTTACGTCACTCATTACCTTCTCATCTATCCAATCGCGTTCTAACACTTGCAGTATAAAAGATGGGTACTTACACATGTCTGAGTTCACAGATGCTGACGCTTTCGTTCTCCTCCATCCTCCCCACCACCAAGATGATCCCTTCCTTCCTACACACCACCACCAGGATGGTCCCTTCCCATACCTCACTGGGGGTCGGCTGCGCCCCTGCCTTCATCGCCAGGCAGGAAATGCAGAGTCCGGACCCCCGGATTGCGAGCTACGGATGGGGCCAACGCCAAAGAACTTTTATCTTTATGTTGTTTGCCGAGCTGTAAATAAATGGTTAATTGTTCAGTATTATTCTCCCGAGTCTTTCTGGTAGAAATGGAAAAAATAATTTCTGGGAAAAGCCAGGGACATCGTACGATATAAACAGCCCAGCATCTCTCTCTCTTCCTCCCTCTCCTGGGACAGAAGTGTTAATCGGAGCAATCAGGTCCTTTCCTGCTGGATCAATGTCAGCACAAATTTCAGATTGCTTTCCTGATGCACGCCAACTTATCTGTGATTCAACTTTAATAGGTTATTGAACAACATAAACATTTAGGGAGCAGGGCCATATTTCAAGTTATTGACAATCAAATCCACACAACTTTCTCATTACCATACATTAGGACAAACAGAATTAATCTAAGGGGGCACTGTCAGATGAAAGGACAGCACCATTATTGAAAGAGGTCAAAGCCTGGACTGAAGGAAAATTAATGGCTAACCTTGAATATTCAGTATGGTATGATAATAAATTCCCCCACTCTGATGAAACACTGTTAACCATGCTTTTACTATAGTAATATTGTAGTAAGCATGCTTTTTGCAAGCCAGTGTTAGCACAGTTATATGGTGTTAATATAGCAAACATGTTTAATTTTGTGGTTACTGTGACTACAAAATACCATGGTGGTACTACAGTTACTGCAGTAAAACCATGTTTTGTTTGTTTGTTTGTTTGTTTGTTTTGTAAGGGAAGGTTAGGCATATGGGTTGGAGTAAGATGTCTGTGGGACTCTAAATAAACACAACAAACATGCTGTAGTGATGCCCCTATACTATATGTTAGTATTTAATTACTGTAGGTGTGAAAATAGACTCTGCCACTATTTGCACCATGGTGCAAATAGCATCTAACTCTAGAAGATGCTTTTGGTGTGCTTTTATAGCCTCTGTCTGATAAAATAGAGAACAACTCATGAATCAACAAAAATGAAAAAGGTAATATCCAAAAAATATCAATCCATTGTTTTGGACAAAAATATTGTATCTACTTGTAGCCAAGTTGAGAAATTTCATACAATTTAACTCAAATCATAAACTCTTTGAGCCCCTTTAAGAGTATTGTGACACCAGCTTTAGGATACTCTCTCGTGTTACACACGTGCGCTGGTTAGAAAATGTATTGCACAAGAGAGCTCCCAGTTTTGTTAATTGCTTGAAAATTACTTGGGTAAATATCCAAATTTACACAAAATGCCTATAAATTGCATTAAATATGTGATCAGAAGAGTTGTAGGTTAAATTTAATGGATGCATATGGATTGCATGTGTGGAATTGGACAACATTCTGTGCACACATGTGAAAACTTGGTATGTAAATTTAGTATTAATCGCATCTTATTTAATGATTTATAGCCCAGAATGTTTTGCAGTATAGTCAATAAGTGTAATGCATGTTATATTTGAAAATATAAGAATTATATTGTTTTAAACTGTTGTATATGTCCTTAAAGCCTGCTTAAAAATGTATAAATTGTTAAATCCATAGAATGCTTTCAGTGATTTAAGCAAGTACTTGAATATATAAAATACTGTGAATGATATAGGCATGCATTAAGATGATGTATGCTGAAGCATATGGGTAGGCTAATGTCCTGTTTGTGTTTTCATTTAACATTAGCCTCTACTGTATTCCATTACGTATTTCATTTTTCATTTCATTTGTCCGCTTTTTTTTTTTTATTTATTATTTTTTTTTTATAACAGCCGTCAGAATAAAACCCCAATGGATATTGTGTATCCTGTTTTCATACTTTATAACCACCAGCTACAGCTTATTTTCTAACATGTGACAACCTGCCCAGACCTGAAATCTCGTCCTAAGAACACAGTTCAACCCTTTCAGTTTAAATCTACCTTCATTATATAGTTGACTCTTGCATGAATGTATGATAGTTTGATTTTGTTGTGTTTGCTAGTTTACATAACAGCTATTACAATAATACAGTTATTGGAATTTTAATTTGGAGGACAAAAAAAAACATTTCCAGAATTCTAATTTAAGAGGGTTTTGAATTGGGTGTTTGACAACAATGTACAAAATCACTGCTAGAAAATCACATTTTCTTAGATAGTTTCTGAGATATAGCCCTTGTGATAACTTCCCTGTATGAAACTAGTCCCAGTCTCCAAGATGTAAACCATGTGTGTATGGAAGTGGATAACTGAATATCAAACAATGCAATTCTGAACAGTGAAAAATGCTCTCTTTGTTGGTTTTAAATGTGTCAAACAAACTGGGAGGCTGTTTAGTGGGTCCCAGCTGCTGCAAGCAGCTCTTACACTTCAAATGTCCGCCATGGCCTTGAATCACACAGAACAAATTTCACAGCAAGCATCAGACTTCAGACATAGGCGCTCAACTGGAGGTACTCTCTCAGCTCTTAGGGAGAATGTGGAAAACTATTTAATTTTTTAAAACAACAGCAAGATACGTACAGCAACAAAGTCCACAATCTGTATGGCAGTAAAAAATGCTTAACAATAAATCTATTTAAAACAAAATAAAAAATTTTCTTTCAGTCATTCAAGCTAATTTGAGTGGATACTGAGAATTTTTTTTTTTTTTGACATAGTAGGTGTCCACAATTAAAACATATAGTTCACCCACATAAATAAACATTGCATCTTAATTTACTCATTCCAAACCTGCAAGACTTTCTTTTGTATGCTGAGCACACAATTTCCATCATATTCATTGCATGTGCATGAGTGCATGAGAGAAGCCCATTCACAGTGGCATGCATATTCACACGATAACTTGCATTATTTTTAGTGCAAAACAATGTGAACACACAAGCCATTGTATACGACTTTCTCTTATGCTCTTAAAAACGATCAAAAGAAGTCAAGATTTTCATTGTAAAATTACTTACATTTCAGCAGAGGTGGGTAATGTAGCCAAAAACGTCTCAAGGAAAAGTACAATTACTTGAAAAAAAACATTACTCAAGTAAAATTAATGACGTTAATAATTACATGAGTAAGAGTAAAAAAAAAAAGTATCCAATTAAAAGAATACTCAAGTAGCGAGTAACTAGTTACAAATGTAACATAATGGACATTCCATTTGCAACACAATTAAGGAGATAGACACAATTTTAGCCTTATATGTCTCCATTTACTTTCACTGCATGTTTTTTCCTCCATATTTTAAAAGGGAATGCTGTCTGAGACTGGGGATGCTATAGAGCCCCTCTTACATGCCCACTTTCAAGGGGGCTACAGAGCTACTATATTTTAATAGATTTGATAACTTTATCTCTATATGTGCTACTGTCAGTCATGAGATATTGTAAGTTAGTGGAGAAGTACATCAATCAGCATGGGTAAACGTCTGACTGGGTGGTCTAGTGATAATAATTTGGCCATTGCATAAGAGATTTAGGTTTCAAATCTGCCCATATGAAACTTTATATTTTAATTAACAACGATGTGGAATGTGGAAATTTAGCAACGAGGATTTCTCGCCGTCAATTCTCGATTCCTCAAGTTGGCCCACGGGCCAACTGACCATTGATTTGGCCTGCCTTGAAGTATATCAGAAGAGTGAAAAACAAAATGCTATTGATGCAGCTTTTCATTGCATTAATTCAGCAGACTGCAGAGTAATGCAGAGGTTTTATATAATTAAATTATACAAGAGGGAATTCAGGGCATCTTAAAAATATTTTAATATAAAACAGTTTGCAGAACCTGAAATTCGGTGCAGAGTTGTGGCTATTGGGCACAATTTTAATAATTCCTGCAATTTCCACTTTCATAATGTGCAAAATTCCCACACACTATTATTCACTTTACAGTGCAGCTGCAAATTAGTCTCTATATTAGAAAACCAATAGATAGAGATGAACAAATTAAATCAATAAACTTTTGTATCAAAAGTTTGAGCGCACAAAGTGAAAAATTGCTTTGTTGCATAGATACTGAACTTAACCCTCTGGGGACGACGAACGCGCCCTGCTGGATTTTTTCATTATTACAGCAGAAACAACATAAAATACTCAGTCATTTTGGGGCATACAGATAAGTGTAAGACATCATTAGAGATTATAAAGGGTCTACTTTTATTTGTGTACCCTCACAATAACAACAAAACCTTGTGCTTTTGTAAAATAAAGAAAATAAAAAGGGTGTGCTTACAGCAGTCTCTGTGTTCACAAGCATATTACTGAAAATCCGCAAATACTTATCACACAAACATGAAACATATGTCTAAAGAAAGATTAAAATGTTTACTTTTAAAACAAACATTCTCCTGCAATTTAATATGTATATTACATTTGGCTCAAATAAATATCACTAATGTGATCACACCCACGAGCAGAGGGCGCTGAGGCGATCAATGCAAATGTTAAACGCCCCGACTGTGCCTTAAAAACATCTAGTTCATTCACTTTTCTGTGCGTTTGAAAGATAGCATGATGCACAGGCGAGCAAACTCCTGGATAGTTTTTCCTCAGAAGAAGAGCGGGACTCATGAAGAGTGATGAACGTTTGTATTTTGAAGAGAGACTTGATCCAGCCGAGGATGCAATTTTTGACGAGTAAGATATTTAGTTTTACTTACATTAGTTGACATGCTATTTTATATAAACATGTACATATTTTACTAGTGGGACTGTTTCCAGACTTGCCAGCCAGGATTCAGAGTATTGAAATTTTAAAAATGTCCTAATAATCAATTTCTAGTTACATTAAAATGCTGTTTTGGCTAAAGCAGGTATTTAAATTGTATGCTGTATGATATAAATATGATATGTAATATGATATAAAAATAATATGAATGTTTAGAATATATTTTAAATAGTGTTTATGCTGCCTCATTATCATCAACAAAGCTTGGGCTTGCAAATACCCAAATAGCTTCTTTTCTTTATCTTTATTCTTTATTGTAAAGGGTTTGAACAATGTTCCCTTTACAAAAAGCTACACTAGGATGCTGCGCTGAAGAGCGCTATGGGGACAATCCCAATTGTGACCGAGCTGTGAATATGTGTATAACATGTCAATGAACATTGACCGGAATTTATAGCCTCGGCTGATGAAATCATTAGATGCACCTGTGGCCAGGCTATAAATGGATGTGTCACCAGGTGTCGTCAGACCCTCTTTTTTCAGAGCGATTCTGTGTGTGTGTGTTTCACAAGCCTGTCAAAACATTCTTTCCTCTGTTGGGAGTTAGAATTTGGTTAAGCAGTGTGCAGTGAACATTTTCTCCTTTCCTCTATTCTAAATATATATATATATATTTTAGAGTTAAAGTGAGAATGACCGAAAACCAGGGCAGGCGATGCGTGTTCCCTTGTTTCCGCTTTATAGCCGAATGGGACACGCATCAGTTTTGCTCTAATTGATTGGGGGAAGAGCACGGCGATCTGCTTTCGGGCAAAGTGATTAGCGCTCGTCTAGCTTGCTTCCGGGAGTCAGCACCCACGCTTCGTTTGTGGGGCTCTCGCATGGATTTGGCTGAGAAGCGAGAAACGGGTTTGTCCCTTTCTCTCGCTCTCTCTCCAGACCCAGCTGGTCCTTCCCATGTTCTCGCAGCGCGTTCCGATGCTTCTTCGGTTCATGAGGGGGACCTCGAATCTCTGCCCGCCTCCGAGCTTTCCGTCCACAATAAAAAATCTATGGAGGAATTGCTCGATGTGGTTACTCGGGCGGTGGCCAGAATCCAGTTGGACTGGCCGCGCCAAATAGAGACCCCCAAACCCTCCAAGTTGGGGGATAGATTTTTGTCCAGGGAACAGGGGAAGGGAACGCCTCATCAGCGCGTGCTCCACTTCACCCCTCCCGGTACCACACGAAGCCTCTCTATTCCCGACGCCTTCGGTCTTTCGGGTGGTAGAGGCTCCCATCAAATAGTTGGGTGTTTTGCTGCTACCTGCATTTTTCCAGGACGCGAAACACTCGGCACACCTCAACAGGAAGTGTTAAAGATTAAAACCCATCTTAAAGAACCTGGCAGCGTAGAAACTTCTGCCAGATATATATTTCTCTGTGGGTCCTTAATTCACTAGCCTCCTTCCGTGTTTCAACGGCGTGGTTTCCACTACCGTAAACCAGATCAGTCATGTCTACTGTGAAAAGGAAAAAAACCTGTAAAATCTCCTGGTTAAAGGGGCAATAGAACGTGTTCCCCTTCCAGAGAGAGAGAGTCAAGTTATTACACAGAGTACTTCCTGGTTCCCATGGAGGGTGAGGGGTTGCATCTGGCTTTAGATCTCAAAGCTCAAACTGCCCTGTCTGAGTGTTCAAGTCCAAGATCTGCCTATCAAGACGATCGTGTCACAAGCCCAACATCACATTTGGCTGGTCACCATAGATCTTATTACGCACTTCTTTACTTCTTTGTTTAGAAGTTTTGCCACAACACAGGAAGCTACTGAGGTTCGCTTTCGGGTGTGAAGCTTTCCAGTATCAGGTTCTTCCATTCAGCCTAGCACTTTTAACCCACACATTCATAAATGCAGTATGCAGCGCCGGCTCCTTTGTGACCCCGAGGCACCTGCATTTTGAATTATATAGACAACTAGCTGATCATAGCACAGTTCCAGCGACTGGCCGTTCAGCACAGGGATACTGTCTTAGCTCATCTAGTTTCTCTGGGGTTGAGGCTCAACGCTAAGAAAAGCGTCCTCTCTCCCAATCAGAACGCTGTCTATCGGGTATGGAGATCGATCACAATGCGTGCACAACTGTCTCCCGCTAGAATCAAGTCCATTCAGAATACCCTGAGCAAAATCAGGCTAGGTCAATTTTGTACTATGTCTCAGGTGACTGCATCCTCAGTAATCCCTCTGGACCGTCAGCACATGAGAGTGTCATCGCAGGCTGCTAACAACAGACGCCTCCCTGACGGGCTGGGTAGCGGCCTTAAGTGGTCGTCTAGCTTAAGGGGATAGGAGGGTCATCAGCTCGGTTGTCACAGTCACTGTCTCGAGTTGATGGCTGTATTTCTGGCCCTGAAATACTTCCTCCTGAGGCTGCCATGTCTTGGTGCGGGTGGTAAATACAGCAGTAGCCTCTTACATAAAACATCAGGGAGATCCAATTTCTTGTCAGCTGTATTCCTGACGCGTCAGATTCTCCTTGGGGTCCAGGGCAGCTCCTGTTACTCAGGGCAGGTTATATCCCTGGATACCCATATGTGGGAGCAGATTTACTGTCCAGGCAAAAAATAATGACGGGGGATTGGAAACTCTAAGGTAGTAGTTGACCAGAGTTTGCTTGGAGCAAATTTGGGTGAGATTGCACAGGGCAGAAGAGGACCTCTTTGCCTCTATGAACAGTGCAATGTCTCCTCTACTTCTCCCTGAGTCACCCAGCCCTCTTGGGTCTGGACGTTATGACACATACATGACCCAGAATGCGTCTGTATGCATTTATTTCCCCGGTTTCTCTGCTCCCGGGAGTCTTGGCCAATGTTCGCCAGCAAGGGTCTTGCCTCCTACTGATTATGCCGCGCTGGTTAATATCTCTCCTCCGAACAGGGAGGACCTTCTTTCTCAGGCTCAGGGGACAAAATTCATCCCAACCCTAATTGTGAAAAATTTCATGCTTGGCCCCAACTGAGGTACACAGGGCTTTCTCCTGAGATTATCGAGACCATTTTAAGTGCTAGGGCTCCGGGGGGGCTGATCGTGGTGTCGCATACATGGCACAAATGTGCCTGTATGCGTTTCCCTCTACTAAGTTCATATTACAGATCCAGCTAACTGCTAGTTTGCTTCAGTTCTGGGTTTTCTGTAGGAAGAACCGTCAGCGGGCACTTGCCTCACCACTGCCAGGTTCTATGTGGCCTCCACTTCGGTTTGCCATGCCTTGGTGGGCGAACATAGAACATTGATTAGAATCAATGTTAGCTTTTTAATCCTTTAAATCAACAATCATCAAATCTAATAGAATATTAATTATTATCCAAGATAATAATTAATTATTCAAATTAATAATTATAATAACAATTAAGCGACTTAACAGTAGCTTATTGATCCTTTAAATTAAACATTCATCAAAGATAATTGTCAATTATCAAAATCATCAGAATATTAATTAGGATTAATGTTGACAGGGCACCACCCTGGAATCAGGGACTAATAACCAGACAGTATAACAGTCTCAGTATTAGATTGTTCTCTTAGGAAAATTTATGTCCCCTAGATCATCAAGATTAAAAAGGAAACAACGAAGGGTTGAATTCGAGCACTGGCATCCCCTGCCAGGCTTTGCCACGTGTATGCAAAACAAACCAAAACACTTCTCTTTTAATTATAACGAAGTTTATTGAAAATATAATATCAATTAATAATCAATACAATGCAGTCAACAAACTTCCGACATTCAACTACAAACTAAACAGTGACAGTATCACACGAGAGGATGGTATGTGTGTGTGTGTGTGTGTTTGTGTGTGTGTGTGAGAGAGAGGAGTGATGTGCACAAAATGGCTGACGTGACTCTCGTGGAGAGTACGTCATGTGAGATTTCCGGCCAGAGAGTATGGCCGCGAATGTGGACGGAGAGAAGCCGGTTAATGGCGTCTGCCCGTTTACAGCGTGTCTCCGCTTGCCGGATAACCTGGGGACAAAGATGAGATTTATCACAAAGTTATCTACTAGCAAATGGTTGTGAGGTGTCGCGCGCGCGTGTGTGTGTGTTTGTGTGTGTGGTTAGTATGACAGAGAGAGAGAATAAAGTGGAGGCGTTGAAGACGGTTTTGCGATCGTGGGAGAGAAGGCAACTGTTAGTTTATCACTCAGAGACATGGTGAACGGCTCGTAACCCGTCCCGCGACCTCTGGTCCTTTAATGGATAAACACAGTATGGCGGTCTCATCTGCGATGGCGTAAACACACGACAGTCCAATGTGGTTGGATTACAACACAGCAAACTCTAATTTATGATAACAGTATGTTACATTAATACCTTGAGTATTATTAGCAACAATGAGTGGATTCGGCAGTCCGTGAACTGTACAAAACAAAAAAAACTTGATCCACAAGAATAACACACCTAAATATTTTATCTCTGCCCAGACATTAACCTCTTACTTGGATCGCGTGGGGACGCATGTAGAACGTGTGTTCATCCGTCGTTCGACTCCAACTCGGTTCCTCGAGGCTCGGGTGCTAACGGGAGTCCGTTTCCTCGCTCTGTCGGCGGGCGGTAAGGCTGCTGATTCTCGGCGGGCTGGCGGAGAAATCAGCGCCGTCAACTTGATTGAAGAGGGAAGGGAATTCTTCTTTCTTCACTTCTGCAGGCAAACAGATGAAGATTACTCAGCGCTTTCCTTCGGATCTGTTAAAGTGTTCGGTGGAACACAATGTAATCTCAACTCGTCCAGCAAGATAGAGATTGTATTGCCGCAGTTTCAAGTTGCACGTTACTTCCTTGTGCAACGAGGCAACACCACGTCTATGCACGGCGGGCAAAGTCACTGGAAGCGGCGTAGAGAGCAATTTCCGATGTATTCCTACTCCTGATGACATCACAGTTGAGGTGCGTTCTGTTGAGTGCCTCATCCAATAGGAGTTGAGAGTTCGATCCTTTGGAATTTCACACAGTTGTAAAGTGAGCATGGCTTCTTGGGATTTGCAGTTGGTTTTGTACTTCCTTTGTTTGATTTTGGCATGGTTTTTAACAGCAAGATTTATGACTTTGTTTTTGTGGGCCTCAGTCAGGCTTTACGACTGTGTTAGGCCTGCCTTTGTCTTGTATCTGAATACATGAGGCCCAACAGTCAACATCTCAAGCTCATGTCTGAGGCCTCTCACACTCTTGTGAGCACACTACACAACCGTAAGGGGTCCGGACAACCACTGTGCGGCGGCGTGGGTATTCTCATCCTCATAGCACACTTCAGCGCAGCATGCTACTGTAGCTTTTTGTAAAGGGAATGTCTCGGGTTACGTATGTAACCCTTGTTCCTTGAAAAAAGCGGAACGAGATGCTGCGCTGCTTTGCTGCACTGGGATGCCCCAGGACTGCTCTTCAAAAAGAAGTATCTGACGACACCTGGTGATGCATCCATTTATAGCCTGGCCACAGGTGCATCTAATGATTTCATCAGCCGAGGCTATAAATTCCGGTCAGTGTTCATTGACGTGTTACATACATATTCACAGCTCAGTCACAATTAGGATTGTACCCATAGAGCTCTTCAGCGCAGCATCTCGTTCCGCTTTTTTTCAGGGAACAAGGGTTACATACGTAACCCGAGATGTTTTCCATGCTTGTTCAATGAACCATAAAACAATTAATGAACATGCACCTGTGGAACGGTCATTAAGACTAACAGCTTACAGACGGTAAGCAATTAAGGTCACACTAAAGAGACCTTTCTACCGACTCTGAAAAACACCAGAAGAAAGATGCCCAGGGTCCCTGCTCATCTGCGTGAAAGTGCCTTAGGCATGCTGCACGGAGGCATGAGGACTGCAGATGTGGTCAGGGCAATAAAATGCAATGTCCGTACTATGAGATGTCCAAGACAGTGCTACAGGGAGACAGGAAGGACAGCTGATCGTCCTTGCAGTGGCAGACCACATGTAATAACACCTACACCAGATCGGTACATCCAAATATCACACCTGCGGGACAGATACAGGATGGCAACAACAAGTTACACCAGGAAAATACAATCCCTCCATCAGTGCTCAAACTGTCCAAAATAGGCTGAGAGAAGCTGGACTGATGGCTTGTAGGCATGTTATGAGGGAGGTACTTACCAGACATAACTGGCAACAATGACGGCTATGGCCACAAACCCACCTTCACTGGACCAGACAGGACCGACAAAAAGTGCTCTTTACTGACGGGTCATGATTTTTGCTCACCAGGAGTGATGGACGGACTTGCGTTTATCATCAAAGGAATGAGCTTTACACGAGGCCTATTCTCTGGAGCAAGATCGGTTTGGAGATGGAGGCTCCGTCATGGTCTGGGGCGGTGTGTCACAGCATCATCGGACTGAGCTTGTTGTCATTGCAGGCAATCTCATTGCTGTGCGTTACAGGGAAGACATCCTCCTCCCTCATGTGGTACCCCTCCTGTAGGCCCATCATGACATGGCCCTCCAGCATGACAATGCCACCAGCCATACTGCTCGTTCTGTGCGTGATTTCCTGAAAAATAGGAATATCAGTGTTCACCATGGCCAGTGAAGAGCCCGAATCTCAATCCCATTGAGCATGTCTGGGACCTGTTGGATTGGAGGGAGAGGGCTAGGTCCATTCCCCCAGAAATGTCCAGGAACTTGCAAGTGCCTTGGTGGAAGAGTGGGGTAACATCGCACAGCAAGAACTGGCAAATCTGGTGCAGTCCATGAGGAGGAGATGCACCGTAGTACTTAATACAACTGGTGGCCACACCAGATACTGACAATTACTATTGATTTTGACCCATTTTTTGTTCAGGTACACATTATTCCATTTCTATTTGTCACATGTCTGTGAATCTTTTTTCTGTTTATGTCTTAGTTGTTGAATCTTTTTATAGTCATACTAATAAAAGCAGTTGAAAGTGAGAGGACGTTTCTTTTTTGATCAGTTTACATCTATTGTGTCTGTTAATATTTATTATTATTAATATCTATTAATTTAATAGCCAAAATATTAGGAAATATGTGAATGAGAACAAAATATTTTTCAGAAATAATTTTGGTCCCTGAGATTGCTATAATGCAGTGTTCTCTTTTGGCCCACAGCCCTCAATCAAGATTGATTTTTGGCCCTCCATAGGAAAACCTTTGGCTACCTCTGCTCAAGTACATCACTGTGGAGAAAAAAAAGAACATTCAATCCAAAATAGCCGACTTCCTGTTGGGTGGAGCTACTGACTGAAATTTTGGAAGTTGTCCGGCTTGATGAGAACAATAAATGTAGCAAGCTTGGTTACTGTAAAAGAAACTGATCCCACCATTTTTGTCAAAAGGTGGCGCTACAGAGCTCCCCAGCCAGGACTAATATCCGACAACTCTTATGTGTGTGAAAATATCATAAAAAACTCAAGCATGCCAAGTACCTCTAAAACATGCAAATATACATAAAAAGGAATAATCACATTTAATGTGTTGCAATGGAAACAGTATTTAAGATATCGAGAATCAATTCAGAATTTTTAAATCTGCACAATCTTGACATTATTAAAAAAAAAAACTGAAGCAATTCAGGTAAACATAAGACATATAAGGGATAAGGGATATAAGTTAAAAGTGCCACACTTCTGCCTGGAGGTGGTACTACGATAACACATCAATGTGATCAACCCCCAAGGCCAAACATTTGACAAAATTTTTATTTAAATCACATGATGCACGCAGAATATATGAGACACTTTCTTTTCTCCATTTTTTATATGTTACTTTATTGCATCGCCATGGCAACTCCATTCAAGATATATATATATATATATATATATATATATATATATATATATATATATATATATATATATATATATATATATAATAATCCTTAGAAGAACAATAGGGCCTCTGCATTTTCAGTGCTTGAGCCCTAATAATAATAATCTTTAGAAGAAAAATAGGGCCTCTGCACTTTCAGTGCTTGGCCCCTAATTAAATTACCTCACTCCCCTAATGTAGCTTATGACAAATGTAATAGAGCTAAATTAGTGATATAATATTTATTATCAATCTATTTCAGCTTAAAGTACAGTTAGTGGTACTATAGTAAATTCAAGAGTGGTGATGTTGAATTCTATGACAAATTCAAATGGTTTCAGCTTCTTGCACCTACCATCTCATCGATTCTCACAAAGCTGCATGTTTAAGAGCTCGAGCTTTAAGAGCTTTGTGCTCATGCTGCTTTCCATTGAGCCGGAATCATCTACAGAGCCATACAGGTGCATAAGCCGAGGTTGTGCCTGTGCCTTTGACTCTGCTTAACCAGATATTTCTGATGTGTCACTAGACTTCAAAATCAGATGAAATGCGGTACAAATGTGTACCAACCCATATAATTGAGAGCCAACTGATATATTAAAAGTTTAGATAAACGTTTTAATGCAAAGAGGAACTTGACAATGATTTGATTATTATGACTGATAAATGAATCCCATTTGTAACGTAACGCCCCCCTCTCTACTAATTTTCTCTCAGCGCCCCCAGGCATCCTTTGAACACCCTCGTTTGAGAACCCCTGCCGTGGAGCAAACCACAGTGAATTCCTGCCTGCTGGCTGCTAACTCGCCTGAAATTTTCCTCAAGGTCTTTTACATGAACAGTCACTTTAATAACAGAAATCATAACTTACTGCAAATATGAACTCCAACTGCAAATATAAAAAGCAGCAGTTTAAGAGTTTGCAGATCTGATTTACCCATTTTTGTTTGTTCTGATAAATTACAAAACAATTATACTCAAGGGTGAGGGACAGAGCTCATTTTCAATGCATAGTCATGCATTTTTCATACGATGTGCCTTTAAAAAAATACTTCTGAATAAATAGCTGCTGCATCACATTTCACTCTGCTGCATGATGCAAAGTAATTTTGCCCTTTATAGTGGCTTCATTACAGTCTAATGTGTTATTCAGGACACTTCAAAACTAAAATGTTCTTGGATGGGAAAATGAGGGGTGGCGAATCAAGCAGAGCTTGATGAATTAGATGACATTTCCATGCATCTGAAGGTCGAGTGGTTTGTCAACATCAGCGAAACCTTGAGATGAATGACTGCCTGATGTGCTGCATACCTTGCTGCAGTTCAAGTGGATGCCATTTTTACAACATTGTTGTCAGGAAGAAACACAGATTATATGGGTAAAACTGAGGGGTATGGGAATATTTATTCATGATGCTGATGTTGATATAGTTGAAATAATATACTACACTGTAAAAAATGTAAGCTTGCAATTGTTTCCTTTAGGAGCCATTTGTATCTGATATGTGCTGTGAACCTTAAAGTTAGTTTTGTTGGTGTAGCCTAATGTTTTCAGGCTGATTCAGTGATGCTAAATAATATTTTAGACTTTAATAAAAGCAGTTAATTTAGAAATGACCACATAAAGCACATTTTGTTGTTCCCTTTACAAAAAGCTTCACTATGATGCTGCGCTGAAGAGCGCTTTGGGAACACATCTCAGTTGTGACCAGCTGTGACTATGTATGCAACACGTCAATGAACACTGACCGGAATTTATAGCCTCTGCCGGTGTAATCATTGGACGCACCTGGCGCAGTGGCTATAAATAGATGCGTCACTGGAGCATCATCAGATTTTTTGTCTCAGAGCCATTCTGTGTTGTGTGCTATCACAAGCCTGTCAAACTTTCTTTCCTCTGTTAGGAGTTAGAATCTGTTAGGCAGTGCACAGTGAACCTTTTCTCCTTTCTCTTTCCTCTAAAAAAAAAGAAAATCAAGGCAAATGATGCGTGTTCCCCTGTCTCTGCTCTATGGCCGAGAGGGACACGCATCAGTTTTGTTTTGTTTGTTTGGGGGAAGAGCATGCTGCTCTTGCATTGGGGTGGGGCGGGTGAAGCATTGCGATCTGCTTTCAGGCAAAATGCTTCGCGCTCGTCTTGCTTACTTCCGGGAATCAGCGCCCACACTTCATTCGTGGGGCTCTCGTATGGATCTGGCTGAGGAGCGAGAGACGGGTTCGTCCCTTTCGCTCACTCTCTCCCCAGATCCAGCTGATCCTCGTAAGCCTGAAGCACACCTTGGCGCCTCTTTGGTTCACGAGGACACTGAACCTCTGTAAATCATGGAATTAAGAGACCCCCCCCCCCCCCAAACGCTTCAAACTAGAAGACAGATTTCTGTCTGGTGGCTAAAATAAATACATCAAATTGAAATAAATGAAAAAATGGGGAAGGGAATGCTATATCAGTCCCTTCCTTTATTCTATGACCCACTCTCCACACAAAGCTGTGCAGGACCACCTCCATGCTTGTGGGGAAGGATTATCAGACAGCAGGTCAGGCTGGTGCTGCCCTGCACACTATGGCAGTGTTACAGGCGTACTAGGCTAATCTGTTTAAGTATTTGGTGATGTAGCTGGTAGAAGAGACACTTGCAGGTTATCTCTCGCCTGGCTAGGCATCATCGCTAAAGAGACCCACTCTCCCCACAAATCTGTGCAGTGTGGAAGGTGGAGAGCCACTTGTGGCTTAACCTATCGGGCATCAGAGACAAGGACAAAACTTTCCTTCTCGATGCCCTGGTTTTTCCTTCTGGCTTATTTGGTGACGCTATGAATGTAGCTATCACCAGGTTCCAGGAGGCAAAAAGTCACAAGGAAGCCTCGGGCAATTTATTCCTTGCCACACTCAGGGGGAGGGGCTGTCGACCACCCAGCCCCATCCTGGTCCTCCTAGACGGGAGGCTCAAAAACTAGGCATGGCGAATCGTGCTCCCCCTTGTAAAGAAGGGGCCGGTTCGTCGCCCTCAGCAGCCCCCAAAGCAAGACCTCAGGGAAGTAATTTCTAAAAGGAAAAAATCCCTGACGGTCTTGTGCCTAGCCCTGTGGGGGTAGCTCCCCTTGAGACAGGGTGCATGTATCATTCACTTCGCCCCTCCCGGTACCCCCACGAATCCTCTCCTTTTCCACCGCCTCTGGTGTTTCGAGAGGCAGAGGCTTCCAACAAAGTTGGGTGTACTGCTGCTTCCTGCCTTATTCCAGGACGCGGAACACTCGACATCCCCTCAACAGGAAGTGTCGAAATTAGTACCCATTTCAGAAAACCTGGTAGCATGGAAACTTCTGCCCGGTATTTGTATGTGGGCCCAAAGAACAGTAGAAAGAGGCTACAGAATTAAATTTCTCCCTGTCTTCCGTGTTTCAACGCCATGGTCTCCACTTCTGTGAAACCGGAGCAGGCATGTCTACTGTGGAAAGAACTCCAATCTCTTGGTCAAAGGGGGCCATAGAATGTGTTCCCCTCCAGAGAAAGAGTCAGGCTATTACAGCAAATACATCCTGGTCCCCAAGAAGGGTGGGGGGTTGCGTCTGATCTTAGATCTTCAAGGCTTGAACCTCAGTCAGGGTGTTCAAGTTCAAGATGCTAACTGTCAAGACAGTGTTTCACAAGCCCAACATCACGTTTTGGCTGGTCACGATCAATCTCATGGACACATATTTTTTTAATAGAAATTCTGCCACAGCACAGGAAGTTCCTGAGGTTCGCTTTCGGGGGCAATGCCTTCCAGTATCAAGTTCTTCCATTCGGCCTAGCCCCATTACCCCGCACATTCACGAAATGCATGGATACAGCACTGGCTCCTTTGTGACTCCGGGGTATCCGCATTCTGAATTACATAGACAACAGCCTGATACTAGCGCAGTTCCAAGAACTGGCAGTTCAGCACAGGGATATCGTCATAGCTCACCTGGTTTCTCTGGTTCTGAGACTCATCGTCAAAAGAGCGTTCTCTCTTCCACCCAGGGAATTACCTATCTGGGAGTTATATGGAATTCGATCACGATGCGGGCACAATTATCTCCCGCTCAAATCATTTCCATTCAGAACACCCTGAGCAAAGTCAGGCTAGGTTAAGGTTGCACTGCTTGTCAGTATCAACGAATACTAGGTCTCATTGCGTCTGCATCCACGGTGATCCCTTTGGGCCTTCTGCACATGAGACCGTTCCAGCTGTGGCTAAAAGCCTGGGGGTTTCATCCAAGGGCCAGACCCCTAAGGCAAATAAGGTTACGCATGCTCCGTTCCCTTTCTATGTAGTTCAGACCCCGGTTTCTTACCTTGGGTCCTACTCTAGGTGCGACAGACACCTCCCTGACGGGCTGGGTAGCGGTCTTAAGTGGTCGTCCAGCTTAAGGGGAATGGGAGGGTCGTCAGCTCGATTGTCACATTAACTGTCTCAAGCTGTATTTCTGGCCCTGAAATACTTCCTCTAGAGGCTGCCGTGTCTTGGTGTGGGTGGACAACACAACAGCAGTCTCCTACATAAATCATCAAGGAGGTCTACGTTCACGCCAGCTGAATTCCCTGGCACGTCGGATTCTCCTTTGGGCCCAGGGCAAATTCCTGTCACTCAGGGCAGTTTATATCCCTGGATGCCTGAATGTGGGAGCAGATTTACTGTCCAGACAGAAATTGCCGACGGGGGAGAGGAAACTCCACCCCGAGGTAGTAGAGCAAATCTGGGTGAGATTTTACAGGGCAGAAGTTGACCTCTTCTCAGACAGCGCAATGTCCCCTCTACTTCTCTCTGAGTCACCCAGCCCCCCTGGGTCTGGATGCGATGGCGCATACATGGACCAGAATGCTCCTGTATGCGTTTCTCCCGGTTTCTCTGCTCCCGGGAGTCTTGGCCAGAGTTCGCCAGCAAGGGTCTTGCCTCTTACTGATAGCGCCACACTGGCCGAACAGGGTATGGTTCTCGGAGATAATGTCTCTCCTCAACGGCTTGCCTTGGGCGATTCCGAACAGGAGGGACCTTCTGTCTCAGGCACAGGGGACAATATTTCATCCCCGACCTGATCTGTGGAACTTTCACGTTTGGCCCCTGAAAGGTACCAACTGAGGGACACAGGGTTTTCACCTGAGGTTATCGAGACCATTTTAAGTGCTAGGGCTCCCTCTACCAGAAGGATCTATGCCAATAAATGGGGTGTCTTTGAAAAATGGTGCAGTACACATAACGCAGATCCAGTTAACTGCCAGACTGCTTCAGTTCTGGACTTTCTGCAGGAAAAACTGTCAGCAGGCATATGCCCTGCCACTTTCAGAGTTTATGTGGCAGCCATTTCGGCTTGCCATGCCCTGATGGCCTTTGGGGAGATATCCTCTACTCGCCCATTTTATTCGTGGAGCCAGGCGACTGAGGCCTCCTGCTAGGACTAGGACCCCTTCTTGGGGCTTAGCAATAGTCCTTGAGGGCCTGGTTGAGACCCCCTTCGAACCTCTAGAGTCAGCGTCTGACAGACTTCTGACTCTCAAGATGTTTTTTCTTATGGCTATTACCTCTCTAAAGAGAATTGGGGACCTACAGGCTCTGTCTGTTTTGCCAGACTGTTTAGAGTTTGCCCCAGGAATGACCAAAGCAATTTTGCACCCTCATCCCGATTACCTTCCTAAGGTGCCTTTCTCGACCTTAAACCCGGTCACTCTTAAAGCCTTCTTCTCCCCATCGTTCTCTAAGCCAGAGCAGGAAAGAATTCACAGACTTTGTCAAGTCCGTGCCCTTCAGACCTATGTCCACCGCACTAGCCAGTGACATTAGTCAGGGCAACTATTTGTTTGCTATGGGGGCCGCCACAAAGCAGACTATGTTGCATTGGGTAAGGGACGCTATTACCCTGGCCTACGAGGCACGCAGTCAAGCTTCGCCTGTAGGCATTAGGGCTCACTCTACCAGAGGGGTCACCTCCTCTCAAGCCTTGGCCAGAGAGGTCCCTCTGCAGCATTTTTGTGATGCGCAGGCTGGTCCTCTTCGCACACATTCATTAGATTCTACAACTTGGATGTTCATGCCACTCTGGGCTCTTATGTCCTTGAGTCGACATCTCAAGCCCATGTCTGAGCCCTCTTAAGCTCTTGTGAGCACACAACCGTAGGGGGTCTGGACAGCCACAGTGCGGCGACATGGGTACTCTCGTTCACAAAGCGCTCTTCAGCGCAGCTTCATAGTGAAGATTTTTGTAAGGGAACGTCTCGGGTTACGTATGTAACCCTTGTTCCCTGAAAAAAGCAGAACGAGATGCTGCGCTTTTCTGCTGCACTGGGATGCCCCGGGACTGCACTTCAGACAAAATACCTGATGATGCTCCGGTGACGCATCTATTTATAGCCACTGCGCCAGGTGCGTTCAATGATTACACCGGCAGAGGCTATAAATTCCGGTCATTGTTCATTGACGTTTTGCATACATATTCACAGCTGGTCACAACTGAGACGTGTTCCCAAAGCGCTATTCAGCGCAGCATCTCGTTCTGCTTTTTTCAGGGAACAAGGGTTACATACGTAACCCGAGACGTTTTACAATTTTGTTTTCAGTACATACATTACCTTAATACATGCTTATATAATTTTATGTATTTAACACATGCTTAAACTCTCACATCATTTTACTTATTTTTAAACAGGCATTAAGGACATGCATTGCAGATTAAAACAATCAAATTCACAGTACGCATTCTCATTAAACATGTTTTCACATATAACACAGAGTAAAGTTATTCACTAAACTGGAAAAAACTCTGGGCCATAAATCATTCAATGAGATATGATTAATACTAAAGTTACATACCCAGTAATCACGTGTGCAGAAAATGTGGCCAAACACCACACGTGCAATCCATTTGCATCCTTCAAAAATAACCCATAACACTAAATTTTAACATATGACTCTTCTGGACACATATTTAATGCAATTTATCAATATTTTAAGCAGAAATGTATATTTACCCAAGGAACTCTCAAATGATAAACAAAACGGGGAGCTCTGTTCTACAACACGTGTTCTGATGTCTAACACGAGAGCACTGGAAAGTGAGCATCACCAACCATCTTGAACTCTAGTCTTAAAGGGACCACATCCAATTTATGACTAAGTTAAATTACAGGAAATTTCTCCACTTGGCTACATTCTCTCCTGCTGAATGTTATTGTCTCTGATGACTTAATATATTTTTTAAATTCTTTAATAGCTTCTCTAAACCCAGGCTTGTTTACACCAGAGAGAAGACTTCATGACTGAGTGAAACAGCATTGCATGCTGATTTTTGCTCATAAAATGGGTTTTAGTGTACGCCAACATTGGCTCTTTTAGTTCTTCTTGGTTCTGGAACAAGCCTTTTCATCTCTGGTTTAGACAACGTAGGAGCCATGCCAATGTCATGCTCATCCAACTCCAGACCAAACACTCCAGGAACTGTGTCATTACTAGACTCAACTCTCTCCATTATCGAACATTGTTGTTCAATGTTCCCTGAAATCAGTACAGGTTCACCTATAAGGAGATTTGGCGAATAATGAAAAACATCTAATGGAAATACGTATTTAAAATACAAAATATAAGTAACTGTATTCCACCATTGGTATTTAGAATAAAGTTTACCTTCAAAAAGTATTTTTGATTACTGAAGATATTACTTTGCATTTTATTGTCATTTGTTTAATTTAGTATTTATTCCTTTCAGATGGAAAATATTTATACATATATATATGATGCAATCCAAAGTTAATTTGAACCGTGGTGAAACACTTTCTTATGATGTGTTACATTCATACGAGCAGACAGAGAAATAAGATTCAAGTAAATTTGGAGCAGAAGAAGTATAAATAAACCTTGTGTAATTTGCCAGCTTTACACTAAGTTAAGTGTATTTCTAGCCATTTTACATGCACGTGTTACCAGGTACGATAATATTATTTATCAAGAAAATTAATGTTGGATCATATTTTATTTTTTCTAGTAAGACCTTTGATATTAGGGCAAAGTTTTCCTATAAAAATTAGATCAATTAGATTCATCTTGTTTTAGAAACAACACTGCATAATATATTTAGGTTTTTCAGAGAATGTATTTTTTCATGTGTATTTTGTCTTTCTGTACTGGCAGAATTTTTATAGTCAAAGCAATGAAAAAATCTACCTGTACTTGTAAATCTACAAGTAATCCAAAGTATTTAGAATACGTTACTGACCTTGAGTAATCTAATGAAAATTTTTACAAATGACATTTTACAGCATGTGTTCTGTAATCTTTAGTTGAATACATTTCAAAAGTAACTGTCCCAACCCTGCCTATAATGGCTTCATCAGCTGACACGAGGTTCTCACGGTTCACATCCTCTGTCTCTTGCAGACTAGGGCATGTGAACACTTTTAACGCAACAATATCAGTATCAGAATGCACAACCTCAACCTGCTCAGAAACCGATTCTTTGTTCGATTGTGGTGTTGTTGGAGAAGGGGTTTCAGTTACATCTGACTATCAGGAATAGAGTTAACACAAGTGTACATGTCAACTCTATGGAGTCTCTTGATAGGACCACCCTCAAGAGGATCAATAGTATGTTTGGTACCCTGCACATGTATGACCCTGTAAAGAGTAGGACCCCATGAACCCTTATTTTGTTCCTTTTGTTCCATAAATATGTCTGCTGACCCACATCAATAACAGGGCAAAAAACCTTGTCATTTAAAAGGGCAAGTATCTCAGCAGCCTTATGTTTACCATATTCCCTGGCTTTTTCATGAGCTTCTTTCAATATGTTTTGGTGAATCACTAACCAATCATGTTTTCTGTCCACAGTTTTCACTTGACCTAGCAGTGTATCTACTGGAAGATGTGGGTTGACTCCAAACAGCAAGTAATGTGGTGAGTATCCAGTGATTGCATGTGGTGTTACATTATAAGCATAAACAAACTCAGGAAGGTGTTCTGGCCAACACTTTTTTTCTTTTCAGGGGGAAGTGTATGGTATGTAATAGATAATGGAGCATTCTGTTGCAGTGCTCACACTGAGCGTTGCCTTGAGGCTGATAAGTTGTGGTGCAGGTTGTTTTTACACAATACTGTACATCTTAAATAGCTCATCAATCACTTCGCTTTCAAAATGTATGCCCTGATCAGAATGCAATTGTTCAGGCACACAAAATTTCATGAACCACTCTTTCAAAAGGATCTTGGCAGTGGTATCAGCCCTCTGATCCTTGGTCGTAAATGTCTGAGTGAACTTTTTGAAAACAACAGTCACAATTAACACATTCTCACGGCCATCGGATGCAGTTTCAAGCACAGTAAAATCCAAGGCCACTAGTTCAAGGGGCCTTAAAGCAAGAAAGGGCTTCATAGGAGGATGCATCCTTGGGTGTGGCAACTTGGTTAACCATTTCACATGTACGATCAAACCAGTGTGATTACACTAGAGTGGGCTCAGAAGCGATCAAACGTCTCGGTTACGTATGTAACCTCCGTTCCCTGATGGAGGGAACAAGACCTCGTGTCGAAGAAGCGACACTAGGGGTCTCTCTTGAGCGCCGAAATATACCTCTGATCTATGAAAAAAGGCCAATGAGAGTTGGCAAACAGTATTTGCATACCCCGCCCCCAGACATATAAAGGTATAAAGGCGAGGGAAATTCGCTCGTTCATTGAGGATTTTTCTGAGAAGCCGGGAGTGTTCCGGGCACCTCAGTGGCTCGGCTCAGCGACGTGGCCGGGAAGACACGACATCTCGTTCCCTCCATCAGGGAACGGAAGTTACATACGTAACCGAGACGTTCCCCGTCTGTCGCTCACTTCGACGTTGTGTCAGAGAAGCAACACTAGGGGTCCACTTCAAATCACGCCATGCGCTGAGCCGTGTACGTGTACTGCTGACACAGAAGCGGGCAGGTATTCTACGTGCACAGGTGACCAACTGTGTTCAGGCCGCACGTATGCTTCCCCAATGCCCCAAAAAAGTCATCAGAATCCTTTTGGTTACCCTAGGGGGGGAACGGGCCAAGCCTGGCTGGGCCTCTTTTCTCTCGATGTTTTCTCGGCATAGAGCAAGAGCAGCCGGGGCCCTTACCTCATCGAGGGAAGGGGGTCTTACCCAAATTCCAATTCTTTCAGGGGGGAAAGACCCTGCGGAGACCACACCCACCCGAAAGGGGAGGTAGAGGTGGCAAAATACATCACATGGCCTCTTGGGTCACGTGGGAAGAATGGTGCGGTGGTAGATCCAACCTCGAGGAGGGGGGAGTTGTTACAACACGGCGACCGGAGGGCAGCGAAGGACTGCCTAAGGGAGACGCAGGTCAGATCGTAAGGTGACCATACCGCGGAAGTACACACAGGAGGAGTCAGCGTAGGAGGCCTGATCTGTGGAGCACCTATTCCAGTAGGGGTAGCCTGGGGTACCCATAGTGGACTGGACCGGCAAGTTCCTCCACTGAACTACCCAGTGGGACAGCCTCTGTTTGGAGACAGCGTTCCATTTATGCTGTCCCCCAAAGCAGACAAAGAGTTGCTCAGAGCGTCTGAACCTCTGGGTGCATTCCAGGTAGGCACGCAAAGCGCGTACCGGACACAGCAGTGAGGGGGCTGGGTCAGCCTCCTCCCGGGGCAGCGCTTGCAGGTTCACTACCTGATCTTCTGAAAGGCGTGGTAGGAACCTTGGGCACATAGCCCAGTCGAGGTCTTAGGATCACATATGTGTCTGCCGGCCCGAACTCCAGGCAAGTGTCATTAGTAGAGAACGCTTGCAGTTCCCCGACCCTCTTGATGGAAGCGAGCGTGATCAGCAGGGCCGTCTGAGCCAACTGATTCTAGTGGCTCGGAGGGGGATCTCTGAAGACCAGTGAGGACCACTGAGAGATCCCAGGAGGGGAACAGGTTTGGCCGGGAGGGATTTAGCCTCCAGGCACCTCTTAGGAACCTGACGATTAAGTCGTGCTTACCGTCTACTGGGTCGTGGTGAGCTGCGCTAGCGGCAACATACACATTCAAGGTGGAAGGGGACAGCCTCCCCTCCAACCTCTCCTGTAGGAACAGGAGCACTGACCTAACTGCGCACCTCTGTGGGTCTTCTGCCCAGGAAGAACACCAATTCACGAATAGATGCCATTTCAGGGCGTAGAGTTGCCTGGTAGAAGGGGCTCTGGCTTGGTTGATCGTGGCTATGACCGTGGGTGGTAGACCAGCTAGATCTTCCGCGTCCCATCCAGGGACCAGTGGAGGTTCCAAAGGTCTGGATGTGGATGCCAGAGCATGCCCCGTCCCTGAGAAAGAAGGTCTTTCCTCAGGGGAATTCGCCAGGGAGGGGCTGTAGCGAGGAGTACAAGGTACAAGAACCGGGCCTGGGTGGGCCAGTGGGGAGCCACAAGAGTGACTTGATCCTCATCTTCCCTGACCTTGCACAGCACCTGTGCAAGAAGGCTCACAGGGGTAAATGTGCGCTGTGCACCAGTGCATCTGCATCGAGGGGAGCCTCTGAGCGGGCGTACCAGAGCGGGCAGTGGGAGGTCTCTCGGTAGGCAAACAGGTCTACCTGGGCCTTGCCGAACCATCCCCAGGTCAGCTGAACCGAGTGGGGGTGAAGCCTCCACTCTCCGCCTGGCAAGCATTGTCGTGACAGCGCGTCCATTATCACATTGAGGTTGCCGCGGATGTGAGTGGCACGCAGCGACTTGAGTGCAATGGAGGAGACGACGGGCAAGTTGTGACACGTTGCGGGAGCATACGCCGCCATGGCGATTTATGTACGCCACCGCAGTGGTGCTGTTCTTTTACCTGACCAGGATATGTTCATCTCGAACTAACGGGATAAATTTCCGCAGGGCCAAAAGGACGGTCAACAACTCGAGGCAGTAGATGTGCCAACACAGCTGGGCCCCTTTCCAACAGCCTGCCACTGCATGCCCGTTGCACACGGCGCCCCAACCCGATCTGGAGGCGTCGGTCGTGACCAGGACGCGTCGGGACACCTGCTGTAAGGGTACTCCAGCCCGTAAGAAACAGAGGTCCGTCCAGGGTTTGGATGTTTGGCGGCAGGCGGGGGTGATTGTCACACAGTGCGTGCCATGGCGCCATGCTCGTCTCGGGACTCGAGTCTGAAGCCAGTGCTGAAGCAGTCTCATATGCATCAACCCCTGCGGCGCATCCGCCACGGAGGATGCCATATGCCCCAGGAGCCTCTGGGAAAGTTTTAAGGGGACCGTTGTGCCTGGCCTGAAAGCGGCGAGGCACCTCAACACTGACTGCGCACACTCGTTGAGGAGACATGCAAACATTGAGACTGAGTCAAACTCCATGCTGAGAAAAGAGATGCTCTGAACTGGAGTAAGCTTACTCTTTTCCCAGTTGACCTGAAGCCCCAAACGGCTTGAGCACCAGGTCTCTGTGAGTGCATAGTAACTCTCGTGAGTGGGCCAGAATGAGCCAGTCATCGAGGTAATTGAGTATGCAGATGCCGGCTTTTCGGAGCGGGGCAAGAGCTGCATCTGCAACTTCCGTGAAGACGCGAGGGGACAGAGACATGCCGAAGGGGAGGACTTGTACTAATACGCCTGGCCATTGAACGCGAACCGCAGAAAGGGGCGGTGTCGAGGCAAAATTGAGACGTGGAAGTACGTGTCCTTCAGGTCTACCGCTGCGGACCAATCTAGATGTCGAACGCAGATTAAGATGTGTTTCTGCGTGAGCATTTTGTATGGGAGTTTGTGCAACGCTTGGTTGAGAACTCGCAAGTCCAAGATCGGTCGTAAGCCGCCGCCTTTCTTGGGTATGATGAAGTAAGGGCTGTAGAGACCCTTCTTCATCTTGGTTGGAGGGACAGGCTCTATCGCATCTTTGAATAAGAGTGTAGCGATTTCCACACGCAGTGACCTGGCATGTACGCTATGTACTGCGGGGGGGCGGCCTGGCAAACTGAATTGCGGAAACGAGTCGGATGGTCCGGGCCAGCAAGTGAGACGGGAAGTGAGAGCCACGCGTCCACCTCCGCGCTAGGGGCACCAAGGGGATGATTATTTTGACATACCCGGCGGGGCTTCGCAGCGGGGTGGAGCAGGTAAGGCAGCGTCGGGCGGCGATGGGGCGACCCGAGGCTGGGGTGCTGAGAAAAGACTCAAAGCACTTACCTTGCTCCGCACACCCGGCAGGGGGCGGGTTAGTGACTGAGCAGGAGGAGGTCCAGGGTAGGCGTCCTCTAGACTCGATGGAACCGGCCGGGCGGGGAACAGTTGTGGGGGCTGGAGGCAGGTGGTCCGCATCCAGGATGCCGGGACTGTTGAGATCTGGCGGCAGAGTGCCGTGAGAACGGCATTTGCGGGCCAGGTGACCCAGAGACAAAAGGAAATAGCTCGTTACAGAGAATATGAGAATGTGAAAACTGTTTCAACGAAAAATTCTCCTCCCGGCCCTCCACCGGGGACGGAGCGGTCTTACGATCTCCGGAGCTAACGTCTTGGTCCCTGGGTCGAGTGTCTACGGAGCGCCTGGGAGCCTTGCGGGTCCTCGAGGGGGTCCGTGAGACGGGGGCGTCTGCTTCCTGCGGAGTGCTCGATGCTGGGGCTGAGAGCTGGGCCCGGGTTGAGGCGAAGCAGGGTGTTTCATAGCCGCAGCATGACGCCCTCGGCGAGAAGACGGGACATGGCCCATGGCGGCAGGCTTGCTGCGGGGCAGGATATGAGATGGCCTCCGTCTGCTTCACCGCTGCGGACTGCTGGGCAGAGTCGTCAACGGTGGCGCCGAATGGACGGAGCTGGGAGACGGGGGTGTGGGAGAAGGTGTGTGTCCAGTCTACCTCCCGCATTTCGACCAGGTCCAGTCCACAGATGTGTTTCTGGACCACAAAGGGTTGCCATCGCCTGTTCAAGTGTTGGCGCTTCTGACCTCCGTGGCCCGGGGGCGCGGTTGGTCGTCCAGTGCAGTTCCTGCAGCACATCAAGAACAGGACTATCCAAGGTGCAAGTTTTGAAGTACCTTGGCCTGGCGTTGGTTGCAGGAAGGGCCGTGGTGTGCAGGGCGGAAGCGGTCTGGGACCGTTCCACCACGAGGGTAGTGAGAGCGGAGGAGCGAAGAAGCCTTGGCTTTGCTCAACTCGTCATGCACATCCGAGATGAAAGGAACTGGGGGGTGGACATGCCCGCGGGACAGATCAGCCCGGGAAAGCATAGCGGATCTCCGTGCGTCAGGCTCAGGCTGGGCGAGCAGAACCGAAGTTGGCGGCCCAGGCGAGTGATCAGCATCCGATGCAGCTCTCCGATGCAGTGGTGATGTCATCCAATTCTGAAGCAAGCAAGCGTGCCGGGGAGGCGGGCGGTTCAAGGGGGTTTACCCGGCGAACAGAGCCCGTCATTGTCCCCAAATCGCCTTCAACGCCCGCGGCGCCTGCGTCAATCCCGTAGGAAGGAGGCGAGGTGCGGGGGGCGGCTGAAGTGGCTTTCTCTCATTACAAAAGAAAGCTGCGCGACCGCAATGCTATAACGGCCATGTTCTCGCACTGAGAACATGAACCATTCATAAAACGCTGCCTGCTTGTGATCGCAGCCCAGGCATGTAAGGCAGCTTTTACGACCGTGAGAGGTGGGGAGAAATCACCGCATCCAGAAACTACACAGGGGCAGAAATGACATCTTTATAAAGAAGCGTCCTGAATAGGACGTTCAACGCCGCTGTGTAATGCTCTTTCAGAGAAATAAACTCTTTTACAGAGAAAATCACTCTTTCAATGTAACTCTTTCAAACTCTGCGCTGTCGAAGCACCCAGGGGCAAAGCTGCACGCCGTGCAGTGAAGAGAAAAGCCGCTGAAGTGCGCCGTAGATCCAACAGCAAAGCAGAGCGTCAGAGGATAGAAGCAGGATATCAGTTGTGTTACACGCAGCCAGCATAAACGACCATAGTGCATACACGACCATCGGCTCCAAAGAAAATTACTGAATGAATGAGCGTATTTCCCTCGCCTTTATACCCGTATGTCTGGGGGCGAGGTATGCAAATACTGTTCGCCAACTCTCATTGACCTTTTTTCATAGATCAGAGGCATATTTCGGCTCTCAAGAGAGACCACTAGTGTCGCTTCTTCGACACGATGTCGAAGTGAGCGACAGACGGGGAACCGGTGCCATCTGCATTCATGCTGCTGTTCACCAGAAAAATTGGTTGTCATAATGACTGAACCTGTTGTCATAATGAACCAGCAGCTCATAGTATTTTCAACATCAAAATATATTTATTTTTATATGTTACAAACTTTAAAACAATCAAAAGTATAAAGTATAAAAAAGTATAAAGTTGTTACCGTCGGAGGGCACTATTTAGATGCTGCACTGCGGCCATGTTTTCTGATGTCAAAGAATATAAAAACTAGTCAGTCCACTCAAGCCTTCTCCCATTCCATCTGTCACAACCACTTCCGAGACAGGGAGAGTGGAAGGGCTAGGTTTTCAGAACTTGTATGTTTTGAACTCCTCTTGTATGTTTCTATGACAGTAGAGACTCAGAATCCCATCTTACATTGCAACTAAAATATGGCGGCATGCATAGCCAGCAAGAGCATTCGCATCTTATCTATCATAATCAGTCATTCTAAACATCTAACCTTCTGACCTTCAGTGCACCCACTATGATGTAATCCGTCCTCCAGTGCAACTGCTGTGAAGTGAAGGGTAAGATTTATTTTAATTACACATTGCATTAAAGAACTCACACTGGGAGATCCGTCAGTACAAGAGAACCTCACGTGCAAAGTTTAAGATGCACCTTTGACACATTTGATCCTCTGCTCCATATCATTCTACATGCCAACTAAGAAGCATTGTTACCTCAACAGGTTTAGTGTGCACTAAATGTCCCATAATGTCATAAACACTTTCAAGGACCTGCTCTTTTAGACATGTGGGAAAGAGCAGCTGTTGACATTCACCACAAAGTTGGTCATTCACAATGCAATAAAGAAAGCCAGCCAGCTCTCTAACACACTTCCACTGATTTATCAGTGACTGTACAGACTTTGATTGACCAGATCTCTCACGAGTGGTGAACTTTTGTTTACATTTCCAAAAGGTTCTTAAAGAACTGAGAGTAGGATATTTCATTTGAAAATCGTTCATTTAAGCTGTTATATTACCTGGCAGAGTAGGCATACTTCCTTTAGGGTTACTGCCTTCCTCTACTCCACACTCTAAAGCACGAATCTGTCTAACCCTACAGCACCTTTCACCAGCCATCACTAAATCAGGTTCTAAGGCTTTGTTGTGTTCCTTTGTTTATTATATTTCAGATGGCAATACAGTCATCATATACTGCATTAAAGTAGTAGCAGGCTCCCCTGCTGATGGCTGCCTAGAGAGGGCATCATCAGCTGCATTATGCTATCCTGGGTGGTATATAACCTCATAATCCATCTTTACTCAATTGCACCAAGCTTGGCTGTTTTTAGATGGTACAGAGGGTTGTTTTCTGCGATGAACCCAAACTTGGAAACCAGCTGAGAGATAGACCACTTCAAGGCCAATAGCTCAATCTTCATGCTTCTGTAATTTCTGTCATTCCTATCTGCTTTACAAAGTCTGCTACTGGCATAAGTTATGACTCTCCTACACTTAACCTGCTGCTGATATAAGACAGCACCCAGGCCTTCACTGCTCACATCAATCTCAAATGTGAAAGGAAGATTTAAATCTGCATACCCTAACACAAGACAGAAGTAAGCTTTTCCTTAAGCAGCTCAAATGCTGATTGGCACTCCATTGACCACAAAGCTCTAAATTCTCTCTTTGAGGTGCAAAACAAATTGATACACAGGTTCACTCCATCATGAAGGTGGTGGAAATTCTAGAAAACACTCAATTAACTTTCTGTAATAACTACAGAAGCCTAAGCATGAGCATAATTCCTTATCTGTACTGGGAATTTTAAATTGTGTGACTTTACCTCGATCAGTACAAATACCTCGAGCTGAGATCTGATAACCTAAGAAAGTTACATCCTTGCTGCAAGAAATGACATTTTTTATGCTTAATTTTGAGAATTGTTTCTTTTCATGCGTTAAAGATTACTTAATGTCTCTGCAAGTGCTCAGGAAAGTGGGTGAGTACACTAGTATGACATGAAGTTACACTAGCATAATCTGAAAAATTGTATCAACCATGGAAGCCTACATAAGATATTGAAAGGTCAAAGGTGCATTGCAAACACCAGAGGACATCCGAGAATTCTCAAGCATATCAAATTGAGTCATAAATGTCTCACTCATGGACAGGAACCTGATGATATCCACTTGCTGAATCAATGGAGGAAAATAACTTTCCCCCTTGAAGTACATCAAAGCTTTCATCTGTCCTCAGCAGAGGAAATGCATCTTGTTTGGTCTTTGCGCTCAGCTGCCTGTAATCGACACAAAGCCTGAGACTTCCATCAGTTTTACTAACTAGCACGATAGTTGAAGCATAAGCACTAGTGCTGATATGTTCTCTGACTTCCCTATACTGAGTGAGTGGGATACACATATAAGGCTGGACCACCGGTACATCATCCACTACATAAGTCTCATGTCACACTTTGTTGGTAAAACCGAGGTCTTCATCCTCGAGAGCAAAACATCAGAGTACGTCATCAACAAATCACTCAGCTCTGCCTGCTGTTCAGGTGTACCACCAATGTGTAGCTTGTTGAGAAACTCTTTAGAGCTGTCCAATAACTGACTGGCTTTTGTGTTTACCCTGATCTCTTCAATATCAGAATAAATTCACTAAAATCTCACCTAATTTCTCTTATTGGACTTCACACTCTCGACACAAACAGAGTAGCGTGTCTGGTTCAGGCCTGTAATCAGATATGTTCTGTGGAGAGGTTCACAACCTGTACAGGAAAAACGGTTTCTCTGAAAACACAAGAGAGGGAACAACAATCATACTGCCAGGTAAGGGTGTGTTTGCTGGTTCTAACAAGAAGTCACACAAACCATCATTTAACATACTCTTTGCTCCCTTGACCATTACCGTCATAATTGATGAAGCAGGTATGCATACTATGTCATTTCAAGCTACTCTGACTGTGCTTCACATCTCTAGATGGCTGGCACTCTGCATCTGCTGAAATGCCTCCCTCCAATCAGACTGCAACTCTCCACCTAAGGTAGTATCAAACTCTGCATGAGCCAGTTGTCTATAGCTGCTAATTATGTTCATGCCAATGAGTGCTGGTACAGCAGAAGAGTTTTGTGAGCCTCTGACTACTATGGTAGGGTAATGCCTATGGTTTCAACCTCCAACACAAGATAGCACAAGTAAGGTATGTCTAAACTTTTGGAAGCTGTAATCTTCAGCTAACCTGCTGTGGACAGCATATCTTCATCCTCACCAGACAGATGTTCTCTGAAGAAACTCTCAAAAAGAGTACTAATTTGGCTTCCTGTATTAAGTAAAGAAGACTCCACTAATCTTTAGATTAGCGACAGGATATTTTCCTATAGCATGTTTGAGTAGTTGGTCACAATAAGTATCAATATTGGCTGAGCCTATGGACTGCCATCGCACTTCCTGGCACATAGCAAGCGAGGGTGCAAGTTTCCCTGCTGCACTGACGATTTAGAATTCCCTATGAGAGTCTTTTTGTTTTTATTAACACACCTATTAGCTATGTGTCCTATACCATTACACTGGAAACATATTGGCTGTCCATCATCTGTAAACCTTGGCTGCATCTTGGGTTTACAATGAGTCAAATGTTCTGACTTAATGCACTGCAAAGTGAGTTTCTCAACAGCTTTTGTTAGCTCTCCTATAGATTTCTTTGTTCTGCTACAATTTTTAAAACTTCTTCAAGAATAGCAGTGATTTTCTCAGGTACAGTATACCAACAGCATTGCACTGAGCTTCTAATGTCTCAGAGACAACACTTCTGAGTCATTTTGTGATGCAAGGATATTCTAGAGACCACATAAGGGCGTCATCTCGCACTTCAATGAGTGCTGATTGTGGCTTGTCTCTCACAAGCTTACGAAGCTCCCTTCTAAGGCTTGTGTCCCTAATCCCCTCAATGAATTGATCTCAGATGACCAAATTCAGATTTGATATTGCATTCGATGATTGCTTCAGGATTGAACTCTGAGTTTGAGACAAAGCATGAAAGTATGTACAAACATCCTCGTCTTCCATTTGTTTACAGCTATAGAATGTTTGTAATAACTGAGACACACTGAGCTTTTCACGAAAAGCTTCTCTCTGGTACAAAAAGAGGTCACATGGTCGCTTTGGTTCATTCCCCATCAGTAAACTGACTTCTTCTAATGCTGCACCCTTTAACTGGGAGAGTATGCAGTCTAACTGGTCCTCTGTGGTCTGATTTCTTGCATGTAATCCCATATCTACTTTCTCAATAAACTCATCAACATATCTCTCATCTTTACTGAAATTATCACTAAATGTTTGAATGTGAGGTATCTTGGCACATATACACAAGTCATGGTTGGCTCTCTCAAATTGGCGATAGCTGCCATAGTCTCGTCATACTTTCTGTTGAGTTCTTGAATCTGTCCCTGAACATCATACATACTACAAACTGAACCATGTTCATAATCAGTGTTTTGTAATACTGGACTATAATCAACAACAATTGAGACATTTTGAAAGGTTCAAATTATCTCAATTTGACTGACACAAATCTGTCAGTTTACTTGTGGTCAAAAAGTTTCTTAATCAGTCCATAATTAATTATTTTATTTTTTTCTTCTGGAGCAAAAGGATATGTTGCCAAATGTCTGTATAATATTTCTATGTTCTCTTGTAGGCAGTCACTGGATAGGTGTCTCATCAAACAGTAGCCCCGTGGAATCAGCGGAAATCAGGTACTCTTTCTCTCTCATCTAGCAGTCTCTTCAACTTGCCATGTAACCTCTGGCCGACGTCTGTTCACTGGATCACTGCACCAAGGAAGCTGTCACTCTGTGCCCCACTGGCACCTATCTCAACCTCTAACGTATTTCAAAAATAACAAAAAATATACCTATTGGCTCCCAACACTCAGATACCCCAGTCCTGGTACCAAAAATGTAGCATGTGGACTGCAAATACCCACACTAGACAAAAAACAATTTTTGGGGTGTCTTATCTGATCTCAGCAGTCGATGGGGCCATAATATTTTGTATTTTTAATTTTTTTAAATGAATCAAAGTACAGTAGAGGCTAATGTCAAAAGAAAACAAAAATAGAGCATTAGCCTACCCCTATGCTTCAGCATATATCACCTTAATACATGCTTAAACAGCATTTTACTTATTTTTAAACAGGCATTAAGGACATGTATTGCATTTTAAAACAATATAATTCGCATTACACATGTTCTCATTACATGTAGTTCAGTTATCCACAAAATTGGAGAACAGTCTGAGCTATAAATCATTAAAGAAGAGGTGCTGCATTCTGCATCAGTCTCCTGGGGGAAGGATTTGTTGCTCAAAACAGAGATGAACACATTCACTCTTTGTTTTACTACAGAATATATAGATTCATTGTTCAAGCTCAAAAACAGGGATGTAAATACTTGCTATTTGTTTGACTTAGATTATAAAGATTATATAGGATTTCAGCTATTTGATGATTTTTAATGAACATTCTCAGAGCGTGTTCAAAGTTATATTGCTGTTTTTCCATTTTAATTACTTCCATCATAATGGAGATAGCTATGGTTCAACAGCAGCAGATACCTGTCAGAACCAATTTTTCAGAAACCTCAGGTAGTCTTTGACTACATAGTAACAACATAGTAACAGAAATATATAAGTATTAAAACAACTAAATACATTTCAAAATACTGTCATTGCATAAATGAACAATTAGAATTAGACAAATAGATTATTGTGAGGTCTGAGGGGAGATTTGAGCTGTAAAAATAAGATCTGAAACACATTCGCTCATTTGGTACACTCAAAAAAATATTTTAGCCTATTTTCAAGATGTATTCATTTCAATATAATAACACATTTCCATTAAATTTAATTGAATAGTCTTGAAGAAAATTTAATAAATAAAACTAGCATTTTTTAAGATTTGTACATTTTATTTTGTTAAAGATTAGGCAATTCAATTAGATGAAATTTTTTTATTTAATTGAAATGGATACATCTTGAAAATAGGCTAAAATATTTTTTTGCTGAAGGAGAGATAAACTGTTATGTGGGTTGACAGCATGGCTGAAGGCTGAGAATATGAGCTTAGTATTTTAATGTATCAGTAGTTCAGCAGTTCAATAATCTGTGGAGACCTGCAACAGTCGAACTGGGTGACTAATTGATGGGCTGTTTGGACAGAGCTGTGGGAATGCAGTCACTTTCACGGTCCCTCAGTCCTCTGTTTCTGTCAGCAAGACGGAAGGAGCGGAGGGAATGCGGAGAGAATCCAGACGTTGAGCCCGCAGGGGGACCTGATGTCACTCACACAGCACTGAGCTCTCAGGCAGCTCTCGGAGAGAGAGAGAGAGACATCCTACCACAGGAGTGAAGAGTGCCAGTTTCCTCTAACACAATCTGAAACACCTGTTACTGCCAAAAGCTCTCACATGTCTCTTACCTCAAGCAGACACAAAACCACTCACTCTACAGAACTTTTGACTGCTTCTGCTTTTACCAAACTCAAAAAAATTACTATTGCAGAACAACTGAACAAAGAATTGTGTATATATATATATATATATATATATATATATATATATTCTTTGTATAAATTCTGAATGTTTATTAAGCTTGGTATAACAGTGTTTTAGTTCCATGTTAAAATAAAATGAGAAATGATGAGATTAAAGCAAAACTATTTTGCAGTAATATTCTGAGCATAATGTAAAAAATACTATAAAGTCAGCATTGTGAGATTAAAGTACAAGCACTATGAGATTAAAGACATAATGTTTTAAGAATAATGTTGTTATGAAAGTGACAAAGTTATGTGGTGGAGCAGAGTAGAGCAGATGTAGATGTAACTATTGATTAGGAATGTGCCCGAAGCCAAATATCTTATTCGGAAATGCACGAATAATGAATTCAAAACAAATAACAAATTCTACTGAATAAAAGAAAATAATATTCGTGGACTAATTATCCAACAGGCACAAGGTAAATAAATATCTAAAATGACTTTGAAATGAGTCTATAAAACCAATATGACTGTAGCAGAAGGAATAGCTCTTTTTCCTCCATTGAGTGGTGGTGCTTCAGTGCATCTGCGCTAATTGTCATCACCTTGAATGCAAAGGCAATATAAGCACATTTCAAATAGTTGCCTGTGTGCATTGCTGGTGTGTGGCGCCCCATGGTCACTCCTGGCATTCCCTGAATGGTGGATATTGGTGTCTTGTTGCCCAGGTTTGCCTCAATAGCCTATTTCTATTGTGATAATCATTGACAAATTTCTTTTTTTTTTCTTATGTATTCATGCAATATTATGCTCATAATCTCTTAATTTTATTGACATTACATTACTTTACCATTTTAAACCAGCCTGTACCAGCATGGAAATCCACACTTGACTGAGCTGGACATTTCCGTAAGGGAAATATGAGAGATAAAAGGAAAATGTTAGGGAGAAGAGAGGGTAATCTCGGTTATCTCGCAAGCCAGATTTAAACCGATGTCTCTTGCATGAGCACCACAGCTCAGTTTGTCTGGAGCTTGCGTGCTAACCACTAGGTCACAGCTCAAACAAAACAAAGGAAGATGGCTTTTGAGGAAAGTTTCTACATACAGTACCTGATAAAAACCTGTCCTAATCTCCTCCAACCCACTGACATTTTGAAAATTATGAAGTGAGTTGTTTTATTAGACGCATGCCACTATACCCCCAGGAACCATTCGCTCACATATTCAATTATCTATTAAACTGATTCTCAACACTCCTGTTCCTTTCTGACATGACAAATGCTAACAGGGGCCCTATAATAATGTCTGTCCTCACCCTGTGCCTTACTGTAGATCAATCTAGGTCAGTGTCACTCAGTTTGCCATAGGAATATATACACAAGGGAGCTGTCCTTGCTTAAAACAAAATCAGATAATGCATCAGCAAACAGAGCAAGCAGGCAAGTAAACACCCAAAGTGGAGCAAGCTTACAGAAACAAAGACTTCAACATACCTGCTGGACTGAGCTAAATCACCCTCAATCTCTTTCACCACCAGAAGATGACAGACAGTTAGGGTGGAAGTGAAAATAAAAGCACAGCTTTTTATATTCAATTATATCTAAACATCTTATTATGATATCTATTGTGAGTAATTACCATGAGTCAATAACAGCGTGTTTAAATTACACCCCATGTTGAGGGGAACAGGAAGCAAACAGTGCTGCAAATTGAACACACACACGCACTCTCACACACACACACACACACACACGCATATCCAGTTCACAGTATCCAGTTAACCTCTTACAATGGCAATATTATAAAGAGCTATTCGTTTATAATTAAAATGTATTTCAAGAATTTCAACAAGTTTCATGTACACTTTTTAATTAAAATGTTATTATGAGTAACACTCTACAACTAGGTTATATTTGTTAACATGAGTAGATGCATTAGGTATCATGAAGAAACATTAAACATTATTGTGACAGGATGGAGGACGGGGCCGGGTCGTGATTATACACACCCGGTCCCTTATCGGGCTAATTGAGCCTCGGAGAGGTACAAAGGCAGATTGCGGACGGTGGTGCGGGAGAGAGATATCGTTTACGGACATGTTCATCGTGTGTGTTTGTATCTTTTGTTTAAGTTTTTCATTAAAATATTATTTATATCATCAAGCCAGTTCTCACCTCCTCCTTTCCATTTAACTGCGTTACAGTTATTTTTCCAACATTTATAAATTATTGGCTAATGTGGATGGTTGAAAATGCAATAGTTCATTGTTAGTTAATTTTTGTTCATGATGCAGTAACTAATGTTAACGTAAGTACTTTGATTGTTATTCTGTTAGTATTGCTGATTGGTAAACAACTAATGTTGTGAACTAATGTAACAAATAAAAATGTATTATAAAGTGTCACTGTGTTGTATAGGCCACCGCCTACATCTGTTGCAGTCTTTTGAGGAAGAGGACATGCTTGACATTACATTAAACATCATCATAAATCAATGACCAAAAAATAAACATTACTTAGAAAGTGCTTTGCCATGAATGAATATTAGCAATTAGCCATATTATTTTTGTTTTATAGTCATGCAGAATGATAGAAATTAGGTCTTATAGATTAAATATCTGCATAGCAATTAGACAGTATTTAGCCATGAATGAATCTCATCCCATTTTATATTCTCTCTCTGTCTCTCTCTGTCTCTCTCTCTCTCTCTCTCTCTCTCTCTCTCTCTTTTTGAAAAGAAAACAGTGTGATTATCTATGATCCAGACATTCAAATGTAATTATATTATTTTGAGATCATTATTATTATGCAGTGTTTGTGAATTAATTGCTCAATGAGAGAAGAACTCTAGGTCATATGGGAATGAAAAATAAATAGCTGATATTACGAGAGCAATTGCTGATAGTGCTGGGGCTAGATGCCAGGGTTGTGATTGATTGAAAATAAAAAAGTGTCCCTACTCATGTAGTCATTAAATAAACACAGCATCTGGAGTTGGCTAGATATGAGCGTGCTGTGTGCTATTTTCCCCCAAGCTAGTGATCCACAAGCACCCAGATGCCAGCCAGCACAGCTAAGGTCATCTCTCACACTTAATGCTAAAAATATCAGTCAGATTGCTGTTAGTACAAGGCTTCTGGGCTAGTCACCGTGATCCTGATTACTCTTACATCTAAAATCTAATTGCCCTGGAAATGCTATGAGATGGTTCTCAAAATCGGTCCAAGTTTCTCTGCCTGCATGGGATAAGTGGCCTGTCGTACAGAGGAACCAACTCTTCATGCATGGAGACAGCAAGATGTCTGTAAACAATCTAACTGACAGCATTTCAGACACAGATCACAGTGCTGATGGGAGAGAACGGTGGAACAGCAAACGTTCCAAGCAGATTAATCCATAAAGAAGTCCTTTGGCAGATTGCAGGGGCCCCATGCTTTTTAGCTTGTCCTGAAAAGAGACAGCCCATCCCAGGTCTTCTGAAACAACTCCTTATTGATATCTGATGGTGATAACTGGTGCCACACCAGCTGTTGGCAGTGACTAACTGTTTTCTTTTTTCGATTCTTAAATGTTAAAATTCCACAAAAATACAGTCGGCTAAGCAAATAACTCCAAATTTACCTGTCACATCTATGACTGTCTGTTTTATACTCAGTTTTGCCTTTATCATTCTTCAAAAGCATGCATTATCCCTGCCATGACCAAGTGAGAGTGAACGAGATTGGGGCAGAAAGAGAGAAGCTGAGGTTGAGCTTCCACTGTCAATTCTAATTTCTTGTATCATATGAATGTTACCGATCAAATATACATCTACCTGCAAGAGAATTATCTGGTTAGTGAAGACTAAACCTGTGCTCTTTTGTTTCTATGGTACATCAAAGGAGAACTTAGGTAATCATACTGATCAGGCAGAGGATTTACCAATCTCTTAGGAAGTCTATGTCCAACCCATGCTATAACTGTAAGACTTGACAAATGGGCTTAGTCATTGCAAAAGCAATATCCCTTCATCCATCAGTACACACAGCTTTAATAAATATGGCATGATAAACACATATAAGATCTTGCAGAATGGATTTGGTTGGGTTAAGGAAATTTAGTTTTAACCAATCTAGTTAATGCAAAAATCATGTATGTCAGACTCTAAATTTTTTAATATTTCAACAGCAACAGGATTGAAATACAACTCTGAGGAAACTACTCCTGACACAGGGGGCATAACAAGTGAGAGAGAGACCGCAGTTCTAAAGAGAGAAAGACTATGATGGAGTTTTATAAAATGCAATAATGTTGCCATGCACTCTTTCAGTGCTGACACTTGTGGCAGTATAAAACAACAGATCTCTTCGAAAAGTAAATATAAAAATGCACCCTGCTCTTCTCCCATGAGAAAAACAGTAAAAGCCCCTGCAGCTGTTGATACAATATGAGAAATCATGAGCACAGGGAAACAGGACCACTCCTGTGATCACAATGAGAATTGAGAGTCTGGTCTGTGTCCTATTTTCAAAACTATGTCCAAATGAATAGTCACCACAGCATCCAGGGAAAACAAGAGAATGGAGCATATATATCCACCTCATTGCTGACAGACCCTTCATTCTCTTGTGTTTGCAACACTTTCAGACTTCTCTATTTCAACTGAAAACAGAATATTTTCTCACCACAAGGCAGTCCTTACAGTGATTGTAAAATAAAAATTATGTTATTATTTGCTATTCTTTATATCATTCCAAATCTGTATGACACACTCTCTTCAGTGGAACAAAAAATGAGCCAGGCATATTGCTTAGTCTCAGTCACTATTCACTTTCATTGTTTTGTTAAACAGTGAATGAGGCTAACATTATGCCTAGAATCTTCCATTTCACTGAGAAAAGAATGTCAAACTTGTTTGTATCAAGGGGTGAGTATATTATGTTTTGGTTGAAAAATCCCTTTAAAAACTGTAGGTATACTTTAACAACTCAAATAAATAATACGTCAATATAAACACCCACTGTCTTTGTTGTTGCTGCTGTTTTAAGTATCACCTTTCTCTCAAACTTCTTTGAAATAATTAAAGAGCAAAAGTGTTTACAATAGAGTTGTCTTTTTCTCTCACAATTTTCACTAGTCCTCTGCCTCTGAAGTGATCCTTCTTAAATTAAGAGTGAAGTCATAACAAAGCTCTGGCAAATATCAGGCTTTTAAAAACTTTCCTGGAACTTACCACAGAGAAATCTTCAGCTGAGCAGTTTTGCCCACTGAAGTTGCAGCTCTTCAGCATCTCTTCCAGCTGGTGACCTGTTCGATTGAAGATGTCCTGCATGTCCGGTGCCGGATACTCCAAATCGGTTGGCTTGTGGCCATCCTTATTTTTAGGGGGCAAGCCGGTCAGGTTTGCCAGGTGGTAGATGTCGGCATCAGTAAGAGCGGAAAAGCGGAAGCGGTTGATGTTGCAGATGGTCACGGCAGGGAACACCATTTCCGGGGTGGCCTCCTCATTCAGCGCCGTGACATGAGGATGCTCCAGGTAGGAGATGGCACACTTTGCCGCCTGGTAAAGAAAAAGTGCAAGGGACACCAGGAATACCAGTGCCCAGAGCGCCTGTCTGATTCCCAGCCGGCCTGAGACAAATATATGGTTAATTCCATGGAGCGAGCAGGCATTGGCAAAGCCGGCCAGGTCCTTGGCTGGTGGATTGCAGCTCTCCTCAATCAGGCTCTCCTTGTCCCCATCCTGGTTGCCTTTCTGTTTCTCATCCTCCTCTGCAAATTTGATTTTGCAAACAAATTCGATCGGCATGTGGGCAGCCAGGTCTGCGTTTGGGATGCTTGGATAGCAGCTTTCAGCCTGTTTCACTCACTTGTACCTCTGCCTGCGCTCCGATGAACAAGATCTCAACTCCAGAAAAAAAAGGAAGGGAAAAAACGCTGGCACGGTGAGAGAGAGAGTGTGTGTGTGTGTGTGTGTGTGGCTGTTGCTGTCGTTTGTAGTTGAGGTGACTGCCTCTGTCTCAGTTCCAGCTCTGTAGTGCTGCTGCTCCTGGTGTTAGGCTCAGACTACTCATCTGAGCACTTGTTCAGCGCATGGAGTACAGCTCACCAGCAGTAATACACCTTTTAAAAAACGTGAGGGAAAAAAACAACAACCCTCCACTTTGCTTTACAGCCACAGATGAAAATGCAGCATTATGACTCAAGCTAAAAGAGGCTTCTTAATAATTCATGAGGAAGCAACACTCTGATTATATCCTCCTCACCGGCACAATCAGCAACTCAAACACCCCCCACACTTTCTGTTCTCTCGCTTTCTCTCTGAGTGTCCTTCTCTGTCTCTCTCTCTCTCTTTCTCTCTCTCACACACACACACACACACACACGCACACACACATGCGCGTATGTATACACTCAAACTCCACTTGTTTGAGATGCTTTCTGAACACTTGACCACAATAAGTTGTCATCAAAAGACTTTACTGAACATCCAGGAGTAGATGAGAATGGTAGGGAGTCAGTGGATTTAAAGAGAAAAAGGCTATAGATCATTGAGAAACATCAGTCAAAGATTAAGGACGCCATTACAACAGTCCTTTCTTATCAGTAATTAATGGTAGCATCACTGGGCTCCAGCACAAATTTAAATTAGTGGCTGATCTAGCACCGGATGACACCAGTGATGTAGAAATAATGTATTGATCTTGACCCAACTTTCACACTTCTTATCTTTGATCAGCAAGCGCCTTGTGTTGTTAATAGCTCTTTTCCGGATTGCCAAACACAATTATGTAAGTGTGAAATGCATCTACCCAATGGATAGTTTTCTTCAATAAATACGATTAGCAATACAGGCCACACCTCTGTGTGGAACGAGACTTTTGGAGAAAAGCTGCATTTTAAAGCAAGTCAAAAGGCCTTTGATATCAATGGCAGCCCCATGCGCAGCAGGGTGTGATGCACTGAGTGTTGTGACACGTTCCTCTCATAACCATCATTCAAATGTTCTGTGACTTGTGCTACAGTATACCTTCTGTCAGGTCTATATAATAACGGCGTCAAGGGTGTACACAAACTTGAGTTTGCGACTCGACTTGGACTTGTAAACAATTGACTTGAGCAATAAATGGAATACTTTATGTAAAACATGTGGGATGAATAAAGACATTAACACAACTACATTAAACTTCATCAGACATTTGAAAATTCACTAAAAAAGGCTGAGTCAGGCTTTCATGCTGTGGAAACAAATTTTTTCGGTCTATGCAATCATAAACAAATATCCGTCAAACATCATAATCTCTTATATCGCTTGATCTTATCCCAACTGCATTTTTTCTGCACTGTTTACAGGGTTCACACAAGGTACTTAAAAAAGTGCTTGAATTTAGCTTTTAGAAATTTCTCCACTTTCATTGAATAATGTGGCTTTTAATATTATTTCTGTTCTTTGCAGTCAGATAAAAAAGTAAAAATAAATATACATTTTGATCACAAACAGAACAGATGTGCTAAAAAACATTAATGAATGAATGACAACATTGCGGTCGCGGCCACTTCAGCCGCCCCCAGCATCTTTCCTTCTTCCCACGGGATTGAGGACGACCCGGCTGGCAATGAAGGCGATTTGGGGATGACAACGTGCTCGGTTTCTCCGGGTAAATCCCCACGAAACGATCACCTCCCGGCACAATTGCTTGCTTCCGTCCGAGCTCAGGATGAGTGCAGTTTTCGGCCAGCAGTTTTCGGCAGTGAAGAAGCAGAGTGTCCCCCTGCGACTAAACAACAGGTAGCTCCACCACAACCCGTGCCTAGCTCTCAGCCCCAGCATCAAGCACCTCGCAGGCAGCGTATAACCCCCATCTCCAGGACCCCTTCCAGGACCAGGAAAGCTCCGAAGTGCTCCTGAGATGGGTGACCCAGGCAGTCAGACGTTCGCTCCAGAGCTAGTACCAAGACCAATCCGTCCCCCGGTGGAGGGACGGGAGGAGAATCTTTGTTTGATTTGCCGCACCACCTTCTGTCTGTGGCATCCAAAGTCTCAATAAAGAGTAATTTCCTCACACCCTGGGTCATCCAGCCGGTTTGTGCCATTCTCACGGCACCCCAGTCCAAAGACTCTATGGTCCCAAATCCCCAGCTCTCTCGCCTCCAGACCCGCGACTGCTCAGCCAGGCCAGTGCTGACGAGTTCTGAAGACGCCTCTCTGGGACCTCTTCCTCAGTCTCTAACCCGCCCCCTGCTGGGTGCGCGGAGGGAGGTAAGTGTTTTGAGTCTTTTCTCAGCACTCAAGACTCGAGACGTTCTTCTGCCTCCCGACGCGCTATTACCTGCCCCCCCCCCCCCCCCCCCCCCCCCGCGCAGCGAAGCCCTGTCCGGTATGTCCAAATCGATTCCCATCGTACTGGTTGGTCAGGATCCAACTCGGCTATGCGACTCAGTTCGCCCAGCTCCCACCTCATTTCGGTGGTATTCGCTCCACCCCCTGTATATGGCAAAAAAGCCAGCGCTTTATGGGCAGAGATCATGACTCTGCTTATGAAAGACGCGATAGAGCCCGTCCCTCCAGCCGAGATGAAGAAGGGTCTCTAATGCCCTTACTTCATCGTATCCAAAAAGGTGGTGGGTTTTGACCAATTTTGGACCTGCGAGTTCTCAACCGGGTTTTGCACAGACTCCAGTTCAAAATGCTCATGTAGAAACACATTCTTACCTGCGTTCGACAGCTAGATTGGTTTGCGGCGGTAGACCTGAAGGAAGCTTACTTCTATGCCTCCATCTTGCCTCGACACCGACTCTCCCTACGGTTCGACGGCAAGGCGTTTCACTACAAGGTCCTCCCCTTCGGCCTGTCCCTGCCCCCTCACATCTTCACAAAGGTCACAGAGGCAGCTCTTGCCCCGCTAAGGGAATTTGGCATCTGCATACTCAACTACCTCGATGACTGTCTCATCCTGGCTCACTCTTGAGAGTTACTAAGCAATCACAGGGACCAGGTGCTCAGGCACCTCAGCCGTCTAGGGCTTCAGGTCAACTGGGAAAAGAGCAATCTCGGTTCAGAGCATCTCTTTTCTCGGCATGGAGTTAGATTCAGTCTCAACAATAGCGTGCCTCACCAATGAGCGCGCTCAGTCAGTGCTCAGGTGCCTCGCTCTGTTCGAGCCCGGCACAGTGGTTCCTCTAAAACAATTCCAGAGGCTCCAGGGGCATATAGCATCCTCAGCTGTGGCCGCGTGGCTCGGGTTGATGCATATGAGACTGATTCAGCACTGGCTACAGACTCGAGTCCTGAGATGAGCATGGCGCCACGGCACATACCGTGTGACAATCACCCCTACTTGCCATCAGACTTTCAACCCTTGGACAGACCTCGCGTCCATCTTGCCTCGACACCGACCCTCCCTACTGTTCGACAGCAAGGCTTTCAGATTTTTTTTTACGGTTCAGAGCATCTCTTTTCTCAGCATGGAGTTAGACTCAGTCTCAACAACAGTGCACCTCATCACTCTCGTCATATGTCACAACTCGCCCGCCATCTCCTCCTTTGGAGTCAGCCGTGACTCAGGTCGCTGTGCGCCACTCACATCCCTGGCAATCGCAACACGACAGCGGACATGCTGTCGCAGCAGGTTTCACCCACCGGAGAGTATAGGCTCCACCCCCAGGTGGTTCAGCTGATCTGGGACTGATTCAGCATGGCAGAGATAGATTTCATTGCCTCCCAGGACAACTCCCATTGCACGCTCTGGTTCTCCCTGACAGGAGCTCCTCTCGGGACAGATGCGCTGGCACTACCAACTGCTGTCATAGACATGATCAACCAAGCCAGAGCTCTCTCCACCAGGCAACTTTACACCCTAAAGTGGCGCTTGTTTGCAAATTGGCGTTCTTCCTGAGCCGAAGTCCCGCAGAGGTGCGCAGTTCGGTCAGTGCTTTCATTCCTGCAGGAGAGACTGGAGGGGAGGCTGTCCCCCTCCACCTTGAAGGTGTATGTAGCTGCTATCACAGCCCACCAACCCTCCCCGGTCTAGCCTGTTCCCCTCCTGGAATCATTGTGGTCCTCTCGGGCCTTCAGAGACCCCCCTTCGAGCCGCTTGATTCAGTTGAGCTCAAGGCCCTCTCCCTGAAGACGGCCCTCCTGATCGCGTTAACCTCCATCAAGAGGGTTTGGGACCTGCAAACACTCTCTGTTAGCGACACCAGCCTGGAGTTCGGTCCAGCACATTCTCAAGTTATCCTGAAGCCGTGTACTGGGCTATGGGAGGAGGCAGACGCAGCCTTCTTGTTGCTGTGTCTGGTATGTGCTTTGTGGATCTATTTGGACGCAGAGCTCTAGATGTTCTGAGCAGCTCTTTGTCTGCTTCGGCGGACAGCAGAAAGGGAACGCCGTCTCCAAACAGAGGTTAAATCATTGGGTCGTTGACGCCATCTCTTTGGCCTACCAGAAACAGGCCATGCCCGCCCCCTTGCAGGTTCGAGCACACTCGACGAAAAGTGTGTTATCCTCGTGGGCACTGGGCAACACCCAATACCGTCACCAGATTCTACAATCTCAGGGTTGAGTCGAGGTGCTCGACGCTAAGGCTGAGAGATAGGCACGGGTTGAGGCGGGTATTCCCCACAGTACGTTCCCCTTGTCGGCAGACCCGGGTTTCCCTTGGGCAGCCCCTCTTCCCCGGTCGCCGTGCTTGTAGAGTCCCCCCTCATTAGGCTAGACCTACCACCGCGCCATTCCCACGTACGTCTTCACAACCCTCGTGGTGTATTTGCCACGTTACCTCCCCCTAGACTGGGCAGGATGTTACCTCCCCCTGAAATAAAAGGACGGGGAAACTCCACCTTCCCCAATGCATCTGATAGCGTTAAGATAGCCCCAGCTGCTCACATCCAATGTGAGAGACATAGTGAGAGAAAAGGCCGTGGCTGCCGGTATTGCTCCCATGCTAGTCATATAGCACCTATTCCCCCCCTCAGGGGTGCAGGAACCTAAGGTCTGTATGTGACATCTCTTGGGGGCATTGGGGAGTCTACGTGCAGCCGACACAGTTGCCTCTAAGAGACTGGTGGCTGAGCATCTTCATTGTGGATTCCAGTATACCTCGAAGGATGCTAGTAGAAGCTGGTCTGTGGAACTCCTGCGAAATGAGGGAGGGAGACATAGATTACATTGAAAACCCAGGGATGTGTCTGGCTGGGATAATGAAGTTGCAGGAAATGCTCTGCCATGTCAGACATCTCATAAGGGACATGATTTATAGTGACGACTGCGGAATTGTCGCATAACTACGATGCGTTTGCATGTCTGAAGGGAACCCATATGACGCTGGCCATGACGGTGTGTGTGGAATAATAATGGCCTCTTTTAAACTTCTCTTGTTGATGTAGCTTGCTGTGTTATCACGAAATGCAGCTGCTCTGGGAATGTATTTCCCATTTCTGTACTCAAACATATATGTTACCCCATATAGGGTAAATAACTATTTAATTGAAGGGTATAGTGGAATGTTGTTTTGCTGGACCATATAATGAAGTGCTGTACGAATAAACGTGGAAGGATTTGATAGCTTGGGTCTCTGCATCATATCTTTTTCCCTCAGCTGTGCCGCATCGAGACAGGGATTGAAGATCAAGAAAATTTATTAAATACATTAAATTACGAAATTATCTAATGATGGGATTAATTTCGAAGAGAGTGGATGGAGCGTAGGAAGCTATATTGAAAAAGTATAATTTTGTCCATTTCCCTGTGACCCATGATCCTAGAAAGTCACCCCTGAATCCTATGGAGGGAGCCACGTCCGTGAATAGGGAAATGTCATCCGGAGATTCACGGCAGCCATCATCGATTATTAGGTAGGAGAGGTTGTCAACGGAAAGAGCTAGTGTGGTGAGGCGGGAAACGAAGGAGTTACCTTGAGGGATGATAAGCATGGCAAAATTGAGGTGGCCTGATAGGGAGAGGAGATTGCATTATGAGACCCAAACTGACCAGAGAACGACGTGTAAATAGACCTGATCCGGTCATGTTTTTTTTAGGCAGGAAAGCTTTCATATTTATAGAATGGTGCGTGATGCCTAGAAATTTGAGAGATGTGGCCCTTTTTTTTTTTCTTCCTCGAGCTGAAGCAAATACAGTGAGAGGAATAATGTCTCAGCTTCATAAGAGTTTTTGTTGTTGGCTGTAAAAGTGAAAATAAGAGTCTTAATGTACTCCCGGCATCAAAGCCGCTGAAGACGCAGTGGACAGTTTTGTTTTTTGAAGGAAATGTGCCCCAAAACCTACAAAAATGTGTGTATGTTTGTGCAAATCATTTTACACCAGACTGCTTTGTAAATGTTTGTCAATATAAATCGGGATCTTCAAAAATGTGATTCTCAAGCACGGATCAGTACCAACTGTTCGTGTCCCAGCTTTACATCAAGAAGATGCAAGTATTACACTTTATATTTTTGAATATTTGCAAATCTCCTTTCCGAATGTGCTTGATAGCTGATTCCATGCTAAAGTTACCATTGTCTCTGACTGTATTCACGGAGACCAGATATACATACAGTATATGGCTGAACTACGGTATTTACGCTGTCAATCATATTGGTTCTGATTTGTTGTTGCTGTAGTGTCTGAAGTGGGAGCTGAAAAGGCACTGCCCTCTTCCGGAAAGGGGACAGGGAACGGCAGCTCATTTGCATTTAAAGAGGCATGCACAAAATCAGCGTGATTTTGATTCCACCCTAAAGAGACATTAATAACATGGTATAGTAAATGATCTGTGGGGTATTTTGAGCTGAAACTTCACAGACGCATTCTGGAGACACCTGTGACTATTACATCTTGTAAAAATGGGCATAATGTTTTCCTTTAACAGTAACAAGATTATATTAATGAGCTTGACTTGGCACAGGTTTTATCCAGTGATTGACAGACCTACCATGCGCATTAAAAGGGAACGGCTCATATCAAAATGCTTTGATATTTAAAAGTAATGTAGTTGGGCTGATATGACTGTTAGACTGAGCTTTGAAATTTGGAACATGGATATAGCTTGATTTATGATTTATGAAGACATGCCATACGAATTTCTGCACTTTAATGATGCCTGAAATAAAATGTAAATATGCCATGAGATAGGAATTACTTGCTATATGACCTGATCATTAAATAATCTGATGAATAAGGGGATGCGGTGTGGAGCCTACCGCTAGATGTCAAAGGCGTGCCACAACAGTCGTGCTTGCGATGAGAACGTGGAAGTGCATGTAGTGTAAGAAAACGCTGCGTTTTATGGATCGGCATTAATGTGCCCTTGGAGGCGCTCGGAGAACATCACTCGAAATGTTGTACTGAACAAAATAAGTTATTTATTTCCCCAAGGACCATTTCACAAGGCTTTGGTGAAGGCTATATTAACCTGTTGATACGCATTTGTTCGCACTCGGGAGTGACGTCACTCTGCTTACATTTAATATATAATTTACCGTCTATATATGTAATTAATGTTAACAAATTATACATCTTTTCAAAGGTCTAAGGGTTAAACATTGATATCTGATCTCTGTTGCATGATAGCAATCCTCCAGAAACAGTAATTTGTTTATTTGTGCCAGGAGTATGAATGAAAAGATGAACTGAGTACGAATGAGCCAGATGAATCCAGTTCGCCACGCTTGGGTCAATTGTCCATGACAAGGGTTCATTCTATAACTCCAATAGCACTTTTGTCCATAAAAATTATAAATCTTGATATGTTCTCCATTGTTTACATGAGATCTCACCTGGAAGAATTACCCTTCATCATCGTTCTTCAACAAACTATGCAATCTGAGCAGCATTCATGATGTAAAACTGTATATGATCTTATATATTAGAGTCTTATAAACAAAACGAGCCCATCTCCACACTGTAAAAAATAAATAGTTGAGAAAACATAAAAATATGAGGCAACTTGATGCAGTAAGACTTTTGAGTTGTCTCAACAATTATTTTTTAGTTCTTCTCAGTAATAATACTTTGTTTAGCCAACGTAAATTTGTTCGTTCATGCCATTTTGATTGTCGTATTTTGCGAATAAATATATTCTTGTCACAGCAACTGAAACAACAATTACTGTTGTTGAGGTAATTATTTTTTTTCTGTTTCCTGGATGTAAAAAGTTTAATTGGTAAAATAAAGTGTCAGCACATATCCTTTTTATATATATATATAGTGATATTACATCTATTTTCAAATGACAAACATCAACTTATTCCTTTATCAGTTTATTTCAGTTGTAAACACATGCAAATTGTAACAATTGCGTTAAGAATGTAGTGAAATGTTATTGAAATCTTAAAGGTATAGTCACCCAGAAATGAAAAATTCTGTCAACATTTACTCGCCCTCATGTTGTTCCAAATCTGTGCGAGTTTCTTTCCTCTGCTGAACACAAATGAAGATATTTTAAAGAATGTTGGTAACCAGAGAGTTCACGGCACCCATTGACTTACATAGTAGAAAAAAAATACGGATGGAAGTGAAAGGCTACTGTCTACTCTCTGGTTAGTACCATGCAGCCTGGTTTTGTGAGATTCACTTGCAATTCCAACATTTTTTAGATTGCAGCTAAACAAATGCTTACTTTTTTTTAGACACTCAAAATTTGGTATCTAAATTGTTTGTCTTTGTTGGTGACAATGTATGCCACCACACTGTTAAATTGTCACTTATCGCAGTTTGTTTTTAAGAGAAAGCAAACGTTGGGTGCATCCAGACCCAAGCTCCATGAACAAATTTTGAATGGTATCAAAAGTGTACTTGAGGTTTTTAGGATATGAAAAGTTTAGAGCATAGAGAAGGCCAAACAGGTATGCCAGAGCAGTAGATGGATCCAGGAGATCTTCCAGAACAACAACCTCCTCCAGTATAACAGCAATGTTCTGGATCATTGATGTTGTTTCGGTGTTATCTTCCAACACATAGAGAATGCCAACAGAGACCCCTTTTGTCCCATCTTCAGTTTCCTGTGACACAAACACAATAAAAATATATTTTAGTTTAAATTTCAAGTTGTTAGTTTTATTTAAAAAAAGAAAAAAGCAAGTTGTATTTTAATGTTTTAAGAGTATGAACACACTATGCATTAGACTAGTTTTCAGCTTTGTAGTGGTAGATAGTTTTATAATGTGAAATCATTAATCAAAAGTGATTTTTTTTTTTTTTTTTAAAGACAACACAAAGAATGGCAAGACCAGGACTTGAACAAGTAAATATTAAGCAGATAACACCACATCTGGAAACGGTTTAAGGGGTGTCCAATCCTGCTCTATGGGTTACTGTGCTACTGAGTTTAGCTTTAACTCTAATTAAACATATCTGAACCAGATAATCAAGATTACTAGAAACTTCCAGATAGGTTGGAGCTACACTCTGCAGGATATTAGCCCTACAGGAGCAGGTTTGGACATCCTTACTTTAAATGGCTAGTTTACCCAAAAATGAAAATTCCATCATCATTTACTCACCGTCATGTCAATCCAAACCAGTAAGACTTATGTTCATCTTCAAAACAGAAATGAAGACATTTTAAATGAAATCAGAGCTTTCTGTTCCTCCATTGACAGCCACAACCACTTTCAAGCCCCAGAAAGGTAGTAAAGACATCATTAAAGTAACCCATGTGACTACAGTGCTTTAAGCTCAATTTGAAAAGTGATGCGAGTGCTCTGTGTGTAAAAAAAAACAAAAATTACATCTGTGGCAAGGGGGGCGTGGTACTGTAGTCAAATGGACTACTTCATTGTTTTTACTACCTTTCTGGGCCTTGAAAGTGGTAGTTGCGTAGCGGTCAACAGAGGGACAGACATCTCTCCGATTTTAATACAAATATCTTCATTTGTGTTTTGAAGTTCAACAAAAGTCTTGCATGTTTGGAATGACATGACAGTGAGTAATTCATGACAGAACTTGCATTTTTGGGTGAACTAATCCTTTTAGCCTTTTAAAGTCTTTGATACATACTTTACACTTCTTGAAAAGCTTGGTTGGGTTCTCACAAAGAAACACGGAAGGCCTTCCAAAGCAGCAGTCCTCCTGTGATTAACTATGTCTGTCGTCTTGATAAACATACAAAAGAATTATCATCAGCCAAAGTAACATAGATCAAACCATCAAAACACTGAAATTTAACTTACCCTTTCATCAAGTCTTTCTAGGAGCGCATCCATGTCCTGTCCGAAAGCTCCTTTTCTGGCTCTGTAAAGTTTCAGGAGCTTAGGTGTGTACATGTCAATGGCTGTCATGAAGACTCCCAGAAGGTCTTTGTTTGTGATTCGGAAAAATTCCTCACAAATCTGTTCATAAACAAATTTAATTGTATTAATGAAACTCTTAAAAAACAACGAGTACACATTATTTACTGTGATCTGAACACCTATTGTGGCACGGTGGAGGGCGGGACCGGTGCGTGATTACGCACGCCCGGTCCCGTATTGGGCTAATTAAGCCGTCAAGAGGGATAAAGGCCACTCGCAGATGGCGATCGAGAGAGAGAGCTCAATTACGGACGTCCGTTATCTTATGTGTTTGTCTTTTGAGTTCTCCATTAAACCTTTAGTTTATATGTTAAGCCGGTTTCTCGCCTCTTCCTTGCCCATGAATTTGATCTGTTTTACACCTATTAAGAAAGCAAAAAATAAAAGATGATATAATTACCTGTTCTTGATAAAAGAGTGTAGGGCACCTCTCCTGAACCTCTGCAATCATTGGTTGCTCTTGGACCACTTCTTTTCTCCTGAGAGAAAATGTTAGTTCCATTTTTTTCACTTATGGCTGCTATGTTCCTTCTTGCCTTTTTTGTTTCTTCGACCAATAAAAGTCTTTGCTCTGTGAGTGTGAAGTGAAGTGTCAGTGTGGTTGCAAGGATGTTCTGGGACAGGGTGAAACCATTTCCATCATCTTTTCGCTTCCTGTTCACACCGACTTCATTGCAACCTGCCACTTGTAACTTTGCCCGATAATTGTTTAGTTTGTTATTTATGCTGATCAACCATCCCTCATAACCCTTTCCTTTGCCAGGCTCCTTAAGGCAAGGGTACTTGGAAATCAGTGCAGATGCAATGGATTCAATTTCCTGATTGTCAGTATAGGCCTTTATGTCAAAAACAGCCTGCACAATTTTGTCAAGAACCTCAATTTTTATGTCTCTAGTCACATCAATGCCTATTTTTGTTTTTTCATATGTCTCATTCCCTCGTCGTAGCTTTAGCTCAACATCAAAGGAGAGAGTTGGTATGGGGAATGGCAAAGGCCATTCTGAGGCAGTGCGTAAATACCTTTGTGCAGAGACTGTGGGGCTGTGGGAGGACGCTTCAGAGGAGTCGAGACTAGCAGTATCAAGAGATGAGATGGATGGTAGGCTGTTGGTTTCATGAAGTGAAGACCTGAACCACTGAATATGCAAGACTGCTCTTTCGCTGGGCAATTCCGAGATCTCAGACAGGTTGCAAAGCGCATTCCCAAAATCAGGGTCCTCAAATTGAAGAAAAAAAACTGTCCTTGTAGTTGCAACGTCTCTTGAAGAACACTGAGAGAGTCCACTGATTCAGGCACTTCAGGAAGCTGAACTCGCAGGGCTTCAGTGGAGGAAATGACTAGCAGTAGTAAAGCCTGTAAATCAAGAAGAATCCAGTTTCGATTGTTTGTTTATTTATTTCTTTTTTCATTTTTAAATTAAATAAATGTAGCCACATACCATTATAGGCGCATTCAGTGCTGCAGATATGTCCTCAGGGTCACAAACACTTTCTCTCCAAAACTGTATGGAATCAAAGGGTGATAATCACTTAAGTCACCAGGATCAAGGACAACCATGTCAGCATAATATTATTTGTCCATTCAGACGCGAAAGAGAGCTCAATTCATAACTCGCACGCTAAGGCTGCAGATTCGGGTGTGTTAGATGCTTGCGGGCAGGACATTGGCATGCGCTGGATGCATGCCTCATAGAACATTAAAACATTTAACGTCAAGTGTCTGGGAGAAAGAGAATAGCAGACATATGGATAGATCTGAATAAGACTGATTATGCAAAACAGACCTCTATTCGGTACGGTTTTCTACGAGCACATACCACAAACGCAGAGTTTCCTTCTCTATTTTGCACTTTAGCTTCTTGTTTTATCGGTGCCATGTTGGAGTTCACTCAATTCTGATTCTACGAGGATCTAAATATTGCCCTACGGCTGTAGGTGAGTATTAATATTACTTTGAATTTCATGTATGCAATGAATTGTATATTCCCGAGCTGACGGTGTTTTATTTAGTGTTGATTTCGTTGACGAATAATTTTCGTCACCGAATTTTTTTCACAGACGAAAACGAGACGATAACTAAATAAAAAAACAGTTTTGAATGAAAAAAAAAACTATGACAAAAATCTGACATTTTCGTCAACGAATAAAAACTAGATGATTATGGACGATTTTATATGGACGATTTGGGAAGAGATCCAGTCAGAACATGTTCTGTGCATTCGGCACGATGTTCTTGCTCATCACGCATGTGCAAACTATTTCGATCTTAGCGTTGCCGTTCAACATAAAAAAGTTTGTCCAGAAAACTTTGTTTAACGTGTAGCTGTGACATTTTGTAGAATTTTGTTGGACTAACATGTATTTTTATGTAGATTCACAGTTATTCACAATTCCTAATATATCCCACTAAACATTGGACGTCGGATAGACATGCAGATCATGTCTATATTGGGTCCGTCGGTCCATGACCAATTCTGGACATCTATTCGACGTCCAAACTAGGTCCACTATTTGGACGTCCAACCATGACCCAACTTGGACGTCATTTTGACGTTCAACATTTGACCTTTAACTGGGTAATTTTTTTGGACGTCATTTGGACGTCTATGACAGTTGCAGGAAATTTACATGATTAATATGTAATATTTGTTTTATTTACAAATAGGGCCTATCAATATGATTAATACATATGAAAACAGATTATTTATAAAAAAAAAAAACACGATTTATTATCTGTATGACTATTTATTTATTCATGTTTTTTACTTCTTCTTTTTTTTTTTACACTTTCCTGTTTTTCTTTAACAGTTTTTCTTTTATGTTAAGTAGCCTAATCAAGTTATTTATTTATGCATACATGTATTTTTGCATTTATCTATGTATTTATTTATAAATGCAATTTGTGGGAAATTATACTTCAGAAAATAATTTCATGGTAGCCTATATTAGGCCTATCCACCTTATTCCTATCTTAAAAAGAACCAACAGCAGCAAAAAAGTCAAGGACAGACAAAGACAGCTCTTTATCAAGGCAAAGAGTATGTACAATATACATTCTTTCATCAAGGTCTTTGGATTTCAACCAAAGAGTCAAAAACCAGTCAACATCACTCTGATTGACCGAGGCAGCACGACAGGCATTTGGCGCGAATCAGAGCCGTGTTCAAACATTGCTACCTGACGACACAGCTTTTCAGACGTTACATCACTGGTGAACCCATCGTTTCTTCGTCTAAATTGAAGGTAAGTTCGGTCAGCCTAATGAATTCAATGTCCGTGTGTTCGTATAGTTTAGTGTATGGTGTATGTATATAGTGTATTTACATAGTGTATTTATATAGTGTATTTGGCGATATTGTCTTAAACTTCACAATACAGCCACGAATGGTCAAGGGCGTTAGCATTCACGGCACACATTTGTTTTGTTTTACGTTAGCTTGCTGCTCATGGTTCATGTTCAGTTTCGATATTATTTTAGCTGTACACGAGAGAACATGTCAATTTGAACAATTTGGGACACTAAACTGCACGTAAATCGATAGCAGCATGGCATGGATTTCTGACTGACTAGCTCTTTGCTAACTAGCTTGCGTCCGTATACGGGGTTTACAGATGATGTTACCGTCCCTTCGTCACTTTCATCGTTCATGAAATTACATACAACGCAAAGAAAATTTTCACCTCGCATTGATCACGCGAGTTTGACCACTAGATTATGAATGTGTTTAAATTTGCGTTCGCACGAGTAATGGCGCGCTCACATACAACGCAAAGAAAATTTTTGCCTCACGCGAGTTTGACCGTTGCATTATAAATGTGTGTTTAAACTTTATTTTATTTAAAATACTTTATTGTGATGGTCCTCCAACAGACACTAGAGTTACTGACTATAAGTAATTTTGCAACTACATGTCAACTTAATCTAACCCTAACCCTACCAGTCTATTAATACTCAACTAACACTCTAATGAGAGTTAGTAGACATGTAGGAGCAACATTACTTGTAGTCAACAGAATGGGACCATCAAAATAAAGTGAAACCATGATTTCTTTTATTGGCTTAATGACATGTTTCAGACTTGTCTGGCTTAGAGGAGCGGAGTGTGCCAGTTCTTACCTTTTTGTTTCATTTCAATAATTGTACATCTTTGAATATTCTTTGTTTTCTTCGCCCTCAAGATGCTAGTACAGCACCTCGGAGCAGAGACCTGTCGACACCCAGTGAGTATTCATCTCATCACACTTTAAACAGTCACTTTTGTATTTTGTCAGGTCTTGTGAAATGTAAGAATATTCTGTGTTTTTCAGGATCTCGTCATGCAGCAAGAGGTCATGCGAGGGATGGCTATCGCTCCAGGTAAAGAAGCAGGACACGGCACAGTGTCAGTAGTGACTGGCTTCTGGCATTTATTTATTCATTTTGAATGGTAAACAGTCAGTTTCACCAGAACTCCTTTACTAGGTGTCCTCTATCACTTTTTAATGGACACCCAACAGCCAATCAGAATCGAGTATTCACCCAGACCATGGTATAAAAGTGGTTAGTTAATGATTAAATAATCATTTACAATACATGACTATGCGTTTCATAAATGTTTAATAAATGTTACTTTTTGTATGTTTTGCTCACATCAGGTGCACAGTGGTTAAAGACTCCATGTGTTTCAGAGAAGACAGCGGTCTATACCCTCACCAGTCAGCACTTACACTGCAGTACACACTACAGTGTTCAACACCTGTTATAGATGTGTAAACGTGTGAATTAATCATTTACAACACTTTCTGCATCCCCTAATCTAAAGTGTAAACTATTCATCACTTGTAAATGTCTTACACTTCATTTGTAGATAACCACTTCAAGAATCAATAAGATAAAAAATAAGATCTACGAATGATGTGTAACACATTTACAAGTGATGAATAGTTTACACTTTAGGGGATGCAGAAAGTGTTGTAAATTATTTATTCATGCGTTTACACATCATTGTTGAACACTATTACTTACCTGTTACAAATTATCTGTACATGTATACAAGGCATTTACAACACTTTCTGCACCCTCTAATTGCTACATGCATACATAAATAAAAAACATAATTTATTAAACATTTATGAAACGCATAGTCATGTTTTGTAAATAATTAGTTAATCATTTACTAATCACTTGTAAGTGACTTGTAACGGAATTTAAAAAACACATAAAATATTAGTATATCACTTGCTAATCATTTATGAATGTTTTGTAAATGATTAGTTCATCAACTAACCACTTATAAATGACTTACAACTGAACTTTATTAGAAAGTGTTACCATCACGGTTAACATTCTAATGCACACATTAAGGATCTAAGCTTTCTAATAAAGTACAGTCTGCTTAGTCCCTTCTTGTAGACAGCCTAAGTGTTACAGTTAACAGTTGCTGAGATGGCTTTGTATTAATCCAGTATTGGTAGTGGATGAACAGGAAAAATATTTTTGCTTACAAATGTGGGGACTTTGGTGAATGATTGCAGATTGCCTTTGCATATATCTAAATCATTTCTGTTTCTGCTTGTGTAGAAGGGATCATGAAATACGATTCCGCCGCCACTGAGGAGTACATAAAGATAAGCGTTTCTGAGCACCTCAAGCATGCGCCGCAAAGACATGGAGGTGGAGGATTCACTACGCCCTGATGAGCCAACACTACAGGACTTGAATTAAAAGTTCAATTAAATTAAATTACTATCTAATTATTTGTTCATAATTGTGCTTGATATGTCTGGTGCCCTTCTGATGCCATTCAGGGCAATGTATTTTTGTATTTTTGAATAAAGATGAAAATGGTGACATTGAATTGTGATTTATTTGTATGTGTATAACTGTAGTGTTGTATGTATGTATGTATGTATGTATGTAGTCCCATGTTTCCGGAGAAACATGGGACTACAGTTATAGAAGTTATAAAAACGACGTCTAAATAAGTCTAAATTTACGTTAAAAAGACGTCCACAAATGACCACATTTGGTCTATAAATAGCCCTTATACGGCGGTCCCACAGACGTCAAAATTAGACGTGTGATAGACGTCGAAAAAAGACGTCACCTGGCGTTACAAAACAACCCCTTCAGTGGACTGAAATTGGACGTCCAAAAATGACATGAAAAAGACATCACGCCGACGTCACGTTGCGCAGTGACTCAAAAATCACAGTACGCTGGACAAATGGTAATTTTATTTTTTACAGTGCAAAGACTTTTTTTTTTTTTTTAAATGGGGTGTAGTTTTCTATCTTTAAAAAATAACAACATATATTAATTCTGAAACTTGGGAAATAAAGCCCAAAGTGTCTTCTTTCAAAAGATACTACAACTGTGTCCATACCACAGAGTGTCCAGTAAATACATCCATTTAAGTTCAAGTATGTCATTTTCATGGTTTGTGCTCAAAAAGGGGGGCACACATCAACGGGTTAAACTGTGATGCCATGCTCCCTCGGAATGCCCACATCATGGGCTCGGTCTTTCCTAGTGAGTAGGGCATAGGGATGATAAATTGTATTGGAAAGCACCCATTACGTGATTTGTGCGAAGGCGACCAGCAAAACAGGATATCTTAGTGAATGGAGTAATGGGAGCATGTACAATAAGCACTGACTGTACATGATGATATGCCTGAATAATTATCTTAATTCCCCGATGGGGAACGCTCGGGCATGCAGCATGGTGAATGACAAGTGAATGAACCTTGACCGAGTTACCCTCATGAGATTTAACTGATCAAAAATACTGCCAAAATCATTAATTGCAACTTATTATTATGGTTTGAAATAACAGTTTTAAGCAGTATTTATTCAATTTTTTCTTTAACCGTGATGGAAAACATACTGTGTCACCTGTTCCTTTAAAGTGCTAATTTGGTACTCAAAAAAATGTTTGGAATATTGAAATAATTGGAATATTGGAAAAATGTTCACTACCATGCGGAAATCACAATACTGTGTTTTTTTTTCTGATGTATTGAGTTCTTACAAGTTGCTTTACACTTGCAAGTCAAATTTTGGTTTAAAAAAAAGGCTAAAAGAAACATTTCTCCTGAAATTCTATTTTCTCCTGCTTGTAAAAACAGGCAGGCAAAACTGCTAAAAACATATATATTTGCCCCTTGAAGGTCTCTGCGTTGTTCTGTCTTTTCTGAGCACTGAAGTAAAGCAATTATTGTTATTAATTTGCACTTTACAAATTCATCCTGTTATTAATTTTATCTGACTCCAATTTTATATTAATCTGACTCCATTTTTATGTTGACCTCTAATTTAGAATTAAAGCTCTAAATACTTTCTGATCATTCTGTTATTTTAATCATTTAAGTTATTGATTACTCTGAATCCTCTTCTATTCATTTACCTTTTGATCAGTTTCTAATGAGATTCAAACTGATAGTCATTAGTAATTAAAGCTTCAGTTATGATATAAATGATTCTCAAAATGGTATTCTCCTGCTCGGTTTCTCCAGAGCAGTTTCTCCTATCTTAAAGAACCAGTATTGATATAAATGATTTCAGAGGAACACAGAATAAATCAAAAAGTAACAATTTATTTGCCAGGTAAGATTTAAAACACAAGTTAAGAAACAAGTCAAAGAACATACCTGGCAGTTGAGAACTACATGTAATTTCAAAGCATGGGAAATCTGAATGCAGATTTCTGTTATTAAAGTTACACACAGTTAGGTGTGGGATCATCTGACTACAGAGAACCTTGAGCTCTGGGCCAGCCTTCCTTAAATATCCAGACAGAATACACATTGTGTACCAAATGGTATTGTCCTTTGAGAATTTGGGGGTGAATGGGTTCTTGGCTTCCTGGTGTTAAACCTTCAAGGAGGGGTTTAGATCTCCAGAGTTATTCAGTATTTGGCAAAGACCTTATAACTTTGTTGTCATTGAGTTTTATAAACCTGGGGACAAAACACTATACCAGACGCACCGAGACATTTTAAATGATACCAAACATGTTACACTAGTTACATTATTTGTATACATCAGATATGGTCTTTTGTTACATACAGATATTAGGTGAGTTTGAGGTGATTCTCAGCTGAGGGGGAATGGATGAGGAGGAGAGGGGAGAGAATGGGACAGATGTGGAAGGGCAACAATGAGGTGTGAATTTTGCAGTCTTCGCTCAGTGGGGTGCGGTGCCTCAGGAAGAGATGCTAATTGTGAGAAAGTTCATTTGTTGATTTTATCGAAGATCATACATTTGCTCTTTGCCTTTGAATGTAAACACAATGGCACCCAGCCTTACACTCCTGAAGTCTATTGAATTAGAGAGATGAAGGCTATTCCATGCATTCCTATTTTGAAAAAAATAATCTCTAACCAGGATAGAGAGGGAAGGTTGTGGATGGCCCAGATGCACAACAAAAAGACAAGTAAATCACAGTCTCTTGTTTGAGAAATAGACTCCTCACAGGTCCTAAACTAGCAGATTCTAAATGCCAAAGACCAACACTGCTGCAAAAGGATTCTTGGACAAACAGAATATGTTAAGAATACAAGAGTTATTTAAATATAATTTAAACATTCATTTGTAACATTCTAAATGTCTCTAAATCATCTCTAAACTACATAATGTGCATTGTGACTAAAACACATTCCTATTTCAGGTTTATTCTTATTCATGTACATCCAAGTATTTTGGCAATTAAGTTAACATACTGAACAAAACAAATATAATGCAATATTATAGAGGAGGAAATTTATCCTCTATGATTTTCCATCAATTATCCAGGTATGGAATGTGATTATTAATCAAACTGTTATCAACTTCTACATGACAACTGAATAAAATAAGACAAAAATAAAAATTTCACACAGTGTTTAGTGAGAGATATGATTGATTCAGACACTAAATATGGTTGTTCTGTATATGTATTACAATTGTAATAATAAAGTCTTTATTAACGTTATGTTTATTTAACATATTGAGACATTATTATGAAGTTAATAGTTGCATTAGGTTACATTATTTTTTGTGATTTATCATACCATATTTACAGGTGCTGGTCATATAATTAGAATATCATCAAAAAGTTGATTTATTTCAGTAATTCCATTCAAAAAATGAAACTTGGATATTATATTCATTCATTACACACAGACTGATATATTTCAAATGTTTATTTCATTTAATTGTGATGATTAAAACTGACACCTAATGAAAATCCCAAATTCAGTATCTCCAAAAATTAGAATATTACTTAAGACCAATACAAAAAAAGGATTTTTAGAAATGTTGGTCAATTGAAAAGTATGAGTATGTACAGCACTCAATACTTAGTTGGGGCTCCTTTTGCCTGAATTACTGCAGCAATGCGGCGTGGCATGGAGTCGATCAGTCTGTGGCACTGCTCAGGTGTTATGAGAGCCCAGGTTGCTCTGATAGTGGCCTTCAGCTCTTCTGCATTGTTGGGTCTGGCGTATCGCATCTTCCTCTTCACAATACCCCATAGATTTTCTATAGGGTTAAGGTCAGGCGAGTTTGCTGGCCAATTAAGAACAGGGATACCATGGTCCTTAAACCAGGTACTGGTAGCTTTGGCACTGTGTGCAGGTGCCAAGTCCTGTTGGAAATTGAAATCTGCATCTCCATAAAATTGGTCAGCAGCAGGAAGCATGAAGTGCTCTAAAACTTTCTGGTAGACAGCTGTGTTGACCTTGGACCTCAGAAAACAACAGTGGACCAACACCAGCAGATGACATGGCACCCCAAACCATCACTGACTGTGGAAACCTTACACTGGACTTCAAGCAACGTGGATTCTGTGCCTCTCCTCTCTTCCTCCAGACTCTGGGACCTTGATTTCCAAAGGATATGCAAAATTTACTTTCATCAGAGAACACAACTTTGGACCACTCAGCAGCAGTCCAGTCCTTTTTGTCTTTAGCCCAGGCGAGACGCTTCTAACGCTGTGTCTTGTTCAAGAGTGGCTTGACACAAGGAATGTGACAGCCGAAACCCATGTCTTGCATACGTCTGTGCGTGGTGGTTCTTGAAGCACTGACTCCAGCTGCAGTCCACTCTTTGTGAATCTCCCCCACATTTTTCAATGGGTTTTGTTTCACAATCCTCTCCAGGGTGCGGTTATCCCTATTGCTTGTACACTTTTTTCTACCACATCTTTTTCTTCCCTTCACCTCTCTATTAATGTGCTTGGACACAGAGCTCTGTGAACAGCCAGCCTCTTTAGCAATGACCTTTTGTGTCTTGCCCTCCTTGTGCAAGATGTCAATGGTCGTCTTTTGGACAACTGTCAAGTCAGCAATCTTCCCCATGATTGTGTAGCCTACAGAACTAGACTGAGAGACCATTTAAAGGCCTTTGCGGGTGTTTTGAGTTAATTAGCTGATTAGAGTGTGGCACCAGGTGTCTTCAATATTGAACCTTTTCACAATATTCTAATTTTCTGAGATACTGATTTTGGGGTTTTCATTAGTTGTCAGGGGGGATTATGTTCAGTGAAAAATCACAATGTATGTAATTGTAACTATATCAGATATTACAAATAAAACACGGTGAACTCATTGCGTGAGCATTTTTTGCCTCCATATTTTGAATTTTGGGGATAGTTTTGTCCTCATTAATTTCTGACACTATTGGCATTGTATTTTTGTAAGGTATTTAATAAGTTTGTTTTAGACATATCGTAGCATGAAAACTAGACCCCCACATATATATCAAACTATATTGTGTTAATGTTTGACACAGTTAAAGCATTGCCTACTTCAAAAACAAGTGAAGTTTGATCAGTAGTTAAACGTGTTCAGACGATTCCCATGTTCCTGAATAAATGGCTCCTTTCCAGAATAAAATGAAATATGCAGAAGATCACAGTATTAAAATTACAGTATAGTGACAGGGCAGAAAGTCTTGGAGAAGCTAGATAAGAGAGGACACCGGAGCCAATTTATGCAAGCTGCTGTGCTCATGATGATGTGCCCTGCGGGCTTCCGTCATGCCGCCCACAGCAAGCTTTACAAACAGATTTAGCACTTATAACCTGCCGATTTTCAGAAATATTATGTTTTTTATTTTGTTTTTTAGGAAATGTGCTAATATTTATACTTCTGAAAAATGTACTCAAGTACTTTAACAAGAGTAGTTGAAATTTGTTACATTTTACCACTGCTTGGTAGCATCCAAGGCTTGCTGAAGGCTCTGGGATTCTCTTTCCCTCTGACATAAGCATTGTTCTCTAAAGCAAATAAAACTTTTAAAATTGTTGCTGCATCTATCAGCCTCTTAAGGCTAGAATCAGACAAGCATGGGAAGATCACAGATACATTTCAAATGTACTGTAAATTCACAATCTAAAGACACAATATTACATTTGATTAACTTAATGTCTGAGCTTAAGTCCAGAAATTGTTGTCTTTAAAATGTCTCTTCTGACACAGACAGAGTTTTCATTCACATGTTGGAGACAAAATGGGGATTCATCAAGTATTTCTGAAGGATGAGCTGCAGGGAGAGGGAAGACAGGGTGAGGGATGAATCCTAACCTTGTTCCTGTGATATGAGACAGCAACATGCTCCGAAGACACATCTGACTTATAGCATAGGAAATCTCTTTAACAAAATTATACTGACTTCAGTTACAAAGCATGGACATTGGCCTGAGATGCCTGTGAGAAATGTTGACTTGATGTTCAAAATATTTGCAGTTATTAATTAACACACACAGTATCCCCAAAACCATGTATATATATAAAAAAAAGATTAAATGAAAGTGAATGGTGAGTCAGTCAATCCCTAATATTCTGCCTAATATTTCTTTTGGTTGTCATTGGAAGAAGAAAAGGCATCCAGAAACATGAGAGCAAATTATGCAAGAATTTTCATTTTTGGATGAAATTTCCCCAAAATGTTGAGGAAAAAAAGAGAGCATAAAATAAAAAATAAAAAATATTATGATAAATGACAGATATCTGCTTGAATATACAGGTGATTAATTATAACTAAAATGTATGGAATAATAATACATATTAATAATAGTTTACGAAGCACCAAAATAGCAATGCATATTGCAAAATATTTCCTCCAAAATAAATAAAAAGAAAGAATGTAACATTTGTCATCTAAGATTTCTCCATTTCTAGTGTGATGCATAAACTGAAGTCAAAATAATAATAATGTAATAAATGTAATTTTATGTTCAAATGCAGTTATCTCTTCTCTACTTTTGATGTAATGAAGTGGATATGGAAGATTTAAGAGTAACATCAGTTCACTTCAAGCATGCACACATTCACTCTTTGTTTTAAGCATGCACACATTCTGCTCTGGTACTCTCTACGCAATATCTTCTGAGGTTTCAATGCATAATACGAGCTTTCATTGACAGGCTAAGCTCGTTTCCACTTCAAGTATATGGAAACTCACTTAATACTTTGTGAAAATGCATTGCCCTGAAGAGTAGCTTCAGCAGACTGACAAACAGACTCATATTGCAAACTTCAGTGTAAGGGTCAAGGTAATTTTTTCCCCCAAGGACCTTTCTGGCCCTAACCAAAATGTGTTATTTAAGTGTACAGAAACCACCCAATATATCAAAATATGATTAGCGATTCATGATTCAAGACGGTCCTGAACAACTCAATTTGGTTCTTTCACGCTTGATTTGTGATAGCTGAGAGGTGAGGGGTCATCCAATGGCCATAGATTGGAAATGAAATATGGCTAAGGATTGTATAATTATCTCACTGACAGCCATGTACTAGACTGGAGTAAAGAGGGTGTAGAGGAAATTGTACCCCTGTAATGGAAACAGCTTGTTCAAAATTGATTAACAAGGAGCCATGATGGGCCTATCAGCAAAGAATATTGAAAATTCCTGGAGAGACACTCAATGTTCTCAAGAGATATATTAGAGACTTATTCCCAGTATGTCAAGCAATAAGCAATACCACTACTATAAAACTACTATGCTGATAGCAGCAGTGATTAAACCAATAAAATGAACGGCTAATATAATAATAAATTTAATCACTTAAATGTCCATTAAAATTAAATCTTGTGACATTTTCCAAAAGTCATCTATAAACAGTCCACCTCCAAAAAAAATTGTTATATCATTGACTGACCAAAAGTATTCTGCTGACAACAATTAATAAAAGATGTCTCTGCTTTGACCTACAATACTTTGGATGATCAAATAGAGAAGGATACTGCAAGAGAAAAGAAAATTTGAGAGCAACCTTTCTTTCTCTGCCTTTCAATAGTATTATTTTTTCCCCTTTGATTCATTTTATTTCACTTTGTCCTTCCAAGACCCCGGATTTCAAAGAAAAGCACTCTCAAGTGGAACAAAGTCTAAATGTAACTAAATGTATTTTTTATTTAGTTTTTAAAGCTGCACTATGTAACTTTGTGTACTTAAGCGACATCTGTGTAATAAATATTACTTGCTTTGATGAGGATAAACAACACTCATTAACAACATTGATGAGGATATTACACATTTGAATGAATCATACACTTAAATCATTTTTCTGACACTACACTCAAAGCATAAATAGAGATCAGGGGACTCTCCTCAGCCACCACTAGTATATCTTAATATGTTCAAGTGTTTATATCTATTCTACTATTCTACTTTTATCTACTAATAATTTTTGATTGTACTAAAATGTTCAATTTAGAGGTTAAACTCATGATTTGGCTTAAACGAATTCAATTGAGGACTTTATTATTTTTATACCTTGTCATACTTATTTATTTTTTTATCCCATATTCTCCCAATTTGGAATGCCCAATTCCCACTACTTCATGGTGGCGCAGTTACTCAACTCAATCCGGGAGGACAAGTCTCAGTCACCTCCGCTTCTGAGACAGTCAGTCTGCACATCATATCATGTGGCTCGTTGTGCATGACATCACGGAGACTCCGCATGTGGAGACTCAAGCTACTTTCCGCGATCCACGCACAACTTACCACACGCCCCATTGAGAGCGAGAACCACTAGTCGCGACAACGAGGAGATTGCCCCATGTGACTCTACCCTCCCTAGCAACTGGGCCAATTTTGTTTCTTAGGAGACTTGGCTTGAGTCACTCAGCACACCCTGGATTCAAACTCACGACTAAAGAGAAGTCATACTTATTAAACATGTCACAGTAACTTCACCAGACAAGAGAGAATCATCACGATTGGTTAACACATGAGAAATGCTTGCATGGCAAGCAATATAAGTTCCAACAACCCTACCAGACAACATATCCAAACATTATAGCAGGTAAACAACTTCGCCAAACAGATAACAGATAAACATCCATCCAGACTGCAATGATTCTGTCCTGATCTGTGTGAGTGTTACCAAACTGAGCTGAACAGCATAGTTAGTTTCTCCAGCCGAAACAAGAGACAGCCGGTACTTCTTTCATGTGTGTGCGGGCTTGACTTAATGATGCAAGGATGAACGTCATGAGCCAGCGATTTCACGCCAAATCTAACCCTCTCAAAATTCTAATATATTTTATAGGCTTACCGTAGTGAATTAGGGTAAGGTAAGGACATTGTTTTGAACACTGATTGTTTAGGTACTCAAACAATAATGGCAATTTGTTCATTTTTAACCAAAAATGAATACATAGTGCAGCTTTTAAGAAAGAGAAAACTCATTCATGTATGTTTTTGCAACACACAGCCCTTAAATACTAAATGCAATTCTCTTCTTGACCGTTTCAGAAAAAAAAATAAAAAAAATCCATCCAGGGTTCACTGAAAGTCATTTTGGCACAGTATGAACTGAAGTGGCTGTGCCCAATGTCCCTCTGTGAGAGAGGCCAGGGTCCTTTCTTTGTGTCCCTTCACTTCACCTCCTGCGGCAATTATATCAATCCTTCTCCAACCAGGTAGGACACAACAAAGGCAACACCACAAACAAATAGGTCACACCAATTCAATACATTTTAACATGTTTTATTCAGTCAATAATATATTTACGAAACCACTAAAATGCAAGTACTGTATTTATGCAAATATCAGTATAAAGCTAACAGAGATGTGGTGATTCAGTTTGATTACAGTGTGCATTAAGAGACACAGTAACTAAAAAAAAACCTCTTCAAAATGGCTAATTTCAGATGAAAATCTTTTCCCCCAGCTCAATTTTGTATGCGTTTGATGTCTTGATGCAGAGTGTGTGTTCATTATCGGACAGCTGCTGTGTTGCTCTAGCACTCAATGGCTGTCAATGTCTGGACAGATGGGTTTGCAGACTGCAGCCTGGGAGAAAGAACTGACCCTCTGCATCGACAGCATAAGCACCCCCACCCACAAATCTCAGAGCATCGGGTTCACATTAGGGCTACAACTAATCAATAAAATGATTATAATAGATAATAAAAGTAAGCAATTGCATCGGCCTACAAAGCTAAAGAAATACAGACAGTAACTACAGTATATCAATACTGAAAGTGAGAATTTTTTTTTATTTTTTATTTTTTTTATTGTGCAGCCAAATGTGGATTATAAAATAAAAGTATGCAACTCAGAGCAGCTGTTGTATGTCACGATGAAAGAACGCTGCTGATCAGAAGGTACTGCCCAACACATTGGTCAATAATGTCAGACACTATAAACAACTGTTCTTTGAAAGGCATTAGAACTTATGTATGAGATATGAACTTTGAATTTGGAGACAACAACAAATCATCAATTTTATACAGGATTAAATATATGTAGGTGCTACCTGTAAATTGTATGCACATAACTTATTACATTGTGAATAAATCAGTGCATTTCAAAGGCTTGGTCATATGTAGACATCACAGGCACACATTAGTCTAAATGAAATGTACACCCTCTGCCTCTTGATGACTAAAAATGTAGAGTTTGCACTTTATAATGATCCTCTGAATGATGAAAGAACTACATACATATGAAACAGTGTCCAGTGAGATTGACCTGCCTTTAGATATTAAGACTTAAATAAGTCATGTTATATTGCTGTATCATCTCTGCCAAGATCAGTCTTGCCAGATCAATAATTCTGTCTCAACTAAAGATATGTTAGAGACAGGAGCATAGGCACCTGGAGCACATTAACATTAGAGAGTGAGTGAAGAATTGTGTGGCCTGCGGCGCTACAGGAGCGCATTGTACTCAGGGATGCTATGAATTAGATGAAATGAGCTTTCAGGGGGTCATGAAAAAACAGATCAGTACTTCTTTACATTAAAGTATCCCTGTTTTGCATACAATATGTATTGAAAATATGATAAACCCTTTGACATATACATTCAAACTGGTGAGATCACTCTAAACTAGTCACTAGGTTGTACAATCAAAATGGTGTGTCCGTGTCATTGCTCACGCTGCTGACAAACCAGAGAGAGGTTCTGGTTGAGCGGTTGCCATTTATACAGAGCTGTCAACTTTGGCTACCTAGCTTGAATAACATTATGATGACATGGGCAGAATCAATCACACACGCATTATTGATAGTAGACCTACCATCTTCAATTTGTAACACCAAACACACCATTGTCAAACCCTACAATGTAAATAATTATACATTTTTGTGTTCACTTCCGCCAACAAACCTGGCATTGACAATTTCAAAACATACATACACTATAAGGCTTTTCATTGGTAAATATGTTATTCGCAGGTAATTGACCAATATGGTCATCCACAAGGTGAAGTTTTTTTGGTTACAAAATTGCAATTAATTTATAATTAAGGCAAGGCATGTTTATTTATATAGCACATTTAATACACAATGGCAATTAAAATAGTTTTACCTATAAATGATAAAGAAAATACAAGATACAATGTATTTGAAAACTAATTAAAATCAGTAAAGAAAAAAATATTAAAATGAAATAAAAAAAAAAGTTAAAAAAATATACATAAATAAAATGATGCATTGCAATCAGTAAGAAAAGCACAGTGCTCAGTCATTAAATACACATTTAAACAGATGTGTTTTCAGTCTGGATTTGAATGTGGCTACTGTTGGAGCACATCTGAACTCTTCTGGAAGGTTGTTCCAGCAGTGGGTGGCATAATACCTAAATGCTGTCTCACCTTAAGTGACTGAGACTTGGCAGCAGCCAAACGACTTCGCTTCCCTCAATGAAGCCACTCCACCGGGGTTTGTTTACCGATCTGCACCTCGTATGTCTGGGAGAGGGGGTGGTCTCGCGGTAAAATATACCGTATTTCCGTATAACTGGAAAGTGGTTCCTGTTAATGTGTCTGCCTGCCTCTCTTTTGAGGCTACTGTCTGTCAGCTCTCTGGACCTACTCCCACTGTTATTGCGACTTTGTACAGACCACCAAAACCAAACAAGGATTTTATCTCTGATTTTTCTGCATTTTTGTCTCATTTGGCTACACTTTCATCTAATGTCATATTACTGGGAGATTTCAATATCCACATGGACAACTTCAATAATACTCTCACTAAAGATTTTACCTCATGTATTGACAGTCTTGGATTTCAACAGTTTGTCAATTTTCCCACACACAATAAAGGACATATTCTGGACTTAATCTGTTGCTCAGGAATAACACCTATGGACTGCAAGACTGATCACCTTGTCTACACTGACCATCTGCTACTTTCATTTAATGTCAATCTGTCTAAATCTAATCCACCACGTACTATTCATTTCCGTAAAATCAAGGACATCAATCTGGACAATTTCATAACTCATATCAATAACCTTCCCAGTGTAGATAGCCTTTCTACAACAGATGAGTTTCTCACACATTACAATACACATCTCCAAAATATTCTCAACATTCTGGCTCCACTCAAAACTCGATCTGTCACTTTCACTCATACATCACCCTGGTTCACTCCCACCCTCAGAAAACAAAAAGCAATAGGCCGTCGGCTGGAAAGACTTCACAGGAAAAATGGACTCACCATACACAAAGACATGTACACAACTCACATCCTCAAATACAAAGATTGCATTTCTAAAGCCAAAACATCCTACTACTCCCGGCTAATCAGCTCCAATGAAGGTAATTCAAAGGCTCTTTTCTCCCTTTTTTCCAACATCACAAAACCACCTGATTCACTTCCATATCATCTCTATTCTTCTGACTTTTGCAATAAACTGGCATCTTTTTTCACCACAAAAATTCAACACATTCACCAGCAACTTCGTCCCTCAGTCCAAGTCCACCCATTTCACCATCATTTAATCCAACTCATCCATTATCAACATTTACCATTCCCTCTGTAAACCAGATCTCTATTCTCATTCAGAAATCAAATACCTCGTCCTGTCAACTAGACCCTCTCCCCTCTTCTCTTGTCAAAGCCTCCATTCCTGCTCTTTCCCCTCTCATCACTAATATTATTCATGCCTCCTTCACTTCTGGCACTGTACCCCCCTCTCTGAAAACTGCGGCTGTCACTCCCATACTTAAGAAATCCGGCTCTGATCCAACTGACCTCAATAACTTCCGCCCAATCTCAAACCTTCCATACATTTCCAAACTTCTTGAAAAAACTGTTGCTGCTCAGCTCCATACCCACCTTTCCTCCAATAACCTTTATGAACTTTTTCAATCTGGCTTTCGCTCTCTCCATAGTACCGAAACGGCCCTTCTCAAAATTACCAATGATCTACTCCTTTCTGCTGACTCCGGTTCACTAACCATCCTCATTTTACTTGATCTCAGTGCAGCTTTTGACACCATATCACACTCTATCCTTCTGGACAGACTTTCCTCCATTGGCATCACTGGTACGCCTCTCACCTGGTTCCGTTCTTACCTTTCTGACCGCTCCCAGTTTATTCAGCTAAAGTCCTTCATCTCTCATCCCGTCCCTGTCACATCTGGTGTACCGCAGGGTTCTGTTCTTGGCCCCATGCTTTTTCTGATCTATCTTCTCCCCCTTGGTTACATCTTTAGGAAACACAGCATTCATTTTCATTGCTATGCGGATGACACCCAGCTCTACATCTCCAGTAAACCCAACAGCATACTCCCACCTTCCTCCCTAACCAACTGCCTTCATGAAATAAAGTCCTGGTTAACCTTAAATTTTCTCAAACTTAATATCAATAAAACTGAACTTCTACTCACTGGCACTAAATCCACCTTAAGTAAAATAAAGAATTTCTCAATCTTCATTGACGGCACCTCCATTTCCCCCTCCCCTCAGGTAAAGAGTCTGGGTGTCATCCTAGACAGCACCCTCAGCTTCAATGCACACATCAATAACATCACTCGCTCAGCCTATTTTTACCTCAGAAACATTCACCGTCTTCGTTCTGCTCTCACTCCTCTCTCCACTGATGTTCTTGTCCATAGCCTTGTCACTTCCCGAATCGATTATTGTAATTCTCTCCTGTATGGTCTGCCTCAAAAAATCCTCCATAAACTCCAGCTTGTTCAGAATTCTGCTGCACGTATCATCACTCACACACCATCCATAAAGCACATCACCCCAGTCCTCCAACAGCTCCACTGGCTTCCCATTTCACATCGTATCCACTACGATATCCTGCTCCTCACTTTCAAAGCCATCCATAACCTCGCCCCTTCATATCTGACTGACCTCATTCATATTGCCACACCAGCCCGCTCTCTTCGTTCCTCCTCTTCTCTCCATCTCACTGTTCCGCCCGCCCACCTCATCACTATGGGGAGTAGGGCCTTCAGTCGCTCTGCTCCCCAGCTCTGGAACACTCTACCCCCTGACCTCCGCAACTCCGATTCTCTCAAACACTTTAAATCCACACTCAAAACTCATCTGTTTAGACAAGCCTACTCATTGTGACTACGTATGTATGATACTATGTATGATGATTTATGTACGATTTATGTATGATGTATTTTAACATGCTTTTATGCTAGTTTTTATTATAGTTAGTTTTTAGTTTGTTTTAATGTACCTTTTGTAAGGCGACCTTGAGTGTCCAGAAAGGCGCCAAATAAATAAAATGTATTATTATTATTATTAAGTGAACTAACTGACTTGATCGTATTGATCTGAGAGGTCTTTTAGGTTTATGTTTAGCAAGCATATATGAAATGTTAAGTCCTGAGCTATTGAGAGATTTATAAATGAGTAATAGTACATTAAAATCAATTCTAAATGTAACGTCTAGGTTACGGATGTAACATCCGTTCCCTGATGGAGGGAACGAGACGTTGTGTCGAAGAAGCAACACTAGGGGTCTCTCTTGAGTGCCGAATATGCCTCTGATCTATGACAAAAGACCAATGAGAAGTTGGCAGACAGTATTTGCATACCCCGCCCCCGGAAATACGGGTATAAAAGCGGGTAAATATGTCAAGTTCATTCAGGATTTTTCTGAGGAGCCGGAAATGGTCCGGCCACTACAGTGGCTCGGCTCAGCGACGTGGCCGGGAGGACACACGTCTCGTTCCCTCCATCAGAGAACGGAGGTTACATCCATAACCTAGACGTTCCCCGTCTTTCGATCACTCCGACGTTGTGTCGAAGAAGCGACACTAGGTGTCCAATTTAAATCATGCCATGCGCTGAGCCGTGTATGTGTTCTGCTGACACAGGAGCGGGCAGGTATTTTACGTGCAAAGGTGACCAGCTGTGTCAGACTGCACGTACCCTTCCCCAATGCCCCACAAAAGTCGTCGGAATCCTTCTGGTTACCCTAGGCAGGGGAACAAGGCGACGATTGCCAACCTGGGAACGGGCCAAGCCTGGCTGGGCCTCTTTTCTCTCTATGTTTCTCCGCATTGAGCAAGAACGGCCGGGGCCCTTACACGCATTGAGGGAAGGGGGTCTTACCCACTTTCCTATTCTTTCAGGGGGAAAAGACCCTGCGGAGGCCACACCACCAGGTAAAGGTGGCGAATACATCACATGGGTTTTTAGGTGGCATGTGGAGATGGCGCAGTGGTAGATCAAACCTCGCTAGGAGAGGGGAGTTGCTACAACACGGCGACCGGAGGGCAGCTGGAACTGCCTAAGGGAGACACAGGTCCACTCGCAAGGGGACCGTACCGCAGAAAATACACTCGGGGAGTCCGCGTAGGAGCACCTATTCCAGTACAGGGTAGATTAAGTACCCATAGTGGATTGGGTCGGCGAGTTCCTCTGCTGAACTGCGGACCCAAAGGGCTAGGGAGGAATCGTCCAGGGATCTGAATGAGTGGGATATCCTGGGAGAGAAAGAGCACAGTTTTACCTCAGCCGAGGGAAAGGGCGCTAGGCACAAGCGATCCACCCAGCCAGTCCGTCAACATGTTAACATGTTAGCCATGTTCTACTGGCTCGGACCTGTGAAAACACGGGGCGATACTTACTCAACCCTGTGATTGTAAACTCTCATGAAGGTATTAGGTGTGTCCCAACCCACTGCTCTACATATGCCTGCTAGGGAGGTACCCCTGGCCAGTGCCCATGAGGACGCAACACTCCTTGTCGAGTGTGCTTGCTGATTTTTTTGGTTCAGGTGAGAATCCTGGCAGTGGCATTCTGAATAAGCTGCAGGTGTCTAATGGTCTTTTTGGGAAGCCGTTGATGAGTCCATTGCAGTAGTCCTCCCTAATGGTGATGAATAGATGAACAAGTCTTGACTGGATACAAAACATCTAATCTGGCTATATTTTTAAGATGATAGTATGCTGATTTAGTTATTGCTTTTATGTGACTAATGAAACTAAGGTCTGACTCCAAAATGAAACCAACGTTTTTTGTCTTTAGACACTTGGATTCAATGTATTTATTCACTGTGGGAATTTTGCCTGTGTTGCCAAATACAATGACCTCTGTCTTGTCATTGTATAACTGAAGGAAGTTTTGGCACATCCAACTGTTCAATTCATCAATGTAGTGACACAGAGAGTCTATGGGGCTGTAGTCATTTGGCGATAGGGATAGATAGATCTGGAAGGCATCTGCATAGGTATGGTATGCAATTTGCTACTTTTTCGTAATTTGGACTAGTGGGAGCATATACAGGTTGAACAGGAGTGGTGCTTGAAGTGAGCCTTGTGGGACACATGTCATGGATGTCCACTCAGATTCATAATTGCCTATGTTCACATACTAACCACTCTCTAGATAATACCTGAACCAGCTGAGGACCGTCCCAGAGAGCCCTACCCAGTTTTCCAATCTGTCTAGGAGAACATTGTGGTCAACATTGTCAAAAGCAGCACTGAGATGTAATAATACCAGCACCGATAATTTTCCTGAATTAGTATTTAGCCAAATATCATTAAGGAGTTTTATGAGTGCTGTCTCTGTGCTATGATGCGGTCGGAAACCAGACTGAAAATTGCCCAAGTTGCCATTCGAGATTAAGAATTTGTTCAGTGAATTGAAAACAACCTTTTCAATGATTTTGCTTGAAAAGAAGAGAAAATGGTCTGTAGTTGTTCAATATTGAGTTATCTAGATTACTCTTTTTAAGAAGGGGCTTGACAACAGCAGTTTCCAGTGACTTCAGAAATATGGCTGAAAGGAGTAATACATTTACTATTTCTAACAGATCTTTTTCCAGACAGTTAAACACATTTTTGAAAAATTATGTTGGTAGTGTGTCAAGACAGCAGGTTGATGTTTTAAGATGCTATACTATTTATTCCGTGTTTTTGCCATCAATTGCCTCAAGATCAGACATAGTGACTCATTTATTAAGTTTTTGTGGTGGGTTCTGTCTGACCTCAGTGCAACATGAGGACCAGCTGATCGCCATTCTAATATCATTGATCTTCTTCATGAAAAATGATGCAAACGCATTGCATTTGCTGTCAGAGAGCATTTCACAGGGAATCTGTGTTGGGGGGTTTGTTAGTCTCTCTACAGTAGCAAAAAGAGTGCGGGTGTTGTTTATATTGCTTTTAATAATGTTTGAGAATAAGGTCTGCCTAGCTGTGCCTAGTTCCAAACTGAAAGCATGAAGACTGTCTTTATAGATATTATAATGGACTTCAAGTTGAGTTTTCCGCTGCATTCATTTCCTGCATTTTCTTTTCATGTTTTTTTCACAGCTGTTGTGTTCTCCAAGGTGCTTTACGCCTGCCAGTGATCATCTTGACCTTTACAGGAGCAATGCATCAATAGAATTTTTGAGTTACAGTTATCAAGGAGAACATCAACACTGTCTGTGGATATACTCAGTTTTAAAGATATAGCCTTGATAATTTGCACTCTAGTATTCTCATTTATGTACCTCTTTTTGACAGAGACAGATCTAACTTCAGGAGAAATCAATATTTCAAAGAAAATACAGAAATGGTCAGATAGCGCGATCTTAATAATAGTGGATAAAATGTTCAGACTCTTATTAATGAGCAGAACAAGAGTGTGCCACGATTGTGTATGGGTCCATCTACAAGATGAGTCAGATCAAACGTGTTTAAAACTGTTAAATTCAGAGGAGGTTTTGATAACAGTTCTGTAAAATCATCAACAAATAACAAAATAGTTATCATAATTACTTAATTGTGTTTCAATTAAACATTGGATATGTTAGTTATTCTTGATCTTTTATCCAAACATCTGAAACCATTTGAATTTGACAAAGATTTTATTTTTACTTCAAGGTGATATGGTAAATCACACTATAATTGAATTAACAGAACACATTATTTATATAGGGCTAATTCTAAAATTCTGAGTATACACACTAAGTCGACACCATAATTACTGTTTTTTCCAGTGATTTTCATGTGTGAGCTTGTAAGGCAGAGGGAGATGAAGCGCATTAGCTTGTTTAAAAAACTGAAAAAGCACATCAGGCTTGCTGAGAAAATTGTTCTGTCACCGGATAGTTTCTTGTGTTCTCGTCAAGTGACCAATGAGCTTCTTTTACTGAAAACTGACAAGCTGTTGAGCTGATCAGAACTTTTTCATCTGTTATCACACTTATCACACAAGCCATAGTGAATCTGACACCAAGCGTCTTTCCTGCCTTTATTTCCTACACTGAAATGACATCAGAAAGTGGAGCCATTTCTATGGAACATAATTTCTTTAAAGATGCAAATGGACATATGTGTTCTACGGCAAGCCTCGAGGGGATTCAGTATATACACAATCATGCATTTTCCCAAGGTAAAGTTTTCACACCTGGCTCATTTGGAGTATTTGTTTTGGAACTCGAAACAAACTAACCCTGGGGCAGTTTGCTTGTGATGAGAATGCAATCTCACCCAACGGACAAATTAACCAAACATTATAAAAATTATGAACTTATCTTATAGATCTTCGGAGAAGGAATGTGTAGGTCAGCTTATCACTGTAATTCATCATTCATTCATTGGGACGTCTCTGGACTTCCTGTTACTGTTGCTGACGGCAGCTGCACGAGTGTTTTTAGTGAGTTTTTTTAGATGTCTGAGTGGTGACTGGAGAATAGAATAGGATTTATAGACAATTGGAAGAGTTTTTGGGGTAGACCTGACCTGCTATAGAGAGATAGACTCCATCCCTCCAGGGAATGTACCACTCTCCTCTCTAGTAATTTGGCTCATTGTCTTAATAGTGACAGTATTTGACTAACTGGTGCTCAGGTCAGGAAGCAGACAAACTGGTTAATCTGAACATCTGCTAGCTGCCGTAAGACACCACACAGTCACTGTAGGATTATCCATGAACAAAACCCATCAAATGAACACAACAGCACATTCCACAGATCAGAGAGATCCCCCAACAAACCATTAGAGAGTCATAAAATGAATCTATGACACCTATATTGCACTCCCAGGCCTGCTTAATCTCACTGTAATCTGGTAATGACAGAGCTGACCAATAAAGAAGACCCTTCTTTATTCCACAAACTTAAACCCTCTGTATAAGCCGAATTACCATCTTGAGACTTAAAGGCTTAAAATGCGACTATATCTGGAAATGGAGACTTGTGAAGACCCACAGCCGAAATCAACAAAGACCTGAAACAGTGACATTTCATTGCTCCTCCGAGACACCTCCTCTTCCCAGCTGCGCATTCCAAAGAATCTCTTAGCTCAGAAGAGACAGCATGGATTCCACTTTCATGGGTTTAATAGACAACAGCCTCAAAATTGCTACCAATAAGCTGTATTAATCAGTAGTTGCCTTAGATATATCTTATGTATCATGTATGTTTTATATAACCTGTGGAGTCCATTCTGTGTGTTAAACATTTATTACAGCTATATTATAGGAAGTATATGTTATTTGTTATCTTTTTGATGGATTAATGATTTCTAGTATTTTGATACAATGTAGATTTGTGTAGGATTTTAACCATGTACAACATGAAAGTTGTTTCTTAAAGCGTTACTAAAACTTTCAAAAGTTCAGGCATATGCGATCATGTGGATATTATGCTAATTACAAGCACAAATAGGAGAACAGGGCATAGGGCCAACCCAAGACATTATCTGATTGTGAGAAACACTTGTGGGGATGGACCAATTCGACATGATTAAAATCCAATGACAATCAGTCCAAGTTGCTTTTTCTTTTGCTTTTACTTTTGTTTTGTTCTGCTTGCACGCTCTTCGACTACCAAGAGCTTATTCTAAGACTCATCAACTCTTCCGTCTGAGCCTTCATTAAATCTTGCCGAAGAATAACTCCTCAAAGTCCCTGCTTCCAGCAGTTCCTCGTAACTTCATTACGCAGCAATGCATAATCCAACAACCAGCACACAAGGTTCCACCCTCAAAAGCCAACCATCCATTCACCACAGAGTGGTTCCCTTGAAAACTCAACATCAACTGACCGCCAGCCAATCAGCGCTGCCGAGATTCCCTCCAGAAAGCTCACATGAGCAACCAAATGCAAGTATAACAGTCTCCTAACTCTTGCTGAACTGGTGCAAATCTTATTATGCAAATTAACTAAGGTGGAAATGCTAGTATGATGATTCTCTCAGGTTGCGGTCTAAGAAATAATGTCTAACGCTATACATTTGGGACTGCATTCATCCCACATTATTCTCACCATTTTCCTGCCACTGTATGAATGAATGAATGTGTGTGTGTTCTCATTATATTAGTTTATGTGTATTAGGGTAGTTCAATAAAGTTTTGTTTATTTTTACATACAAGTGTTTTACATACAAGTTACTGCCTTAAACTGTTGATTTTGTTACCTTGCTCATAAACAGTAATCATAACTTTATGATATTATTACCATTGGCAACAGGATAATATTCTGTCCAGAACACTCTAATCTCAATTTATTGGTGGACGAATAGTTAATGAAGTGTTAAATATTAATTCTGAATCATTTACTTATTAATTTGGTTCTAATTCACTATAATTCAATCTTCTTTGAGTTATATTGATCCAAAATTTTATAATTCATAAATACTCAACAACTGCAATACCTGCAGAGAAAAGAGAGGGAGAAAAGAGGGGAGGGGGAGAACAACAGCAGTAAACACAGCCCAACCTAGGCCTCTTCACTAAATTGGTCACACTCAGCTGAGTGCCAAGACTGAAAACAGTTCCTATCGCTAACCAAGCAAAGTCTTTTGCCATTACATTCGGGCGCGCAACAAGCTATTGTCTTTATTTTCAGTCCTACATTTCCGATAGCCTAGCCAACATCTCTTCGAGGACTCTTCAAATGTAGGGACATGGGCTGTGTGGAGTGGTGATGAACGGGGGACTACAGGCTTTAGTGTTTGCAAAGGGAAACTTGCGTGAATATCGATACCTCCCAGCTGAAGAGCCAGGTTTTCTCTGAAGTCTATCTGAGTTAAGTTCAAAGGTCTACGCTCATCCCCTGGTGCCGCATGAATGTGTTGCCAATCCTTAAACAATATGAAATTATTGACGACGGCAATGTCTATGAGGTGGAAAAAAAAGAGTCTTCCACCACTTCTGAGGTTTTTTTAGGACATCGTAAGATTTTATAATTTGGTCTGACCTATCAACACCGCCCATGTTTTTGTTATAAATCGCTGATGACAGTGGGATAGAGGGCTACTTCTTTTGTCCAGTCGCCATCATTTTTTACAAACCTAGTCATTTCGGTTTAGCCATTCGCATTGTGAAAATTGGAGAGGCATGTAACTGCACGTGTGTCCTTCCACTGAATTACAAGTATATTCACCTCAATCCTACACCACCTAATATCCCCACGAGCTGTTTTGTATTCCCAACTTTTGATGTCTTTAAATTCTGCAGGAAACAGTTTACGATTCACCCTACATGTCCCACAGGCATTAGATCCCATTTCTAACAACTTAACCATAAGAGCTGGGGATGTGTAAAAGTTGTCAAACCAAACATTGTGGCCCTGGTCTTTGAATGGCTGCAGTAACGATTCAACTACTTTGGTGGCCAAGTCAGTGACATGCCCATCATCACTACCTGTAAACATTAAAGTCGAGAGTATACCCTGAGTCTTATGTTGCAATTACCCTTAATTTAAAACCCCACGAGTAGGCTTGACCTTCATGTATAAATCCTGACTTGACCATAAATTATTCTATTGCGAGATTTTGGTTAGGCTGAAATATCTGCTGGCATTTTTGTTTGAGGTGGTCCATAAGATAATGCAACTTCCTAAGGTGATACTGATTATCCTCTGTGGTAGGGTCTACAACATGTAGAGCTGCTAAAAGAGACTTGTTCTGGTGACACAACATAAATCCCCTCGCCCACAAGCTCTGAAGTGACTTGGTTCCCCAATGACGATGGGAATCAGGGAGAATTGAAAACCAGACTAACCAGAATGTCCAACTCCAGACAGCCCTCTCACACTTTCCTTGTGGACAGGAAGCTACACACAATCTAAATACAGTCACTGCAGTGTGGAGTTCTTGCTCCAGACATGTTGAAAACCATGTGAAAGGTTAGTGCAGGCAATTTTAAATAAATCAAAGTCAAAGAAATCTACTAAACAAAATGTATTTCTATGTAGAATGGGTGATTTTCACTAAACCTGTCAAATATATATATATTTTGGATATAGAAAATGAAGCCTACTTTTAGCACAATTATTGCCATTATTTTCAGGACACTTTAGCACATTTTTCCCCTAAATTCTCAGTAGCTGAAGGTTTATTTATTTGTATTTCTTTTTTACTGTGTGATCGATGGATAAGTCTATCTGCTACATTAGAGAAATATATCTACCATTTTTTATTTCATGGGAAAATCAACAAGCTAGATAATTTATCTAACTAGCAGGCCAGTTAAAAAAAAGAAAAGAAAAGTCTGCGCAGCTTCTGCTCTCTGCATCACATGACTTCAGATGGATTTTTCACAAGCGACAATATTGGGTATTTAGTTAAAAATGTACATAGTATTATTGCTAGCTAATGTTTATTTAGCAAATTTCACAGAAACTGGCAAAAAACACTTTTATATAAAAAGAGGCTCGCGATGACGGTCACGGTTATTTCCAGAAATAAAAATTATAACTATGAGTCTAATATAACTAATAATGCTTAATGTGACACCATCATATATAAATGTAAAAACTGAGGCCCAGCAATTCATTTTTATGTATACATTTTTTTATGCTACATGCTACATTGGTATTTCTTGAGGTATTATCAGAAGACTACCTGGGCTTTTCAGAGAGACAAAATGTTTGACCGTGACAACTTCCTCTCTTTGGTCTATAAATATGAACTGAAATGTATCACAGTTCTTTACAATATGAATACAAAAATGTATTTTTTTAATAAACAATTTTTATCATATTATTTTTAAGCACCAAACCAGATTAATACATTAGTTTAATGAATCTACTCCACCAGGTTATTTTTAAAAACATGAGCCTCGTCTGAAGGGTCAAGGAGGAGGTGTTGTTACAATTTACAGTGAATTTTTTGGTGTTACTCACAGGATATACATTTAAGTCTTTTGAACTATTAATGCTTAATGTGACACCTTTAGATATAAATAAAAAAAACTCTGTCATCCTTTACCCTTTCTACAGTATATAGATTACCCAGGCCTTATTCTGATTTCCTTGGTGAATTTGCAAATATTTTATCAGATCTTGTAGTTACTGTAGATAGAGCTTTAATTGTTGGTGACTTCAACATTCACATAGATAATGAAAATGACACATTGGGATTAGCATTTATCAATATTCTCAACTCTCTTGGAGTCAGACAAAATGTAACAGGACCAACTCATCGCCATATCATTCGCTAGATTTAATTCTGTCATATGGAATTGATGTTGATAAAATAGAAATTCTGCAGCAGTGCGATTACGTTTCAGATCTGTACCTCGTCTCTTGTATGCTACGATCAGCTATTGTTACTCAATCTACACCACGCTATCGTTCAGGTAGAACTATTCTTTCGACCACTAAATATAGCTTCACTAATAATCATCCAGATCTATCTCATAAACTCAGTAAACCCCAAAGCCTAGAAGAACTTGATGAAATAACAGAAAATATAAATATAGTCATCTCTAGCACTCTTGATAGTGTCGCCCCCTTCGATTAAAGAAAATTAAAGAAATAAACCCCCTGCACTGGTCACAATCAGAAACAGAATCAGAAAATCGCATCAGTTTTTTACGTATACAAGGAATTTGTTTTGGTGTTGTAGGCGTGTGTCACACATTCTCTAAATATAAGAAACAAGTATTCAAATATAAGCAATATAAATATGTCCACACAGTATATATTAAAAGTAAGAATAAAAATGAAAGAGGACAGTACAGCAGAGTAAGTACAGTGGCGTGTAGAGCCAGAGGTGGAGTGTGGAGAGTGTCAGGGTGGGTCCCAGACCTTGTTGATAAGGCAAATGGCGGATGGGAAGAAACTGTTCTTGTGGCGTGAGGTTTTTGTCCTGATGGACCTCAGCCTTCTGCCAGAGGGGAGTGTCTCAAAGAGATTGTGGCTGGGGTGGGAGAGATCAGCCACAATCTTTCCAGCACGCTTCAGGGTCCTAGAGGCGTACAGGTCCTGGAGTGGTGGCGGATTGCAGCCAATCACCTTCTCTGCAGACCGGATGACATGCTGCAGTCTGCTCTTGTCCTTGGCAGTAGTAGCAGTGTACCAGATAGTGATGGAGGATGTGAGGATGGACTCGATGATGGCTGTGTAGAAGTGCACCATCATTGTCTTTGGCAGGTTGAATTTCTTCAGCTGCCGCAGGAAGTACATTCTCTGTTGTGCTTTCTTGATGAGTGAGCTGATGTTCAGCTCCCACTTGAGGTCCTGGGAGATGATAGTTCCCAGGAAGCAGAAAGACTCCACAGTGTCAATTGTGGAGTCGCAGATGGTGATGGGGGCAGGTGCAGGTGAGGCTGAGTTCTTCCTGAAGTCCACAACCATCTCCAATGTCTATACAGCATTGAGCTCAAGGTTGTTTTGATTGCACCAGGTCACCAGGTGGCCAACCTCCCACCTGTAGGCGGACTCGTCACCATCAGAGATGAGTCCGATGAGGGAGGTGTCATCCGCAAACTTCAGAAGCTTGATGGACTGGTGACTGGAGGTGCAGCTGTTAGTGTACAGGGAGAAGAGCAGAGGAGAAAGAACGCAGACCTGGGGGGATCCAGTGCTAATGGTCTGTGAGTCGGAGACGTGTTTCTCCAGCTTCACATGCTGCTTCCAGTCAGACAGGAAGTCAGTGATTGACCTGCAGGTGGAGTCAGGCACACTTAGCTGAGAGAGCTTCTCCTGGCAAAACCTGGATGATGGTGTTAAAGGCAGAGCTGAAATCCACAAACAGGATCCTGGCATAGGTTCCTGCGGAGTCCAGGTGCTGTAGTTTAGGGCCAAGTTGACTGCATCGTCTACAGACCTGTTGGCTCTGTACGCAAACTGCAGGGGTCCAGGAGGGGGTCGGTGATGTCTTTGAGGTGTGAAAGCACAAGGCGCTCAAAGGACTTCATAACCACAGAGGTCAGGGTGCAACCCGGTATCACGCCGAGGCGTGAAATAGACACGCCGGTCCACTCGCGGATGCGTGTCTATTTCACGCTTTGCCTCCTCTAGGCGTGTACATGACACGCGCGCGTCTACGTAGAATACCGGCAGGGGGCGATCGTTTCCTCGACGCCAACAACTGTCCGCGCACCAAAGAGGAAGCGATATATCGCGTTCTCCAGTTCCGGTTAGCAGGATATATATTTTTGCACATAAATACACTTTTTAAATAAATAAAAAAAAAAAAAAAAAATATATATATATATATATATATATATATATATATATATATATATATATTTATTTACATCAGCACAAGATACTCGACAGGCCACACACACACACACACACACACACACATATAACAACGTTAGGCTACAGCAACGTTAGGATTTCTTCATGAAAGCAGCACTATAATGAACCTTTATTTGTCACATATGGTCACAAGTGAAAGTAACCGGCGAAATTGGCCGGCATCCCGCCCGCACGAACGTGCAACGCGACGACAACAGTATCGCTTCCTCTTTGGTGCGCGGAGAGTTGTTGGCGTTGAGGAAACGATCGCCCCCTGCCGGTATTCTACGTAGACGCGCGCGTGTCATGTACACGCCTGGAGGAGGCAAAGCGTGACACCGACACGCATCCGCGAGTGGACCGGCGTGTCTATTTCACGCCTCGGCGTGATATCGGGTTGCAGGGTGACAGGTCTGAAGTCGTTAAGTCCTGTGGTCCTTGACTTCTTGGGAACAGGGATGATAGTTTAGGACTTGAAGCAGGCTGGCACGTGACATGTCTCCAGTGAGGTGTTGAAAATGTCTGTGAACACTGGAGACAGCTGATCAGCGCAGTGCTTCTTGGGGAACGGTTACAGGACTGTTCCTTTGTCTTTCAAAGCGGCTGTAGAACTCATTCAGGTCATTGGCTAGGCGTCGTCGTTGATGCCCTGGGGGGGCTTGGATGCAGTTGGCTGAGAGCTGGTGTTGGAGCTTCTCAGAGTACCGTCGTTTAGCCTCTTTCACCGCCTTGCTAAACTTGTACTTCGCCTCTTCAAGTCTGTCTTTGTCCCTACTCCTCAATGGTCACACACATGCACTCAAGACAGCAGCTCGGAAAATGGAGCACAAGTGGAAGAATACAAAATTAGAAGTATTTTGCTGTGCATGGAAGGATAGTGTCTGTAGCTACAGACAGGCACTAATAGCTGCCAGCATATTTTAGTAAACTCATAGAAAATGACCACAACAATCCTAGGTGTTTATTTAGTACTGTGGATAAATTGGTTACGAATAAAGCCTCATCAGAACCAGATATTATGTCGCAGCACAAGAGTAATGACTTCATGAATTTCTTTACTGATAAAATTTAAATAATCAGAAATTAAATTGGAATAATGCAATAATCTGTCATAGTACCGCAGAAAACAGTGTCTAAAAATGTTCCTCATGTGCAACTTCAATTATTTGCTTACATGGGTCATGAAGAGCTAACAAAAATATTGAAACATTAAAAGCCACAACATGTTTGTTACATCCAATACCAACTAAGCTCTTAAAAGAGGTATTTCCTGTAATTTCAAAACCTCTTCTTAATATTATTAATTCCTCACTATCCTTAGGACATGTCCCAAGAAACTTTAAAATGGCAGATATCAAACCACTTAATAAGAGGCCACAACGTGACCCTGGAAAACTGGCTAATTATACACTGATTTCAAATCTCCTGTTTATGTCGAAAATACTAGAAAAGGTTGTATCCTCCCAAATATGTTTATTTATACAGAGAAATAGTATATATTAAACATTTCAGTCAGGATTTATGCCTCATCACAGTACAGAGACTGCACTTTAGAGTTACAAATTACTTATCAATAGCTCTTATCATCTGACAGTGGCTGCATTTCACTTCTAGTTCTTTTAGAGCTTAGTGCTGTATTCCACTCGATAGATCATGACATACTCTTGAATAGGCTATAGAATTATGTTGGCATTTGTGGAGTTGCATTATCATGGTTTAGGTCATATTTAGCATTTATTTATATGTAAATAAGGAATTGTCAAACCAAACAAAAGTAAAGTATGGAGTGGAATCAGTTTTGGGGCCTCTGCTTTTCTCCTTGTGTATGCTTCCCCTGGGAGATATTATCAGGAATTGTGGAATAAGTTTCCACTGTTATACCGACAATACCCAATTTTATATTTAGTCAAAACCTGATGATATTTCACAAGTATATCAATGAAATAAATGATTGGATGGCCAGAAATTTCCTTCTACTCAATTTCGACAAAACAGAGGTACAAATTATTGGACCAAAAAGACGCTAAAATATCATTTGACTGTCGATGGATGCACTGTTACATCTTCTTCAACAGTGAAGAACTTAGGTGTTATATTTGGTACAAATATGTCCTTTCAAATTCAATGTTTGCAGAACAGCATTCTTCCACCTAAGAAATATTGCAAAATTATGACTCTCTGATGCTGATGCTGAAATGTCATGCATTCATGACCTCAAGACTAGATTATTGTAATGCATTACTGGGAGGATGTCCAGCAAGGTCAATAAATACACTTCAATTGGTTCAAAATGCAGTAGCCAGAGTGCTGATGAGAACCAAGAAATATGATCATATTAGCCCCATTTTATATTCGTTACATTGGCTAACTGTTAAATTTCGTATTGATTTTAAAATTCTGTTTACTACATAAAAATCTTTGAATGGTCAAGCTCTGTAGTAATTAAGTGACGATCTACAACTCTATAGTCCATCACGTTCATTACAATCACAAAATTCTAGCCTGTTAATAGTTCCTAGAATATCAAAATCCACAAAAGGAGGTAGATCCTTTTCATATTTGGCTCCTAAACTATGGAATAGTCTCCCTAACACTGTTTGAGATGCAGACACACTCCCTCAGTTTATCTATTATCTACCCCCATCTATTTAGCCAGACATACACCTAATTTATCCTTCAACTCACAATTAGGCAGCTTTATTTGGGTCTGCTGGTACCAGAAACAGTAATCATGATCTATAACTCTGCAATACATTGAATGGCATCTATGCTAATATTATTTTATTTGTTTCCCTGTCTCAACCTCGGGACTCCTATCCTGAGGTCACAAGAACCGGCTGGTTCCAGCTCCATTCCTGCATCGTGTTGGACTCCACTTCTACATTTCACTGTGTGATGATGACTAATAGCAGCTGGTGCCAGCCAAACATCACTGTCTATTACTAAATATAAAGTTGGGTATTGTCGGCATAACAGTGGAAACTTATTCCACAATTCCTGATAATATCTCCCAGGGGAAGCATACACAAGGAGAAAAGCAGAGGCCTCAAAACTGATTCCTGTGGCACTCCATACTTTACTTTTGTTTTGGTTTGACAATTCCTTATTTACATATAAATAAATGCTAAATATGACCATTTATTTATCCCAATGTTATTTTTCTCCATTAACCAACATATTATGGAGTTTTGTGTTCCTTGCCACAGTCGCCTTCAGCTTGCTCACTAGGGTTATAAATACAATTATTATTTACTTACATATTTTTTAAACATAATTCATAATCATATTATATCAAATTACAGAATGATGACTTTATGATGTGTTGTGAAAGGTGCTATACAAATAAAAATTATTTGACTTGTTTGTAATTCTTCATCAAAATGCACATATAGCCTTTTTGCAATTATATAAGTTATAGTTGCATTTTTAAAATGAGAGCTATTTAATAGCCTTATTCTTGAAGTAATTTTAGCACAAATTTTATCACTTCTCTCTTTTGAATAGTAGCAGAACAGACACAGGTAGGACAGGGTTCTGTTTCTCGAAAACCTCGCAACTCATACTACACCATTCAAATAGTTTCACCCAAACAGATTTCATAAACTATAACATTTCTGTTAAAACACCATATTTTTATTCAACAGTACAAACGTAACATATTTTAGTAAGGGTGATGTGTAGTTGAATTTTTTTTTTTTTTAATTTATGTTGGTGCATGGCACAATGTTGTCTTCTATTTTCCTCATCAATGCTGTTAATAATGTAGCTGTCTAGCAGTTTGGGATGTTTGACTTCTCCATATAGCACTTTAAAATAAAAACCTCTCTGTAGATTTCAAATAGATTGCATACGTTTTGTGCCCTGCACTGCGATATCGACCAAAGCAGCGTTCAACAGAGCTACTCTGTCCTGTCTCTGAAACAAGCTGGTATGAAATGAAATGCAGTGGGTCCGGTGATGTTGTGAATTGCACTGTCTCCATCGTTTTAGTTGAGCCATGAAATTACATTGACATTGAATTTAACAGCTCTAACTTTGCTTAAACCTTTCCACTTTTCGACTGTTTTCACAACATTCTCTGTTTTCCACTTAACAAAATGTAGTTATGTAGTAAGTGTAGTATATGTGTAAATACATAAAAATGCAAAGGCACAATCATACATCATGAAATATTTTAACTTCAGAAAGTATTGTAAATATTAAAGAATATAACAAATAGGACTGTGCCGCATTTATGCAAAGTTCTTTTTTTTTTTACATAGTAGTTTTGATATAATAGCACTTTATTATTATTATTTGTATAACATAATTATTAAATCATAGTTCAATTATTTCCTAAAAGTATATATACGTTTATAAAGATTTTATAATAAAATGTAATTAATATTCAAATAAAACTCAAATCAAATGACAAATCAGTAATGTTTCTCTAGTCCTGTTTCAAGACACATCTGGTCGACACTATAGACCAGTGCTCTTCAATTACTTTATTGTGGATGCCGTATTATCTAAATGAAAAATTGATGGGGGCAAAATGTTTTCTGTATTTATCTTAGTAAGCACTTTCATTGTAAGTAACATGTTACCGTGAAAAACTAAACACCATTAATACTGTGTGATGTTGTTATTGTTTTTCACATTAAAATAGTCAGGGGTTTTTAATTAAGGTTAGGCCATAAATTCTTTCTAAGGATTTGGCTGAATAACAAACATGACTTCAGAACCTTAACTTACAAATACTCAGGAACATTAGAGGAACGTTTAAATCCGCTAAAGCCCATATCTTTGGTAATAACAACCAACAAAAGGAACCAATAGCCATCTTATATAGAACATTTTACAAAAGAAAAATGTAAAATGCTGAATGAAATAAAGAGAAATATCTATACTTCATCTTTCTATACTATCCTCCCATGCAACTGAGCCTTCACTTGTCTTGCAAATGCTGTGAATTTACACACAGGAGTCAGATATTTGAACAGATAATCATTGGTATATGGGAGATGAACTGATTTGATGATGTTCGAGTTTGAAAATGCTGTAACAAAGCTCTATATGAAACCAAAGGTCAGAATATATGAATGTATGTAGGTTCAGTGGAGCTTCGTGTTATCACTTTTTTCAAGCACTACAAACCCTGAACAGATGAGACACAGTCATTTAACGTGCAGAATGGAGAATAAAAGCAAACTTTTCTGAGAATTTCTTTTCCATCTATTTTTTCTGTTATATAATAAGAACTGACAACACTTCTGCAACATCTGCTGTGGTAATATATTTCTGAATGCTGTTGCACGTGCTGCTGATTATTGTTAAACTCACTGTTGAGTTTTGTGCAGAGAGTGCTCAGATGATCAGAGAATGAGGCAATTTTATCAAATTAAGATGGAGGGCCAGGAGAAATTGATTGGCAGGCCGGGTTTCATCCTCAGGCTGCCAATTCAATACCCCTGCTATAGACATTTGCAAATTATTTTTAGAAAACTAACAACATGGGGGCCATCGGTGACTCCAGTCAGGCTTCCTAAGCAAGGGTGGGTAGAGTCATGTTGTGTAAACCTCATCGTGTTCACTATAATGTGGGTCTCGCTCTCTGTGGGGTATGTTGTGTGTAGATGACACAGAGAAAAGCCTCCACATGCTCTAGGTCTCCACGGTAACGCACTCAACAAGCCACATGATAAGATATGTGGATCGACGGTCTCAGACATGGAGGCAACTGAGATTCGTCCTCCGCCACCAGGATTGAGGCACTATGCCACCACGCGGGCTTAGAGCACATTGGGAATTGGGCATTCCAATTTGGGGAGAAAAGAGAAGAAAAAAGAAGAAAAAAAGAAAACTCAACATACTTGTGCATTTATGCAACAACACATATGTCAAAATACTACCAAATATGACTGTTTTTATATACTGTATGTGAAATGTATTTTCCCAAATCAAAGTGGAATTTCAATATGTATGACCAAATATATAGTTTAAATTTGAATGGCCATATATGAGTTTTTGAATGGGAAGGGATATGGAACACATTTTACCTTCTCATGCTTATATTAAAAGACTATTATTAAACCAAGTCAAATTAAAAACTTGTGTTTAAGAACTAAAGATATATCGTTTTGGCCAAATTCTAAGGTACTGTAGAACTGTATGTTTCCTTGGCTGGTCAGGGAATCCCAAAATGCACTCTGATGATCTCAGTGGAAAAACAAATCCAAGATGACAGATGAAGCTAAATATTTTTTTGTTTTTAAATACACTTAAAATATTTTCAATACTGAAACTATTGATAAAAACTTGTTTAATATGATAGAAAAACAAATATTTTACCTAAAATGTGTGTGCTGTGTGTATCAATGCTGATTAGAATTTTGTGTCATTCCTCATGCATCACATCTATTCAAATATTTTGTGAGTCAAGTGTCCCCTGTGGTGACCATAAGGAGCAATATTTGAATGACACGGGGAGTTGCTGCCTATTTAGAGCGTTCTAAACTGGTCTCTTATGAGGCTCCATTTCAGTTAAGATCCTGCCATAGAAAAAGCTGTCTATGTAGGAAGGAGACTGTGAAGCAGTTCACTTGGACCCTATGACTAAAGATTTAATATGTTAGTGTGTAAGCTTTTGTGTTTGAGTGTGCAGTGTTTTTGAATGTCCAACATTAATTTTGTATCAATTATGTAAATAAGTTGCTTTGGACTATAAGTCACAGGATCTTTTGGATGATTAAAAAAAGTGTGACTCATATTCTGGAAAACATGCTAACTCTAAAATGCTATTATATAGTAATACAAATGTTGTTAAAATATAATAAACACTAAAATGCTACCAAAATTGTTTGAACATATTTAGAAAGATACAGTACATGGATGTGAGGCAAAACTAAATTGCACAGACAAAACAGAAAAAAGGAATTGTCAGTACCCTGGGATCAGCTGTAAATATATATTTTTTGTGAGTTAAGAGAGGCTGGTGTTGTATGTGGCACATTGTTTCTTTATCGACCAAGAGACAACGGATCTACGGTGATCTACCATGGACAGTGCAGACTAATTTTCATCAAGGACTAGGCAAAAAATTAAGGTTTACTATCATCGCAGAGCAAGCAGACACATGACACAAACTGATATCTGCATGACAAGAGATTACAACAGTGCTGCAATAGTAAATTACAAACAATAAATTGAACTAAATTGGAATACAGCATTTACATTTTTTGGAATCCCTCAAGCACGAGTCTAGTGAAACCAAGGATTCCTTGGGTGGAACAGGCAAGTTCTACCTGAGTTTTAAACATACATGATGCTTTTAAAGAAAATAACTGTCTGACAGGAAAATTTGAAAATGTGCAATATATATATATATATATATATATATATATATATATATATATATATATCCAAGTGGAGAAATTTTATGTAATTTAGCTCTAATTATAAATTGGACGTGGACGCTTTAAGAGTTTTCCGGCACCCGGTTTCCGGTACTCCTAGTGTTGAGCATGTGTGCTGGTTATAGACGTGAGAACTTGTATTGCACAAGAGAGCTCCTGGTTTTTTCATCATTTGAGGAATTTTGCCTTAAATATGTGTTCACAAGAGTATTAAGTTAAAATTGTGTGTTTGTTCTGGATCATTTTTGAAGGATGCATATGGATTGCATGCGTGGAGTTTGAACACATTTGTGCACATGCGAGAACTGGGTATGTAAATTTAGAATTAATAATATCTTATGTAATGATATATAGCCCAGTTTTTTCCAGTTTAGTAATTAGTGTAATACGTGTTATATGTGAAAATATGAGAATTAAACTGTTACACATCTCATTAAAGTCTGGTTAAAAATAAGCATGTGTTAAATGCATAAAAATGCTTTGAGTGATTTAAGAATATTTAAATGAATAAAAACTGTGAATGATATAAGCATGTATTAAGGTGATGTATGCTGTAGCATATGGGTAGGCTAATGTCTTGTTTGTATTTTCATTGGTATATTAGCATCTACCGTATTTCAGTTCCATTTTTAATTTCTTTATTGAATTTTTGTATTGCATTATATCGTATTTCAGATTTGTTAATTTATTTTTAAAAATACAATATGGCCCAATCGACCACTGTGTTTATTTGTTATTGAAACAGCCGTCAGATAAAACACCCACAATTGTTTGTTTTTTTTGTATTCTGTGAGATTATTTACAACCCACAGGCTATATGTTTGGTACCAGGAGTGGGGTATCTGACTGTTGGAGCCAATAGGCCAGATACATTATTATTTATTTTACTGGTTTTTTTTATTATTATTTTTTTGTGTTCACCTTGAAATATAGTAGAGGTGAAGATAGGTGCCAGTGGGACACAGAATGGAGGCTGTCTTCCTTGGTGCAGTGATCCATTGAACAGACGTCAGCCAGAGGTGACATGGCAAGGTGATGAGACTGCTGGATGAGAAAGAAAGCACCTGATTCTGTTCTGTTCTGTTCGACGAGACACCTATCCTGTGACTTTCAGCAGACAATAAAAGATGAATATTATACAGAAATGTGCCAACATATCTTTTGGATTCAACGTTACGGACTGATTAAGAGACTTTTTGCCAACAAGGGAACTTTCACTGGTTTTTACCGAGACAAACAGAGATAATTTGAACATTTCATAATCGATTTCATCGATCTGATGATGATTGTCCAGTATTACAAAACACTGATGATGAACATGGTGCAGGTATTAGTATTCGTGATGTTCAAGGACAAATTCAGGAACTCAACAGAAAGCATGACGAGACAATGGCAGCTAACACCAATTTGAGTAAAGAGCCTACCAGGTCTTATGTTTATGTGCCAAGAGAATGTCACTTTCAACAATTTAGTGGTGATTTCAGCAAAGATGGGAGATATTTTGATGAGTTTATTGAAGAGGTAAAGAGGGTATTTTATGCTAGAAATAGACCACTGAGGACCAGTTAGACTTCGTACTCTTCCAACTAAAGGGTGCAGCTTTAGAAGAGGTCAGATTATGAACCAAACATATGACCTCTTTGTGTACCTAAGAGAAGCTTTTCAAGAAAAGTGCAGTATGTCCCAGTTAATGCAAACATTCTATAGCCGTAAACAAATGGAAGGCAAGGATGTTCGTATTTACTCTCATGCTTTGTAGAGAAGAAGCCATGGCTGGGGTGGCCTGTCCCCATTTTTTTCAGAAGGGTCGCAATCTCCGCACACAGGGCAGCTGCGTTCTCACCCTGCACTAGATGTAAAATGGACTCCGCTGAACCCAGGTGGGTGCTGAATCGCATGAGTCAGGCGGTCTCGGTCAGCCATCGCGACGGGTTGGGGAGCGCAAGCCATGGCCCCAAGCTCCGGACGAGGGGGACCAAGGAGATAATCGCATCAGATGTACCAGTGGGTTGGGCCTCACGGCAGGGTGGAGCCGGAAGCACCACATTGAAAGGAACTCATGGCTGTGCTGGGTCTGTGGACATTGAAGCACTTACCTGGCTCCGGGTACACACCATAGGACTGGTCAGTGATGGGGAGGAGGGAACTGTCCTCGTAATCCATCACAACCGCCCGGGCATGGTGTGTTTGTGCCACAGCTGGGTGCTGAGGGGCGGGAAGCCTGCCTCCGCAGCATCGTGCCTGCTATATATGTGCGGTATCAGGCGATTGCAATAACGACGGCTGTAAACACCAGGTGTGTGACCCACGAAATGAGGAATGCGCTCCTTTTCTGAAAATATGGGTACCACAGCCTTTCAGGCATGCGGCAAATCATGATCCGCACCTGGGCAGGATATGCTGAATGGCCTCCGTTTGCTTCCTGACCGCTGAGAACTGCTGCGCAAACTCATTGACGGTGTCGCCAAATAGGCCAGACTCAGAGATGGCACAGCCAAGGATAAATCCTCCTATTAAGTCATTTCTGTGACTGATGTTTTCACAAAGTTCACACAGGTGTTCCCGACCAAGGATCAGAGGGCTGATATCACTGCCAAGATCCTTCAGAAAGAGTGGTTCATGAAATATGCTGTGCCTGAATGATTGCATTCTGGTCAGTTTGAAATTTAGAAAGCGATTTGATTGCTGAGCAATTTATGTAATTATGTGTACAATTTATGGTGTAAAGAAAACCTGCATCATACCCTATCAGCTTCAGGGTAATGCTCAGTGCGAGCGCTTTAACAGAATGCTACATGAACTATTGCATACACTTCCCCCAGAAAAAAAGTATTGTCCAGAACACCTTCCTGTGTTGGTTCATGCTTATAATGTAACACCACATACAACCATTGGACACTTACCATATTACTTGCTGTTTAGAGTAAATCCACATATTCTAGTAGATGCATTGCTAGGTCAAGAGCAAACTGTGGACAGAAATCATGACTGGTTAGTGTTAGGAATATTTTGGATCTAGCCACGATCCCCAATTCCCCAGTCCCGTCTCTCTATCTCTGTGCCGAGTGAAGTGCAGTCGTGAGTCTGAGTCTCTGGAGACTTCGCGAAGGAAGCAGAAAGAACAACAACACACAGTGGTTCGTATTCAATCTCCTCAAAGTTTATTACAGCAAGCATAATATTTATACCTTTCACAGAACAAAGAACAATTAACAGCCAATAGGATAGTGACAGCAAAACAGCAAGACAGCCAAGGATAAGAAATTGTTGACCGGAATAGTGCAGGAACGGTAATCGTATGAGGTCAAACAGTCCTAGATATTTGTTATGTCCAACTTAGATATTTAGCTCATGAAAAGGAGCAAGCTCTCGTTGGAGCACAGAACATTCCAAGGAAGGATAAGACAAGAGAAACTAACAGCATCTATGAAGGTTATGGACTCTTTGTGCATGTGGTGTCCTTCTATGATTAACACACATACATACAGAGTTATGTTAGATGTCAAACTAAAGACAGCATGTACAATTAATATTTCTCACAGTTAGTGATTCACCAAGACAGACTGAAAGAAGCTTGTGAAAAAGCCAGGTAATACACAGAACACAAGGCTGCAGAGAGACTTGTCCCTTTTAATGACAAGGTCAATTGCCCTGTGATTGATTTGGATCAGCAGTTATGCTTGCATTACAGACATTTTTGTTGGAACAAAATACAGGATTCATGGGGTCCTACTGTATACAGGGTCATAGATGTGCAGGGTACCACACATACTATTGAGTCCCTTGAGGGTACTCCTATAAAGAGAGTCAATATAGTTGACTTGCGCCCTTGTGTTAACTCTGTTCCTAAGACAGGGGTGACTGAAACCATTCTCTCACAACACCACAATCGAAGGGTTGAGTCTGACTCTGGCACGGCCCCTAGGGTGTCTGAACCAGAGATGAAAAAGCATGTATCAGCACCAAGAAGAACTAAAATATCCAATGCTGGCATTCACTCAAACACTTTTAATGAGCCAAAATCAGAATGCAATGTGTTTAACTGTTTAAGTATTCTCTTAGGTGTTAACAAGCCTGCGTAGTGTGTTATTTAGGGAAGCTAAATAAAAATTTAAGTCATCAGGGACAATAACATTTAATAGTTGAAAATGGAGCCAACTGGAGAAATTTCATGTATTTTAACTCTAGTCATAAATTGGACGTGGCCCCTTTAAGAACTGGAGTTTGGCGACACCTGCTTTTCTGTACTCTCTTGTTAGATATATGTTGTTTAAGAGAGCTCGCGGTTTTCTTTAACGGTTGAAAATTAACATTTTAAACAAAATGCTTATAAATTGCATGAAATATGACCCTTCTGAAGACATAAAATTTATTATTTACATTTTATTATTTTTTTTTATTTTCTCCCCAATTTGTAATGCCCAATTCCCAATGCGCTCTAAATCCTCATGGTTGCATAGTGACTCGCCTCAATCCGGGAGGCAGAGGACGAATCTCAGTTCCCTCCTAGGACCATCAATCCACGCATCTTATCACGTGGCTTGTTAAGTGCATTACTGTGGAGACGTAGTGCAAGTGGAGGCCCATGCTATTCTCTGTGGCATCCATTCACAACTCACCACGCACCCCACCGAGAGCAAGAACCACACATTATAGTGACCACAAGGAGGTTATCCCATGCAAGTCTACCAGGCTAATTTGGTTGCTTAGGAGACCTGGCTGGAGACACTCAGCATGCCCTGGATTCGAACTTGCGTCTCCAGGGGTTGAAGTCAGCGTCAATAATTGCTGAGATAGCCAGCCCCCCATTAATGCAATTTATAAGCATGTTGTGTAAAATTTTATATTATGTCAAAATGTGATGTATTTTATTGATCATTTTTGAAGGATGCATATGGATTGCATGTTTGGAGTTTGACCACATTTTGTCCACATGCGAGGACTGTGTATGTAAATTTTGTATTAATCAAATCTTGTTTAATGGTTTATAGAGTGTTTTGCAATTAAGTGAATATGTGTAATGTGAAATGTATTGTTTTAAACGGTTATACGTCTTCTTAAACCCTGGTTAAAAATTTATAAAATGCTTTGAGTGTTTATGCATGTATTAAGTATGTATGCTGAACCATATGTTTAGGCTAATGCCCTGTTTGTATTTTCATTTAACATTAGCCTCTACCGTATTTCATTGTACCATATTTTATTACGATATTTCATTTCTGTATTTCATTTCCATTTTTTATGTTATCATTCTCATCGTACTTTGTTACATTTAGTGGAAATGTATCATCATTCTCTTTTTTATATCCATCAACCGCTGTTCAATTTTAGGGAAATTACTGTATCATAAAACAAACCAAAGGAAAACAACAACAACCAACAAAAACCCACGTGCTTTTGATTCTAAATTAACACAGGCCTTCCAGCCGCTGGTAGCATTAATTAGCTGGGTGGACGATATAATACAGGATGACCTATACCACCATCAGCATTTTAGCCTCCAGAATTATGAAACATTCAGCTCAAAATATACTACGGATCATTTAAAATGATCAGTTAAAAATGACCATTTTTGGGTGGGAATAAAAACTAGCTGTTCCCCGTCTGTCGTTCACTTCGACGTCGTGCCGAAGAAGCGACACTAGGGGTCTCTCTTGAGCGCCGAAAGATACCTCTGATCTATGAAAAAAGGCCAATGAGAGTTGGCGAACAGTATTTGCATACTCCGCCTCCGGATACGGATATAAAGGCGAGAGAAATACGCTCGTTCATTCAGTAATTTTCTTCGGAGCCGATGGTCGTGTGTATGCAGTCAGCTGCGAGTAACACAACTGATCCTGCTTCTGATCCTCTGACGCTCTGCTTTGCTGTTGGATTTACGGCGCACTACAGCGGCTTTTCTCTTCACTGCCGGCGTGCAGTTTGCCCCTGGGTGCTTCGACAGCGCAGAGTTAAAAGAGTTGAAAGAGTGATTCTCTCCATAAAAGAGTTTATTTCTCTGAAAGAGCATTACACAGCGGCGTTGAACGTCCTTTTCAGGACGCGTCTTTATAAAGATGTAATTTCCGCCCCTGTGTAGTTTCTGGATGCGGTGATTTCTCCCCACCTCTCTCGGTCATAAAACACTGTCTTGCATGCCTGGGCTGCGATCACACGCAGGCAGTGTGTTATGAATGGTTCATGTTCTCAGTGCGAGAACATAGCCATGGCAACATTGCGGTCGTGTGGCTTTCTTTTGTAATGAGAGAAAGCCGTTTCAGCCGCCCCCGCGCCTTGCCTCCTTCCTACGGGATTGACGCAGGCGCCGCGGGCGATGAACACGATTTGGGGACAATGACGGGCTCTGTTCGCCAGGTAAATCCCCTCGAACCTCCCGCCTCCCCGGCACGCTTGTTTGCTTCCGTCTGAGCTCGGGATGAGCATTCTCTCCAATGGTTCATCTTCTCAGTGTGAGAACATGGCCGTTATAGCATTGCGGTCGCACGGCTTTCTTTTGTAATGAGAGAAAGCCACTTCAGCCGCCCCCCGCGCCTCGCCTCCTTCCTACGGGATTGACGCAGGCGCCGCGGGCGATGAAGGCGATTTGGGGAATATGACGGGCTCTGTTCGCCGGGTAAACCCCCTCGAACCGCCCGCCTCCCCGGCACGCTTGCTTGCCTCAGAATTGGATGACATCACCGCTGCATCGGAGAGCGTTACAGCGGCATCGGATGCTGATCGCTCGCCTGGGCTGCCACCTTCTGGTCTGCCGCCCAGCCTGAGCCTGACGCACGGAGATCCGCTATGCTTTCCCGGGCTACTTGATCGGTCCCGCGGGCAGGTGCGCCGCTCACAGCCACGCCCCCCCCATTCCTTTCTTCCCGGACGTGCACGACGAGTTGAGCAAAGCCAGGCTTCTTCGCTCCTCCGCTCTCACTACCCTCGTGGTGGAACGGTCCCAGACCGCTTCCACTCTGCACGCCACGGCCCTTCCTGCAACCAACGCCAGGCCAAGGCACTTCAAAACTTGCACCTTGGGTAGTCCTGTTCTTGATGTGCTACAGGAACTGCGCTGGATGACCAACCGCGCCCCCGGGCCACGGAGGTCAGAAACGCCGGCACTCAAACAGGCGATGGCCACCCCTTGTGGTCCAGAAACGCACCTGTGGACTGGACCTGGTCGAAATACGGGAGGCAGACAAGGCACACCTTCTCCCACACCCCCGTCTCCCAGCTCCGTCCATTCGGCGCCACCGTTGACGACTCTGCCCAGCAGTCCTCAGCGGTGAGGCAGACGGAGGCCACTGCACATCCTGCCCCGCCGCAAGCCTGCCGCCATGGGCCATGCCCCGTCTGCTCGCCGACGGGCGTCCTCCTGCGGCTATGAAACACCCTGCTCCGCCTCAACCCGGGCCCAGCTCTCAGCCCCAGCGTCGAGCACTCTGCAGGAAGCGGACGCCCCGTCTCATGGACCCCCTCGGGGACCCGGAAGGCTCCCAGGCTGTCCGTAGACGTTCGACCCAGGGACCAAGATGTTAGCTCCGGAGGCTGGTAAGACCGCTCCGTCCCCGGTGGAGGGCCGGGAGGAGAATTTTTTCTTGTCGAATTAATTTTCACATTCTCATATTCTCTGTAATGAGCTATTTCCTTTTGTCTCTGGGTCACCTGGCCCGCAAATGCCGTTCTCATGGCACTTTGCCCCCAGATATCAACAGTCCTGCGGTTTGCGTTCGGGGGACAGGTGTATCATTACAAAGTCCTCCCCTTCGGCCTGTCTCTGTCCCCTCGCGTCTTCACGAAAGTCGCAGAGGCAGCTCTTGCCCCGCTCTGAGAAGCCGGCATCCGCATACTCAACTACCTCGACGACTGGCTCATCCTGACCCACTCGCGAGAGTTACTATGCGCCCACAGAGACCAGGTGCTCAGGCACCTCAGCTGTCTGGGGCTTCAGGTCAACTGGGAAAAGAGCCAGCTCACTCCAGTTCAGAGCATCTCTTTTCTCGGGATGGAGTTAGACTCGGTCTCAATGTCGGCACGTCTCACCAACGAGCGTGCCCAGTCAGTGTTGAACTGCCTCGCCGCCTTCAGGCCAGGCACAGCGGTCCCCTTAAAACTTTTCCAGAGGCTCCTGGGGCATATGGCATCCTCCGCGGCGGTCGCGCCGCTGGGGTTGATGCATATGAGACCGCTCCAACACTGGCTCCAGACCCGAGTCCCGAGACGAGCATGGCGCCATGGCACGCACCGGGTAACAATCACCCCCGCCTGCCGTCAGACAATCAACCCCTGGACAGACCCCTGTTTGTTACGGGCTGGAGTGCCCCTACAGCAGGTGTCCAGACGCGTCCTGGTCACGACCAACGCCTTCAGATTGGGTTGGAGCGCCGTTTGCAACGGGCACGCAGCCTCAGGCCGTTGGAAAGGGGCCCAGCCGCATTGGCACATCAACTGCCTCGAGTTGTTGACCGTCCTTTTGGCCCTGTGGAAGTCTCTCACGTTAATTCGGGACGAACATATCCTAGTCAGGTCGGACAGCACCACTGCGGTCGCGTACATAAATCGCCAAGGCGGCGTACGCTCCCGTCACATGTCACAACTCGCCCGTCGTCTCCTCCTTTGGAGCCAGCACCGACTCAAGTCGCTGCGTGCCACTCACATCCCCGGCAACCTCAATGTGATAGCGGACGCGCTGTCATGACAACACTTGCCTGGCGGAGAGTGGAGGCTTCACCCCCACTCGGTTCAGCTGATTTGGGAATGGTTCGGCAAGGCCCAGGTAGACCCCTCTGCCTCCCGAGAGACCTCCCACTGCCCACTCTGGTACGCCCGTTCAGAGGCTCCCCTCGGGGCAGATGCACTGGCACACAGCTGGCCGGCTGGGCTGTGCAAGTACACATTCCCCCAGTGAGCCTTCTTGCACAGGTGCTGTGCAAGGTCAGGGAGGACGAGGAGCAAGTCACTCTCGTGGCTCCTTACTGGCCCACTCGGGCCTGGTTCTTGGACCTTGTACTCCTCGCGACAGCCCCTCCCTGGCGAATTCCCCTGAGGAAGGACCTTCTTTCTCAGGGACGGGGCACGCTCTGGCATCCGCACCCAGACCTTTGGAACCTCCACGTCTGGCCCCCGAACGGGATGCGGAAGATCTAGCTGGTCTACCACCCACGGTCGTAGCCACGTTCAACCAAACCAGAGCCCCTTCTACCAGGCAACTCTACGCCCTGAAATGGCGTCTGTTCGTGAATTGGTGTTCTTCCTGGGCAGAAGACCCACAGAGGTGCGCAGTTAGGTCTGTGCTCCTGTTCCTACAGGAGAGGTTGGGGGGGAGGCTGTCCCCATCCACCTTGAAGGTGTATGTTGCCACTATCGCAGCTCACCACGACCCAGTAGACAGCAAGTCTCTGGGTAAGCACGACTTAATCGTCAGGTTCCCAAGAGGTGCCCGGAGGTTAAACCCCTCCCGGCCAAACCTGTTCCCCTCCTGGGATCTCTCGGTGGTCCTCGCCGGTCTTCAGAGATCCCCCCCGAGTCGCTAGAATCAGTTGGCTCAGGGCCCTCTCCTGAAAAGACGGCCCCTGCTGATCGCGCTCACTTCCATCAAGAGGGTCGGGGACCTGCAAGCGTTCCCTAGTAACGACACTTGCCTGGAGCTCGGTCCGGCAGATACTCATGTGATTCTAAGACCTCGACTGGGCTATGTGCCCATGGTTCCTACCACGCCCTCTGGAGATCAGGTAGTGAACCTACAAGCGCTGCCCCGGGCGGAGGCAGACCCAGCCCCTCTCACTGTCGTGTCAGGTACGTGCCTTGTGTGCCTACCTGGAACGCACCCAGAGCTTCAGTAAGTGCTCTCTGAGCAGCTCTTTGTCTGCTTTGGAGGACAGCAGAAAGGGAACGCTGTCTCCAAACAGAGGTGTCTCACTGGGTGGTGGATGCCATTCAGTTGGCCTATCACACCCAGGCCATGCCCCCCCCCTTACGGGTTCAAGCCCACTCCACTAGGAGCGTGGCATCCTCATGGGCACTGGCGAGGGGCACCTCCCTAGCAGACATTTGCAGAGCTGCGGGCTGGGCAGCACCTAACACCCTTACGATCTCAGGGTTGAGTCAGTCTCGTCCCGTGTTCTCTCAGGTCCGAGCCCGTAGAACTCGGTACACGTCGACGGTCTGACCGGGTGCACCGCTTGTTCCAGCGCCGTTTCCTTCTGCCAAGGCAAAACAGTGCGCTTTTGTCCCAGAGGACCTAGGTCCCTGGTTGATTCCTCCCTAGCCCTTCGGGCCCGCAGCAGTTCAGCGGAGGAACGTGCTGGTCCAGTCCACTACGGGTACCTCCGGCTACCCCTACTGGAATAGGTGCTCCACAGATCAGGCCTCCTACGGGACTCCTCCTGTGTGTATTTCCGCGGTACGGTCACCTTACGAGCTGACACGCGTCTCCCTTAGGCAGTCCTTTGCTGCCCTCCGTTCGCCGTGTTGTAGCAACTCCCCCCTCCTCGAGGTTGGATCTACCACCACGCCATTTCCTCCCACATGCCCAAAGTGGCCATGTGATGTATTTTGCCACCTTTACCTCCCCTGCTGGGCGGGTGTGGCCTCCGCAGGGTCTTTTCCCCCTAAAAGAATAGGAATTCGGGAATAAGACCCCCTTCCCTCGATGCGGTAAGGGCCCCGGCTGCTCTTGCTCTATGCCGAGAAAACATAGAGAGAAAAGAGGCCCAGCCAGGCTTGGCCCGTTCCCTAGTTGGGAGCGTCACCTTGTTCCCCCCCTGGGTAACCAAAAGGATGCTGACGCTTTTTCGGGGCATTGGGGAAGAGTACGTGCAGCCTGAACACAGTTGGTCACTTGTGCACGTGCAAATACCTGCCCGCTTCTGTGTCAGCAGTACACGTACACGGCTCAGCGCATGGCGAGTTTTGAAGTGGACCCCTAGTGTCGCTTCTTCGACACAACGTCGAAGTGAGCGACAGACGGGGAACGTCTCGGTTACGTATGTAACCTCCGTTCCCTGATGGAGGGAACGAGATGTCGTGTCTTCCCGGCCACATCGCTGAGCCGAGCCGCTGAGGTGCCCGGTACACTCCCGGCTCCTCAGAAAAATCCTGAATGAACGAGCGTATTTCTCTCACCTTTATATCCTTATCCGGAGGTGGAGTATGCAAATACTGTTCGCCAACTCTCATTGGCCTTTTTTCATAGATCAGAGGTATCTTTCGGCGCTCAAGAGAGACCCCTAGTGTCGCTTCTTCGACACGACGTCTCGTTCCCTCCATCAGGGAACGGAGGTTACATACATAACCGAGACGTTTTTGTGTATGTGTCTTCAAATGCAAATGAGTCAGCAGTGTCTGTCAACAGACGTGGGCAGGCCCTGTACGAAGTGACGTCACTTTGAATCTGCGAATGGCTTGTTCTGAGACAGTTCTTAATGGGGATTAAAAAAATGGACTGGGTGGATTTTTATCATCATATGGTGGTTGTGTAAACACACTGACAACACACATTTATGTTAAAACAACATGTAAAAGTTAATTTTGCATAATAGGTCCCCTTTAATTCGCACAGGAGCAGCGAAGACAGAAAGAGGACTCTTCTTGACTTTCGAACTGCAGCAGGGGGCAGGAGAGTGGAGGTGAGTCAGTCATGTTCACACTATTGCCTACTCACTCACCTGCCCAGTGGGGAGCTTTCTGCTGAAGTCCAGCTCTTTCAGCAGGGTGGGAATGATGATGTATTCAGAGGTGAGTTATTATTGGGGAGATGATGGTCCTGAACTTCTAGGTCTGCCTCTGTCTCTCCGTCTCTCAGAAACGCAAAGGGCAGCACAAAGCAACACTGAATGCACCACTGGAATGAAGAAGATTTTTCTGAAGCTTCACAGTAGCTACAAAAGCTTGGTCCTGAACTGAATTTGAGTACAAGAAACTACAGGGGTCTATCCAAAAAACAGCAGGGACCACATTTACAGATTCTGCATTGAGATTTGCTTTCATTCTAGCTTTTCAAACAACTTTAAGAGCATTTTATGCAATTATTGTCATGTTTTCAGACTAAAACTGTGCATATGTAAACAAAGTACATAGTACTTTTGTGTACATGTACATGTAACATGTACATGTAACTTGATGTTACATGCCAATTACTGTTTTTTTGTTTTGTTTTTTTCAGTAGAAGAACAAGTGAATGGCATTACTGCCATGAAAATAGATGGTCAACTATATCCAAATCACTAAAAGTGCACACACACACATCTAAAGGCAAAAACACACTCAGGCCCTGTAGACCAGGGGCCGGATTCATGAAAATGTTCTTAAGAAAAAAAGATGAAAGATCTTAGGATAAATTATATGGATTTAGTAATAATGGTCCTAAGTGCAGTTCTTGAAAAATTCTTAAGAAGTTCTCAAATGTTTTCTTAAGAATGTCTTCATTGTTTTTTCAAGTATAAAATGACAGGCTTTGACATTGTCTCATTTACTAGCCTGCTTAGAAGGTGTCTATTACTACAAATTAAATTTGTCTACACTGGTGAAATCGTAACGATAAATTGGTCTATTAACCTTTTTTTGAAGGTAGCTAGCACCTCTCTATCACTTTTTAAATGTAAATGCTGGATGTTTCTATGGACTCCACATTAAGAATTAAACTTCAAAACAATATTTATTGTTTGAATTTCATGATAACATGTATATGGTTTGAAAGCAGAAATTGAAAATAACATAACACACAAAACAATAAAAAATGTGTTGTAGTCTCAAATCACATTTCTACATAAACAGCCTTCGTGACTTCTGACTAACGTAATAGAACGAGTCAGATTTGAAACTACTAAAAAAATTCATTAAACATCTTACCTTTAGGGATTTAAGACAACTGTGAGGTTATCCTAACATTAAGATGTTATTTCAGTGGTTAGCACTGTCGCATCACAGCAATTTTCGGAGTTCGAGTCCTGGCTCATCTGAGCCTTTCTGTGTGGAGTAAGAACAATCTTAAGAAAAAAGATAATAACTTTCTTAAGACTATTTTTTGGTAATTCCATATATTCTTAACTTTTTCTTAAAACTGCACTATGTAAGGTTTTTGGTTAAAAATGAACAAATTGCCATTATTGATTGAGTATATAAATAACCAGTGTTCAAAACAATGTCCTTATTTTACCCTGATTCACTATGGTAAGCTTTAAAAAATTATTTGTATTTTGAGCTGTCGGGTTCGATTTGGTGCAAAATCACTGGCTTATGACATTCATCCTTGCGTCATTACGTCAAGTCCGCACACACAGGAACAAAGTACCGGCCGTCTCATGTTCTGGCTGGTGAAACGAACTATGCATTTTAGTTCAGTAAAATTCAAACAGTTCAGGACAGAATCTTTGAAGTCTAGATGAATGTTTATCTGAAACAGGAGGTTATCATACTATCAGAGACTCATCTTCATGGTTCTATAATGCTAAATGACTCAACTAATGAAAGTCAGTCTGCTTCAATAACACCTAACTGGTGTTGATCTTTTTTTGTGTGAAACAAGGCGTTCTTAAAAATAAAATTTTCTGCTGACCTGGTTTCTATGTTTTCTTCTTTTTTCATAGCTGTTCACTTGTCACATCTCTAGCTTGGGAGATTATTAATTTTGCTCGATTTTTGCAAAATCTATCACTTACAGCAGGTTCAATAGCTGAATTTAATAAATCCCTTCTGGACTTAAGTGGTCGCAGAGTGGCGTGATAGCTATGAAATGTGTGCTGTGGCACCATGCCCATCTCGGGACTCGAGTCTGAAGCCATTGCTCATATGTGTGTCATATGCATCTACCTGAGTGTCATGTCTGCCACTGAGGAAGCCATATGCCCCAGGAGACTCTGAAAGTGTTTCAGTGGAACTGCTGTCCTCTGCCTGAATGACTTCATGCACTTCAGCACTGACTGTGTGTGCTCGCTTGTGAGGTGCGCTATCATTGAGACTGAGTCTATTTCCATGCCGAGGAAAGAGATGCACTGAACCGGGGAGAGCTTGCTCTTTTCCCAGTTGACCTGAAGCCCTAGACGGATGAGCACCAAATTTCTGTGCGTGCACAGCAACTCTTGAGAGTCGTCAAGGTATTTGAGCATGCAGATACCCACTTCCCTTAACGGGGCAAGAAATGCCTCTGCGACTTTCGTGAAGATGCAAGGGGACTGGGACTGATATGCCTGGGCGTCAAAATCAAACCGCAGGAAGGGTCTGTGTCGAGGTAGAATCGAGACGTGAAAGTACACGTCCTTCAGGTCTACCATCGCGAACCAATCCTAATGCTGGACGCACGTCAAAATGTGTTCCTGCATCAGCCTCTTGAACATCTCCCATCTCGGGAGCCTGTGTAAGGCCCGGTTCAGAACTCACAGGTCCAAGATTGCTGAGGGGGAGTTCAAAGCACTTACTTTGCTCTGCAAAACCGGCATAGGGCGGGTTAGTGACTGATGAGGAGGACCTCTTGGGCTATCCTCATGACTCGTCACAACCGGAGGGCCATAGGTGTGGTGCAGTCGGGCACTGGCTCCAGGTGCTTGGGGTCCAGCGGCCGTGACAACGGCGGCTGTGGACACCAATTACGTGACCCAAGGAGTGAGGAACCCGCTCTCTTATGTGACAATACGTGTACCGCAGCCCGTTTGGGGTGCGGTGAACAAAAGACAAAAGGAAACAAAGGATTTACCTCCCGGCCCTCCAGCGGGGAATGGAGTGGTCTGGATACCAGCTCCGTAGCAGACGTCTTGCTCCCTGGGTCGTCCGTCTCAGGGGAATTTAGGAGCCTTCCGGGTCCTCGTGGCAGCCCGAGATACGGGAGCATCAGCTTCCTGCTGGGGGCTCTACGCTGGGTCTGAGAACTGGCCTCAGGTTGAGGCGGAGCCAACTGGGCTTTCACCGCCGCAGGGGGACACCCTCAGCAAGCAGACGGGGTGCAGGATCTTGAGCCGTGTCGGGGCAAGATGTGCTGGATGGCCTCTTGTTTTCTTCTTCACTGCCGAGAACTGCTGGGCGAAGTCCTCAACGGTGTTGCCGAATAGTCCAATCTGTGAGATGGCCGCGTTGAGAAAACTGGCTTTTTCGACGCCCCTCATCTCAACCAGATTGAGCCACAGGTGGTGATCCTGGACCACAAAGGTGGACATCGGCAGCCCGAATTCTCGCGCTATGACCTTTGTTGTTTTTTTTCCTGAAATCCATCTCAACACTTTATTTCAATATTTTGTTAATCAAAATAGTGTTTAAATAAATAAATTCATTAAAACCTTTATCAATTTAAAATATAACAATTAATTTTTTTCAAATTAAGTGGTTTCACACAGCACAATCCTAAATACAGCATTGGAGATATATGTTGTCAAATAAAGTGTTGCAAAACAGAGCATAACAGATGTGAGATACTGCTTAAATATAATACAATTACTATTGAATTATTATTATTATTAGTAGTAGTAGTAGTAGTAGTAGTACAGTGAATATTATATACAGTAACTTTAATGTAGAGATATATTTCTGTCATACCTTTTTTTATTATATAAATTGAGCTTTAATTTTGTTGGAGCTGTGTGTGTTTCTGTGTTATGATGGTAGCTTTTCAGTCCGGAAAAGCCAGTCACGCTACGTGACTCAAAGTGATTATCAAATCACAAAAGGCTAATATTTTATTAAATATATATGTACTCTGTATGTGCCTCACACTACAACGTGAATTTGCACTCAGTTTACTGTCGTCTGCTACAAACAGTGCATGTGATTCTCATGATGGTGGTATCCCTGTATGATCCAAGGAGGAGCTTTATAATGTATATGCAGCTGGCATCAGCACAATACTGGCTCCACAAATTCTCAAGTGCTCACAATTGAAGCATGCCACACAAAAAATATATTTATCTCATTAAATCTCAGCTTGTGCAGTTAAATAATCAATCTAAGATACAATGTGATTTTAATTTGTGCACTGAAAGTTTACATAATAAAATTCATATGTCAGATGGTAACAGTTTTATATAGGAGCATTTTTACGAGCACAAGTACATGAGCGCAGTATTGGGCCCGATTCAGATGCCAGTATTGATAATGGGACATCCCTATTAAATAAGGAACAAAATTACAGTACACAATGAGATTGATGCAAGGTGCTGATACTTGGCTTTAATATTTTATATTAAAATCACAAAACATGGCCTGCATTTTCCTTGAATCTGTTTCAAAACACCAGATTTGTTTTCTGTCAAGACTACTAAGCAGACACCCTGCCGACTGAGATCACAAAAGAGAACTCTGAGGTGTGTTACAAAACACACACTAAGAAACAGTCATGACGAAGCTAACAGCTGTGTTCGCAATGAGGCTTCAGAGACAATAGCATTTAATAAGTAATTCAGGACTATTTTAGCAAGGCTGAGTTCAACATAACACCAATTTGTTTGTTCCCCTTGACTGAAAGATTTTGTTCTGTTTTGCAGGATGGAAACACTGTAATTGTTGATCATTTTACCAATAACTCTCTTTGATGGTTTCATGAAAACAACCCACACTCTCTCTCACCTCCCACTCAACAGAAAGACTCTCAGGCCTTGGAGATTTTAACAAAATGTTTGAGAAAGTAGATTTAGAAAAAATGTATTTGGAATATTTATTGAGAGAACACTTTCTTTGATATTGATTACCTTGGTTTGAGCATCTCTTTTTCAGGCGGAACCTGAATATGCAATATTTTGTGTACTTAAATTCAGCAATATTGAGAAGAGATCTGACTACTGTGTTGCTTATGACTTAAGCAACTTAATCTTAAACTAAAATTATTATGCATTTTGGCAATTTCTCTCATTTCATCTGCCCTGCATATTTGCCAGAGTTTAATCACATACTGAACGCGTTTAGACTATTCATTGACCAAATATTAAGCATTAGTAATCTTTAACTAAAATGTAAACATTTTTATAGCATTTATTAATCTCGCTTGATGTTAATTTCTACAAACTAATAAATTTTTACATTTAAAATATATACATTAATATTGATAAATTAACTAAGCAAGATTATTAAATATTGTTAATTTTTAATTCAAGATAATTTACCAAAGGGTTTAAATAATGTTAAAAAATACAAACTAATTGTAAGTGTAACCAAAATGTATACAGTACTGTACACAACCAAGATTTTTTGACTTTTTTTATCAATTTGTTCAATTGAAACACCTTAAAATTTTGAAACACCAAATTAATGTATTCTTTGCCCAGTTCATCCACTTCCTCAGACTACAACTGATTTGGATGATGAAATATACAGTGTCAAATCTTATATGCTTTTCATTCTCTGTGCTGTTAACAAGCATCTGTTTTGTCCTTCCTCTGTCAGAACATATTGATAGAGAATGAAAGATAAATGTGCTCTCTCGGTTTTACCTAGAGCATAAACCTTGCCCATACTTCAGAGCCTATTGCTTGCAGCCAATTGAATGAGTGGAAAGAATACTAATCTTTCTTAGTTTTAGGGCTTATGGGCAGAAGAATGAAAAATTTATACACAGAACGGCTTGAATCCAGCATTGACACTGATATTTCCAAGTTATAAAAACTAAGACACAGAGGCTTGCAGTCCACACTGGAATTCCTCCGAGCAATACATTTAAAGACTTTACAAGATGTCACCCTAAAGCCTGAATCAACCCTATGGAAATTAGAAAAAATGCACACCTGCCTAACCTCAACCATCTTGAGAATAGAGGTAGATCTTTGGACACACCAAGACACCTCCTCGTTCATACTGTAAATAAGAAATAACCTAACTATTAATGGTCATCACATGACTGATACAGCCATCTCTGCCATCTTAACAAGGAGATCTTCACCCCTAAAGAGCAGAGGTGATAGTCAGTATAATCATCATGTGCTAAAATGTCATTACCAAGACACTGAGCTAAAGCAGACTCCCTCAAGAAACCCCTTCATCTTCATCCTTCATCATCTTCATCTTCATCCATTGTTCCTGCATCAGCCTGTGAATATGTGTCCATAGTAGAAACCTTGCAAATTGATTCAGCTAGATTGACTCATGTTGAACATCAACAATGCTTGCAACAGCAATTGTACCTCTACTTTTGGGCGTCTAATAATCTCCTTGTAGAAGATCCTGTGTATCCTCTCTGTTTACAGGTAATCCCTGTCCTTTCCACAACTGCCATACATGGTCCATTGAGTACTCAGGTCACCATTTCATCTGCCACCTTCTCTCTTTCTGTGAAAGTGCTCATTGAATCGGGCTCAGCAAGGAACTTCATGTCAGCGACCCTCTGCAAACAGTTTAAACTAAAATCTCAGGATCTGACAATCTTCTATTGCACTCTGTAGTAGGAAAACCCCTGGGCAAGGGTTATGTCACTCGTCAAACCCATTCCATCACTCTTCCAGTGGAGGGCATACCATATTGAATCTACATATTTCCTGGTACTAGACAGTTCCACCTCGGACATCATACTCAGTGAACCATGGTTGATCAAACATGTGCCCATCATTTCCTGGGAGACTGGGGAGGTTCGTTCTTGGAGTAACGTCTGTTTCCAGAAATGTCTGCAACTCCCACTTCATCACCCAGCAAATCCAATTCCAGACACAATCTCTGAAACCATCCCGGTATGTTCCACCTACACAAAACATTCATGTCAAGTTCCCTTCTACCTAACAAAGCTTTCAGCCAAGTCTTTACCCGAGACAAGCCACTCAACTCCCCCCTCATCAACCATGGGGCTGCGATATAGAATTTCTTCCTGGAGCCTCAATCCCACGTGGTCGTATCTACCCCCTGCTGCTACCTGAACAGAAGGCCATGGAAGAGTACATCGAAGAGGCACACCAACAAGGCTAAATTCGACCTTCCACCTCTCCAGCAGCTTCAAGCTTCTTCTTCGAAGCCGAGAAGGATGGAGGCCTACATCCCTGTATCGACTACAGAGCATTAAACAACATAACAATTAAGTACCACTACCCTCTTCCTCTGGTTCCGGCTGCTCTGGAGACATTTAGAGGAGCTACAGTATTCTCCAAGCTAGATTTGAGGAGTGCCTATAACCTCATTCATATTCGAAAAGGTGACGTATGGAATACGGCCTACATTACCACCACAGGCCACTATGAATTATTGGTTATTCCCTATGGTTTGGAAAATGCTCCCTCAGTATTTCAAAGTTTAAGGAATTAACTCCTACGTGAGTATATCCAGCGATTTGTCCTAGTCTACACTGACAACATTCTAATAATTTCTTAAGCCCTACAAGACCACATCATTAATGTCCAAACCATCCTCCAACGTCTCATGGAACACCCCAGATGGCATGCAGATGAATTCCGGTAAAGTGCAGATGGTGCTAGAATGGCCACAACCTACCACCATCAAACAGTTGCAATGTTTCCTTGGCTTTGCCAAATTCTATATTCGGTTCATCAGGAACTTCAGCTTCCTGTCTTCCCCATTAACATCCCTGCTATGTCAGAAACCCAAGACCTTACCATGGTCCCCTGGAGTCGTACCAGACTTTAAAGAAAGCCTTCACCACTGCTCCCATTCTCTGCCATCTGGATCAAGAGCACCCCTTTGGAGTGGAAGAAGATGCCTCAAATACCGGCTTCAGAGCAGTCCTCTCTCAGCGTCAGGGGGCAACTTCCAAACTCTTCCCATGCACCTACTTCTCCAAGAAATTGGCATCCGCAGAGCAAAATTAGGACACCGGCAACAGAGAGCTGCTGGCCATCAAATGGCGCCATTCGTTCGACGTTAACTGATCACTGGAACTTGGAATACCTTCGTGAAGCTCAGCAAATAAACCACACCAGGTCAGGTGGGCTCTCTTTTTTGACCCTATTCCGATTCTCCGTCTCCTATTTCCGGGGTCTAAAAATGTTAAAGATGATGCCCTTTCATGCCTGTATTCATGGAAAACGTCTAATCCCACTCCTTACACCATTCTGTTGCCTTCTACCATCATCAGTCCCATTCACTGAAACCTGGATGATCAAATTTCTCAGGCAACCAGTACAGAGCCTACCCCACCTGAGCAAATTTATGTCCCTGTTAACCTCCGCCGAACCCTCCTCAAGTCCTTATATTTGTTCATTGGCACGGCCATCCAGGAACCGCCCAAACCCTTTCGCTCCTGCCAAGTAAATACTGGTGGCCCCATATGACCAGAGATGTCAAACGTCTAGTCCAAGTGTGCCCCGACTGTGCCATGTCTAAGTCACCACGCCATCTACCAGCTGGGAAACTTTTATCTCTGCCTATGTTCTCGTCGCCCCATGTCAAAATATCGGGGTGGATTTCATCTCCGAACTCTCAACTTCCAACAGGTACACCTGTGCACTTGTCACGGTCGACCACTTCTCAAAAGCTTGCCGGTTAGTCCCCCTCACTGGTCTACCAACCACCTTTGAGACACTGCACATGTGCACCTACAAACGGCAATTAACCACCAGAAGACTCAGGCCGATATTCGACACTCGGAACCCCCACAGCACCAGCTCGGGCAGGAGGTCTGGCTCTCCACCAGGAAAATCCGTTTGCGCCTCCCTGGTAAAAAGTTAAGTCCCCACTGTAGCATATATAGGGGTTTCAATTAAAGTTTGCTAACTGGTTAGTGTGGTGGTGTTGTGTTATGCTATTAGCTTTGCTGTACTGTGTTTACAATATGGTTTTCGGCAGGTTGTGCATACGTGGTGGACTGCCCCGGAAGAGTCTCTTTAGGACTTCCCATGACCTTTTGCCGCCATAGAAGCCAGTGATTTGTTATCTGGGTCAACACTAGTGAAAACAGTTTCATTGATGCATATGAACGTCAACGCGTTCCACAATGCACAAATAAACAGTAATCAGTTAAAGTGCCCAGATTATCACACCAATATATGTAGCAAATTTGGTATGATAAATATACACCGTATGGGTTAAAGTGTCAGGTATGTTACCATTGTTTGTAAGGGAAACAATATTTGTGAGCTAGGAATTAAATTAAATGGTCTTATTTCTACATTGCTATGTAAGGACATTTATAATGGAAGCAATCGTGTTTGACAACCGTTATAATTTAGATAAATGACAAATGACTAATAAGTTCTCCACCATTAAAATCATAATACAACGTCTCGTTGAAGCAGCTCCGCTATTATCTCTCAGGGCGGTGCTGTTGGCTGTCCATCATCATTGCGACATACACTTGAGTGGGCGTCCTTGCTATAAGAGACTGACGTAGACCGGAAGCGGGAGAGAGAGAAGGAGGGAGCTGTTAGTTTTCGTTTCGGGTCACGCCGTGATGTTGGCGTGCCTTGTTTGTTTTTCGTTTTTGTTATCTAAAGTTTATATTTTGGAGTTAACAGTTTGTTAACGTTCTTTTTTGATTAAGTTGGAAACTTGAGTCTTTATGTTTTCTTTTGTTTCTTTTGTATTGCTTAACAACCGGCCAGGGAGTAGTGATCAGGTAAGTATGTCACGTGACTTCCATTTATGCAACACCTAGGGAAGCACGTTGTTAATACACCAGGTAAGGAGCGGGTGCCACTCTTGTATGTTTTGAGTTTTTACGTAGTGTAGATTAGGTAGAGTGTGTTGAGCGCCATCGACTTTGTTTTTGTTTTATTCTCTTGATGTAGTAGTTTAGTGGGGATGGGAATGTAGTTAGATTGTGGGTTTTGTTTTGTTTATTTCTTTAATTTAGCCCCGCTCAGGTTCCTACTCCCTGGGCACGGTATTTGGGTTGTTGTTGTTTTTTTTTTTGTTATTGTCTCTCTCTCTTTTGTGCACGTTGTTGCTGTGAATAAATATATTCATTTACTTGATTTAAACCCCATTTTGTCTTCTTGTCTTGTTGCTCCAGCACCTTAATTATGTTAACAGGGATAACTAATCTGGGAATTAATTACATTACTTTATGTTGTGTCCCCTCATGCCCTTAGCCGTTTTAGGGACGTAACAATATCATTAAAAGGGAAACATGATTTCACCTGCTGTTGCACTCGTGTACACAGTAGTGTGACAATAAAGTGATTTGATTTGATTTGATGATTAATTAATCATAACTCATTATAATTAATTATGAACATTTGGATAGGTTAACAGAATCAACTTGAGGTAGCTGAATTAAAATTACAATCAATTTATCTGGTCATCCAGCGAACACTCGGTATTGATTTTCTATCAATGCTCAGAAAGGATATTTTTCGTGGCCACACAAAAATATCTCTTTCTTAGCATGGAGCTGAGATCGTATCGTTAAATATACATTGATTTACAAGCAGACTAGAATCAAGTGTACAATAATGTACACAAAATGTTATTTTACTAAAACACGAACACATAACTAATCTAAACAAAAAACATACACCAAATCAACCGGAACAGAATAGGGGAAATGCAGTTATGAAAAGAGAACCATCAATCTCGTAATTTAAAAAGCACCTTTTTTTACAAAGGGGTTTACAGCTTACAATAAAACTATATTCAGTTAGTTACTGGAATGATAACTGAAGATGCCTTGGCTGTTGAGAGAGCACCCATATTCATTTGGTAGGAAACATGATACTAAATAATTTTACATTAGCTGTAGTCCTGTCATAAGTCATGCATAAAACAGTATACAGTACAAAAAAAATAAAAAATTTGAAGACAGTAATGATCCTATTCACAATGTCCTGGGGATATACATGTTCAATTATGGACAGTTTGTTTATAATTTAGTGAAGAAAAGTCTGTTGTTCTGGGCTTTGTTTTCTTATGGGGGAAAGATTACCCTGGCATGCAGAAGCTAACTTCCCCTGCTTGGAATGACAATGGGGGTCCACTCTTTGCTGGTCCAGTGGCAGCAAAGACAGTGGAAAGTCTTGATAATGATCAGTGGTGGAGCAGACATAACGGAGCCTGTGTTGGCCTCTGCTTGCTACAGTCTTGAGACATCTGTTGGCTTAATAATGAATAAATGTGTGTCTGATTAGTCCAGATGCTACACCACTATATTGGACCTTTTCCAATTTGTTTATTGAACAAATAATCCCAGTCACACATCAGATACAACTTCCATCTCATTATTGCATCACTCCTACATTCTATGTGTCTTTGTTAAAACCTCACCTCCGTTCTGTCTCACCTTCTTCCCCAGAGTCTAATGACAGCGGACCCCCTCCACCACTGCTACTTGATGAGGGCCCCATGTATGCTGTACATGGCATCTTGGACTCCCGCCACTTACAGCCCAGAGGAAAGATCATGGGTAGCTCGGGACAACATCCTAGGCCTCAAACTACTTGCTTCATTTCACGGCAACCATCCAGGTCTCTCAGCATCACATGTTAGGGGTTGTCCTCGGCATTGGGTGCCCTGGCACTTTGGAGCAGGCCATGGATGGGAAAATACTGTCACGACTCCTTCAGAATCGCCCTCTCGCTCCACTACATATGGTGTTCACTCTCCCCAGCCTATTAATAACCTGCACACTATTATCCAGCTCATCAAGGACAGCATATATACTTGCCCCTTCCCCATGCTCTTTTTCTAGTCTCACATTGTGGATTCTGACCGCACTGGCTAGTGTTATTCTTGCTGCATAATTACTACCATTATATCTGCTGATTGTAAACATAAAATCTTCAGTCCTCATCCAAGTTGTGTTCCTGTCTACATCCTCTTACCTCATTAAAGTCCTGCTATCGTGTTCATCATCTGCCTGGTGTTGTCTGCATCATTGCAAGTGGTATGATGGCTGCATTGTCCCATGGTGTTTATACTTGAGTACTATTGTTTGTACAAATGAACATGTTACCTTCAGGCATTTTGGAATTACTCCCAAGGATGAACCAGACTTGCGGAGGCCACGATTCTTTTTCTGAGGTCTTCGCTGATTTATTTAGATTTTCCCATGATGTCAAGAAAGAAGCACTGAGTTTGAATGTAAATGGCTGACCTACTGAAATTGTGATATAGTCAATTAAATGTGAAACAATATGTCTGTAAACAATTGTTGGAAAAATTACTTGTGTCATGCACAAACTATAGTTTGCTAATATTAAATCTGTGGAGTGATTACAAAAAATATCAGTTTTAATGACTTCACCCTAAGTGTATGTGAACTTCTGACTTCAACTGTATTTAAATATATTAGCTCTTTTCAATCTACTACTAGTAGAATGAGATTCTAGAATGAGAATGAAAATTATCCCATAATGTACTCACACTCAAGCCATCTTAGTTGTATATGACTTTCTTCTTTCAGCCAAACACAATCAGAGTTATATGAAAAAAATATCCTGGCTCTCCCAGGATATAGTTTGGGTGAACTAACCCTTTATGGGTGAAAATGTGTGTATTTTAAAATAATTTATCAGATATCCTGGCACTGTTATTATGGATCTGAAGTGACAAGGACCTTCAATCTTAATAGAACTAGAATTTGAGTTGGGAGAGAAAGTCTGAATTGCCTCATGGCAGTGAATGGAGCTCTGATTTGACCCTCCATGTCCATATGATTCCAATCAGCTTTTATATAGCTAGAGAGTAGGTACAGGCCCCATTACACTGCAGGAGAGTCAGTCATCACAGATCTCCTTATGGATAATAGCAACCAGAAGGTTTTTTAAGCTCACAGCTTTAGGCAGAGAAGAGAAAAGGGTGAATAGATGGACTGGGAGAAAGGAAGAGGTCAGAAAATGGTACCGTCTCTGACACACATTCACATGAAATAGTCAGACTGATCTCACAGTGAAATCAGAAACAGATGGTTGACTTTTCTTTAGCTAAAATCAGTCAGCGGTTACCGTAAAGAAAAATTCTACCCCCAGTGGCCAAATCGGTAAGTGTTGTTGGACGTACAGGCACATGTGAGCTCTATTTACCTGGTCTAATATTCAGAGGGGCATTGTGACATGATTTATTTTCCTCTACAGGCTGTAATATATTGAAGAGGAATGTTTTTGTAATAATCTGTACCCCCCATCAAAAACCTAAACAATTTAACCATGAGTGGAGTAAAAATGTAATGTTTCAGGGAAAAATACAACATCAGAATCACGCTTGTCACTTATATGCAAACCAATTTCTTCTTTGTATCAGTAAAGTATTTGTACCTGGGTCTCCCACACTGCTGAAGCAACACGCTTCTGGTCACACCACAGGGGAAGGTAAACACTCTGGAGCCAATGCAAAAAACATCTGATAATAGATTCCGCTTGTCAGTAAGGTGAAATAATGTGACCGATCCTACAGTACTGGAACTCTCGAAACAACATCCCGACTTTCCCTGTGATCATGTTGAAATAGTATATAAACATTTGGCATTAATGTGACATTAAAGCAGTGGGTAGTGTCCTTGTTTACTATTGTACTGAAGTAAAGGATTCTGCTGAGACTGACTTGCAACCAAGGGTGTAAAGTAAGGAATTATAAATTATCTTGTTCCCCTTCTGTCACTCACTCTACATTGTGTCGATGAAGTGACACTAGGGGTCACTCTTGGTAGACCGATTCACCTTCAGATATTTGGGAAAAGGCCAATGAGAAATCATCCGCTCATCCGCAATACCCCAAGTGGACAAAGCAATCGTGGCACACCTCTGCCTGCTGAGCACTACCACCTGGCCGACTCCCTTCCCAAGCCTGTAGGGCGACATCATCCCTGACAATAAAAACTCTACAGCGCTGCCAAGCAGACCGAAGCTCTGAAAGAGTTACACAAGGGTAGATCTGATCCCGGTGCGTTACAAGAACTGCGAGCCATCGGCCAGACAATGTCCACACTCGTGGTCCAGTAGCGCCACCTATGGCTGAACCTTGTAGAGATGAGGGAGGCAGACGATTCACGGTTCCTCAATTCTGCCATCTCCAAGGCCGGCCTCTTCAGCGACACCGTCGAGGACTTCGGCCAGCAGTTTGTGGCGGTGAGGCAACAGACAGAGGCCATCCAGCACATCTTGCCCTGGTGTGGCTCAAGAGTGAGCGCCCCGTCTGTTTGCCGAAGGTGAAGCATAACTTGCTCAACCCCAGCTGGAGCCTACTACTTGCCCACGGTGTAGAGCCCCCCACAGGAGGGGGGGCCGTCAATGACCCCTAAAAAGGGCTCCTAAGCGGCCCTGAGACGGGCCACCTGAGGAAGGAGCTGACTGCAGGAACCCAGGAGCTGGTGTACAGACCACACCCTCCCCCAGTGGAGGGCCGGTAGGTACATCTTTTGTTCCATTATTTTATGTTCTCCGTACCCCACATAGGTTGCGGTACCCACATTGTCAAGAAAAGAGCAGTTTCCCCTCTCCTCAGGTTAGATCGCCGGCATTCCCGCGGCCACCGAACACCGGGTGATTGCAGCCTCGGCATCACAAACACGGGATAGCCACCGGTGATGAGTTTCCCCAAGAGGCCCACCTCCTCAGTCACCGGCTCACCTTGTGCCAGGTGCACGAAGCAAGGTAAGTGCTTGGAGGGTCTTTTGATGGGCAGCTGTGCCCGTCCACTCTCAAGGTTTATGTGGCTGCTATAGCAGCACACCACGACGTGGTTCAATGTAAGTCCCTCGGTAATCATGTCCTGATCATCAGTTTCCTGAGAGGTGCCAGGAGGCTGAACCCTCCTAGACCCCTTCGAGCCTCTCGAGTCAGTTGAGTTAAAGGCAGTCTCTCTGAAGACTGCCCTCCTGATGCGCTCACTTCCATCAAGAGGGTCGGGGACCTGAACGCTTTCTCTGTCAGGGAAGAGTGCCTAGATTTCAGTTCGGAAGACTCTAACGTGATCCAGAGACCCCGACTGGGCTATGTGCCCAAGGTTCCCACGACCCCCTTCAGGGATCAAGTGGTGAGCCTACAAAAATTGCCCCCTGAGGAGGCAGACTCAGCCTTATAGTTGTTGTGTCCGGTGCGTGCTCTGCGAGTCTATTTCGATCACACTCAGAGCTTTGGATGCTCTGAGCAGCTCTTTGTCTACTTTGGTGGACAGCGGAAAGGGAACATGCCCACTGGATTGTGGATGCCATAGTGTTGGCCAGTCAGTACCCACCCCCTTGCAGGTTCGAGCACACTCCACGAGAGTGTGTGACCTCTGTGGGGCCTTTTCCCCCCTGAAAGAATTGGAATGGAAAAGGATGCCTTCCATGGTGCATTTTATGAGCATTTTTAGGCCCCAGCTGAATAATTTTTCTATTGAGAGAAAAACTTGGAGAGAAAAGGCAGCGGCTGGCATGGCCTACTCCCGTATTTGGTACACCCCCCCCCCCTCCCAAGGGTTATGGGGAAGGACATGATGTCTTGGGGCATCTGGGGAGGCTCCGTGCAGCTCCAGTGCATCTGTTCCTACGCTCATAGTAGCTTGCCTACACCTGCATCAGCAGTTCACGTGACCAGTTCAGTCATTGTGGTGTTTCATATATGGAACCCCCTATTGTGACTTCATCGACACAACGTCAAGTGGGTGACAGAAGGGGAATGTCTTGGTTACTGTCGTAACCTCTGTTCCCTGATGGAGGGAATGAGATGTTGTCTCCCTCTTGCCACAGACAGAACTTTACTGCTGTAACGGCCGGGACCTTGTCTCGGCTCCTCAGTGCAAAATCTGAATGAACTTGCCTGCTGGCCTCCCTTTATACCCATATGTCAGGGGAGTGGCATGCAAATTCAACTCGTCAAATCTCATTGGCCTTTTCTCAAAGATCTGAAGGTGAATCAAGCTCCCAAGAGTGATCCTTAGTGTCACTTCATTGACACAACGTCTTGTTCCCTCCATCAGGGAACGGCGGTTACGACAGTAATGGATACATATCGTAAACATTTCGAGGTAAGCTTCATATTTCTGCTTACTAGATTCCTGTGTCTATAACTGTAAATTATCTATCTATCACTGAGATTATTAGGCTGCTGTGAGAGATTTATGTAATGTTTGCAATGGGGCTGGGCGATAAACCAAAAATAATTTTCTATATTTAGCCTATGTTCTACATCTAAACCAGGGGTGCAACATGGTACATAGTTAATGCATTAATTAATGTTAAAGTAACTTTCAATGTCAGTGTATAAGTATATGTAGAAATTATCATTAACCGTGAATGAAAAAATTTCAAATATTATTTTTAGTTAAATTTATTGCAATAATGTTTACAGAACCTTATTATAAAGTTTAACTATTGAAATTTGTATTTAATAAAATTGCATGTAGCTCTGTTTCAAATGTACGATAAGAAAAGAGACAAATTATTAAACCTTACCAACATGATAAATCCAACTAATCCAATTTTTCACACTGCATGAAAGGAAAAGGTGTGGTTAAATGTACAGAAAAAGTTTTAACATTTACCATTTTGTACTGAAAATTCAGGATTTCATTTCCTTGGACATGAGTGTGACAGGGTGGAGGGCGGGGCTGGGTGGTGATTCTGCACACCTGGTCACTTATCAGGCTAATTAAGCCTCCGAAAGGAATAAAGGCCAACTGCGGATGGTGGTGCGAGAGAGAGAGAGAGAGATTGTTTATGGGCAGCTGAACGTCATGTGTGTTTGTGTCTTTTGTTTTTCATTAAACTATTATTTATATTGACAGGCCGGTTCTCGCCTCCTCCTTGCCCGTCTAATCCCCTTTACAATGAGCTACAGCTTTCACCTTTTTAGCTACTGACACATTAAAGTCCTTCCTCATTTCAACTCTGCATACTGTCAAACACGATGTGGCCATCACATTTCTGCCCCTCCTTTCATTATGCAGGTAAGAACTGAAGGAGGGACAGTGGGTGAGAACCTAAATACCACTCTCTCTGTCGCTCCGCATTCTGATTAACACATAAAAGAACCTTAATAAAGGTGTGACCTTGGCAGTGTTTTTACAAAACCTGTGCTTCAACAGTCAAGGTCTTAGGGGCAGATAAGGTGCAATGCATTTTAATCCCTCCTCTGCTGAGTGGTGCATCTGGTTAAATTACTGCCTTTTCACCTCCTTTCATTGTAGCGAGGATTTCTGTTTCGTAAGTGCTTTTTTCACCATAGATCCCCCTACCAAACACCTAAGATCCATCTTTTGTGCAATCATATTGAAGCAGACTTAAGTTCCAATCCCAGACGTCCATGCAACACCAGAGGAGCATATTCCCAAGAACATCATGAAAGACATGCTATTCTGAGCGAGGCAAGGATTATAAAACTTTTCAAAATTTTTCCATCTCCTCAAGCTCTGTGAAAGCTCTTCTTGGTAGTGTTATGGTTGAATATCCAAAAGCAATTAACTTTTCATCGTAGCCCTCTTCTGCCAATGCCCCTTTGAACATCAATTTAGCCCAGTGCATGGTATTTGAAATCCCAGGTTTCCAAGGCAACCAGCCACTGGAGTTGCAGCACTGAGTTTGGCATCGTGGATAATCCAACACCAGCTCTTCAGCCAGGATAATGATAACAATCATAGATAAAGGGCTGCACACCCATGGTCAAGGCATGGTTTTTACAGAGGGTGAAATTCTAAAGCTCATTATTCTTTCTCAAAAATAAGAAATTAATCTCATATCACAAAATAATATTAATAATTTTCTGTAAATCTAACCCACCCACTTTACACATTCCTATGCTAACAATGAACACTTTGAGGTCTCGACTAGCACAATTGGAATCTTAACAAAGTGCCACTCTGTGACACAATGCTATTTTTTCTGTTACTTTGGTGTTGTGTCACACAGTTCACTTTCAAGCAATAAAAGCCCTCTCATCCCAAACAGGCTGAGAAATATTGTATGATGTAAATTGGAGGCATAATGTACAAAACAAATCACATGCATCCATACAAGGAGACATTAAGAGTTTAGAGGCACAGACGCCAAGTTGAAACAGTAGACGTCCCCTGCTAATACAATATATTTTTTAATAAAATTGGAATTTTGTCTGTTTTAAATAACAAAAAAGCATTTTATGACCTTTCTGTCAGGTGGCATTACAGTGTGTGGAGTTTGGAGCCAAACTGACGATGGAGGTGTGCAGCCTCAGTCTCTGACGACTGGCATACTCATCTCTCTCCGTGCAATGTGTTTGACATTATGCCCCTTCCTCACTCCCAAACAGCTCTGCGCAGACGCATGCTTATGTAACAACACACAAAGCGAAAAGCAAATCTGTCTCCAAAGTCACCACAAGAGTTTCAAGTGACCTACATGAAACATGACCTACAAGTTCATATAATACATCTGAAAAACAAATTTAATCTGCAATCACAAAACAATAAAACACATTGTTATTACATAATAATGTGTATTAAGAAACAGACATTTGGAGTGTACTTCACTTATGTTTGATTTAAAGGAATAGCTTAACCAAACATTAAACTTCTGTCATCATTTACTCACCCTCATGTTATTCCAACCTTCTCTATGCTGTTTCCTTGGAACACAAAAGGAGATATTTTAAAGAATTGTCATGCAACTCTCGCTGTAAAATAATAGTTCATGGTAACCAGGGTTTATCAAGCTCCAAAAAGGACCAAAAGTTCAATGTGGCATGGGGGCATGGTCATGTGTCTGTCTGCGGGAGAGGGATAGCGATAAGGCTCATTATAGTATTGGTGGAGGGAGAACTGAGTTGCCCTTGAACTCAGAAACTGTCACAGTGGTGCCGAAACCCGTGAATGGGGAGTCAGGACACTGCGTCACAAGGAATGTAAACAAAAAAGGCTCTTGGTGGACAACACACACACAAACATGTGCTCAGTAACAAACTCTTCACACACTTGTGTCGCTCTCTCTCTCCATCTGACGCTCTGGCATGTCTTATCAGGTCTCCATCTGCCATCACTATAATGAGAGACAGTTGTTAGAGTAACCCTAAATAAATAATAATACCATAAATTTAGTTTATATGACTACTTGAGTGAAATTTAAGACTTATTTCACTGATAATCTTCAAGCTCATTTCTAGCCCACAGAATTCAGGTATGTGGAGTGCTAGATATTGGTTACTACAGTGCCGAAATGAAGCAAAAAGACCCACAATCCATGTTTTTTGGGGGGTTTTTTTCTTGTTTTTAGGGAAGCAAGCAAATTGTTCAAACCACAGTTTTTTCACATCCCTAACATGAAATCCACCATTTAAAATCCTAGTTAAAACATACAGTATATGCAGATTCGTGACAACTAACCAGAGCATTTTAATTCATTTCAATGCCAAATTGGAGATCAGGGCAAACCTGCATGGATCTTTTATCACATTCTGAGGATAAATGAGAGCTCTTTCTCAGAGGTTGCAGCATATAATTTACTTGGGGGTGTAATGAGAAAACTCAGGGAAGGCAATTAACATTTAAAATGAGAGCAATCTCATTGGAGATAGCATGATGCTACGGGTCTCAGTGTGCTGTGACACTCAGCAAATATTTGACAATTTCTGGACAATAAGAATGAGAGGGAGTGCCAGGAATGTCCATTGTCTCTACAGAGATAGTGTGCATTAATTTATACCTTTTATATTTGAGATATTAAGTCAGTGGGCCTAAAGCTCCCTGAACAAAGTCTGTTTGAACAGAAGTCTGTGTGAACTGCATCCAACTGAGAGAGGAAAATATTTGAGTAACAGTTTGTCAGATGATGCATTCATACTATTCAGCCATGTCCTATACTGTCTGCTAACCATCTGAGTCCAGTAAATACAATGCAGATGCAGAGAAAATAAAGAATTGGAAACTGAGAGGGACACTGCAAAGAAAAGCCTATAGACCAGCCATTCAAACAGGCATTAGTGTCAAATGAGAACATACAGAAAATCGTGCCACCTTGAGCAATGTTCTGACAGAAATCCTGGTTCTTTTAGGAGCCAGCCAATGTTTTAGATCTCCTTGTAGTGCGGGCATGGACAGGACTGTATTGATATGCCTCAAAGATTTAAACTTCTGAAATGAATTATGCCTCAACCTCTTATTGTACAGATTTATTCACATATTTTAGAAACAAAAAGTTTAAAGTTAATTGATTTCCCATTGATTTGACATTGGTAGAATGTTCAGCATTCAAAATGTTTCTGATTGTTATGACATTACTGTAATATTTGCATATAGAGTTGTGGCTGGCCTCCTTTCTTGCATCTATTTGCAAACTAAATTGTGATTTTTTTTTGTGGGGTTTTTTTTTCTATCTTGCATTTACTCAACCATCAATAACAACTATGCAGGGTTTGTCTGTTTTTCTCCTGCTTATTATCACACCAGCCAGACAGTGTGACATGGAGTCGGTAACTTAAACAACTGCAGATTTAGATGCTCTGTCCTAACACAGTGTCTCCACTGAACGTATCTGGTGCATGTTGCAACCCATCATGCCACAAGGGCTTGAGGCTGTCTACTCTAAATGTATTGAAGCTGCACGTCTCCTCATAAGGTTCACGGACATGGACCAATCAGTAGTAAGCTTGAGGCAACATTTAAAATTAAAATATAACTTGTGAAAATAACATTTTACTTTATATTCAAAAGAAATCTGCTGCTATAAAAAATTTGATTGCTTAAGCAAAATTCATTCTGCTTCTATATTATGAATAAAGCAAATATACAAATGGTCAAACAAATATTGGAAGACCACAGACTGTCCACAAAATCACAATCTGGATTTGATTTAACAACTATTTTAGTTATTGCAATACAAAGATCACTCATTTACTATTTGTAAAAAAAAAATAAAAAATGTTCAGATAAAGTGGCCAGAGTAGCTCTGCAGCATGTCAAAAATAGAAATTGATTGCAATGGGAATGATCCAGTTATGTCATACTGTGCCAAATATGTCTGGTGCAGACATGTGTAAATTGCTGATTTGCATTTAGATGATGACAGCATGCTTGAAAAGGATAACTTTTATTTAGATTTTAGAGGCGTAATACAGAGCATTCTACTCTAAATATATTTTGCATTCTCAAGCTCCCACAATAAATGCCAGTAAACAAAATACTAACCATTATTCAAAGTGACATCACACAACACTGACTGACAGCCAGTTAACTTGGCAGTGTTTGGTGTGTGTAAAACCAATCTTAGATTCACAGGTTAACCTGTTTGAAAGGGGGAAATACACCCATCCATGACTGGAGAATCCCCTTGAGAGACACAGAACGGGGCTCAGAGTTACAGAGGATATAGGGGGATGGGGGAAAAAAGAAACATTTACAAAGGAGAGCAGGTGCTTTATTTTCTATTTCTGTCCTGCTTAAAATTGGGTGAGCTATGTGAAGCTGTAGCATGTCTACATTACTAAACTTCTTTTTCATTGGCGCTCTCAAACAGTGAAATGACAAATGTGATTTTTTTTTTTTTTTTTTGTTGGGAACAAAAAGCTTTGTTATGGAAGTTCCACAAGCAAAAATAATTTGCTTAAAAGCTGCAGGAGCATTGTAGGGCAATCCAAAGCGAAAAATAAAATTCCATCCAATTCAAATCTAGTTTGGCTCACTGAAGAGAAAAGGTTAGCAATGCCTTCACTGGTATGATTTATTGGTTACAATAATAGCACAGAAACTGCAGGATGCCTTTCAGTTAGAACAGCAGTTTAACAAACAAATAAACAATTACATGCACTGTTTTATTGGAAAGGCCTTTTTCATTCACATGTACAGACAGCAATTAAGTATTCCATTTCACATCTTTGCCATAAATGCATCGCTTCTGGAAGAATTTCTCTGGGTATCCATTAAAATGTAAATGAACTATATCAGAAAAAAGGCTGTAATAGAATTATTAGCATATCAGCAGTGTGTTAGAGTTCTAAAAATTATACTTTTCTGTTTTGTTTTCAGGATGAGCAGTGGTGCTGTTTACTTGTTGTTGCTCGCCAGTTTCGAGACATTGCACTGGTAGTTATAACCTTATGTACATTGCAGTCAGGAAATCCTCCTTTAACACAGCACATATAATGCAATGTCTTTCTCGAGCTGCCTTTAGATCCATCCAAAGATGGGTGAACAAAAATTATCAGGATAAAATAAGCCAGAGAGAGATGCAATATTTCCTCTGAGGCAGTAGTATAATGGCCTGGATCTTGGCGGTGATAGATTTTTCTTTGACACGGCATAAAGAAAATTTCCACGCTATCAGGATTTCATCTGTAAGTACAAACAATGCCAAGATGGGTCGCCGCCTGGTTTATTTGTTTCACATTTGTTCTTCATTCCCGGTTGGTTATAGTTTGCAGAGAAGTGTCATTGACTATAACAGACAAACAATTAAGCGGAGAGGTGCCCTGATTGTAAAATAGTCTATGAAGCCACCGCTATTGATTTCTTGTCCAGGGTACACAAACAGAGGGCCAGGGGAGGCTAACATATTTATCTGTGCTTTTCATCTCACCTTTGACTGATAGGCTCAGTCACAAGCCCAGGGGTAACAGTTTTGTCATATACATAAATGGGTGACACAAAAACCCTAAAGCAGTCTTTACTTTTATGGTCTTGTCTTGCTCTGAACATCCATGCTTAAGGTTCTGAACAAATGGAATGATACAGTGAGACCAGGCAATACAGTGACTGCAACAAAAAGCAATTCAGAAGGACAACTGGTATTTAAAAAATGTCAGCTTCTCTAAAAAGATGAATTCTAAACTTGAAAGTTTTGCATTTAAAGGTCAAGCTGTTTTATACTGTTATATAGTGCTGTAAGATATTCTATCAGTGAGAAGTGTGTGAGTAATACAATAAAACTCACAGTGACAATGAACTTCGATGAGCTTTCGGTTAAAGCAGTGCATTACAGAATATGTGAGCATATATATATATATATATATATATATATTAGTATTGTATGTGTGTGTATATATATATATATATTATATATATATATATATATATATATATATATATATATATATATACAGTATATATATACACATACACATACAGGAGTGGAAAGAGTACTGAAAAAATAAAACTCAATTAGAAGTACTGTTACTTCCCAAAATATGTAAAAAAAAAATCTACTCATAAAATCTACTCAAGTAAGAGTAAAAGAGTAGCTCATAAGAGTAGTGAGTATTAAGTACTGAGTTGCAAAACCTTTGTCCCATTATAATGAACACTGTATGCCACTGTATTTAAAAAATACATCACTTATCTATGATAAACACTACATGAATCTGATTCCAAAAAATAAAAGGGAGACATGATAACAGAAATAAAAAGATTACAATTTTTATTTTCAATACACTGATCACCATTTTAAATCGTTATGTATTAAATAATTACATTAAAATCAGTTTATGTGTAGGGTCTAAATTTCCCTTAATGCCGACAGAGTGTTATTGCTGTGCATAAAACATGTCCTGCACAATGCAAGGAATGCAGATCACTTGAAACATCATGTCCTGCACAATAGAGGAGGTAGAGCAGGCATGGGAAAATTGTTTGGTACAGGAGCTACATCATGCTTAAAAATTAATAGTTTGCCCAAAAATTAAAATTATCTCATCATTTACTCACGATCATGCCATCCTGGATGTGTATGACTTTCTTTCTTCTATAGAACATGAATTAAGATTTTTAGAAGAATATCTCAGCTCTTTTGGTCCATACAATGAAAATTAATCGGTGATTAAATATTGAAGCTACACAAATCACATAAATCAGCATAAAAGTAGTCTAATCTATGTGCCTCCGGTGGTTTAATCCATGTCTTCAGAAGCGATATGATAGAGGTGGTGAGAAACAGATAAATACCTATTTAATACCTTTTTTACTATTATTTCTGAGAGTCAATCTCCACTTTAACTTTCACTTTGTTGTGTTTTTGGTAATTCACATTATTCATGCATATCGCCACCTACTGGGCTGAGAGAATTTCTAGCAAAAATTGACTTAAATATTGATTGTTTCTCACTCACACTGTAACATCTAGATGTGTTTTTGTTCATGTTTTGTGTATGTCCTTAATTTTGAAAAGTTTGTTCATGTTCCATGCCATGTTTTGTTCCTGTTTCCCTCCATGTTCATGTGTCTTGTTTCCATTGGTTCATTGTTTGATTACTTTGTTATCAGTTCTAGTTTGTCGTTTGTTTTAGTTTATTGTCTTGTTATCTTGTTTAGAGTTCTGTTTGTTCATTGGCATATGTTTCCCCATGCCCATGTATTTAAGCCCTCATGTTTAGCATTGTCTCTTATATAGTATTGATGTTTGTTTGTGAAATTGTTCATGCCACGTTCATTGTCAAGTCAAGTTAAGTTTATGTTTTGTTCAAGTCAAGTTTAGTCAAGCTCATGGTTATGTTTTGATTCACATTTTTAGTCAGGGTTTTTTGATATTACGTTTTGGAATAAACTGCACTTGGGTTCTTCAATTCATAGTGTCAATGCCATTGCCAGCTACACAACGTTACACACACCTGTCATATAAATTGGTTTAAACCACTGGAGTTGTATGTATTAATTTAATGCTGCTTTTAATGCTGAGAAAATATGGAGACATGTGACATGTGCACATGTGCTGAAAGAGGAAACAAAATAGACCCCAGTGGATCTTGTGACCACTTTTTTTGCATTTTCATTGGTTAGTATTTGAGTTCTCCTCCCTGATATAGCATTGCCCAATAAAATGGGTGTCTCATTTTATTAAAAAACAACTAAAATATGTTGTGTTGCCTGGAAGCAACACGGTACCACAGAGGATGCCTCAACAAGATGGGCATTGGCGGAATTATAAAGTGCATTTAATCATTTAGGCGTGAACACACATTAGCACTCTCAGATACACACACATGTAAAACGCACAAACATTAGCCATCTGTTAATGAAACAGCGCACAGCGACAGACATCAGAAAAGAAAAAGTAAATCTTTTATATTTTATTTAGATCAACCAACTAGTGGTTGTCTTGCTATCACAATTGGTGTAATGAACACCCCTGTTCTAGATGTAAATCATTGGCTAAATATAGAAAACTACTCAAAAGTTTGATCGAGGACATCTCTCTTTTTTTTTTACGATAAACATCAAGATCATTGTATTGCCCAGCCCTTTTGATAACATAGCATTAATCTCTCACAGCAGCCCAATAATATCACTGACAGATTTAAAATGATAGTTAAATTACAGGCTACGTTATAGACACACCAAATCTAGTAAGCTGAAATATTAAATTTACCTTGATATGTTTCTTCAAATTAGAGGCAGGATTAATGCTGATATCGGGCTTCAGCAAGTTGAACTCACATGACACAATAAAGCAATTGACCTTTTTCACTGCGAAAAGCTCTCCCAGGTGTGACTGGTCATGTTCATCTGGAAACTGTGCTTGAATTCTCCACATTCAAACATATGGCGCCTAATCTTCAGCTGCAGTTCTAGTTTTTTCTCTCCCTAGCCAATAATATTGATAGATAAAAATAAAATCAGGACAGGGAAGTAGCAAACACAGACAGTGGGAAAATAGCACAGAAAAAGTAGTTACAGCACTTAAAATATACTCAAGTAAAAGTAAAATTATAAAATTTTTAAACTACTTAAAAAGTAAAATCATTGGGAAAAGCAGTTAAATACAGTAATGTGATATATATATATATATATATATATATATATATATATATATATATAGATATAAATAAATAATGGCCAAAAGTTTGGAATATCCACAAATTTTGCTCTTATGGAAAGAAATTGTCAAGTGGCCGTCAACTGATCATAATGTATAGTCAGGGCATTATTAACATGAAAAATTACTATTATTATTATTGTTACAAAAATTTTTCAGAACTTCTTAAACTACTTCAACGAGTTCTCATCAAAAATCCTCCATGTGCAGCAATGACAGCTTTGCAGATCCTATGGTTTGCAGAGCCTAGCTGTAAGTTTGTGCAGATACTCAAGTGACATTTCACCCCACACTTCCTGTAGTACTTGCCATAGATGTGGCTATCTTGTCAGGCACTTCTCATGCACCTTACAGTCTAGCTTATCCCACAAAAGCTCAATGGGGTTAAGATCCATAACACTCTTTTCCAATTATCTGTCCAATGTCTGTTTCTTTCCCCACTCTAACCTTTTCTCTTTTTTCTGTTTCAAAAGTGTCTTTTTCTTTGCAATGCATCCCATAAGGTCTGCACACCTGAGTCTTCTCTTTAGTGTTGTACATGAAACGTCTAGGTTACTATTGTAACCTCCGTTCCCTGATGGAGGGAACAAGACGTTGTGTCGAAGAAACAACACTAGGGGTCTCTCTTGAGAGCCTCATGCATCTCTGAACTTGAGAAAAGGCCAATGAGAAATTGGCAGACAGAATTTGCATGTCCCGCCCCTGGACATACGGGTATAAAGGGAGGGTAATGCGTCTGTCCATTCAGGATTTTGCCCTTAGGAGCCATGAATGAGGTTCGCTGTAACAGTGGCTAGGTTCAGCGTCATGGCCGGGAGGACACAACATCTCGTTCCCTCCATCAGGGAACGGAGATTACAATAGTAACTTAGACATTCCCTGTCTGTCGCTCACTTCGACGATGTGTTGAAGAAGCAACACTAGGGGTCCATATTTAATCACCCCATGTGTTGAACTGTGTACGTGCGCTACTGACGTAGGTGCGGGCAGGCAGTTGCATGCCAAAGCAGCAGACTGCGTCAGACTGCACGTACCCTTTCCCAATGCCCCATAAAATCATCATAAACTTCTGGTTCCCGAGATCACGAAGGGGGGAACAAGGCAACATGCCAAGCATGGGAGCAAGCTGCACCAGGAGGACTGCCTTCAAGGAGAGGGTCTCGAGCTCAACTGAGTCAAGCGGCTCGAAGGGAGGTCTCTGAAGGCCCGAGAGGACCACCTGAGAGATCCCAGGCTTGGCCAGGGAGAATTAAACTTCCGGTGCCTCTAAGGAACCTGATAATCAAGTCGTGATTACCCAAGGACTTGCCATCCACTGCGTTGTGGTGGGCCGCGATAGCAGCTACATACACCTTCAAGCTGGAGGTGGACAGCCTCCCCTCCAACCTCTCATGCAGGGATGAAAGCACTGACCGAACTGCGCATCTCTGTGGATCTTCAGACCGGGAAGCGAACAAGTGCCACTTTGGGGTGTAAAGTTGCCTGGTAGAGGGAGCTCTGGCTTGGTTGATCATGTCTACGTCGGCAGGTGGTAGGCCAATTAGATCTTCCGCATCCCGTCTAGGGGCAAGATATGTGGATCGCTGATCACACAACCGCTCTGAATGGACAGACGCATTTCCCTCCCTTTATTCCCATATGTCTGGGGGCAGGACATGCAAATTCTGTCTGCCAATTTCTCATTAGCCTTTTCTCAAGTTCAGAGATGCACGAGGCTCTCAAGAGAGACCCCTAGTGTCGCTTCTTCGACACAACATTGATGTGAGCGACAGACGGGGAACTGGTGTTGAGCGGGTAGAATTCAATGAAGCTCTAAGCTGATTACATGTGAGGTGTCTATTTATCAAAATAGACTCTGATGAACTTATCCTCTTGTTTACATCTGGCCTTCCACATCTATTTCTGTCTTTTTTAGAGACAGTTATCCATTGACTTTGAAGAATGTAGTGCACACCTTTGTATGAAATCTTCTTTGCATCGTATAGCTTTCATTCCTCAAAACAATGATTGACTGACGAGTTTCTAGAGAAAGCTGTTTTTTCTTTTTTTTTGCCATTTTTGACCATATTTTTAATATTGACCTTAATACATGACAGTTTATTGTCTACTGTGGCAACTCAAAAATAAACACAAAGACAATGTTAAGCTTAATTTAAAATAGCTTTGAACTGTGTTTCATATAATGCAAAAATTATAAATCTGTCATTATTTATTCATCCTCATCCAAAAAACATAATGCATTGCACATTTTTTTTTTTATTCTGAACGTAAATGATTCAGGTGTCGGCAAGATAACCAGTGAATAATGAGATTAATAAGAAACCTATCATATGGCCTCAGGAGTCTTGATATATAGCACACAAGAATGGACTACTTTTATGGTGCTTTTATGTGGTTTTGTCCTGTGGTTTTCAGGAAAACATGATCACATGGGAAATTAAAATGTTGCTTCCGAAAGTTAATGTACCCTGAAATCAATCCCATCCAGATAATTTAATGACAAGAACAATCTCCCATCAGACATTTTTTTACATCGATTTGCGCATGAACAAATTTCCCTTTAGCAATACTGATAGTAGCATGCACAAGGAAACTCTGAGACATGGGTTCTGGTCCAGTAGGAATGGTGTGATTTGGAGATCTGGTGATATGTTCTCTGAATTCCTGATACTGAGTGGGCTGTTCTCCAATAACTGTCTTTTGTGTTTACACTGATCTATTCCATATCAAGCCATTTTTGTGTTTGTAGCCTGCTTAGGTTCTAGCATTGATTATTCTTATTCTCGTACATTAATCGTTTTATCCTTTGTCATCTTTCCCTCACATCTTTGTTACCGCGTTTCCGGTTTTTCAACTTTTCTACAGTTTCATCTGCGTGTATTTTACCTTTTGCTGCTGGCGCCTAGCTTGAGTCTGTCGCAGCTTCAAGTTCCTCAGTGTCCACATTACTGAGGAACTCACATGGTCCGGCCACACTGAGGCCATAGTGAAGAAGGCTAACCAGCGCCTCTTCTTCCTGAGATGGCTGAGGAAGTTTGGAATGAACCATCAAATCCTCACACGGTTCTACACCAGTAGTGTAGAGAGCTTCCTTACTGGCTGCATCACCGCCTGGTACGGCAATAGCACCGTCCACAACCGCAAAGCCTTGCAAAGTGTGGTGCGAACTGTCAGACACATTATCGGAGGTGAGCTTCCCTCCCTCCAGGACATATATACCAGGCGGTGTGTGCAAAAAAGCTTGGAGGATCATCAGAGACTCCAGCCACCCGAGCCATGGGCTGCTCTCTCTGCTACAATCAGGCAGGCGGTATCGCAGCATCAGGACCCGCACCAGCCGACTACATGACAGCTTCTTTCCCCAAGCAATCAGACTTTTGAACACTTGATCTCTCATGATCAATATACATCAGCACTGCACTTTATTAATCTTAATATCTCACACTGGACTGTCATAAATTATATTCTCTTCACAATACAACTACTGTGTATACTTTATATACTTTTTTATTTTTATTGTATGTGTATTCTATATTGTGTGTATTGTTTACTGTGCATTGTACATTATTATTGTGTTGTGTATTTATGTGTACATTTGATATGTAAATTGTGTTGTGTAAATATGTTGTTTTTTGTAAATTGGTATATGTCTCGTCACTGTCATGACTGCTATGTTGCTTGGAACTGCACACAACACTTTCACCCACTGTTGCACATATATGTATCTGGTCGTGTGACAATAAAGTGATTTGATTTGATTTTGATTTGTAGCCTGCTAGTTTTTTAGCATCTCTTATATATCTGTTTTCAGACTTTAATCCTTAACATCTGCCGTTTTTAAGCATGCATCAAGTTTTTCCTAGCATTATTCTCTTATCGCGATTCAACTGCACGCATATTACACCTGCATCCGCTCTCTATTTTTATCGCGATTAAACTGCGTGCATTTTTCAGAGCGCAATCGTTTTTCTTACACAGATTATTGCATCGATCTCAAAGCACAGCTTATCAAGAACAACCAACAACAACAAACAATTGCGTGAGGGATTCAAATCAATCTCGAACCATAACTGCTCCAGGACAACGAACAACAACAAACAGTTTGAGGTAAGTCATAACATCCGCTCATGTTATTTCTTCCTGCATTGCATGTTACATGTTTACAATAACCTCCTCCATCAGCAGTGAGGGATTCACAAGTTATAAATGTAAGGAATTAGTCAGAGAAGGTTAATGAGTTAGAGACACACATCCGAACGCTAGTAGAGGTCAGTGAGAAAGAGAAGCCTGTAGATACTGTTTCGGATGTGAGTAGTACAGAGAGCAACACAAACAATTTGGTTCCGGCTGTAGAGCCCCCGCATCAGGGCATTTTTTGACGTCTCGGTGGCATACTCACTCAGCAAAGAGACACCACTCTCCTGTTCCTGTTAGGGTTTCCAATTGATTCTCCCCACTCAGTGATACACCCACTGATAATCATGTTGAAAGAGCCCTTGTTATTGGTGATTCTATTGTAAGGAACGTGGTAATTTAGACTCCAGCCACTATTGTTAATTGCATTTGGGTCCCAGAACATCTGACATCAAATCAAATTTACATGTGCTGGATAATGATAAACGTAGATTTTCTAAAATTGTTATTCATGTCTGCACTAACGATGTCTGGCTTCGCCAGTCCGAGATCACTAAAGAATGTTAAAGAGGTGTGTGAATTTGCAAAAATTATGTCAGGCACTGCAATATGCTCTGGTTCCCTCCTTGCTTGTTGTGGTGACAAGGTTTATTGTAGATTACTGTCACTGAATGCTTGATGTCTGAGTGGTTTGTGAAGAATAAAATAGGATTTATAGACAATTGGAAGAGTTTTTGGGGTAGACCTGACCTGCTAAAGAGAGACGGACTCCATCCCTCCAGGAAGGTGCTACTCTCCTCTCTAGTAATATGTCTCAATGTCTTAATAATGATAGTATTTGACTAACTGGGGCCCAGGTCAGGAAGCAGAAAAACTGGTTAATCCAAACATCTGCTAGCTGCCTTGAGATGTCACACAGCTCACATAAACTACAACACATAGACATAGTATTTCCTAGATATCATATAGAGACTGTGTCTGTATCCTGAACTACAAACAACAAAACCCTCACTAAATAATTTAAATATTTTTTATTTTATTTACTGTATTTAAATTGATTAAGGTCAAACCTGAACAAAATAAACAAATCAAAAATAGACTTCATATAAAAATAGGGCTACTAAACACTTGATCTCTTTCTACCAAAGCACTAATTGTTAATTCAATGATTACAGATCATAGATTGGATGTGTTCTGTTTGACTGAAACCTGGCATAAACCGGATGAATATATTAGTTTAAATGAATCTTCTCTCCCAGGTTATTGTTATAAACATGAGCCTTGTCTGAAGGGTCGAGGTGGAGGTGTTTTTACAATTTACAGTTGCATTTTTGGTGTTACTCAGAGGACAGGATATAAATTTAAGTCTTTTGAACCAATAATGCTTAATGTGACACCGTCAGATATAAATAAAAAAAAAAAAAATCACTGTCGTCTTTTGTCCTTGATACAATGTATAGATCACCCGGGCCTTATCCTGATTTCCTTGGTGAATTTGCAAATTTTTTATCAGATCTTGTAGTTACTGTCAACATTCACAAAGATAATGAAAATGATACATTGGGATTAGCATTTATCGAACTCTCTTGGAGTCAGACAAAATGTAACAGGACCAACTCATCGCCATAATCATATGATAGATTTAATTCTGTCATACGGATTTGATGTTGATAATATAGAAATTCTGCAGCAGAGCGATGACATCTCGGATCATTACCTCGTCTCTTGTATGCTGCAACAAGCTAATGTTACTCAATCTACACCACGCTATCCTTCAAGTAGAACCATTCTTTCGACCACTAAAGATAGCTTCACTAATAAACTTCCAGATCTATCTCATACAATCAGTAAACCCCAAAGCCCAGAATAAATTGATGAAATAACAAAAAATATAAATGCATTCTTCTCAAGCACTCTTGAAATTGTCGCCCCACTTCGATTAAAGAAAATTAAAGAAATAAGCCCTGCACCATGATACAAAGATCACACTCATGCTCTCAAGAGAGCAGCTCGGAAAATGGAGCGCATGTGGAAAAACACAAAAATAGATGTATTTAGTGGTTCATGGAAGGACAGTGTCTGTAGCTACAGACAGGCTCTAAAAGCTGCCAGGTCAGCATATTTTAGTAAACTCATAGAAAATAACCACAACAATCCTAGGTGTTTATTCAGTACTGTAGCTAAATTGATTAGGAATAAAGCCTCAACAGAACCAGATATTACGTTGCAGCACAAGAGTAATGATTTCATGAATTTCTTTACAGATAAAATTTAAATAATCAGAAATAAAATTGGAATTATGCAATCATCTGTCATAGCACCTCAGAAAACAGTGTCTAACAATTTTCCTCACGTGCAACTTCAATACTTCCCTGTCGGTCAAGTCAAGTGGTTTTTATTGTCGTTTCAACCATATACAGTTAGTTCAGTACACAGTGAAACGAGACAACATTCCTCCAGGACCATGGTGTTACATAAAATAACATAGGACAAACACAGTACCACATGAGACTACACAGACTAAATAAAATACCTATATAAAATACCTATATAAAGTGCACGTGCAAAAACATGTGCAAAAGTATGGGACAGTACAATTAATTTCTAACAATGAACAGGACAATAGGCACAGTGATAGACAGTGCAGCGCCGACCAGTACACAGTAGTGCAAAAAATGACAGTTACTTAATGCCAAATGTAAACATAACATATTATGAGATAGTGTTCTATGCACATAGCAGTTTTTGAGGTAGCAGACAGTTATAAAGTGGCAGTTATTAAAGTGCAACTCAGGACACATGTGTGTGTGTGTCAAACCAGTCTCTGAGTATTGAGGAGTCTGATGGCTTGGGGGAAGAAGCTGTTACACAGTCTGGTCGTGAGGGTCCGAATGCTTCGGTACCTCTTGCCAGACGGCAGGAGGGTAAAGAGTTTGTGTGAGGGGTGTGCGGGGTCCTCCACAATGCTGGTTGCTTTGCGGATACAGTGTTTTAAGTAAATGTCTTTGATGGAGGGAAGAGAGACCCCAATGATCTTCTCAGCTGTTCTCACTATCCTCTGCAGGGCTTTGCGGTCCGAACCGGTGAAAGTCCCAAACCAGGCAGTGATGCAGCTGCTCAGGATGCTCTCAATAGTCCCTCTATAGAACGTTGTGAGGATGGAGGGTGGGAGATGTGCTTTCCTCAGCCTTCGAAGAAAGTAGAGACGCTGCTGGGCTTTCTTGTTAATAGAGCTGGTGTTGAGGGACCAGGTGAGGTTCTCCGCCAGGTGAACACTAAGGAATTTGGTGCTCTTGACGATCTCCACAGAGGAGCCGTCGATGTTCAGCGGGGAGTGTTCACTATGTGCTCTCCTAAAGTGAACAACCATCTCTTTTGTTTTGTCGACATTCAGGGACAGGTTGTTTGCTCTACACCAGTCCGTTAGCCGCTGAACCTCCTCTCTGTATGCTGACTCGTCGTTCTTGCTGATGAGACCCACCACGGTCGTGTCATCAGCGAACTTGATGATGTGATTCGAGCTGTGCATTGCTGCACAGTTGTGAGTCAGCAGAGTGAACAGCAGTAGACTGAGCACACAGCCCTGGGGGGCCCTAGTGCTCAGTGTGGTGGTGGTGGAGATGCTGTTCCCGATCCGGATTGACTGTGGTCTCTCAGTCAGGAAGTACAGGATCCAGTTGCAGAGGGAGGTGTCCAGGCCCAGCAGGTTCAGCTTTCCAATCAGGTACTAAGGAATTATTGTGTTGAATGCTGAGCTGAAGTCTATAAACAGCATTCGAACATGTGTGTCCTTTTTGTCTAGGTGGGTGAGGGCCAGATGGAGGGTTGTGGCGATGGCGTCGTCCGTTGAACAGTTTGGACAATATGCAAACTGCAGTGGGTCTAGCGAGGGGGGTAGATGGGTCTTAATGTGCCTCATGACGAGCCTCTCGAAGCACTTCATGATGATTGGTGTGAGTGCAACGGGACGGTAGTCATTGAGGCAGGACACTGAAGACTTCTTTGGCATGGGAATGATGGTGGTGGCCTTGAAGCACGATGGAACGACGGCGCTGCTCAGAGAGATGTTGAAGATGTTGGTAAGAACATCTGTCAGCTGGTCTGCACATCCTCTGAGCACTCTGCCAGGAATGTTGTCTGGTCCAGCGGCCTTCCGTGGGTTGACTCTACGTAGAGTTTTCCTCACATCCGCCGTGGTGAGACAGAGCACCTGGTCATTGGGAGGAGGGGTGGTCTTCCTCGCCACCACGTCGTTCTGCACTTCAAACTGAGCGTAGAAATCGTTCAGCGCATCTGGAAGGGAGGCATCTTTGTCACAGGCAACGGATGTTGTCCTGTAGTTGGTGATGGCCTGGATGCCCTGCCACATGTGCCGCGTGTCACCGCTGTCCTCGAAGTGACTGTGGATTCTCTGGGCGTGTACGCACTTTGCCTCTCTGATGGCCCAGGACAGTTTGGCCCTAGCTGTTCTTAGGGCTGCCTTATCGCCTGCTCTGAAGGCGGAGTCTCGGGTCTTCAGCAGCGTGTGCACCTCCGCAGTCATCCACGGCTTCTGGTTGGAGCGTGTTGTGATGGTCTTGGAGAAAGTGACATCATCAATGCACTTGCTGATGTAGCTGGTCACTGATGCTGTGTATTCCTCCAAGTTGGTAGAGTCGCCATATGTTGCAGCCTCCCTAAACATGTGCCAGTCAGTACACTCAAAACAGTCCTGAAGAGCAGGGATGGCTCGTGCTGGTCAGGTTTTCACCTGCTTCTGAAGCGGTTTTGTGTGTCTGACGAGCGGTCTGTATGCTGGAATTAGCATAACAGAGATGTGGTCTGAGTAGCCGAGGTGGGGGCGGGGCTCGCCCGGTACGCACCTGGGATGTTTGTGTAAACAAGGTCAAGCGCGTTCGCCCCTCTCGTTGCAAAGTCCACATATTGATGGAATTTAGGGAGCACTGTCTTGAGATTCGCATGGTTGAAATCTCCGGCGACAATAAACAGTCTGTCGGGGTGAGTGTTCTGCAGTTCGCTCATAGCCCCATACAATTCAAAGAGCGCTTCCTTAACGTTAGCGCTGGGGGGAATGTAAACTCCGGTTATGCAAACAGTGGTGAATTCCCATGGTAAATAAAAAGGTCTGCATCTAACAGTCACAAGCTCCAACAGCAATGAACAGTAGCTAGAGACTAGCACAGAGTTCTTGCACCATTCCGTGTTGATGTAAACACACAAGCCACCACCGTGAGTCTTACCGCAGAGAGCTGAATTTCTATCGGCACGAAACAAGGTGAGCCCGTCTAACTGAAAGGCAGCGTCCGGAACTCTGTCACTGAGCCACGTCTCTGTGAAAACAAAGACGCAGCAGTCTCTAAACTCACGCTGCGTAGTCTGCTTGAGTCGGATATAGTCCAGTTTATTGTCCAGGGAGCAAATATTTGAGAGCAGGATAGACGGGAGAGCCGGCCGGCTAGGGTTTGTTTTTAGCCTAGCATGGACCCCCGCCCTCTTTCCGCGATTCCGCCTCCTCGCACACCGCTTACGACGTCCTCTCCCCCGGCCACCGGCATCAGGCGACGCCGAGGCCTCGAGGCCTGGTCTCCGTAGCAAGCCGAGTACGTGCAGCGCCTCCCGCAGTTCATCATGCAGCTTGGTTTTTGCATGAGTCTTATAACTTAGTAGTGTTTGGCGATGGTAGACACGAACACCGGTTGCTCCGATGTCCATGTGCCGCAAAAGTCGGGCTTATTAAACAAAAATAGCACCATTTTGGATCCGGAGTGGCCGCTGCGTGCTACCACGCCGCCATCTTGGATCAATTCAGGAAGTCAGGAAGAGCTAACAAAACTTATCGAAACATCAAAAGCCACAACATGTTAGTTAGAACCTATACAAACTAAGCTCTTAAAAGAGGTATCTCCTGTAATTTCAGAACCTCTTCTTAATATTATCAACTCCTCGCTATGCTTAGGATATGTCCCAAGAAAAATAAAATGGCAGTTATGTCAGGCACTTATTAAGAAGCCACAACATGATCTTGGAGAACTGGCTAACTATAGACCGATTTTAAATCTCCCGTTTATGTCAAAAATACTAGAAAAGGTAGTATCATCCCAAATATGTTCATTTCTACAGAGAAATAGTATATATGAAGAATTTCAGTCAGGATTTAGGCCTCATCACGGTACAGAGACTGCACTTATCAGAGTTACAAATGACTTGCTCTTATCATCTGATCGTGGCTGCATTTCTCTTCTAGTGCTTTTAGATCTTAGTGCTGCATTCGACACGATAGATCACGACATTCTCTTGAATAGGTGAGATAATTATGTTGGCATTTGTGGAGTTGCATTAGCATTGTTTAGGTCATATATAGCAGACCGCTACCGCTTTATATATGTAAATGAGGAATTGTCAAACCAAACAAAAGTAAAACATGGAGTGCCACAGGGATCATTTTTATGGCCTCTGCTTTTCTCCTTGTATATTCTCCTGGGAGATATTATCAGGAATCGTGGAATAAATTTCCACTGCTATGCAGACGATACACAACTTTTATAGTTCTTCAAAACCTGATTAGATTTCACAATTCTCCAAATTACCAGAGTGTATCAATGAAATAAAAGATTGGATGGCCAGAAATTTCCTTCTACTCAATTCTAACAAAACAGATATTTGATACCAATCTGTCCTTTGAAAATCAAATTACCAATGTCTGTAGAACAGCATTCTTCCACCTAAGAAATATTGCTTAATTACGGCACATGCTCTCTGTTTGCTGATGCCGAAAAACTAATTCATGCATTCATGACCTCACAACTAGATTATTGTAATGCATTACTGGGAGGATGTCCAGCAAGATCAATATATAAACTTCAATTGGTTCAAAATGCAGCAGCCAGAGTGCTAATGAGAACCAAGAAATATGATCATATTAGCCCCATTATATCATCGTTACATTGGCTACCTCTTAAATTCCGTATTAATTTTAAAATCTGTTAACTACGTACAAAGCTTTGAATGGTCTAGCTCCACAGTACTTAAGTGACCTTCTACCACGCTATGTTCCATCATGTTCATTGTGATTGCAAAATTCTGGCCTGTTAATAGTTCATAGAATATCAAAATCCACAAAAGGAGGTAGGTCCTTTTCATATTTGGCTACTAAACTATGGAATACTCTCCCTAACACTGTTCGAGATGCAGACACACTCCCCCAGTTTAAGTCTAGACACCTAATTTATCCTCCAACCCACAATTAGGCTGCTTTAGTTTAGTCTGCCGGAACCAGAAACATTGATCATGATCTATAACTCTGCATTAAATTGAATGGCATCTATGCTTATATTATTGTGACGCGTTTGCATTCTCAGGACGGGAAGGAGGACACGGGAACAGGGTTCAACAGTCAGGTAGGGTTCTTTTAATTCCTCCAAGGTAACGAACATGAAGTTGAACACAAAATACTTAAACTGAACACAGACTAATCGTAAACTGATACACTTTAAAGTTGCCAACACTTGACTGGCGTAACTCTCTCTCTCGACTGGAGGCAGTGGTGCTCTTTTATGCCGCTCTCCCCGTACTCACTGAAATTAGAGACAGGTGTTAGACATAATTTAGCTCAGGTGCAAGCGCCCTTACCGCTTTCCCTCTCCGGACGGGCGCTTGACCACGTCCCCGCTGCCACATACACCCACCGCCCGACTCAGGCCGGGGCGTCATCCGGCCTGCCTACCACTCCCCCCCCATTTCTGGAAAGGAAGTCGGTGACAGCCATCTGCACCCCCGGTCTGTGGACCACCTCGAACTTAAAAGGCTGGAGAGCCAGATACCAATGGGTGATCCGGGCATTAGTATCCTTCATGCAGTGGAGCCACTGCAGTGGGGCGTGATCCGAGCAGAGAGTGAAGGCCCGCCCCAGCAGGTAGTAGCAGAGCGTGAGGACCGCCCACTTGATGGCCAGACACTCCTTCTCTACAGTGCTGTACTTCGTTTCCCTCAAGGAGAGCTTCCTGCTAATGTACAGCACGGGGCGCTCCTCCCCCTCCACCACCTGCGAGAGTACGGCCCCCAGCCCCCTGTCTGAAGCGTCCGTCTGCAATAAGAAAGGGAGAGAAAAGTTAGGTGAGTATAAGAGCGGCCCTCCACAGAGTGCGGCTTTAACTTGTGTAAATGCCTTTTGGCACTGCTCCGACCATTGTACCGGATCTGGAGCCCCCTTTTTAGTGAGGTCAGTCAGCGGGCTGGTGACATCCGAATAATTAGGCACAAATCTTCTATAATAGCCAGCCAGCCCCAGGAACTTCCTCACCCCCTTTTTGGTCTTAGGTCTAGGGCAAGTCGCAATCGCCGCGGTCTTGTCAATTTGGGGACGCACCTGGCCATGACCCAAGTGGAACCCCAGATACCGTAACTCCACACGCCCAATCGCGCACTTCTTGGGGTTTGCTGTGAGCCCCGCCCGCCGCAGCGACTTCAAGACCGCCCTCAGGTGTTGTATATGCCGCTGCCAGTCATTACTATAGATAATGATATCATCTAAATAGGCAGCGGCATAAGCGGAGTGCGGGCGGAGGATACGGTCCATCAGACGCTGGAACGTGGCTGGAGCCCCAAACAAACCGAACGGAAGTGTCACAAATTGGTGTAATCCGAACGGCGTGGTGAAGGCGGTTTTCTCACGGGAAATTGGTGTCAAGGGGATCTGCCAATAACCCTTTGTCAAATCCAATGTCGAATAAAAGCGAGCAGTACCTAACCGATCGAGCAGTTCATCAACACGAGGCATTGGGTACGCGTCAAATTTAGACACCGCGTTGACTTTTCGATAGTCCACACAGAAACGGACAGATCCGTCACTCTTGGGAACAAGAACGACCGGGCTAGACCAGTCGCTGTGGGACTCTTCTATTACCCCCATATTGAGCATCGCATCCAATTCGTCCCGAACAATTTTCTTTTTATGCTCGGGGAGGCGATAAGGGCGGCTACGAACCACCACCCCCGGCTCGGTCTCGATGTGGTGTTCGATGATGTTCGTACAACCTGGTAGAGGAGAAAACACGTCTGCAAACTCTTTTTGCAACTTGGCAACCTCTGAGCGTTGGCACGGGGAGAGGTGGTCTCCGCAAATGACTGGGGCATTGTAACCGGATTTGGATTCACCTCCGGTCCGAGCTCCGCCTTCTCTGGAACCACCGTAGCCAATGACACAGGGACCGCCTCCCTCCATAATTTAAGGAGATTGAGGTGGTATATTTGACGCGCGTCCCCCCTATCGGTTCGTTTAACCTCATAATCGAGATCCCCCACTCATCGTGTGACCTCAAAGGGCCCTTGCCACTTGGCGAGTAATTTGGAGCTCGATGTGGGGAGCAATACAAGAACTTTGTCTCCCAGTGCAAATTCCCTTAGCTGAGTCCCCCTGTCATACAGCCAGCGTTGGCGTGCTTGAGCCTGGAGCAAATTCTCCTGTGTTAGTTTCCCCAATGTGTGGAGTTTTGCTCGAAGATCAAGAACGTACTGAATTTCATTTTTACTACTCGAAGGTCCTTCCTCCCAGGCTTCACGGATGACATCCAGCACACCGCGCGGGCGCCGCCCATACAGCAACTCAAACGGGGAAAATCCCGTGGAGGCTTGCGGGACCTCTCGTACTGCAAATAACAGGGGGTCAAGCCATTTATCCCAATTCCTAGCGTCTTCGTGTACGAATTTACGAATCATATTCTTGAGCGTTTTATTAAATCGTTCCACTAGGCCATCCGTCTGCGGATGGTATACGCTAGTGCGAATTGATTTAATGCGCAACAGATTGTAAAGTTCGCGAAGTGTGCGTGACATAAATGTTGTGCCTTGGTCGGTGAGGATTACTTTCGGAATCCCCACCCGGGAGATTATTTTGAAGAGCGCCCCCGCAACACTACGTGCAGAGATATTGCTTAGAGGCACTGCTTCCAGATATCGTGTTGCATAATCCACCAGGACTAATACAAAACGATGTCCGCGTGCTGTCCGATCTAATGGCCCGACGAGGTCCATTCCAATTCTTTCGAAGGGAACCTCGATTAATGGAAGGGGGCGCAATGGCGCTTTTGGGGTGGCCGGCGGATTTACCAGCTGACATTCGCGGCACGCCGCACACCACCTGTGGACGTCGCCGCTAATGCCCGGCCAATAAAAACGGGCTATTAGATGGAGCAGTGTTTTCCTTTCCCCTAGATGACCCGCCATGGGATTATAATGAGCCGCCTGGAAAAGCATTTCCCGACGGCTCCGTTGAATTAACAACTGAGTTACATTTTCCTTTGTCTGAGTGTCCTGCGTCACTCTATACAGCCGCTCATTTATAATTGCGAAATAGGGGTATGCGAGAGCGATGTCCGGCTGGAGACGCTGACCATCAATTGTTTTCACTTGATCAAACACGTGCTTAAGGGTCTCATCCCGCGACTGCTCCAAAGGGAAATCTACGGCAGGGAATTCCCTGCGGAGGGGAGGGGCTGAAGGCCCGCCCCTTCCCTCGTCATCCCGATTCGGAGCAGCCGAGGATGGCCCCGACTCCGCCTCCCCTGCCAAAGCATCACACATCGCACATCTCCCCATTCTAATGCAGGACCCATCCTTCCCAGTTCGCCCCAAAACATCCTTAAATGCAGGCCAATCGGTCCCCAAAATCAGAGGATGGGTGAGGCGGGAACTAACCGCAGCCTCCACTTTATGTTTTTCCCCTCGAAATTTAAGCAGCAAGGTCACCATCAGGTAGCTATGAACATCCCCGTGCACACACCTCACCCTTACCCGCTTAGCCGTGCCCAAAGCCTCGGGTTGAACCAAGCGTTGATGGATGGTGGTCTGATTACAACCGGTATCCAGCAAAGCTTGGTGTGTACCCCCCTGGATTCTTACCGGAATCCGGTACGCTCCAGCCCGATCGGGGGCAGCATGTGGGAGATCGGCGACCCGGACCACCGCCCCCACCTTCATCAATGGACACCGCTCGCGGAAGTGGCTCGGGTCCCCGGACCTCCGACAGGCCGGCCCAGACACCACACCCGTACCTGCTTCGACGGACGCCCCCACCTGAGGGGGAGAACTGCTGTAGGTGGTGGAGGAGGGATGGGCTGATGCTGAAGGTGTTGGTCTTAACCAGGCTCCTCGCCTGCGTGGGGCAGCAACGGGACCTGGAGAGAGGACAGAGCGAGAGGGTTGGGGGGAGTGGGGAGGAGCGGAAGTAAACACAGGGGGAGGGGGAAGAGCGGGAGAGAGAGAGAGAGAGAGAGAGAGAGAGAGAGAGAGAGGGCTCGTCCGCCCTTGGGATCGCCGCCATGTGGTCCTCCGCTAGCTGGACAGCTGTCTCCAGCGACGCCGGGCGGTGGCACTGGGCCCACTCCGCCGTTCTCCTGGGCAAGCGTTGAATAAACTGCTCCAGCACCACCTGATCGACGAGTCCCTTGACGTCGCGGTCCCCCACTAACAGCCACCTCCGGCAGGCATCACGGAGTCGCTGGGCAAAAGCAAAAGGGCGGTCGGACTTTTCCAGCGTCATGCCCCAGAAGAGTTGACGGTTTTCCTCGGGGCTCCGACCAACCCGCTGCAGAATGGCTTTTCTTAGATCAGCGTAAGTCAGGAGGTTCATTGCCGGCAGTTGTTGAGCCGCGAGTTGGGCTTCCCCGGACAGAAGAGGAAAAAGGCGGGCTGCCCATTGATCCTGCGGCCAGCCCCAAATTTCAGCGGTTCGCTGGAACAGATCTAAAAAGGCTTCTGCATCATCCGCTGCCCCCATCTTCTGTAACATGGGCGGGGTGTCCGGGGTCGCGTCTGTGGCTGGAGCGACCTCCTGGCTGAGGAGGCTCCAGATGACCTGTCGATCCTCTGCTTGGTCCCGCACGATCTCGTAGAACCGCCGATCTTGGTCTTGCCTGAGCTCAAGCAGGGACTGTTGGTGGCTCTGATGTAACGTAGCGAGGGACAGGAGGACTTCAGCCAGCTGGGAGGACTCTACGGGACGACCTCTTTTCATGTTTGGACGTAGGATCGAATCTTTATCCTGGGTTTCGGCACCAGTGTGACGCATTTGCATTCTCAGGACGGGAAGGAGGACACGGGAACAGGGTTCAACAGTCAGGTAGGGTTCTTTTAATTCCTCCAAGGTAACGAACATAAAGTTGAACACAAAATACTTAAACTGAACACAGATTAATCGTAAACTGATACACTTTAAAGTTGCCAACACTTGACTGGCATAACTCTCTCTCTCAACTGGAGGCAGTGGTGCTCTTTTATGCCGCTCTCCCCGTACTCACTGAAATTAGAGACAGGTGTTAGACATAATTTAGCTCAGGTGCAAGCGCCCTTACCGCTTTCCCTCTCCGGACGGGCGCTTGACCACGCCCCCGCTGCCACAATTATTTTATTTGTTTCCCTGTCTCAACCTCTGGACTCCCATCCTGAGGTCACCAGAACCAACTGGATCCAGCATCACTCCTGATCCATGTTGGACTCCACTGCTAAGTGTCGCTGAATGATGATGACTAAATGCAGCCGGTGCCAGCAAAACATCACTTCAGTCTATTATGGTGGACTTCAGAGGATGAACTGATGACAACTCCAACCATAAGACATGGGATACTTCATATGCCATTGTCTGAACCTTGGATTTAGGATGGACCACACCAAACCTCACCGAAATTAACGGCCAGGTTGAACTGTGTTTCACATCCCTGATCTCTGCCTGCATCACCTCGGTCTATTGATGGACTACGATCTTGAAATGGAATGCATAGACTAACAATTGCCAACAAAAGCCTTCATCAGCCAATTTACAAGGACAATTGCATCTATGTGAACTTCTGCAGTTAATACAGGCTGCACTTCAAAGACATTGGTCATTAATCTTACAGTTCAAACATAATCGATGTTTAAACACTGACCCTTAACACTTATTTAGTTTAATAATTTTAAACCATAACTTTAAATATACATAATTCATATTTACATTATATTCATGATCTTAGACAGAGGGGAACTGGCCCCCACATTGAGCCACAGTCGCCTTCAGCTTGTTCACTGGGGTTATTAATACAATATTTAATTTCTTATTTTTAAACATGATTAACAATCGTATTTTATCTAATTACACAATGATGATTCATCAACATTATAGACATTACAGTTGTATCATCTGTTAATGCCTGATATTCTGTAAAGCTGCTTTGAAACGATGTGTGCTGTGAAAGGCGCAATACAAAGAAAATTGATTTGACTTGACTGGTTAGAAAAAAACATCAATGTGAGTAATAATGACAGAATTTTCCTTCAAACTTATAACAATGGACATATATCCATATCAAGTTAACTTGTGCAAAATGACATCAAATTTTAAACAATGCTCATAATGCAGTAATTTGAGTTTTACAGGCTAAATTATGAGAAATTAACTTCAACATTCGCAAACATCCCGCAAAGCATCATCCGTACCATTAAACAAACCTTAAGTTAAGATAGTTCTCAAATTCCTCTCTGCGGAGAACACATAATGAAGACTGACCCAGAGAGAACAACTGTCAACAAGCAAAGTTATCTCCGTGCATCATGTGAGAGGCATCTACTGGGCACTGCAGATAGCTGTCAAACACTTGAAGTGCAGACAGTGCAAAGAACAACTCAATTTGTAAAGAGAAGCTATCAGCGACTACAATAAAATAAAAAATATATAACGTGGAAGCATAATGCATATGGGATGAGACACCTGTTTCCACTTGAATACATGGTGACAGGTAAAGAGGGGTGGTCACTCTCTGAGGAAGTAGTGCTTAAAATTGGGTCCATAATGACAGGGTAGAGACAGCTTGGAAGCAGTTCCCAAGGTTTCTAGCAACAAACTAATTCTAATATTTTAAAGAGGGTGAGGATAAACATGGTGTCATAGTGTAATTGTTCCTAATATGGAACAGCTGACAGCTGAGAAAACCAGGTTAATTTGTCTGATTGTGAAATGGGAAAGCACTGACATTTTGTTATCAGAGTAAAAACAGTGAATTGAACATAATTGAAAGTAAAGTAGTTCATTGTTTTAAGTAACAGGTGGTTCTTGTGTACCCTAAAATGACACACAGAGTGTTACTCAGCTCTCACGATACATGAAATAAACTCCACCGCCTTTTTATGTCGTTATTGACTAACCATAATAGCATAATCGATTCAATTCACTAGGGTCATCTCATAAAACTACTCAATTAAATGCACATATTAAAAAAAGGCTGACTGATTAGAGGACAAAATTGTTATCATGCTTGGAAAGACTAATTTGTTTACAATGAAGTCCCTTGAGCATTTTGAGAAAAAAAAACTATGTTAACTATGTAGCCCTATTCCCCTCTGGCAGGGGAATACAATAAAAACGGATAGGTTACACAAAAATGTAATTCTGTCATCATTTACTTTCCCCATGATGTTCCAAACTTGTAAGACTTTCTTTCTTCTGTAGAACACAAAAGGAGATGTTAGGCAGAATGTTCATACACCATTCACTTCAGTCACCATTCACTTTCATTGTAAGAAATAAAAAGATGCAATAAACGTGAATGGTGACTGAGGCTTAAAATCTGTTAAACATCTAATTTTAGAGAGACATAGTCATACAGGTTTGTAACAAAATAAGGATGAGTAAATGATGTCTGAATTTTCATTTTTGAAAGAACTATCCCTTTTATACTCTGACATCCCATAGCTGGTCACAATATTCATTTTCAACTCTGATTTGATAACAGATAAATGCTTTTAGACCAAGTTTCATTGCACTTATTTAACATGAAGAGCTATGGGATGGGATGAAACAGAGAGTCCTTCAATATCACAAGCTGCTCATCTCCCCCACATTCTCACCCAAACAATGCACTGTTTATCATTTCCTCAAGTCAAAAAGATTTTGTTTAATCATAATATTCATGACAAGGCAGTTGAATATGTGGGAATGAACTTGGCTTCATCATTTTGAGTGCTCAGAGTGTCAGCCATTGTCAAAGGGGACCCACTCTCTGAGATCTAGGGCAGAGACATCACCCCCATTCTTCACAGGCCCCGCTGTGGAACCTGCTCTCTGGGGAAGAAATTAGACATTACTGCATTTCTTTAGCTGTGGGTCTAATCCTCTGTGACTGCAGCAGTGTTGCTGAAGTCTTGGGGTGTGGGGAGAGAGAGTGCTCTGTGATACCTGAAAGTGATTAATGTATGAAACACAAACAATAACAACAAAAAATGTCAATGTAGTGACATCACTACACTATCACTTTTATCTGATCTTTGATAAAAGGCCAATGGGAAGTGGCGAGTGATATTTGCATGCCACTCTCCTGGACATACGGGTGTACCGGTTAGAGACATGAAAATACGTTGTGTAGGAGAGCTCCTTGATCATCAGTTGAGAATTCTTAAGGTAAATATCAAATTTTACTTAAAATGCTTACAAATTGCATTAAATATGTGTTCAGAAGAGTTGTATGTTAAAGCTGAGTGTTTGCTATGGATAATCTTTGAAGGATGCATATGGATTGCATGTGTGGAGTTTGACCACGTTTGTGAACACATGCAAGTACATTTAGAATGAATCATATCTTTTTAAATGATTTATAGCCCAGAGTGTTTTCCAGTTTAGTGAATAAATGTATTGTGTTATATATGTGAAAACATGTGAAATGAGACTTCTATTGTGTTAAACTGTCCTTCGTTTTTTCTAATACAGAACAGTTTATAAATGTCTCTGTTTTCGCTACTCTCATCTATCTGCATCTGTTTGTTGCATTTTATTTTTAAAGTGTAACACGCTCATGAGTTATTCAGTGGTACGGTGTTACATAAACTTTTCATGTGTCATTTCCTGAGTTTAATTTTGATATACTTGGGATGTATCCACCTGCTAGTAATTGGTGTAGCTGAAATAACCATACCCATTAATTAGAAAAGGGTGTCCACATACTTTTGACCATGTAGTGTATATTGGTCATATCATTGGATTTGCAGACAGTTTTTCCATCAACTGGCGCTGCCCGGTGGCTTTAGCTATTGCACACTTTCTCCGTGTTTATAAGCACGTCTAACGCTGAACGTGCTCATATGCACTATACAATATGGAACAGCACCACCCCCCCTCACAAACAGTCTGGCCCTCAAGCAATGCTTATACTATTATTTATTAATTTATTTTTTAAATGTGAAGTAGTTTAACATGATGGCATGCAAAGATGAAGAACACTATGGGATGGTAAAAAAAAAGTCACATGCTAATTAATAAATCAGCCGTCCATCTACACTCTCCTGATGGAAAGATCCCAGATTGAAACTATTATTAATGGGGAGCTTTCCTCATTCATGACACCCATTTATTCTGCAGTGTCTCCCACGTCTGTCAATTTATGGGACTCCGGAGTGTACCTGAGACCAGGGAAACACTCAGCCTTCTCTCCTTCTCAGATTGTGCATTGCAAGCACAACTGGCATGGCAGATTTACAGTGGAATTTACGAGAATACCATTGAAATACCTGTTCTTAATTATTTCCCAAATTTCCACGAAATGCACTTGCCATTATGTATGCTATGTTTAAAATGGCCCATGTCACGTAAGAGTGGACCACTGAAAAATAGGTAATGTGCTCTCTTCAATTCAATTCTGGCTATATTGCTGATTGATCATCAATAAATATCGTGATCTGTGATGCCTTATAATAGGTTTAGTGCAACATTTCACCAACAATGGCTCTTCCATTTCCTAGGTTACTTTTTTATCCAAACACAGAACATGTCAGCTATTGTTTTCCAGCACCTCAACGGCCATAAATGGTAGATTAAATCAGGGGAATTTGGTAAGGCTCATAGCCTTGGGTAACAAGCATGAACATTGAAGGAAAATAAGAAAGTATGTAGCTATGTCCTGTGTATTATACCTCAATTGTCCAATTCAAGCGAGAATATGTAAAGGATAGAGGGAGATGTACAGCAAAGATCAACTCAGAAATGGTTTTGACATACTGACACAAAGCATATGATTTTTCATGTAAACATATTGTAAAGTATGTTTCAATGCACATTCAAAGATTTTAAGTCATTAACCTTGCAAACTTTGCCAAATTCAGATCCAGCAAATATATATTAATTGAAAGCACTCATTGTAGAAGTCTAGCAACTTCTAAACACAACTTTGTTTCTCTGCAAATTAATAAAAGCCTGTGCAGCCAGTCAAACTGGAACTGAAGACTTCAGCCAGATCTTGTGATTTCAGCTTTTATGTGAGCAATTTACATCAGAGAGTCTGTATCATCTGAGGTTGAGACTATGATGCACACAAGGTGGATTTCACATTCACTAAAAATGCACAATTGCAAAACACGTTTTGATAAGATCTTGGTCGCAATTAGCCATCAGTTACTCTGAAAGTGCAAACTACCATGTTGTTAAATTATGTTTTCAGTGACAGTGAATAAATCAATGAGGCCAAAACAAACATAATAAGTGGCTAATAAACTGTAAATCTATATCTATATAAGTATAGTGCAACTTGCACACACATACAGCATCTGTAGGTGTTACCTTCATTAAATCACATGCAATCACATTATTGTTGCAGCTGATGTCTCGTACTGACCGTGGGAATGTTTGGTAAAAACAAATGTTTAGTTATCAATGAGCAACACATTGAAGGCTGTTTCCCCAAGTAGAGGCTTTAAATAATATCCCTGCTCAGAGTCAGAGTCCAGAATAATCAGGCAGTCCTTAAACAGTGCTGGCAGAATGATTTATTTCCACTTTGGTGCCCAGATTAGGTTTTTAATATATTTAAAGGATTGCATCCCATGGTGAAAATTGTAGGAGCAGGAGGAGGCACACCTCACGCTTCTACTGTGTGACGCTAAATTAATTTTAATATTTGACAAATCAAATACACTTGGCCAGGAGACCTGCCTTTGGGAGTGAAGATTTATGAGACATTAGTTAAAGTGTGGGCAGCGATGGCTGACTAAATACACCTCTGTGCTCCTGTTTGGGGGGGGGGGGGGTTATACTGCTATCAGGGAAGATCAAAACTTCACTGTGGTGTGGTGGCCAATGTGGTGCTCTGAGCAGACAGAATAAAGGAAACAGTGACATCAGACCTCTGATAAGATTACTGCCACTGCTGTGTGCATAGAGCAAAGAAGGAAGGCCCTGATTTTTTTTACATTGCTGTGACTGCAGGCCACAGAATTTAGGAAGCTCCCATTCAAGAAATATATGTTAAAGATACATTAGAAAAATGCATGTACAATGAAACATTTGCACCATGGAGACATGGAGTCTCAGTCTCTGATGTCATGCCCATGATGCATATTTCCACAAGAAAGCCAAACTGTCCAGCTGTTTGTCTGGCCTCTACATACTTTAAATTCTTGGCTTTTCCACGGCCCGTACACGGGCCTGTAAATGTTAAAAATAAAACTATGCGATGCACATAACTGCTTTGTGTACATTGGTACACATGCCACATATCTTTGGATAGCTACATTTCTTGTGATTCTATTTATATAAACCATTTTAAGATACAATCACAACAGCAGGTAGAATCTATATCTTTTTCAGACCACCAACATGTAAACAAACAATAACAAAATTTAGGCAACTCACCTATGAAGCCTCATAGTAGTCCACTGATCCATAACATCCAGACAAAAACGGTGTTGTTACATTGTAAAATGTCCAAACGATCAAATCAAGTAAAATTTTTAGTCCAAATCACATTATTACATCAATAAATATCCACAGACTCTTGTTGCATCATTTCAAAGTACCCGGCAGCTGTGCCTAATCTTTCACAAATGATCGGTCATAACTTCAGTTCAGATGAAAACAATTCCTATATCCGGGATCAAAATGACTGCTGCACTCTGACCTTTCGATTGACACATCATTTGACCAAATAGGAGCTTCCATGACCTGTCCAAAGCCTTCAGTATCCAACCACAGTCTGTGTTGAATGTAAGTGGCTCCCCCCGTTCCTTTGTGTAAAGATCAAGCCAATTACACCAGAGTGTGTAGATGACAGGCGCATCGTATAGCCAATGAAATTCTGAAAATAACATATGCGGCTTTAATGGGAAGTTTCAAATATGTTTCTATAAAGCGTGTGCGTAAAGTTTACTTGCCATTACCGGGTGTGTCGTGCGTCTGTGCGTAAAAGCTGATGAGTGTCGTTTTGGAGCTGTTTACATATTTGCAGATTGAACAATGGCGAAACGCACGAGGAAAACAAGATTTTCACTCCAGGATGTTTTGGAAGAATGCACTCAGTGTGAAAGTGATGAGTCTGGAGATGAAATCTCTGAGTAAAATACGGATGATTTGTCATATGTTGATTCCGAAGTGGAGGAAATGTTTATGGACGGAGGAGGCATTACTCTGGACATGTGTTTTCTTGTATTTTATAACATATATTACTGTATATTCTGCCTAAATAAACTTTAGTTTGAATAATGAATACACATTTTGTGTTACCTTTTGTCGCGTGTTTCCCCAGTGAGTGTTTGAACTGTTTGGGGGAGTTGTTTGTATTTCTTTGTTTGTGTGTGTGAGGCTTTAGTTCGTTGTTTGATGCAGATCTAGCTATATTAGCGTGGTATACAGATGTTTTTATTGCCAAAGCATGCAGTATTTACAGTAAATATACATACATGAATATATATTTAAATACTTGAAAAGAAAAACTATATATACACGTTGAATATGAGACTGTGATTGTGCGTGTGCTTTTTTTTTCTTACGCCTTTGTTTCATTGCTTGATGCCGATCTAGCTATATTAGTGTAGTATATAGATGTTTTCATTAACAAAGCATACAGTATTTACAGTAAATATACATACACGAATATATATTTACACACACATATATATATATATATATATATATATAAGTTGAATATAAGTTTGGGGGAGGTAGGTGTGTGTGTGTGTGTGTGTGTGTGTGTGTGTGTGTGTGTGTGTGTGTGTGTGTGTGTCATTGTGTAAATTGCTGAGATGTGAGGAAGCAAACTGTAAAAAGGTAGAATACAGAAAAGATGACATTTTGTCTAGCTTTGTAAGTGACATTTATTTCTTTATTTTCACTATAGGCAATTATCTGAGCGATTGGGAGCCGGATACTTCTCCCCCACTCAGCAAGCAGCCACATAGAGTGGAGCAGCAGGACAGCACCTCAAGAGAGGAGCCCCATCTCCAAACTCCCAAGAGAGGTTCTGCCAGCAGGAGAAGACCAAGAGGCAGAGGACCAAGGATCACCAAAGGAAAAGTAGAGGTCCCAATGAACCAGAAGGCTTTCAGAGAGACCCTTGCAGAGGAGCTGGCAGAGTTGGGGTCTCACTCCACAGCCAGACCCATACCTCCTGCTCCACAAAGAGGACATCACAGGCCGGTGCACATCACTGAATCTAGCACCGCTGGTCGTCTGAAGTGCAAGCAGTGTCATGCAAAGACACCAGTGAAGTGCTCCTCCTGTGATCGCCTTTGTGCTTTTTACCAAAACGGGACTGCTACAATGACTGGCATGTTGCTAGAAACTTGTAAAATTGCATAATTGTTTGTAAATACTTTTTGTAAAAATGTATGGAAATAGTTAGATGTGGATTTTTTATATAAACACATTTTCCACCATAGCACTAGTTTTGACTCTTTTATATGCACAACGTTCAGTTTCAAGAAGGGAAAAGGCACTCTAATGTGTTTATGCATCAGTTATTCTTTGTCAGCAAAACTAATAGTGGATCTGGATCTGGAATGTGATAGCTCTAAGTGTCATCTTTCATTAGAGCCCAAAATTTTGACTGTACGTTGAAGCATTCAAAAGTAGTAGCCTTTTTATCCTAGGTATATGACCATGGTTACCAAGGGTCCTTTTGGAGTATCCAAAAGGCACTTTTGTAAAACGCCTGGGTGTACCCTTAGAAAAACAAGTGTACAATAATAATTTTTTGTGGTATTGTTATGAAATTTGAACTTGGACAAGGTAAGGTTTCATGCTGTGATCCCATTGTGTTGTCAAGCTAATAGCTACAAGTTTTAGTCATCTGCAGGCATCTGTATGCAAAAAAAAATAAAAAATTCAGGCAAACTTTTATTTCTTTGTGTTCAAACTTCTATTACTCAAAATCAGTAGCACTTACAGTAATTCTGACTGCTGGGGAAAAAAACTTCAGAGTGTCACCTTTCAAAAGAGACCAAAACCATGCATGTACTCCAAAGGGTTCAAGAACAGCTTTAAATTTACTTTGGGTATGCCTTGATTAGGCGTTTTAGGCTAATTTTACAGGATTGGTAAGAGGTTTTAAGAGATAAGATGCACAAGTTCCATATCTGTCACTCACTCGACGTTGTGTCGATGAAGTGACACAAGGGGTAACTCTTGGGAGCCCGAGACACCCCTGATATTTGCTAAAATGCCAATGGGAATTGGCGAGTGGTATTTACATGCCACTCCCCTGGATATATGAGTATAAAAGAGCTGGTGCGCAAATCACTCATTCAGATTTTTACTTCGGAGTCGAGCGTTCACTATTCGTTGAGCTGAATTCCCATGGCTTCCCATTCATCTCTGCTGGATTCTGATGGTGCATTACAGCGGCTTCTCCCCCCTCTACACTGGTGCACTGCAGAGATCGCCCCTGGGCGCTTCGGCAGAATAAACTAAAAGAGTATATTCTAAAAGAGTATAAATACTAAGTGTATATTCTAAAAGAGCGGCACACACAGAAACGTCTTTTTTAAGACGCGTCTTTTTAAATATTTTAAATGTGTTATTCCTGATTGCGGTTGTTATATCTTGCCTTCTGATGGCCACGATCTCACTGCGAGAACATGGCCATGGCAATGTTGCAGTCATGGCTTGCCTTCGTAAGAAAGCACTGGGGGTGATTTTGGGATGTCAATGGGACCACCTCAGACGGGTAAATACCCACGGACCTCCCATTCCACAAGACGTTTGTTTTCTCCGATCAGGCTTCTGGATGAGTGTGCCAGCTCGTCTCAGGCTGAGTTCGACCTCTTGTTTGGGGCCCACGAAGGTGATGAGTTCTCGAGCGCAAATGTTTCAGAGGCTCCTGGGGCATATTACATCCTCAGCGGTGGCCACACTGCTCGGATTGATGCATATGAGACCGCTTCAGCACTGGCTCCAGACTCAAGTCCCGAGATGGGCATGGTGCCGCAGGACACATCGCGTGGCCATCACGCTGGTCTGTCGCCAGCTTTTCAGACCTTAGTCCAACCTCACATTTCTACGGGCAGGTGTTCCCTAAGATTAGGTCTCCAGGCGTGTCGTGGTTACGATGAACACCTCCAAAACAGGCTGAGGCGCTATATGCAATGGGCAAGCAGCTGCTGGCTCCTTGATGGACCCACAGCCACATTGGCATGTCAACTGCCTAGAGTTGTTGACAATACTGCTCGCTCTGCGGATGCAAGCATGTGTTGGTTCAGAAAGACATCACGGCAACGGTGACATATATCAACTGTCAAGGCGGCTTACGCTCCCGTTGTATGTCACAACTCAGCTGCCGTCTCCTCCTCTGGAGTCAGCTTTACCTCAAGTTGCTGCGAGCCACTCACATCCCGGGCAAACTCAACATCGCAGTGGACGCACTGCCATGATAGGTTACCCACAGGGGAGAGTGGAGACTCCACCCTCAGATGGTCCAGCTGATTTGGAGTCGATTCAAGCAGGCGCAGGTAGACCTGTTCGCTTTCCCAGAATCCTCCCACTGCCTGCTTCGGAACGCCCTGACCGAGGCACCCCTATAGCACCCTGCACTTTACAAATATGCATTTTCCCCAGTGAGATTACTTGCACAGACCCTGTGCAAGGTCAGGGAGGATGAGAAGCACCCTACTGCCCCACCAAGACTTGGTTCTCGGACCTCACTCTCCTCGCGTCATGCCCCCTGGCGAATTCCCTGAGGAAGGACCTTCTTTCTCAGGGACAGGGCACCATCTGGCACCCGCGACCAGACCTCTGGAATCTCCATGTCTGGCCCCTGGTTGGAATGCGGAAGATCTAAGTGGCCTACCACACGCCGTGGTAGACACAATCACTACGAGGCGCCTGTATGCCTTGAAGTGGCATCTGTTCGCTAAGTGGTGCTCTTCCCGACGTGAAGACCCCAAGAGATGCGCAGTCAGAACGGTGCTTTCCTTCTTGCAGGAGAGGTTGGAGGGTTGGAGAAACTCGCTGCCATCTCAGTGCACGTGCTAAATAAGCCCTATACTGGGGTAGGTGCTCCGCATGTGCTGGTTTCCCACAGATAACCCCATGCAACGTATATCTTCCACAAAATCTTTTCTTGTTGGTAAAATGCATCTTCCTTGGGCAAAGGCCCCTCTGCCCCAGTCACCATGTTTGTAGAAACTCCTCCCCCATTGGGTAGGACCTACCATAGGACTTCTCCACATGACATACTTCAGACAAAAAAAAAAGAGTCGGCAAGACCATGTGATGTATTTCCACTCAAAATGCCCCCCCACTCTCTGGGCGGTGCGTGGTCTCCACATTGTCTTCCCCTTGGGAGTGACACTCCCCTGACATGGACACTGGTGGTCCCAGTCGTTTGACAAATTCAGACACTTTTTGGGGAGAAAAATATAGTTTTTTCTCTTTTTTTCTCATAACAGCGTTGGGGGATGTTACATGTCGGTCTGGTGTGCTGGCTATGAGGCACACAGTAGTCTGCCCGTCTCGCACCGGCAGTTCACTTAACACAGTCCAGCTAGTTGTGGTATTTTGTAGGGGACCCCTATAGTCACTTCATCGACACAACATCGAGTGAGTGACAGATAGGGAACGTCTTTTTGCTTTTGAATGGCCGTCAACAGAGAAACATGTTTACTTAAATAATGGTCTAGTAATGGCCTCCACCAACTGCTAACCAGCTACAACTAGAACCCCTTATAAGAACATCCTGGTTACTTCCATATCCTCCGTTCCTTGATGAAGGGAATGAGATGTTGTATCAATTAATTGACACTAGGGGTCACTGTTGGGAGCCGAGACACATCTGATCTTTGATAAAAGGCCAATGAGAATTGGCAAGTGGTATTTGCATGCCACACCCCCAGATATACGGGTATAAAGGAGCTGGTGTGCAAACCTCCAGGTTTTGAGCTGAGGAGCCAAGAGAGAAGGCCCCGGCCATTTCAGCAGGGAGTCCAGCATTGTGGCATGAGGGACACAACGTCTCCTTCCCTCCATCAGGGAAGGGAGGTTACGGAAGTAACCAGGACGTTTTTATAAGGGGTTTTAGTGGTAGCTGGTTAGCAGTTGGTGGATGCCATTACTAGACCATTATTCAAGTAAAAAACATGTTTCTCTGTTGACGGCCATTCAAAAGCAGCTGTGTATACTGATATTATATAATGTATATATAATGTATATTAAAGCAATATCACATGAGAGTGCCACAGCCATGATGATTTAGGGCCAAACAGCATGATTGTGAGTTTGATATTCCTTTTATACAACAGTTCAATGAACAAGTAAATAATAAAAAAAATAAGGAAACTAAATAGACCTTATTCAGAGAAGTGCCACATTTAAAAAATGAGGTTATGTGGAATAGACTTGCAGTCTCTTCAATGACATGCACTTTGTCAAGCTGTATACAGATCCTATTGATCATATTTAATTTTTACATCTCATATTTTCTACAGTTTACTTTCTACTGAAAAGTTTTTAGAAATATGTTTTTTTTAGTGTGCCAACCCCTAAAGAGAATATAAGTATATCCCTCACAGTCTCTTTTATTCCAGTCAAGAATTAAACATGACAATGCTCTGAATAAGGTCTATAAGTGCAAGCTTCATAAAGTTTGTGGCATTAAATCATTGAAAGAAACAAACTGCCTTGTTTTAGGCACTTGGCAATTAAATGGGACATCCTCGAGAAAATTAGAAATATATTAGAACTGTTAATTCTGGTATATTATTGAGGTATCGTTTATTTCAGAATTACTGCTAAACATCACATAAAAAAACTGTACATGTCAGTCAGATAGCCTTTTCCTGTTAAAGTCCATCCATCCATCCATCCATCCATCCATCCATCCATCCATCTTCAACCACTTATCTGAACTCGGTTCGCGGGGGCAGCAGCTCCAGCAGGGGGCCTCAAACTTCCCTATCCCGAGCCACATTAACCAGCTCTGACTGGGGGACCCCGAGGCATTCCCAGGCCAGTGTGGAGATGTAATCTCTCCACCTAGTCCTGGGTCTTCCCTGAGGCCTCCTCCCAGCTGGACGTGCCTGAAACACCTCCCTAGGGAGGCACCCAGGGTGCATCCTTACCAGATGCCCAAACCACCTCAACTGACTCATTTCCACGCAAAGGAGCAGCGGCTCTACTCAGAGCTCCTCACAGATGACTGATCTCCTCACCCTATCTCTAAGGGAGAAGCCCGCCACCCTTCTGAGGAAGCCCATTTCGGCCGCTTGTACTTGCGACCTATTTCTTTAGTTCTTTTGGTCATGACCCAACCTTCATAACATAGGTGAGGGCTGGAACAAAAATTGACCGGTAGATCGATAGCTTTGCCTTCCGGCTCAGCTCTCTTTCGTGACAACTGTGCGATAGAGCGAGTGAAATACCGCCCCCGCTGCCCCGATTCTCCGGCCAACCTCCCGCTCCATTGTCCCCTCACTCGTGAACAAGACCCCGAGGTACTTGAACTCCTTCACTTGGGGCAATACCTCCTTCCCTATCCGGAGTACGACTCCATCGGTTTCCTGCTGAGAACCATGGCCTCAGATTTAGAGGTGCTAATCCTCATCCCAGCCGTTTCACACTCGACTGCCAAGCGGTCCAGTGAGAGCTGAAGGTCACGTACCGATGATGACATGAAGACCACATCATCTGCAAAAAGCAGCGATGAGATCCCCAGTTCACCGAACTGCACACCTTCCCCACCCCGATTATGTCTCGATATCCTGTCCATGAATATAACAAACAGGATTGGTGACAAAGCGCAGCCTTGGCGGAGACCAACCCCCACATTGAATGAACTCGACTTCATGCCGAGGACCCGGACACAGCTCTCGCTTCGGACGTACAGGGATTGGATCGCCCAAAGAAGGGACCCCCTCACCCCATACTCCCGAAGCACCTCCCACTCCTGTTAAAGTATAGAATAATTTGCAAAGTGGACGCTAAGTCAATATTTAAAGGCCTGGCTCTGTGAGACAACAATTGTTCTACAATGAATTGCTAACCATGTCATATAATCTGAAATACTCAAACATTTCAACACGTTCAAACTAAGAAATACAAAATTCATGAAAAATTGTGTTTCCTGCTGCTTTTTAAAGGTTTGCAAGTACCAATAGCAGTAAAGACAGGCTTGTGGTGCTGATAAATAGATAGGTGACTTCCACAAGATGATGGAGTGGCATTGGAGGCCATTATTAATCAAGCAAATTACCATTTGAGAGTTGCCCTTTAAAATCCAAGCCTGTTCCACAGGAATTGATGGCTATTAATATTTAACACTTACAAGTGTAGCATCGCAAATCGATCTGTTCAACCAATTACTTCACATTTACTCAACTGGTGGCCAAACTGCTCATGTACTGTATTTTGCTGACATCAACAAAAAACACATAGGGAAAGATTTATATGTACAGGTGCTGTTGTGTTGAGGTTTTTTATGTCTATCTTGTAGCAGCTGGGTCATAATGCCACAGCCATTTCTATGCGTTCATTTATATGTAATATAAAGGAAAAAAGCTCATTGTCGGGATCCTGGCGGTGCACAGAAACATGCATTAGCTGTGAAATAAAGTGTTTGCAGGCAGGGCTGTTGCTAAACAGATATTTTCAATCATAAATATGCATGAACCGTCAGTGTTCATGGAAAGCAATAAAGCCTCGTCATCACAGAGATCACCTTAGTGTCACACTCCACCACAATCCCTATTAATTCAATCTGACACCCACAGCCCTTAACCCTGCAACTGTGAGGGTGAGAAAAAGATTGAGAGAGAGGAAGGGAGAAACAGGGAGAGAAAGTTTTTCTTTTTGTTGTACCACAAGAATCTGCACTGACAAAATCCAGGAATTTACAGATGCTAATGCCAAAAAGTAGTAGGATTAGCATGTTTTTTGGACAGTAACATGGTATTCAGGGAGGTACTTTTTGGAGTATCATGAAAAATGCCATGTTACATTAATATACAATATTCCCATCTGGTACCATCACTGTAACATGATACCACCACAGCATTTTTTAAAACTTTAAAACTTGGAAAAGTAATTTTTTTTTAGAAAGAAATAAAAAATAACATGTTATATATATATACAGGTATATATATGGTGGCATGAGCACATGTGCTAACTGCTACACTAACCACCCCACAAAAATGTTTTAAATTAGGTGGGTAGGCATAATTTTCACCATAACTACGCAAAAATTGCGATTCAGTGTAACTACAAAAAAATAAAAAATAAATAAATAAAACAATGGAAGCTAAGCTGATTCGTAGAATTTTCATCTCCTGCTCCACACAAGTCTGTCTTTCCTGGAAAGTTCACACATGCCATTACATATAGCCTAAATAATATCATTGGAAATTAGCAGATAGACTCTAAATAAAGGATAAGTACATCCTAATCAACACTAATGACTCAGTCTAAAGAGAAGATAAAGGCTTATGGATAATTACTCAACATTGGAAAAGCCTTTAAACAGGCTCTGTTGCAGAGTGAACCATAATGTCTTAATGAACTGTACTGTATATTTGATAATGTACTGTGGAGCTGATTTCAGATGCTTTAACACTAAGTACTCTGCAATAAAATTTTACCACAAGACAATGTCCGTATTTCTATTGATTTCATGCTTGCATGACAAGCAATACACATTTGTAAGCATGGTTAGTTGTCTTTATCCTTTGGTAAGAACGCTAAGCGTATCCCTTTTATAGTAACATATAGGATCTTATCTCATTATTGGTTAAAAAGGGGGAATAATGATTTAATCTCTAGAGAATCTAACAGAATTTATTTTTAACACTCAATAAACATATTTGTGAACCGATATGTTGAATCTCACATCTTTATCAATTCTGGGAGGAATATCACCTCGTGGCCAACAAAATAATATCATAAATTTAGCATAAACACTGTTTATAATTGTAGCAGGTTGATTGATTGCAATGGTTTCAATCTCTCTCTCTCTCTCTCTGGACCAATCAGGATGTAACTGCATGCTATATAGGCAGGGGGTGTGCCCTCTTGACACGCTGTACTCCTTGTTGCCGGAGGAACATTTCCGCTCTGGATCTTTTTGCGTCCGCGGTGCAGTTACGGTAATTCGACAGTGTCTCCCTGTCACAAACCCAATCCTTCCTGTAACCGAATTGGGTTGAGTTTTGCTGTTGGCTCCGTGTAGCTGTACAATCAGCACTGTTGGTGTGAAGCTCCCTGACGGGGTTGTAAACTGCTTTGCTTGCGCTGGTATCTGCACTAGCCCTTTCCTTCTATGCCACGCTGCTGTTTTGTCTCAACTGATTTTTGTTTTTACCATAGACTGTCCAACGGGTGGTAGCTACATGAGCTCACCTTAGGCAAATAACGCCTCTATGCGCCCTTTTAGCGCTAGGATCCGTGTCCAACTGGGTGTTTGGTAGGGCTGTATTTGAGTGATGGTAACATGGCCGATCGCTTTGTCTTTTGGTGGCTCGCCCGTGCTTGTGTGTGTGTGTGTGTGTGTGTGTGTGTGTGTGTGTGTGTGTGTGTGTGTGTGTGTGTGTGCGCGTGTGGTCACGTGTGATTAGGGGGATCCTGTTTGAGATCCTACACCCCTTGACCCTGTCCCTTCACTGGTAAGGCCTCAACACTCATTTTCCCTATTTTTATGAGTCTGGTACTTTATATTTGATGTTTTTTTTGTAATTGTATAAATAAAATGATTGTCTTTTAACATAACCACGTCTCTGGCTTCGTGCATAAGGCGAATCTGTGGGCCTTCTGTATTTGGTGGTTTAACTATTGAACTAGTTAAATTCTATTCTCGGGGTGAAATTCCCCGGGTGGCGTAGCCGGTGTCTTCCTTGAGCTCGGGCGTTGAGTGGTCAAAAAAGGCGCTCCACGCCAAAAATAAAAGTTGCACTCGCCACATAAGCAAGTAACAGGAACACGTGTTTATGACATTAACTTTATGAGCATGAGGTACAAGACACTTCTCTTTGAATACAAACGATACTTTATCAAACTATACTAATCCTAATAAATAAACTAATCTAGTGCGCACACACACAAAGTGAACAGTAAAGAAAACAAGATTTGGAAAACTGGAAATGCAGAATATTGAGTTATGGCAATATCTGAAATTTAGCAAACCATAACAGAACAAATCATCAATCTGACCTTTTCATCTTTGTATTAGCCTGCAGTAGCGTTATTGATTTTATCTAATACCCCAGTTTAGCGAGACATGGAAATACCGTACTTGGTCAATTTCATCCAGTGTGTCAGCAGTCTGGGGGCTGAGCCAAAGATGGCGTGAGGTGGTCAGAGAAGCCAATCGGGAATGACGAGTCAAAGGATGAATGAGCCAGGTTTCATTCATATGTGGGTTGCTGTGGTGCTGCTGTTATTTTTCCAGAAGGTTTGATTATTGTTTTGTGTGTCCTTTGGAATGTTTGCTGCCTGGTGCATTTAAACAATGCAAAACGGACACATACAATGCAAAATAAGTTGATAGGAGGTTAAACAATAGCAATTTCACAGATGAAACCCATTAAATTTTTTGATTAACATTTCTGGTAGGGTTGCCAACTTTCTAAATCTCAAACATGGAAGAAAGGATGGAATGCCATGGCGGTGTGGATATATTGTGTGAATAATGCACAGAATATTATGCCACAGAAATCACACACATACTGTATGATCTGTATCCGCATGGGATACTTTGCAGTTCCATATCACCTAGCAATTTACACTTTCAGATGCATTAAAAGGTCAGGATTCACCATGTCTATGTTTTCAAGAGTAATTTTTTTAGCACAGTAAATAATATTTGAAAGGTATTGTGCTCTTCCTAATAATAGTAAAAAATGACATGTCCCGTCTAGGACAAAGCAATTTCAGGCATAAAAATTGGGACATCCCTGCAAATACAGCAAAGTTGGCAACCCTATTTTCGGGTAAATGTACCATTTGTTATTCACACAAGTAGCAGCTTCCTGTGTTTTATATGGGTTTCTATCATTAATGTGCCATCACCAAAATTCAAACATTTTGTAACAAAATAAATAACTAAAGTTATTTCTGGAAATAACCTGTAACCAGTGGTGGCAGAAATGCAGCAGGCTACCTAGTTTGAATTTTTTTTAGTATGATGTATTTATTTCATTACTTTGTTTAAGCTTTAGTCCAATTTTGCATCATTTCTTTGCACAACACAGCTTGCTAGCTAAATTAAGATTTCCTTTTCAACACTCTCACGTATAGTTGTACAAGTAAATTATATAACTGTGTCAGCTCCTTCAGAACTTTACTGTTTCACAGCAGACTTCATAAACAGAGCAATCTAATCTTGTAACTATTTGAACAGTTACATGTAATCCCTGCAGAAAAGACCAGCCTATACTAGCATGAATTGCCAATGGTTTATGCAGGTTAATGCTGGTTTGGTGCAGTTTAGCTCATGGAGCAGCATAGTCATGTTGCTAACTAGCAAAAAAATAAAAATGCTGGACAAAAAGCATATTCTTTCATGTTAAGCTTTTTAGAAGCAAAAGCCGCTTTTCCACATTCGGGCGAACAGTTCTGAGCATGGTACAGAATGGTTACAGTAACATTTCCACTGGAGCACGGTTCGGCAAGGCACAATTTTAAACTGTTCTCGGTCTGGAATTCTCGGCACAGTTAGCTAACCATACTCAACCATGCTGGAAGAATGGCTTCAGTACGTGGCGACTTGTTTAGTGCATCTTCATAATTTTATTAGGATGATTTATTGTATATTGTTTATTGTATTATGATGAGTATTGTATCCTACATATATTTTTCTACACACTATTTTTCATCAGGGAAGTACATTACAAGCTCATTTAAACTAGAAATACATAGATATATACTCGTATACTATCTTCATATAATCCTTGTATAACATTTTATAAAAAAAATTTTTTTAGCTAGACTGTGAACTTTTATCTTTCTGCATGTTTGTGTCCAGTGGCAAAAACAAGCCCTCAGTAAATGATGGAAAACATTGTGCTTTTTTTCTTTTTACTTTCCTTTTTGCGACATTGTCCGTGTATTTTCTGTTTGTTGGCAGAGTAAACCCAGGGAAAAATGCAGTCCTAAAACTGGAATATGCAACCATCCTCCACAGTGCGCCACACTTGCTCCAATTTTTACCTCTCATGTTGTTGACAAAAGACAGACTTGTTACTTACCACTGTGGAAAAAGAAGCATGAATTGCAACAGCTGGTCCCAATCTGTATGGATTTGAGACGAGAACTGTTCGGCACGCTGGTGGAAAAGCGGCTAATGTTGGTGACTAGCATCTAAAGCACAACTTACTGTATGCTACATTGTTACAATGGCTTTGCAGGCATTTCAAGTCCTGTTCACATAAGATCTCTAAATATATATATTTTTTTATGTTTACATTTATGGTAAATGCTGTTTGCATATAAGATCCTACTATGTTAGTGTGAGAACAATTCAGTACTCACTGTAAGACATTTATATTACACAATAAAAGCAAGCTCTGGTGAGCTGGTTGAGCCTAATGTCAGCTGTGTGGATAAAAAGAAATCACAAGCTTATATATATATTACTCTCTCTGAGAGGATTAACCTTTCCCCAGCTGTTTCTGTTACAGCGGTTCCTCAGCCAAACATACACCAGAAAGCTTTGTTTACTGCTGCAGTTAAAATGCACTCTGTCTGTCAGTGGAGTGTGAATGTATGGAGTATTTAAATAGTATTAATGTGCCTATACTTCATTATCACATTTCACAGAAGACACTACAGACTTGGGGCCCGATGGAGTACCAGTGGTTCTTACAATCTATAGAGTGTGTGAGAGGTGTTGTCATGTTTTTTTTTTTTTTTTTTTTTTCCGCATTCACTCCATCAAACCTTATAATGAAGGCATCGTAACCCTACTAAAAAGGCCAGCTCAACCATGCTTGTCTAGGTTTATGATAGTATGATGCCAGTCAACTTGCTTGACCAGCATGGTCTTTTTAAATGCTGGTTCAAAGCTTGAGCTCCCTCCCCACTCAATTCTTACCATTTTTTTAATCTACAGTACATTGTAAAAATTAAAATACTCAATGAACAATTTGGGTTCCTCAGCTACCAAACTGGCAGAATGCCCTGGAGATCCTCAAGACACTCTTTTGGTTCTCAGAGAAAATTGCTCTGAACCCTAAAGAACTCAAAATACCATCAATGAGCATCCTTTATTAACCCCATCATAAGGAAAAGACTGTGACGTTCTTAGAATACATCTTGAAGTTTTTTAAGGATATAACTAGGTTATTTGAAGCTCCTTTAAAGGGTGTCTGGAGATTCTTCAGTGGGTTCTGCCGGTGTGTCACCTGAGGAACACCAAATGGTGTATCTTTTAATTTTTATAGTGTATATGCTACACATATGGATCATGAAATTGTCATGGTTATAATGGTACAGCCATGAACACATTAACATACAGTATCACCATCTTAATTTACAGTGGCGGGACGTGCATTTTACACCTAGGCCTTCAGTGCTATCCTCCCTCAATTAAACCGCCTTCAAATAATCTCACCATGACACTAGGGCTATAGGCTATTGTCATTTGACATAATCACCCCATAGCCACTATTTTAATTGTGGGAGGATACCATCAAACCATCAAGGATGTACCACTATTACGCAGTATGAAAGGATGCTGCATCACAAATAGACATCACATAGCCCAAATCAATGTAATGACCAAAGAAACAATAACAACATTTTTAAGTAAAAATGCCATAAAACACAAATAACACAATCAGGATTCAACAGGCTTCCCAGATTCCAGCCAAGCTGCTGGGCCTAAACGCAAATGCCACCTTCACACACGCTCAAAGGCACAGACAGGCCACTGAATCAGAACATTATTCACACCAGCAGCAATGATCTAAAGCAAGCAATATTAATAATAAATAGCTAGAAACAGGCCTGGTGCCAGGATGAAATTGCGATGTCTGTCTATTGATCTCCTCTGCTGTGTTTCAGTACTATGGACAGCGCACCTACAGCACTACAACTTTACAGCCCATCTAGTAAAGATACATACTTTCATACTAATCCATCAAACTTACTAAAGCTGCTCATCATTTGAAGACAAAGTCCATCCTCCTTTCTTTCTTTATAAAGAGTTCAATGACATGGGCTGTACAGTACATCGGTGCATTTCCGTTCCAATAAAAGGTCCTTCTTGATTGCCATGGAGGCCAGTGCTAACAGTTGAGCCTGCCCAGTCTTATTTCTTGAATACGTTTTAATGCGTTTTTGGGCTGAAAATTTCTGCTCGACACAGGCAATAGATACTGGGTTGGTCACCACCATACATGCCAATACGTAAAGCTGATGCATATTCCCGCATAGATCTTTCTGCTGAAGGAAAGTGAGGAGGTCAGCAGGATTTTTTCTTTCATAATCAGTCATGGCATACATTACAGTCAGTTCTGTTTTAAACTGGGGCAGGTCGAAGAGAGTTACGTTGCTCTGCGTTAAGTTGGAGAAAGCCGCATCCGGGAATTCGAGGAGGGAGAGAGACTTTCTATCTTCTCAAAGACTGTGCTGACCAATCTATAACTATATTGCCACCATGTTGGTGCCACATGAGGAAGATAGCGCTGGCAGATATCATCAACAAGCTGCATACGCTTAGGGGATCTGGAAGAAAACACAGCTAGGCCACTTAGATGTGCAAAAAAGTTCCTACATTCTCTAAGCTTCGATGCCCCTTGAGTCAGTACTAAGTTAAGTCGATGTGCATAGCAATGTATAAATAAAGCCATAGGATCCCTCACTTTACCTTTAGCCTGCACCCCATTTAGTCCAGATGCCATAACGGCAACGCCATCAAAGCACTGTGCCAAACTTTATCCAGGAATTCATGTTCCTCCAGGAATCGGATGATGAGAGCACAAATGTCATCAGCCCGCTTGCCACTCGTAACATCGTCAAATTTGCATTAATCACATCTGTAGTTTCATCCACCATAACTGCGACAAAATGTGCTTTATTGATCTCCCTTTTTATCTCATCTCCCATCACTTCAGCTATAGCACTAATCAGGTCGTTTTGTATTTTGCCTGAAGTCCCAGTAAACACTTTGTTAGTGGAAAGGTGGTAATGCAAATCTTTGTCATGCTAGACCAGAAAGAAAATACGCTTGAAATAGTTACCCCTATTTGTGGACTCCTTTGTGTCCATTAAATGAGAGCTCTTGTTTAACTAAAAGATGACCCAATCTTTTCAGTATTTCCCTATTTTTCTTGACTCTTTCATTGTAGAGCTCCATTTCCATTTGCATTTGTTCGCTGAGTTGTAGATCCAGTGGGGTGTCTCCAAACTTTTTAAATAGCACCGTGCTTTGATGTCTCATTGCGGCCTTGGTTAGGTAATTCAGGTTTGCAAACCAAGTGTGGCTCCTTTCACCATATTGGTCAGTTGCAAATAACAGACATTCCCAGCAATAAAATTTGCAATGTTCATTCAATGCCGTAAGCCAGGTTTACCTTTCGTAGTTGGTCGATTGAAAGTGCAGTACAAATCCTTTCCCTGGCTGGGACAGGCTTGCTAGCTGCTGGGTAAGTCGACCCTTTATCACAATTTCCATCTTTCCTAGAAAGGTCCTTCTCGAAAAAGGTTTTACCAGTAAATCTGCCACCAAATCAATTTCTTCTCCGCCTTCAGCCATTGTGTGTTTAAAAAAAACAACAGGGCTAATTAAAAATCTAAACAAAAACTCTAAAGCACTGTACCTAAATACATAAAACATCACACAAAAGAAAGTTTACGTGCTATTTATTTACATTTATGCATTTGGCAGACGCTTTTATCCAAAGCGACTTACAGAGCCCTTATTACAGGGACAATCCCCCCGGAGCAACCTGGAGTTAAGTGACTTGCTCAAGGACACAATGGTGGTGGCTGTGGGATTCGAACCAGCGACCTTCTGATTTTGCAGCCCTGTGCTCTAGCCACTACGCCACCATTTGTACTTCAGTTTCAGCCAGCTAATGGTCCTACTCTGATCATGTCATGTGAAAAAGGCTGACGCAGGCGACTAGGCCAGCTATAAGGCTCTGGCGGGTCAAAGAATGTGCCCAACATGGCAAACTTGAAATCTGATTTTTTTAAAGAAGATGACAATCAACAACACGTCCCCATTTGCTTCAACAGCAGAGGGGATTCACTTGAAATTCTGAAGGCCTCAGGGTATATTTTTCACCCAGAGACAGAACAGGTGGAAAATCTGATTGGATAAATGCTCTAATTTAAATGAGCTGCACTAGAAGTAGCACAAGTTGCCCTGCACAACTGAGGGAGAGAGTAGCAATGAAATTCTGTTAATACTACTAATAGACTGATGGGAACAAACATTGTAAAATACATATAGCATTATTGAAATATTTATTAAATTATACAAATACTATTTTCTGATTCTGACTACCTCTAGGCCAGCAGAGAAGGCCTCGCTGTCCCTGGTGGCCCTCCTCTGTTCATTTACATCTCAGCACCTAGTCAGTACACTGGCCCACTCTGGTGAATTACAGTGTGAACTATGCTGGTAGTTTTCACTAGCAAAAATAAATAAATACATAAATAAAAATGAGCAAATCTTTACATATAGATGTCTTCAAGATACATCAAGCAGCAGAATCAGCCTATTTACTTCTAAGGATCAGAGAGAGGGTAAAACATGGGCATGTAAAGCTAAATTATGATTTGTTTTGGTGAAAGATACAGTGGACTTCAAATACAAACTTTATATAATACAATTTTGCCTCTTAAAGCACTAAAGTTTTTAAACAGTGGCACCTCAATTTGTTGCAGCAAAGCAAACAGTAATACATAACCTAACTTAATTTGCAAATGAAAAGGCAGCAAAAACAAAGAAATTGCTTTAATTGTCTGAACATGAAGTGAAGCCCCCAGGTCTATGGCATATAGATTATCTTGCAACCTGTCCCATTAACTCTGATTTATGGTATCATCACCCTAATAGCTTCAGAATCTCTTATCTAAATCAGATTCTTCCACTAATTCTTATTCAGGTTGCATCATATGTCATGTTTTCTCAGACTGTCTTCCTGCTGCTTTCAAACCGGTTTACAAGCTCATGCCCAGCAATGTGAGGTAAATATACAAGCTTTCCTTCTCCAGTTCTATTCTCCATAAAGATATAATTTGATTTTAGGCAGGATTTACACTCACCACTGAAGTTTATCTACACTTAGTTTCACTTAATGGAGCACCAAGACATGCATGGTTGAGCTCATTTGGACAGGGACAATTTGGACAAATTACATTACTGGCTGCATTCTAATTGGAAGAGCAGAAGAAGGTGTGTGGCTCCTTCCCAACTGGGTCCTGCAATGAAAATGCAGGTGAGCATTCAGGAGAATCTAATAAGTTGCTGTTGATGCAGGAATGTCTGTGTGAAAAGGTGAAGGCGCTGGCTCATCAGACACATTCTTGCACTGTTTTGCATTTCAAATCTAATCAAAGGCCTGTCTCACGCGTTGACTGGCAGTTCAGACAGTTAGACAGGAAGGCAGGCATATGAAAACAAAGTGGGTAGCTCAGGTATGACTGCAGCTAATTAATTCTGATAAGAGGGATTTCAGAGTAATAATTTACTTTACAACTACTGGTAAAATATTGTTCTGTTTTTAGAAAATTTAGCTAATTTAAGTTGTGTGCCTTTATCTGTGATGTTTGGAAGATTTTTAAGTCATATTCAGAAGAAAGTGTGATATTTTTTGCTATAAACACAGCCACATGTGCAGCAATGCACACTATGCGGCTGAAACAGCATGTTTTGAAAAGAAGAGTGTCATTTTTCTGCCACTGCACTTCCCTACAGCCCAGAGGGGCACTTATCCCTGAAAAAACCCTCCAGCAATTTTATCATCAAAATGCACCTGTGAAAACAGAGCAAGGATGACGATTGAAAGGAAAACCATTTTTCATGTTCATATACAAATACAAACCTGGAATTCACAACATGTTATCAAAATTGACTGATACATAATGATAATGTATTTTGTGTACTGTGCTGTACACAAAAAAGGTGGAAACAATCAAATTTTGCCCATGGGGTTTCGTTCTCCATCAGTGACTCCATACTGCATCTGTCACAATCTTGTCTCCCATCTCTTCTCTTGCCACTGGCACCTCAGCATTAGTCTCAGCTTCAGATGTCACACCCACAGTCTGATCAATGACCGTCCAAAATTAATATTTCTACAAAACTAGAAAATCTCAATCTAGTAAACTCTAATCTGATTGGCTGGCTTTAATCAATTTTGAGAATGAGGATAAACAGTTTTTTATCAGTCCATCTGAAAAAAAAAATGTGTTTACAATGTGCCATATCAATTAAAATGTTTGAAAGCTAAAAAGAGTTTTTGTTTTAGGCACTATATATTCTGTGACATTTCAAGAAGGTAACTTTTCCGGTTCCTGAGGGACTATATGAGTGAGATGCGAGATGATGGGATATATGGCGCCAAGATTTAAGGAGGGTTTGTCGCAGGCTCAACCTCCTTTTTCTCTGTATTAAGCGGTTTGCCCATCCAGTACAAGTATATATATCCTGGGCTGAGCTCTTGCTGGCATAGCACTTGCTGAGACTGATTTGGGTTTATTGCGAACACATGAAACTCAACACGCTTCACTTACATCTAACTGTAGTTCTGAAAACCAAGCCCCTCCCCTCTCCCCTTACTAACCCTACACTGCAGTGATCGTAAGAGTGAGATGGGAGCGAATGGGATACAGAGCATAGAGATTTTGGAAGTGTTTTTTGCCAGATCAAGCCTTGAATGCCATTCTTGGGATTCACCTACAAGGGGACTGCATTCCAGTTCAATGTCCTACCCTTCGGACTGTCCCTAGTCCCTCGTGCATTTAGAAATTGTATTGATATGGCACTCCCTCCACTGAGACTGAGCGGCGGCCAAGTTACGTCAATTATTATTTGCTGCTAGCTCACTAGAATTTACAAGCATGCAATCACAAAGATCTGTTGCTCACACACTGGTTCCTCAAGGTCAACTGTACAAACAGGGTGCTGGTTTTTGTGGCCAGACAACAACTTTCCTTCTAAGGAATGAAACTCGATTGGTAACAATCAAGGTTTTTCAGTCCATTCTCCTACACTTGACAAGGTTCAGGCTGAGGAGAACCCTACCATTGCATCACTAGCATTGAGCACTCGGCTTGATGGCGGCTGCTGCCACCATGACCCTGCTAGGGCTACTTCAGATGAACCCTGGCTGAGCACTGAGTGAAGGGTCCCTGATCACTAGTAGGGGACACAGTCACCTTCGCTGCCTAATGATGCATCATTATTTAAGTCACAATAGCTATTGGATGAGAGACAAGTTTTCAGGAAAGATGTGACACTTGCCAAGATGGCCAGATGCAAAGTTGTCACCATAGACACGTACAATACAGGCTGGGGGAGCCATGTTCAACAGATGTATGGCGTTTGGCACTTGGAAAGGTGCACAAACTGTGTGGCACATAAATCGTCTTAAACTGCATTGTAGTCCTCTTGGCTGTGAGAGACTTTCAACTCAGATGTCAAAGTTTCATGTTTTGACTCATACTGACAGGACAGCAGTTGTGACTTACTTTATATAACCACAGTGAGTATGATCTGAACGCCCACTGTGGAAACTGCTGAGCCGAATTCTCCTCTGGAGCGAGTCATGTCTCCTATCAATAAGTCAAGCAAGTCCCCAGCCAACTGAACTGCGGAGCAAATTTAAACACAATTCCGGGTGCCAGCGCTTTGGGAACAGTCCTAGTTGTGAACGAGCTGTGAATATGTGTGTAACACGTCAATGAACATTGACCGGAATTTATAGCCTCAGCTGATGTAGTCATTAGACGCACCTGTGGCCAGGCTATAAATGAATGCGTCACCAGGTGTCGTCAGATACTTCTTTTTGAAGAGCAGTCCTGGGACATCCCAGTGCGGCAAAGAAGCGCAGCATCTCGTTCCGCTTTTTTCAGGGAACAAGGGTTACACATGTAACCCGAGACGTTCCCTTTACAAAAAGCTTCAATATGATGCTGTGTTTTGCTAAGCGCTTTGGGAATGCAATACCCACGCCGCCGCACTGGAGCTGTCCGGACCCCTACGGTTGTAAAGTGTGCTCACAAGAATGCGAGAGGCCTCAGACATGAGCTTGAGATGTCGACTCAAGAACGTAAGAGTTGCAAAACATCTAACTCATAAAATTTGATGAATGTGTGCAGAGAGGACCAGCCCGCCGCATCACAAACTTGACCAGACATGAGCTTGAGATGTCGACTCATGGGCATAAGGGCCCGGAGTGGCAAGAACATCCAAACTATAAAAGTCTAATGAATGTGTGCAGAGAGGACCAGCCTGCCACATCACAAACTTGTTCAGGCATGAAAGATTTAAGCCATAAGATCTGAGAATGTGTGCGGAGAGGACCAGCCTGCCGCATCACAAACTTGCTTAGACATAAGCGTAGATGTCAACCCAAGGGCATATGAGCCCGGGGTAGCAGAAACATCCAGTAACATGACCATAAAACCAGATGAATGTGTGCGGAGAGGACCAGCCTGCTGCATCACAAACTTGCTTAGACATGAGCGTAGATGTCGACTCTGGGGCGTAAGAGCCCGGAGTAGCATGAACATCCAAACCATAGAGCCTGAAGAATGTGTGCAGCGAGGACCAGCCTGCCGCGTCACAAACTTGTTCAGGCATGAAAGATTTAAGCCATAAGATCTGAGAATGTATGCAGAGAGGACCAGCCTGCCGCATCACAAACTTGCTTTGAACCGAAGAGGCGCCGAGGTGCGCTTCAGGCTTACGAGGATCAGCTGAATCTGGGGAGAGAGCGAGCGAAAGGGATGAACCTGTCTCTCGCTCCTCAGCCAGATCCATACGAGAGCCCCACCCAAACAGAGCAAAACTGATGCGTGTCCTCTTCAGCTTTAGAGCGAGAACAGAGGAACACGCATCGTTTATGGCTTTCAGTCATTCTCTCTTTCTTTTAAAAATATATATAAATTTTCTAGACAGAACAGAAAGGAGAAAAGGTTCACTTCACACTGCCTCACAAATTCTAATTCCTAGCAGAGGAAAGAAAGTTTTGACAGGGTTTGTAAAACACACACACACAGAATCACTCTGAAAAAAAAGAGGATCTGACGACACCTGGTGACGCATCCATTTATAGCCTGGCCACAGGTGCGTCTAATGACTACATCAGCCGAGGCTATAAATTCCGGTCAATGTTCATTGATGTGTTACGCACATATTCACAGCTCGTTCACAACTAGGATTGTTCCCAAAGCGCTTAGCAAAGCGCAGCATCATAGTGAAGCTTTTTGTAAAGGGAACATTTTTGTTCTGCCATGTGTAAAAACTTCAAACTGCACAGCCAAGTCATCTGCTGATGCAAAATCTGCATCTGCACAATATCAAATATGACCATATCATCTTCAGGCAAGATGATGTGAGAGAGAATGTACCTGTATTAATCAACTGGAGAGGAATATAACATGATGAGCAAGCAAAAATGTTGGACTGTATTAAAAACATGCCTCTCTCATAGGAAAAAAATATATACATAAAAATGTGAAGCTCACAAATATGAAAGTCTTACTAAAGCAGAAACTAAAGATATCATTAGTGCATCTTAGTTAAAACAAGTCAGGCAACATCATAAATCACTGGTCCAGGGATGCCTTAACAAAGTGCTGAATACACATGACATGACTTGACATGGATGCATGGCATGGATCTTCAGGACATTGATCACTTATGAGAACCAAAAAAGTGTGTTCTTGGGAACACACACACATCTTTGGATGCTCCCCTCTTCCCCTGCACCACACATAGTACAGGACAGATTATGCTAAGTTAAGTGAAAATGGCATTGGCACAAAGACAATGGCACAAAAAAATATATAATTAAAACTGGAAAATCTTATTTGGGAATGGGCTAACTTTAGACAACCACATTTTAACCTAATAATATAGCAGCATTCAATGAGAATTTTTACTTGTAAAATAGTAAAATATATTTTAGAAATGTGACTAATTTTAATATCATAAAAGTATATGCACACAAATTGATATAGCAGGTCCTTAAGGCAGTACCAGAACAGAATGTTTTAAATGAAAACCAGTAAAAGTAAGCAAGCTATGTACTGACCTTTTCTTGCAAAGTTATTCGGTATGCACAAAAGGGCCCAGATGTTCAAGCAATTTGATGTTCAAATTTCTTTGAGAATTTCAGGCGGTTTGGTCTAAAGCTTTGGAGGCTTATGGGAATGTTACTATTTAGACTCAGGGCTGGTTGTCAGAGGTTTGCTGCTTTGAACTGCAAGAAATGAGTCATGAGCCATCACAATTGAGTCATTGAGCAAGGCACTTAACTCTGGGTTCCCTCAGTCACATCAGATTGTCACTGTAATAAGTACAAGTAAGTCTAAGTGTAAAATGCTTTGGATTAAAGCATCTTCTTCTTGTCTATTTTCTAATAAATTACTACATGCAATGTCAACCTTCTGTGTCTGATCAAGTTTATGAAGGAAGAAATAAGCTGTTATTCTGAGATGTGTGTCTTGAGTCATGTAATAGTCTCCATCTCCGTTTTAAGAAATGTCAATGTTATGTTCTTTTATAAAAACAAGAGCTTCACTGTAAAATCTGGAGAAGAGCATGTTATAGATTGAACTGTGTCAGCCTTCATTCCAAAATTAAATAACATCTGCCATGACACCTATATTTTCTTAAAGCTAATAACTAAATGTTAATTCATTTATATATTGATTCAAGTAGTAAAAGTGATAATAAATAAAGAGTTCATAGCATGAGTGTTATGAGACGTAATAAACAGCTCTTTCATAAACAAATGTTTTTAAATGTGTAATCACTATTAAATAATGTTCCCTTTCAAGGAAACATCAACATTGTGTTATTATGCAATTGGATGTGTTATATTTTAGCATCTTAAAAGTGGCAACCCTTTACCTAGATTTTGCAGAATTGTACTCTTGACATTTTCTCAACCAACTTCTTGAGGTATCACCCTGAGATGCTTTTTAAACAGTTTTGAAGGAGTTCCCATATATATGCTGGGCTCTTTGTGGCTGCTTTTCTTAAATATTCGATCCAAGTCATTCATTTCAAAAAAGTTTTTCTTTTAAATAAAATTTTTGTTTTATAATTAAATATATTAATATGTTGGCACAATTATATTTTTGGCTACAAAACTCATTTTAAACATTTAAGTATATGCCTTCAGATCAAAAGGTTTTTAAGATCATGAAAAACATTTCAGGCAAGTGACCCCAATCTTTTGAATGGTAGTATAGGTGAGCATTTGGCGCATCTCGCCAGAATTTCTTATATCAGAGCACAAATTTGTCTAAGCCCGTGTTGGTTACTATAAACTCAAGCTGAAGCGAGGACTATGTTCTCCCTTTTAAGATTAAGATTCAACTTTATTGTCATTGTGCAGAGTACAGGTACAGAGCCAATGAAATGGAGTTGTTTTCACATATCCCAACTAAGCTGGGGACGGGACCGGGACGGGACGGGACTTAAACAGGACCGATGGCACTTCATCAAGGCTCTCTCAGACCATGTGGTCTTTGAAAGGAGCCATATGAGCCTTGAGGTTCTGGCTCTTGTCATCAGAAGGATTGAGGATGGGCACCATATTTTTCCTTGTGTTTCTCTCTCCATCCGGACAGATGCACCATTCTCGCCATCGAAACACACTCCGTTATCTGGCACGTGGCATAGTTCGCAGACATTATGCGACATGCAGTCCATCAAGAAAACACTGGTTTGGAAGTGTTTCATTGTAGAAATAATGGAAAAGGTAGGCACTTGTTTAAAAATACCTAATTTCTTCAACTTTTTCACCCTAGAGAATTATGTTTCTTTCTCTCCCATTTTTGGAGCTCTGTTGTATGTAGTGCGAACACCCGTGTGTTCGGTGCTCAGGCCCGGGGGCTCAAAGAAGAGCATTTTTTCCAATACAATATTGTGAACCGACTCTGGGGATGCTTCGTCAGTGTTACTATTCTCCTGGTACCATCAACAAATGGCGAGTGTGTGAAACTCAAATGTTTGCATGGCCATCTTTCTTTGAAGGGTGAAGAGATGCAAATGCTATCTCTGTCCCTGTTCAATGACAGCACTTACTTTGTGATCCTCGCTCCTTGTTAGTTCTGTACTCACTGATTTTGCAGTCTTTCCGTTGTTAAGGAGTTGTGTGTGGAGGACTGAACATGCCATAATTTATGTATGGATTGGATTATTGTTTCTGCTAAAGATACCACAGGGTCATATTTTATATATGGAGGCAAATTGGTATCAAACTTCTTCTATGGAGAAAAATGTTTATCAAAATCTGCCAATCAATGGTAGGGGTTATGGCTCAGTTTTCCTCCGTGACTTACGCTGGGGAGTAATGTTGAATGAAAAAAAAATAAGTTAATTGAAAAAATGTGAAGTTAATGTTAATTTCTTTCCTATGTTCATACATTCTTCCCTATTTAATGCTATGGAAGTTGGGCTTTCTGGCTTTCTCTACTGTAAATACATTCAGAGTGACCCATTTATTATATTTGCCTGATCAAATTCGGTCTCTGTCACCATGGCCAAGGGTCTCGGGACAGGCAAAATTTGATGTATAATAATTACAAGTATTCACAAATCACTCTATCATGAATGTCACACACTGTTCCCTATCAAAAGCTACACTTTGATGCTGCGCTGATTTAGCGCTTTGGGAACTTCTTTTAGTAGTGACCAGCTGTGAATATGTGTGCAACACATCAATGAAATTGACAGGAATTTATAGCCTCTGCTGGTGACGTCATCAGGATGCGCCGGTACATTCGGTAAATTTCGGACTCTTAAAGTGGCCATGATATTAGCATTGACATCATTTAAGAGGGTCGGTGCCGTGTTGATCAATCCCTCCTTGATGGATTTTGCACCAGCATTCTCTAAGGTTGTGCTGAGACCTCGTCTGGCAATTTGTCTAAAGTCATCTCTGTGTGCTTTCACTCACAACTTATTAGCTTATTATTTGCAGCCCTTTTCTCCTCCACAATTTCAAAGTCGACCATACTGATCTGGTCAGAGCAATAGTTTGTGTGCTTTGATGGCCACAACAGTGGGGTTTTGGTGTCCAAGCAGTAGTGGAGCGGAGCCCTTATCTGTATTTTTATCTGTTCATATGACAGAATTATCTGTCACTATATTCAGATAGAACAAGGTGTGGGCAGGGCTTAAACCAGAAGTGCATCAAAACTAAATGAAATGCCCATATTTTAAGGATCAATCTTACATGTATATTTTCTATTAATACAATACACTTTTGTATATGCCTTTTCATAATAATATAATATATATTATATTATACATAATTATACATTAATTATACATTTAGCAGATGCTTTTATACAAAGTGACTTACAGAGCCCTTATTACATTGACAATCCCCCCAGAGCAATCTGGAGTTAAGTGTCTTGCTCAAGGGCACAATGGTGGTGGCCATGGGGTTTGAACCAGCGACTTTCTGATTAGCAGCCCTGTGCTCTAGCCACTATGCCACCACCACCTCTACATAATAATAAGAGAAGAAGCTGAAATGGTAGGCTACATTAACTGTGAAATTGTAAGTAGTTTCTCTTGGTAATTTAGATATTAATATCTGCTTGAAACAAAATGTGAAATGTCAAGCACACATTTTTGCTAATAATAAATACAAATTCAAACATTAAAATTAATTAAAATAAAATCAATATAGCCTACAAACATGTTAAAGTCCCATAAGTCTATTAGGAAGTTTTACGGTAGGACACAATTATTTAGTTAAATAAAAATAATAATGTTAAATTTATATAGTGCCTTACTGGAGTTCAAAACACTTAACATTTTCAAATTTAGCACAGTTTAAAGAAGAATAAGAAGAAGAAAAAGAAAGAAAAAGGGGGAGGACAAGTCTTAGTTGCCTCCGCTTCTGAAACATGTGCATGACACCGCAAAGACTAAACATGTGGAGGCTCATGCTTCCCTCTGTGATCCACTCACAATTTACTATGTGCTCCATTGAGTGAGAGAACTACTAATAGCAACAAAGTCAAGTCAATTTTATTTGTATAGCACCTTTCACAACACACATCGTTTCAAAGCAGCTTTACAGAAGATCAGGCATTAACAGAAGATAAACATCATGAATATAATGTAAATATTACTTATGTATAGTTCAAGTCATGGTTTAAAATTATTAAACTAAGTAAGTGTTAAGGGTCAGTGTTTAAACGTTGATTTTGTTTGAACTGTAAGATTAATGACCAATGTCTTTGAAGTCCATCCTGGATTAACTGCAGAAGTTCACATAGGTACAATTGTCCTTGTTAATTGGCTGATGAAGGCTTTTGTTGGCAATTGTTAGTCTATGTATTCCAATAAACCGAGGTGATGCAGGCAGAGATCAGTGAGGTGGATCGCAGTTCAACCTGGCTGGTAATTTTGGTGAGGTTCGGTGTTTGTCCATCCTAAATCCAAGGTTCAGACATTGGCATATGAATTATCCCATGTCTTATGGTTGGAGTTGTCATCAGTTCATCCTCTGAAGTCCACCATAATAGACTGAAGTGATGTTTTGCTGGCACCGGCTGCATTTAGTCATCATCATTCAGCGACACTTAGCAGTGGAGTCCAACACGGATCAGGAGTGATGCTGGATCCACTCGGTTCTGGTGACCTCAGGATAGGAGTCCCGAGGTTGAGACAGGGAAACAAATAAAATAATATAAGCACAGATGCCATTCAAAATATTGCAGAGTTATAAATCATGCTCAATGTTTCTGGATTCTGGTACTGGCAGACTAAACATAAAGCCTAATTGTGGGTTAAATTAGGATAAATTAGGTGTATGCCTGGCTAAATAGATGAGTCTTTAGTCTATACTTAAACTGAGGGAGCGTGTCTGCATCTTGAACAGTGTTAGGGAGACTATTCCATAGTTTAGGAGCTACATATGAAAAGGATCTTCCTCCTTTTGTGAATTTTTATATTCTAGGAACTATTAACAGGCCAGAATTTTGCAATTGTAATGAACATGATGGAATATAGCATGGTAGAAGGTCACTTAAGTACTGCGGAGCTAGACCATTCAAAGCTTTGTACGTAGTTAAGAGAATTTTAAAATTAATACGGAATTAACAGGTAGCCAATGTAACAATGATAAAATGGGACTAATATGATCATATTTCTTGGTTCTCATTAGCACATTCCCATTGCATTTTGAACCAATTTAAGTTTATTTATTGATCTTGCTGGACATCCTCCCAGTAATGCATTACAATAATCTAGTCTTGAGGTCATGAACGCAACAGAGAGCAGGTGTCGTAATTTAGCAATATTTCTTATGTGGAAAAATGCTGTTTTACAAACATTGGATGTTCAAAGGAAAGATTGGTATCAAATAAAACACCTAAGTTCTTCACCGTGGTGATGTAACAGTACATCCTTCGAGAGTCAATTTATATTGTAGTGGCTTAAGAGTTTTTTTAGTCCAATAATTAGTACCTCTGTTTTGTCAGAATCGAGTAGAAGGAAATTTCTGGCCATCCAATCTTTTATTTCATTGATACACTCTGCTAATTTGTAGAATTGTGAAATCTCATCAGGTTTTGAATAAATATAAATTTTCCACAGCATAGCAGTGGAAACTTATTCCACAATTCCTGATACTATCTCCAAGGGGAAGCATATACAAGGAGAAAAGCAGAGGGCCTAAAACTGATCCCTGTGGCACTCCACATTTTACTTTTTTAGGTTTGACAATTCCTCATTGAATTAGACAGTGGTAGCGGTCTGCTAAATATGACCTAATCCATGCTAATGCAACTCCACAAATGCCAACATAATTCTGTAGCCTATTCAAGAGAATGTTGTGATCTTTCACATCAAATGCAGCACTAAGATCTAAAAGCACTAAAAGAGAAATGCAACCGCAATCAGATGATAAGAGCAAGTCATTTGTAACTGATAAATGCAGTCGCTGTACTGTGATGAGGCCTAAATCCTGACTGAAATTCTTCGTATATACTATTTCTCTGTTGAAATGGACATATTGGGGAGGATACTACCTTTTCTAGTATTTTCGACATAAACGAGAGATTTGAAATCGGTCTATAATTAGCCAGTTCTCCAGGATCATGTTGTGGCATCTTAATAAGTGGTTTGATAACTGCCATTTTAAAGTTTCTTGAGACTTGTCCTAAGCATAGCAAGGAGTTAATAATATTAAGAAGAGGTTCTGAAATTACAGGAGATACCAATTTTAATCGAAGTTGTGCGACACTATCAAGAGTGTTGGAGAAGACTGCATTTATATTTTTTGTTATTTCATCAAGTTATTCTGGGCTTTGGAGTTTATGGAGTATATGAGATAGATTTGGAAGATTATTAGTGAAGCTATCTTTAGTGTTCAAAAGAATAGTTAATCCTCAACGATAGTTTGGTGTAGATTGAATAACATTAGCTGATTGCAGCATACATGAGACGAGGTAATGATCCGAGATGTCATAGCTCTGCTGCAGAATTTCTATATTATCAACATCAACTCCATATGACAGAATTAAATTTAGCGTATGATTATGGCGATGAGTTGGTCCTGTTAAATTTTTGACTCCAGAAAAATGCTAATCCCAATGTATCATTTTCATTATCTAAGTCACCAACAATTAAAGCTCTATTTACAGTAACTACAAGATCTGATAAAAATTTTGCAAATTCACCAAGGAAATCAGAATAAGGTCCAGGTGATCTATACATTGTAGCAAGGACAAAAGACGACAGATATGTTTTATTTATATCTGACGGTGTCACGTTATGCATTATTAGTTCAAAAGAATGTACATTCTGTCCTCTGAGTAACACCAAAAAATTCTAAGCTAAGGCATTTCAGACAAGGCTCATGTTTATAACAATAAACTGGGGGGTAGATTCATTTAAACTAATATATTAATCTGTTTTAAGCCAGGTTTCAGTCAAACAGAGCCCATCCAAATTATGATCTGTAATAATTGAATTAACTATTAGTGCTTTGGTAGAAAGATATATAATGTTTAGTAGCCCTATTTTTATAGGATGCGTATTTTTAATTTGTTTGTTTTGTCCAAGTTTGACCAAAATAATTTTTTTTCTAAATTATTTAGTGAGGGTTTTGTGGTTGGTAGTTCGGGGAACAGACACAGTCTCTATGAGATATCTAGGAGATACTGTCTCTATGTGTTGTAGATTATGTGACCTGTGTGACCTCTCAAACAGCTAGCAGACGTTTGGATTAACCAGTTTGTCTGCTTCCTGACCTGGGCCCCAGTTAGTCAAATACTATCATCATTAAGACTATGAGCCAAATTACTAAAGAGGAGAGCGGCACCTTCCCTGGAGGGATGGAGTCCATCTCGCTTTAGCAGGTCAGGTCTACCCCAAAAACTCTTCCAATTGTCTATAAATCCTATTTTATTCTTCAGACACCACTCAGACATCCAGCTATTCAGTGACACTAATCTACTATAAACTTCATCACCATGACGAGCAGGGAGGGGACCAGAGCATATTACAGTGTCTGACATCATTTTTGCAAATTCAAACTCACCTCTTTTAACATATTAAAGCTAATAATTATAACTATATAACTATAACTATAATTATTAATAATCAAAATAATCAAAAGGGGAAGAAACTAGTCAAATTATTGCTGTAAGAATCCAATAGTAATCTGGTTACAGTTGGCTTTTAACAACAACAAAATAACAATACTGAAGCAATAGGAGAGTTCTTGACGTGGCAGAGGCTGGCTTCAACATAATATTCAAACAAACAACTAGGAGTACTTCTTATTATAATACAACAGCAATAAACACTGCCAATACTATATGAATATAACACAAAAACATAACATGGAAGTCCTAACTAAATAGTGGAGCAATATGCTAGTGTATGTATGTATGTATGTGGGTGTGTTTCTAGATTCAGTAACAAAGGAAACAAAATGGCAGATTAAACTCCACGTGGGGAACTAGTTTCAGAATGGAGGATCAGGTTCAACATTGAGATCTAGGTTCAAAATAGCAAATTTAATTCAAAATGGAGGACTGGATCATAAAGGGCGGAGCCAACAATTATTTGAATGTGGAGGGAATCAGATCCAGTTGACGGAGCTATTACCACGTGCGGGTGGAAATGAGCAGGCACACAAAGGAACTAACGAAACAGTCGGGAGAATTTGAAAACACCAGTGGACATAAACCGTGGTTCTGCTCACTCCGTGAATTTCAGTGTGCGTGAGAGAGAGAGAGAGAGCGAACAAACGGGTGCATGCAATTTAATGGAGGATAAACGCTGGTAACGGTTTAGTTCAGATCACTCAATAAACAACATTTCACCCAAAATTGACGATCAAAACAGCAAAACAGCGATCAGAGTTAAACATACAAGATTATACTCAAAACATCAAACATTCAGCATCAAATATACGATTTAGTTATACAAGAAAATTCACAGTTTCTAAACTAAATCTGCCCAGATACCTTTCTTAGGAAATCCTGTGTGATTTCAGCAGGGTTGTCCGTTTGAATTCCTGTTGCGTTGAGCGGTCAGAAGAAAACAATATGGAATCGGTCCTTTGTCTTACGCTCGTCAGAGAAAAGACACGTCTCTGCTTTGTTCCTCGGGTCCGGTGATGTAGAGAAATGCAGGCGATGGTCAACGTTGATAGAAAACGAGAGAAGGGAGAAGGGAAGCTGGTCGCCTTTCCATTTTCTAAATAAATTCACTGTTGTTTTGCAGTGAAAATAAATGAACCGGTTGTAAAACGTATACAACTAGACTGGAACAAAGCTAAGTTAATCTTACTCTACTATGGCCAAATGGTGAGGTTAGAAAAACGTGGTCTGTTTGTCCTTTGTCCAGAAGAAGGAAAACTCCTTTGTATGTCTCTATCAAACCACAGGCTTAGGTAGCTGGGCACAGAGAAACCAAAATCAAATCTGTTCGCTAGTTTTGTTGTCAAGATGATGTCATCGGTCATAGGCAGCTTTTCACCAATGGCATTTGAGATTAGGTCCATGGGCGGGACTTAACATCCAGCTGTGAAACTGTGAAGGACTCTGGGAAACCGAGTTCAATGTCATGTTTGATCATAGAACAAAGGGCCATGCGGTCTCCGCTGCCTTTCAGGGAACAAAAGTTTAGTTCGTAACCAAGATTCTGATTCTGATCCACAGTCTACAGTTTTTAACCAAATTACTGTGTAAATTAACAATTTCTTTAACAAAAAAACTTCAGATAAATGCAATGTAATTCTTCATACCAGCCCAAAATATATATTATTACAGCCCGTAATAATATTATCCATTCCATTTAATATTATAATATTATAATAGAATATTTTGCCAAAAATGCGTCTTTCACAGCAGTCTCCTATTCATTCCAATTAGGAGTTCTGCAGAGTGAGCAACTGTAACCAAGGGGATGGAGCTTAGCGAAGGGTCAATGAAAACACAAAAAATTCCTCAGTCCAGCTAAAAAAAAAAAAAGTTCCTTGCTGTCTTTATTTTTAGATGGTGCAAAGTGCCACAAACCACTGTAAAATCCAGCTAATAGAACAGTTTGAGCATGCAGGGAGACTAGCTAATACCAGAAAACCAGCTTTGACATTTTCTCTTTTTGGATGGAATCAAATGCTATTTGGGAGAAGTATAAAACGATCTATTCTTAAAAGTAAGTAATGATGCCTTAAAGTGAACAAATTGTCATTATTTTCTGCAAGATGTATTTATTGTATTCCTGGATCATTGTATTTCCTGGATCTTGTACATTGTTGAATGGATAGTTACAAGAAGCAAGTCTCATCTGTATGTCATTCAATTTGGTCATCTTAAAGTGCGTGATGTTGCCATGTGAACTTACTAACATCAGGCATAATTATGTTGAAAAGTGTGATGAATGCCAGTAGATTCTTTTGACCTGGACAGGCGATCAAGAACGCTCTCCTGATGGACTAAGCATCCGCCTTCTGATTGAACGAGAGCTTAATTTTAACTTCAGTGTTTCTTCCATAAACAAATAATAATACATAAATTAATAAATAACTCTTTTGTTGAGGTCTGGGTTATGAAGGGATAAAATGTTAAGATGTAGACTCTCTTGGTTACCTATTTCAGACAGCATCTTTTTTTTTTTTTTTTGCTAAAACTGGGCAACATTTGATTTGGAAATTGGCTGAGTAAAACAACATTTTGTGTTAGGACTAAGTTTAAAACAAAATTTTTATTCTATAAGATTCTCTTTATCTTTATGTATCCCACACCGGATGTGTGATTTATTGGTTAAACAAACAAAAACAGTAGCTGAAACAGTGCAAACTGAATAAATGGCAATACAAATGTGACTTTCTCTCTGTTTCTCATAGATGCAAGAAGATAATTAAGTGTTTAGGATTTGAAACTCCCTTATGAAAGTCTTGGCTAGACAATCCAAAACAAATAAAACAGGCAAAATACACAAAGCAAATCTAAAAAACAGAAAACAATGGCAGAACTCTTCAATAAAAAAGGGTCCAAGCTGTTTTTTTACTAGCATAATGAATATTTTGTTGACTTAATGGTGCTATACGATTTGGATCTGGCTAATGTTATATGACAATTAACACGGTGCATTTTATTCAAAACCAAATAAAAGTTTTTTAAAAAGGTTTTATAAAGTGAAGCTGGTTCTGACTACGCTCTTCCTAAGGAAAACATACTCTACTTTAGCTGTTTTTTCTTTTGTTGGCTTAACTATATCAGCTCCTACAGAGCAAGTTGTACTATATGTGTCAACATACAGTGCAGAAAAAAGAGGAATGGAATATGAAGACATATGGAACATTGATACCCAATAATGGTGTATACTGTTCCAACACGTTGCTGGGGGAAATGTTGCAGTGCTGTCAGTTTTCTCATAGCATTGCAACACACACTGTTAGGATTGCCATAACTTTCATTGTATATTATTTAATGTTGGAGCTGTGCCCATTTCCCAAGGCAGCGCACAAAGTGTTCATTATAAAGTAGAACTCATAAGCTACATTAGAGGAGCTATCAGATCCCAGGAAGCTGAATAGAGGCCAAATCTTTTACTCTTATCCCATGGACTTATTTTGGAATGTGGTTTCAAAACTGAAATACTCCACACAGTTTACAAAAAGAACTTTGCAACATTTGTATCTTAACTGTGTGATTAAAAATTACCATAAACTTTGAATGTGATAATAAAACTAGTAATGCTTTGGTAAAATTTGTAAACTTTAATTACAAAAATTAATGTGCAAATCAAATATGCTTTAATGAAAATATCTCTTATGCAAAAGTCAAGTGAAGTCATTATTATTTGTATAGCGTCTTTCACAACACACATAATTTCAAAGCAGCTTTACAGAAAAGTATGCGTTAACAGAAAATGAAACTATAATATCTATGTTTTAGAGTTATTATTGTGTAGTTTGATAAAATACGATTGTGAATTGTGTATAAAAGTAAGTAATTAAATAATAATTGTAGTTAGAACCCCAGTGAGCATGCCAAAGCTGACTGTGGTAAGAAACACAAAACTCCATAAGATGTTTATTAATGGAGAAAAATAACCTTGGGAGAAACCAGGCTCACAGTGGGGGCCAGTTCCCCTCTGGATAACATCATGAATATGTTATCTTACAGCCTATATTACTTATATATAGTGCAAGACATGGTTTAACATTTTTAAACTAAGTAAGTGTTTAAACAAAGATTTTGTATGAACTATAAGATTAATGACTAATGTCTTTGAAGTCCATCCTGGATTAACTGCAGAAGTTCACATATATGCATTATCCTTGTTAGTTGGCTGTTGGTAGGGATTTGTTGGCAATTATTTGGTAGTCTATGTATTCCATTTCAAAAGTGCAGTCCATCATTAGACCGAGGAGATGCAGGCAGAGATCTGTTAGGTGCATCGCAGTTCAACCTGGCCGGTAATTTCGGTTCGGTGAGGTCCATCCTAAATCCAAGGTTCAGACAGCCTCGGGTCATTTGAGGTCTATACTAAGTCCATGGTTCAGGCAATGGCACATGATGTATCCCATGTCTTATGGTTGGAGTTGGCATCAGTTCATCCTCTGAAGTCCATCATAATAGACTGAAGTGATGTTTGGCTGGCACCGGCTGCTTTTAGTCATGATCATTCAGAGACAAGTAGCAGTGGAGTCCAACATGGAGCTGGATCCAGCCAGTTCTGATGACCTCAGGAAAGGAGTCCCGAGGTTGAGACAGGGAAACAAATAGAATAATATTAGCATAGATGTCATTCAATTTATTACAGACCTATAGATCATGATCAACGTTTCTGGTTTCTGGTTCAGGTAGACCTAACTAAGCCTAATTGAGTTGAAGGATAAATTAGTTGTATGCCTGGCTAAATAGATGAGTCTTTAGTCTAGACTTAAAATGAGTGAGTGTGTCTGCATCTCAAACAGTGTTAGGGAGACTATTACGGTGCCTATAAATTGGGGCTAGAACATATTTCTTGGTTCTATTCAGCACTCTTTTGAACCAATTTAAGTTTATTTCTTGATCATGCTGGAGATCATCCCAGTAATGCATTACAATAATCTAGTCTTAAGGTCATGAACAAATGAATTAGTTTTCAGCAGCAACAGAGAGCATGTAACGTAATTTAGTAATATTTCTTAGGTGGAAGAATGCTGTTCTACAAACATTGGTGATTTGATTTTCAAAGAATAGATTGGTATCAAATATAACACCCAAGATCTTCGCTGTTGAAGATGATGTTACAGTACATTCATCGAGAGTCAAATTATATTTTAGCAGCTTGTTTTTAGAGGTTTTTGGTCCAACAATTAGTACGTCTTTTTGTCTGAATTGAGTAGAAGGAAATTTCTGTCCATTCAATCTTTTATTTCATTAATACACTCTGCTAATTTGGAGAATTGTGAAATTTACTCAGGTTTTGAAGAAAAATAAAATTGGGTATTGTCAGCATAACAGTGAAAACGTCTGGGTTACGGATGTAACCACCGTTCCCTTGTGGAGGGAACGAGACGTTGTGTCGAAAAAGCGATACTAGGGGTTTCTCTTGAGTACATTTTGCATCACTGATCTATGAGAAAAGGCTAATGAGAAATTGGCAGACAAAATTTGCATGTCCCGCCCCTGACATACAGGTATATAGGGAGTAAATGCGTCTGTTTCATTCTGGATTTTTAAGAGGAGCCGACAATGAGGTTCGGCCGCTACAGAGGCTCGGTTCAGTGATGTGGCCGGGAGGAAACAACGTCTCGTTCCCTCCATCAGGGAATGGAGGTTACATCTGTAACCCAGACGTTCCCCATTTGCCGCTCACTTCGACGTTGTATCATGCTGACTACACGGGGCGGAAGGGCATCTTTATAAAGATGCGTCCTGAAAAGAACGTTCAATGCCAGCTGTGTATTTGCTCTTTTAGAGGAAATAACTCTTTTAGAGAAATAAACTCTTTTAACTGCGCTGTCGAAGCACCCAGGGGCAAAGCTGCACTGCTGTGCAGAGAAGGGAGAAAGCCGCTGATATGCGCCGTAGATCCAACAGTAATCGTAATCAGAGATGGGGGAAACAGTGTGTGACTCGCAGCTCGCTGCATACACAACCAGTCGGCTCCTAAGAAAATTTCTGAATGAAACGGAAGCATTTCCCTCCCTTTATACCCATATGTCCGAGGGCGGGACATGCACATTCTGTCTGACAATTTCTCATTGGCCTTTTCTCATAGATCAGAGATGCAAAAGGTGCTCAAGAGAGACCCCTAGTGTCACTTCTTTGACACAACGTCGAAGTGAGCGACAGACGGGGAACTTATTCAACGATTTCTGATAATATCTCCCAGGGGAAGTATATACACTGAGAAAAGCAGAGGCCCTAAAACTGATCCCTGTGGCACTCCATACTTTAATTTTGATTGGTTTGACAATTCCTCATTTACATAGACAAAGTGGTAGCAGTCTGCTATATAGGACCTAAAACATGCTAATGCAATTCCATAAATGCCAACATATTTTTCTAGCGTATTCAAGAGAATGTCTTGATCTATCGTGTTGCAGCACTGAGATCTAAAATAACTACAAGTGAAAGACAGCTGTTATCAGGTAATAAGAGCAAGTCATTTGGAACTCTGATAAGTGCAGTATATGTACCGTGATTGGGCCTAAATCCTGACTGAAATTGTTTTTAATTTTTGTTAGCTCTTCATGACATATGCCAGCGAAGGATTGAAGTTGCACATGAGGAAAATTCTGAGACACTATTTTCTGAGGTACTGCGACAGATGATTGCATAATTCCAATTTTATTTCTGATTATTTAAATTTTATCAGTAAAGAAATTCATAAAGTCATTACTCTTGTTCTGCGACAGATTATCTGGTTCAGATGAGGCTTTATTCCTAACCAATTTAGCCACAGTACTGAATAAACACCTAGGATTGATGTGGTTATTTTCTATGAGTTTGCCAAAATATGCTGGCCTGTCTGTAGCTACTGACCCTGTTCTTCCATGCACCACAAAATACCTCTAATTTTTTATTCTTCCACTTGTGCTCCATTTTCAGAGCTGGTCTCTTAAGAGCATGAGTGTGATTATTGTACCATGGTGCAGGGCTTTTTACTTTAATTTTCTTTAATTGAAGGGGGGCGACACTATCAAGAGTGCTAGAGAAGACTGTATTTATAATTTCTGTTATTTTATCAAGTTCTTCTAGGTTTTGGGGCTTTCTGAGTGTATGAGATAGATCTGGAAGATTATTAGTGAAGCTATCTTTAGTGGTCAAAAGAATAGTTCTTCCTGAACAATAGCGTGGTGTAGACTGAGTAACATTAGCTGATTGCAGCATACAAGAGGCGAGGTAATGATCTGAGATGTCATTGCTCTGCGGTAGAATTTCTATATTATCAACATCAACTCCATAAGACATAGTTAAATCTAGCATATGATTATGCCGATGAGTTGGTCCAGTCACATTTTGTCTGACTCCAAGAGAGTTCGATAAATGCTAAACCCAATGTGTCATTTTCATTATCTATGTAAATGTTGAAGTCTACAACTACAAGATCTAATAAAAAAAAATTGCAAATTCACCAAGGAAATCAGAATAAGGCCCAGGTAATCTATACTTTAGCAAGGGCAAAAGTTGACGATTAAGCACATTAAGCATTATTAGTTCAAAAGACTTAAACTTATATCCTGTCCTCTGAGTAACACAAAAATCTTCACTGTAAATTGTAGCAACACCTCCTCCTTGACACTTCAAACAAGGCTCATGTTTATAACAATAGCATGGGGGAGTAGATTAATTTAAACAAATATATTCATCCGGTTTAAGCCAGGTTTCAGGCAAACAGAGTGCATCCAACTATGATCTTTAATCATTTCATTTACAATTAGTGCTTTGGCAAAAAGAGATCTAATGTTTAGGAGCCCTACCTTCATATAATGTTTTTTTTATTTTTCTTATTTAATAATACATTAGATGTATTATTTAATTTATTAAAGTTTGACCTTAATAAAAAAATTCCTAAATGATTTATTGAGAGTTTTGTGTTTGATAGTTTGGGGAACACTGTATCTTGGTGATATATTCTCTATGTGTTGTAGTTGATGTGATCTGTGTGATGTCTCAAGGCAGATAGCTGATGTTGGAATTAACCAGTTTGTCTGCTTCCTGACCTGGGCCCCAGTTAGTCAAATACTATCATTATTAAGAATATGAGCCAAATTACTAGAGAGAAGAGCGGCACCTTCCCTGGAGGGATGGAGTCTGTCTTTCTTTAACAGGTCAGGTCTAGTCCAGAAAATCTTCCAAATGTCTATAAATCCTATGCTATTCTCCAGACACCACTCAGACATCCTGCCATTAAGTGAAACTAATCTACTATAAACCTCATCACCATGACGAGCAGGGAGGGGGCCAGAGCATATTAAATGTGTTATTAATATGTCTGACATTGTTTTTGCAAGTTCACACACCTCTTTAACATTATCTCTAGTGATCTCCGACTGACAAAGCCGGACATCAGTAGTGCCGACATTAATAACAATTTTAGAAAATCTAAGTTTAGCATTATCCAGCACTTGTAAATTTGATCTGATGTCAGATGCTCTGGAACCCAAAATGCATTTAACAATAGTGGCTCAAGTCTCTAGTTCATGTTCCTTACAATAGAATCACTAATTATTAGGTCCCTTTCAACATAATTCTCAGTGGGTGCATCACTGAGTGAAGAGAATCATTTGGAAACCCTAACAGGAATGAGATGCTGAGTGAGTATGCCACCGAGACATTACCAAAACGCCCTGCTGCAGGGGCTCTAAAACCAGAACCAACGTGTGTGTGTTGCTCGCTCTTCTATCCACATCCAAAACAATATCTACCAGCTTCTCTTTCTCACTGACCTCTACTAGCGTTCGGATGTGTGTCTCTAACTCATTAAGCTTCTCCATCAGCCTGACTAATTCCTTACATTTATCACATGTGAATCCCTCTTTGCTGATGGAAGAAACTATTGTAAAAATGTGACATGCAATGCAAGAAGAAATAACATGGGCGGATGCCATGACTTACCGCAAATTATTGTTGTTGTTGGTTGTTCCTGAGTGGTGAGGGTTTGAGATCGATGTGAATCCCTCACACAATTGTTTGTTGTTATGGTTGTTCATGATGCAATCAAGCATGTACGGTGCTTTGAGATCGATGCAATAATCCTTGTAACACAGAGGAGAAAAATAGTTGCGCGCTGTAAAATGCACAGTTTAATCGCGGGTTTTGGGTTTCTTCTATGATATTTCGCGTGCGCTAGTTCAACGCGCGTTAGTGATGTGCTGAAGCAACAGGCAGTAAAGTTTGTCTCACGCGGTGTGAGGGAAATGTTCCTGAGGCGTTTACATTTCTACTCTCTCTCTCAGACCCCCGTATATCTTCGAGAAGCGTTGATGTGACATAATCTGTAAGTAATTTATGGCCTATATGTTGTTTTCTAAATAATCTGTTATTTGAGAGGTTATGTTAACTCTTCCTAGCTAACGTTACTAGCTTCGCGTTTAGTATGCGATCGCGCACTATACTATAAGTCGATGTTAGCTCTGTTTTTCTCTCAACCCGGTCGTCAGATTGTACTTATATGTTGTTAAAGGTTGAACGAATAGTCTCGGTGTTTCCTGTATAGCTTTGACGAAGACTGTCTGAGTTCGCGTTCGACTAAATGTAACTAAAAAGGGAAAATTATGTTATACTTTTACAAAATAATGTAGAAAGATCAAAATTTACAACTTTATTCAATAGCGGGAATATATGTGGGGATCTCAGACACGTTGAACAGTATTCTGAGCTGCTTGTGAATTTGTGTACTGAAACCGCAATTATCTGCAGTATATTCAGCAGCCCGCATGATAGCGACTTGATACAAGCTGTATTGTTTAATCACTGTAATCTTGTGATTCTTATGTTTTGTATTCTAATCATTTCCAATATGTAAAGGTACAATAATGTGTTTTGGTTTGTTAAATAATGTATCTTTAATATAATTTGTTTGTATGTTCACAGTTTTACAGTAAAAAGACAAGAAGGAAAGATAGTGAGAAGAAAACTGAGTCTTGTCATTCCTGGAACCGCCTTTCATTGTTGTATTGTTTAGCTCGCTGCATAGGCTGAGTAGCTACACACTCAGCTGAGGGCAGAAGACTAAGCAGGCTACAAACACTCATGCAGTGTGCCATCAGCAACCCTGAAAAAGGTCTTGATGATCCACAAAAAGTGCATAATGATGCAAAGGAAACAATGAAAGCATGCAAAGCTAAGTTTGCCTGTATAAGTTTCCCCTGAACCCTCCTTTACAAATACATATTGTCTTTTGTCAAATTTAAGAGAAGAGACAAATTTATGTTGCAATTAACACTTTTGCCACTACCGGTATAAGGGCATTAAGTTTAGTTCTTAAGTTGCAGTTGCACTACACAGTATATCATGTTGCCATTTTAGTAGCATGCATCACAATGGTGTGAGTTGTTAGTAATGGACAAGCTAAAATAAAGAGTATATTACTATAATGACAGTTCATTAAAAAAAATGAATTATGTAATAACTTAAATACCCTATGGTCGCTCCAAATCTGTATAACTTAAACAACTTCAATAGATGCCTTCAGAAGACTCTGAATATGATGCACAAATTGCATTAACTACTTTTGATTCACTTTTAAGCCTTAAAGAGAGGCATTATCCACTGCCATTGCATTGAAAAAACATAGGGCTGTCTTCATTAAAGCACCTTTATTTGTGTTACGCATAAGAAAAACATTTATACAGGTTTGGGACAGCATGTGAGTATATTATTATTATATCATTTTCGGGAGAACTATTCCTTTAAAATATGCTTGCAATTTTCCCACCATGCCACAGCATGGTTAATACTGCCACTAAAATGTTCAGTTGACTAATGTCAATGATGTTGTCATCCACATAGTCAGCTACTCTGTCTGCACCCAGTAGGGGGCCGACTGGCAGACACAGAGACTTGGTAGATGAACTGCACTGTAGAACTACACCTCTTTTTTCAAGCTGTTGGACTCTCTCATGAACAGCAGCCTCTACCTCTGGCTTGATGTGGTATTGCTTTTGTGGGGGAGGTGGCTCCCCCTCAATGCATACCTCAAAATCAATGAGGCCACGGCTGTGTTCGTGATTAGCCCAAACATTGCTATTTGTATCCATTAGCAGTTGTATGGGGTCTGCTTTGGAAATGGACATAATGCTTGCCTTGTCTCGTGAAAAACATTTTTTAATTGTTTTGTTTGTTTGCAATTTGATTTGTTTTTCAAGGCAGTGAATAAAAAAGCCATGTTTTTGCATGATGTCCATTCCCAATACCGTTCCTTCACTGTTGTCTGGTAAATACCAAAAAGGTTCTTCTAGCATTATCATGCCCAAGTCGAGTTGAACTGGTTGTGTTTTGGTCGCAGTCATTAGTGTGTCGCCTATGCCTCTAATTTGTATGGTTTCATTTGTTAGAGGTAAAGGAATGTTTGTGCAGGAGCATGCAGCGCCGGTATCGATAAGTATGTTGGCTAACCGGCCTCCAATGTTAGCCCTTATTTTGATACGGTTGTCGCTGTTGATAATACTCCCTATTGCAATGGAGGCCATGCATCCCTATTGTATGTTATATTTCGACAGTAATGATTCGAGTTCAGCTTGGAATTCGCTGTTTTGTGGTTTTTCCTCCATTTGTCGGGGAGCACTTGTGTTGTTTTGCATACTCGAGGTATCTAACCGTTTGCGAATTTCAGTGTCAGTGTTGGAGGGTGCTCCCTTTCTTTCGCACTCATCTTTTAACTGATAACAGTCGCGTATGTTATGACCTTTCCTTCTGCAATAATCACATCGATGTTGGGTGTAATTAATTTTTGTCGTTTTTTCAGCACCCTTGCCCTCTGTCACCCACTGGGTTGCTGCAATATGATGCGATTTAGACTGTTTGTGTCTATTTTCGATTTTTGATGCCCAGTCTACCACTGCCCTGTACGTGTTTTCAGCTGGGTCAGCGCCATTCAAAAGAGCTTGTTGAACAGCGGGCCCTGCATTATTTTTTAGGAATTGAAGTAAAACTTCATGATCCCTATCTGCGTTTTCAAGGCCGGAGTATTCTTTGTACGATTCCCACAAACGTTCTGCATAAATTTCGAATGGTTCTTTATTTGATTGTTTAATGTGAACAATTTTACTCCATTCTGCATGGCTTGGACCTCTCAGATCTAGCAGCGTTTGCTTAAGTCTTTCATACACTTCTGTGTCGGTTTCACGATCGCGTCTATTTATAATGCGTCCTGTTTTCATTTCCTGCGAGTCAGTTGAATGTGACATTCAACTGACTGTATAGTCAGGCCATTAAAGGGTTACTTCAGGATTTAGCATTAAGCTTTGTATCAGTTGAAAACCAGTAGTATTTTCGAATTACAGAGCTCCCCCCCTCATATCCCCCTGAGACGAGAGATTTATGTATTTTTAGTCTGGAAAAAATCCTCCGATGACGCAAAAATCGTCATTTTGCGTCATCGGAGGATTTTTGGGCCAGAGGCTTAAAACTACAGCCAGTATTCCGCATGATTTCACCACGCCCATGTAGGATTATCCATGAACAGGCCATTCAGTGAACACAACTGCACTGTAGAACTACACCTCTTTTTTCAAGCTGTTGGACTCTCTCATGAACAGCAGCCTCTACCTCTGGCTTGATGTGGTATTGCTTTTGTGGGGGAGGTGGCTCCCCCTCAATGCATACCTCAAAATCAATGAGGCCACGGCTGTGTTCGTGATTAGCCCAAACATTGCTATTTGTATCCATTAGCAGTTGTATGGGGTCTGCTTTGGAAATGGACATAATGCTTGCCTTGTCTCGTGAAAAACATTTTTTAATTGTTTTGTTTGTTTGCAATTTGATTTGTTTTTCAAGGCAGTGAATAAAAAAGCCATGTTTTTGCATGATGTCCATTCCCAATACCGTTCCTTCACTGTTGTCTGGTAAATACCAAAAAGGTTCTTCTAGCATTATCATGCCCAAGTCGAGTTGAACTGGTTGTGTTTTGGTCGCAGTCATTAGTGTGTCGCCTATGCCTCTAATTTGTATGGTTTCATTTGTTAGAGGTAAAGGAATGTTTGTGCAGGAGCATGCAGCGCCGGTATCGATAAGTATGTTGGCTAACCGGCCTCCAATGTTAGCCCTTATTTTGATACGGTTGTCGCTGTTGATAATGCTCCCTATTGCAATGGAGGCCATGCATCCCTATTGTATGTTATATTTCGACAGTAATGATTCGAGTTCAGCTTGGAATTCGCTGTTTTGTGGTTTTTCCTCCATTTGTCGGGGAGCACTTGTGTTGTTTTGCATACTCGAGGTATCTAACCGTTTGCGAATTTCAGTGTCAGTGTTGGAGGGTGCTCCCTTTCTTTCGCACTCATCTTTTAACTGATAACAGTCGCGTATGTTATGACCTTTCCTTCTGCAATAATCACATCGATGTTGGGTGTAATTAATTTTTGTCGTTTTTTCAGCACCCTTGCCCTCTGTCACCCACTGGGTTGCTGCAATATGATGCGATTTAGACTGTTTGTGTCTATTTTCGATTTTTGATGCCCAGTCTACCACTGCCCTGTACGTGTTTTCAGCTGGGTCAGCGCCATTCAAAAGAGCTTGTTGAACAGCGGGCCCTGCATTATTTTTTAGGAATTGAAGTAAAACTTCATGATCCCTATCTGCGTTTTCAAGGCCGGAGTATTCTTTGTACGATTCCCACAAACGTTCTGCATAAATTTCGAATGGTTCTTTATTTGATTGTTTAATGTGAACAATTTTACTCCATTCTGCATGGCTTGGACCTCTCAGATCTAGCAGCGTTTGCTTAAGTCTTTCATACACTTCTGTGTCGGTTTCACGATCGCGTCTATTTATAATGCGTCCTGTTTTCATTTCCTCATTCAGTTTGGGTCTGAGTTCGTTCGGAATAGTTAAGAGAGCAATTTGCCATACGTCTCTGATCTCTAGATTGTAAACACTGGCCTGTAACATTAAGGTGTCCCAGTAAGGTTGGAATGGACCTCTTCTTGGCATCATGCCAACTATTTCTTTGTGTGAGCTGCATTCCTCGCACGTTAAAGGACGACTGATAGTTGCGATTTCATCTTCCGCATTTGTTATTGTCTTAAGGACTGCGACTTGAACAGATTTTAATGGAACATCACTAGTTTTTTGCCGCGTCATAACCGGGCTGCGTTCTTTTGTAATCTGAGCGGGATTATCCCCATGGGCTCGGTTACGAGCCTCTCTTGTGTGGTTAGCGGAAACTAAGGTTACTGCATCATCGTCGTCACTATCCTGTTTTCTTTCTGCATCAAATGGTGAATTTATGGCTGATATTGGGAAGCCTGCATTGTTACAACAGTCTTCTAAAGCGGATGCATAATTTCGACCTGATCTGAGTTTTTGTTGGAGATCATTAATCTGCGCTTCCATCGCATCTACCCGTCTTGCCCAACTTTGCTTTTTATACACAAACGTGTTGACTTTAGCCCTCAATTTTTTTAATTCTTCCGATCGCGATTTCTCTATTTCTTTAATGTTTACTATAATTTGCTCGTTTTTCGCCATGGTGTCGATGTCGTTACGGCGAGGCAAGTAAACAATAGCGACGGAGGTTTTCCGGTATTTTCGTTTGGATTCTAGTCTCCGACCCTCCATAGAGTACCATGATAAGATTTCATCATTACTCCATTTTAAATTTAGTCCTTTCTCACGTAAACGAAAAAGGAGATCTTTGAACTTTATGGCAAGAGCGTCCATTACCTCCTCATCTACACTGCTTCTAGCATGTCCCTGATCCATGTTTTTGCCTAAAATCTTTCGCCCCACCGGATTTTTTCGGTCTCCGGTCTAACAGTGGGTATTCCGACCCGTTCTATAAATGTGTCTAAATGGGATGTGTCTGTGCTTTCCCTCAAAACTTCTAATAGGCAAAAAGAATGGACTTACCAGAGCTGATGAAGACAGAGAAGTAGAAGAAGCTCAAAACTCATCCTCTTTACCAAACAGGATGTCGTGCTGAAAAGACGTCACTCGCTCGTTGGAGATCATGTCAGGGTCACCACTTGTAAAAAGGGGGGCAGGCAAAACTGCTAAAAACATATATATTTGCCCCTTGAAGGTCTCTGCGTTGTTCTGTCTTTTGTGAGCACTGAAGTAAAGCAATTATTGTTATTAATTTGCACTTTACAAATTCATCCCGTTATTAATTTTATCTGACTCCAATTTTATATTAATCTGACTCCATTTTTAAGTTGACCTCTAATTTAGAATTAAAGCTCTAAATATTTTCTGATCATTCTTTTATTTTAATCATTTAAGTTATTGATTACTCTGAATCCTCTTCTATTCATTTACCTTTTGATCAGTTTCTAATGAGATTCAAACTGATAGTCTTTAAGTGGCTTCCTCCTACATTAAAGCTTCAGTTATGATATAAAATGGTATTCTCCTGCTCGGTTCCTCCAGAGCAGTTTCTCCTATTTTAAAGAACCAATATTGATATAAATGATTTCAGAGGAACACAGAATAAATCAAAAGGTAACAATTTATTTGCCAGGTAAGATTTAAAACACAAGTTAGAGAAACAAGTCAAAGAACATACCTGGCAGTTGAGAAAACTACATGTAATTGCAAAGCATGGGAAATCTGAATGCAGATTTCTGTTATTAAAGTTACACACAGTGAGGTGTGCGGGATCGTCTGACTACAGAGAACCTTGAGCTCTGGGCCAGCCTTCCTTAAATATCCAGACAGAATACACATTGTGTACCAAATGGTATTGTCCTTTGAGAATTTGGGGGTGAATGGGTTCTTGGCTTCCTGGTGTTAAACCTTCAAGGAGGGGTTTAGATCTCCAGAGTTATTCAGTATTTGGCAAAGACCTTATAACTTTGTTGTCATTGAGTTTTATAAACCTGGGGACAAAACACTATACCAGACACACTGAGACATTTTGAATGATACCAAACATGTTACACTAGTTACATTATTTGTATACATCAGATATGGTCTCTTGTTACATACAGATATTAGGTGAGTTTGAGGTGATTCTGAGCTGAGGGGGAATGGATGAAGAGGAGAGGGGAGAGAATGGGACAGATGAGGAAGGGCAACAATGAGGTGTGAATTTTGCAGTCTTCGCTCAGTGGGGTGCGGTGCCCCAGGAAGAGATGCTAATTGTGAGAAAGTTCATTTGTTGATCTTCTCGAAGTTGATCATCAAAGGCTCTTTGCCTTTGAATGTAAACACATTAGCACATTGGCACCCAGCCTTACAATATTACATGTTTTAACAGTGCATTTTTTTTTCTATGACTCTTTAAAGCATGAATTGGACTTCCATTCAAGTGCTAGAGGTGAATTGGAATGGTAAATTATTGCTTTTCCAGATAAATTTGATCTTCTTGATGTAATTATCAGAAATTATTTTTGTGAGTTACTTTTGTAAAATTATATATGTTAGCCAGCAGGTGGCAGCAAAAGATATATTTTACTGTATGTGTAATATGAGCCAGTTCGGTGACATGAAGTGAGTCCAAGTCTGCCAGTGTTTACATATTGCACTCCGTGATCACTCGTATTACTACTGTACTATACTACTAAAGCTAGGAAATAGCTTTAATCAGCTTTAAATGAACAACCTCAGCATTACGGCTCATCGCAGCTGAGATACACAACAGACTGAGTTATTACACAAATGGAAGGCGCTAACCTCTTATCGAACTTTCCACATTGGAGTTGACACACTGTTTAAAATGGCAGAGGACATTGCAGTTTCAATATTGAAAGACTCTTTCACAACAGCTACTGCGAAATAGGGAGAAATACCCCTGCTTGGACAGCTACTTTTCCACTGAGAAAGCTGATCTTCAGAATGCTGACAGCTTGGGTGTGGCAACAGGTGATCACACAGGCTCCATCTCTCTATCTCTCACTCACACACACACACACACACACACCACCATCACAAAAATCCCAGGAGATCAGCAGTTACAGAAATACTCAAAACAGCCCATCTGGCAGCAACAATCCTCCACGTGATAATCTAATCAGCCAATCCAGTGACAGCAGTGCAGTGCAGAAAATCAAGCAGATACGGTCAGGAGCTTCAGTTAATGTTCACATCAACAATCAGAATTGGGAAAAAATGTGATCTCAGTGATTTGGACCATGGCATGATTGTTGGTGCCAGATGGAAGGAATGTTTGGGAGTCTAAAATTGAAATCTTTACTGACAAACTAAAGCTGAAGATAAATAATCGTTTTAGGACAAATGTTTGTGAATTGTCCCTCCATAATATATATATATATATATATATATATATATATATATATATATATATATATATATATATATAATGTGTTTATATTCATAAGTACAGTAGCCTATATTTATACTGGCAGCCAAAAGTTTGGAATAATGTACAGATTTTGCTGTGACATTCAACTGACTGTATAGTCAGGCCATTAAAGGGTTACTTCAGGATTTAGCATTAAGCTCTGTATCAGTTGAAAACCAGTAGTATTTTCGAATTACAGAGCTCCCCCCCTCATATCCCCCTGAGACGAGAGATTTATGTATTTTTAGTCTGGAAAAAATCCTCCGATGACGCAAAAATCGTCATTTTGCGTCATCGGAGGATTTTTGGGCCAGAGGCTTAAAACTACAGCCAGTATTCCGCATGATTTCACCACGCCCATGTAGGATTATCCATGAACAGGCCATTCAGTGAACACAACACCGCATTCCACAGTTCGGAACGATTCCCCATTGCACCATTAGTAAGTCATAAAACGCATTCATGGTGCCAAGATGGCTAAAGGAGATGTCACCCCCCCTTTCCCTTTCTGTGCCTGTCTAATCTCACACCAGCAATGCCAGGACATCACGAAAATATTTATCTTTGTTCCCCAAACTTAAGAGCAAATGGCCAAGAAACCCTGTGGTGACCCCAATGCATAAATCCATACCCTTATCAGGAAACGAAGGGTGCTAAGGCATTCCCATGGCCCGAATCACCACAAACCTTAAACCAGGGACACCTCCTTTCTGCAGCTGTACATTCCAGAGACTTTTGTCTCCAAAACCAATAGACTGAAATAAACCCACTCATGGTTTCAAACCAACAACGGTCTCAAAATTGCTTCCAATAAGCTGAATTGATCGCCAGTATTTACCTCACATATATCTTATGTATCATGTATGTTTTGTATAACCTGTGAAGTTCTTCTTGTGTGTTTAACAGTTATTACAGCCTACTCTTAGGTTTTTCTACCTCAGTTATAAGAACTAATCACCAGAAGTTGCCTCATATGTGTATATCCTCTGGTTTATGTATGCTTTATATCACCTACGCTTATTCTGTGTCTTAAACATTTATCATAGCTAAATCCTTATTAACTCCTACCTCAACTGTGGGAAATATATGTTATTTGGTACCTACTTGATAGGTAAACGATTTCTAGAATTTTGATATGAAGTAGAATTACGTAGGATGCACCATATTTAAACTATGAAAGTTGGCTTATTAAAGTGTTTATCTAAACTCTTAGATATTTGAGCACGCACAATCATGTGAACATTATGCTAGTGACATGCAAGAACCGGAGAACGGGGCGTAGGTCCCGCCCAAGACAATATCTGATTGGCTGACACACTCGGAAGGACAGGTCGGATGGACACGCTTATAACCCAATGACAAGCAGCTCTGCGTTGCTTTTTGCCCTGCTTTTGCAGTGACCTTTGCTCTTGCTTTGAGTTTTGTGCGGACCTTTTCATCGTCCAGTAGCCTTCGCTTACATGCTCTTCACACCACCAAGAGCTCACTCAGAACTCATCAACTCTTCCATAAGAGCCTTCGTTGAACTTCGTCAAAGAACCCCCTCTCAGAGTCGCTCCAGCAGCTTCTCCAAACTCAGAGGAAACTCCGTTGCATAGCAACCCGCAATCCAGGAAACCGGCACACGAAGCGCCATCCGGCAAAGCCAACCAACTATTCACCATCGAGTGCTGTCCCTCAGAACGCATCATCGACCGACTACCCGCCAATCAGCGCCGAAGAGGTTCCCTCCAGCAACTTTGTCACCGAAGGGAACGCACGTGCTCGCAGGAGCATCCAAACGCAAGTACACAATCTCCTAATTCTTGCTGAACTGGTGCAAGTCCTATTAAGCAAACGAACAAAGGTTGAAATACTAGTATTGATTCTCTCAGGTTGCGGTCAAGAAATAGTGTCTAACGCTAGACATTTGGGACTCCATTCATACTCCGTTAATAACATTACCTTTCCTGTCACTGTTTGAATGAATGTTTGTGTGTTTTCGTTAGATTAGTTTGTGTGTATTAGAGTAGTTTAATAAAGTCTTGGTTGATTTTACATACATGTGTGTTGTGCTGTGTGCTTACAAGTTACTGCCTTAAACTGTAGATTTTGTTACCTTGCTCATAATCAGTGATCATAATTTTATGATATTATTTCCGTAGGCCACGGGATAATAGTATATCCAGAATTAATAAAAGACCCTAATCTCAATTTATCGGTGGACGAATAGTTGATAAAGTGTTAAATATTAATTCTGAATAATTTGCAAATAAATTAGGTTCTTATTCACTGTAATTCAATCACCCTTTTGAGTTATATTGATCCTAAACAAGCCTATTCCTACAGATAAATGGTTGAGAATTAATCAGGCAGTTTAAACTAAATTATAAGCACAAAAAACAAGTCATTTGTGATTGTATCTCATCTATTGGTCTGGAAAGATAGATCAGAGACACAAGAAAACGAGTCTTTTATTGTTGATGTGTAACGTTACGAGCGCATAACAGGGCGTTGTGTGAATGAAATCTGAACTCGAATTGTTAGTTTGTTGAAGTGTTTTGTTGTTATTGTCAAAACTGCAGTAAACGAATTTAAGATTGCCTGTTAAGACGAAAGAAAGTCGCTTTACAGCGCACCAGGACAGAAGTGAGCGTGTTCCACACTTTCTTCCTAAAAGGCCTTGTTATAGCTAGATTGATTAATTATTGCGTGTTCCAATCAACTATGTTAAATCAACTAAGCTGTCTCCCTAGGTTGACATTAGAGTAGTACCTGTAACTAATGTACCTGTTTGTATCGACTCACTTGGTGAAAATAAGATACTGTTACTCGTGAAACACTACAGGTGTCCAAGTTTGATTTGAATGGGAGTATTTTGGTAATCTTGATCAAGTAAAATGATGCAGTAAATCCTGCATGCTGTTGACTACCGCTCACTCAACGTATTCCAAAAGAGAAAAGAACAAGAAAAGGTCCACGTTAATAGGTGTATTGTGTCAATCCTATAAGAAGGAGCACGATTATTGTTGTTAACATTTTCTTTCTACCAGGAGGAAGATATAACAACAATAATACACTGTATTAAGAGATTGCAGTTACCTTTCAATTTGATCTTCACTGAAGTATCTCTATTGAATTATTTGCCCAAAAAAAAAAAAAAAAAAGAATATTATTATAATTTTTTTTTAATTCTTTGTTTTCACAGCTCTGATTGCTATCTGCTATCTTTGAGTATTACCTCGACGTGTCTTGTCTTTGCTTTCTCTCTATCTTCTCAACTGTGTCCTCCAAGCTGTATGCACTATCTTCTCCCACAGAGACTACAAGTAGCAGTACACTTCACCAGAGGCCCACAGTTCTACTACCCATCACACATTTAGCTCACACACACTTTCACAGATCTGTGCCAGTCTCTTTTCCAGGTTTCCCTACCGTGTGCCAACATGTCTCGCACTGATGATCCCATCACCCACTGGGAAGACCTAGAAACATGGTTAAGTGCGGTGATGGGCAGCCTCTTGTCCCACGCTGCCAAAGACCTACAACAGCTCACACAAGAACAACTGGATGCCAACATAAATGACATTATGGTACAGGATCCAACCCGCAGCTACAACCACAAAGAGATAGCAAAGATCGCTGGCTCCCTGAGTCACATGCTGATAGCCACACTCAAACTGAGCGACGAGCAAGAAACTCACCTCCAGGAGGAGCTGACTCGCGCAAAACAACGCATCAACCAGTTGGAACTGGAAGCACAGGACCAACAGGAAGGGTCCAATGAGGCGGAACCAGGCGCCAAAGAGGAAATTGAAAGGCTTCAAGAAACATTGACAACCACCCGCCGAGAATTAGAACAAGCTAAGGCTGCCCAAGATGATCTGGCCGATAGGTTACAGTATGCAGAGCAGCTACTGGAAAGGCCAAGGCTGACTTCAGAGACAAGAACAGCTGAATAAAGGCCCTTGAAAACCATCTTGAAAGGTCACAAAATCAGATCACAGGCTTGAATCAACAGCTCGACTATATAAAAGAAGAATCAGACTCCATCAGAGAGGAACTCAAGCATGCTTACGAACTGCACCCTGAGCCAACCTGGACAAGGCGTCCTGTGGTCTCACCCTTGCCCAGCAGAGCTGCGTCCCCTATCCTGGGACTGCCACATCAAAGGAAAAGTGAAGAATCACCACTAAAGCCCTATCCAGCCGTCGTGGAGGAGCATTACCCTGCTGACAAGAGAAAGGGGCCCCTCCAAACTGACTGTGAACCCCCACAACCAGCACAAACAAATCACAGATACTTTGAAGAGAACGTGTGTAAAGGGATGGCCACAGCATACGTTGACGGCTGCTCATATAACCACCAGGGTAACCTCAAGGCGGGAGCAGGTGTGGTCTGGCTCGACGACAACCCCTGTCAACCACAACGGCTCCAACTGGGCCCTCACACATCACAATATGCAGAAATAGCAGCCATCCTCATCACCCTCCAAATTGCAGTGTCTCACGACATCAAAGAACTCCTCATCTGTACCGACTCAAACTATGCTCGACTGAGCTTCACATGCCACATACCAATATGGAAACAGAATGGGTTCAAAACATCCAACAACAAACTTGTCAAGCATCAAGATCTCTTCCAAGCATGCAACGACATCATCACAAAACACGACATGCTCGTCTATTGGAAAAAAGTCAGCGGTCACTCACGGCAACCAGGGCAAGATAAAGACTACAACGACCAAACCGATGCCCTTGCCAAAGCTGGAGCACTACATGGCGATCCTTGGACTTTTGAGCCCCTCCCACCCAACCCATGTGTTTCTGTAATCACCTGCCACCAACAAGCCACAGCCATGCAAAACCTCGCCTCATCCCAAATCGGCATCTCACCCCAAATTTCCAATGACGACATTATAACTCACCAATCTTCGGATGGAGACATCCAAACTATGGTTAAACAACTCTGACCCACAATCAAACCCCATAACCACCTCTGACCTTGCTGCTTCCTGTGACCTCCGGCATCTTAAGGCACTTCTGCACATGCTACATATAAAACATGGCATCCTGGTATATGCCCCTGATGAACTCACTACGCTCAAGCTTGTGGTCCCTCGGTGCCAAAGGGGGGTGATGCTCACGCATGCCCACGATGCACCATGTGCTGGACACCACGGCACCAAAGCCACTTACGAAACACTAAGACATGTGGCATACTGGCCTGGCATGCAGCAAGATCTAGCAGAGTATGTAAAAGGGTGCCTGGTGTGTTGCCAATTCCAACCGGCGAAACCGAACCACAGAGCACCACTACAGCAAAAAGGAATGTCCTTCCCATGGTCCGACCTCCAAATCGACTGGGTCAGACCCCTACCAAGGTCAACAAGGGGTAACAAATATTTCCTCACCGTCGTCTGTGAATTCACCAAATGGGTAGAGTGCCTTCCCGCTCCCAACGATACAGCTCAAACCACGGCCTGCCTCTTAATGAACCATATCTTTTCAAGATTTGGACTGCCGCTGAAAGTCAACTCTAACCGCGGAACACATTTCACTACCGAAATCATACAGGAAGTCTGGAAACTCCTGGGCATACAGGCCAAGTTGCACATAAGCCACCACCCTATCTCCTCTGGGCAAGTGGAGCGTTCCAACCGAACCGTGGTGAGCATGCTAAAGAAGTATGTGTCTGCGAACCAAAAGGATTGGGACATCAAGCTCCCACTAGTGCTAATGGCTATCAGAGCAACTCCTAACAAATCCACCGGGGTGCCACCCTTTGAGCTAGTGACAGGACGGCAAATGACACTGCCGCTCCACCTGCTCTACCAGCCGGGTGACATGAGCCTTGTCACGGCATATACCACCCACCAGTATCTTGAAGAGTTGCATCGCCACCTAAGAACCACCTTTGCCTTTGCACAACAACAACTACAGAAAAGTGCAGAAGGACGCAAAGCCTATTATGACCAGAAGGCATCTCACCAAGAACTAAACATGGAGACAAAGTGTGGTACTACAGTTTTGTGCAGTCATGACAATCAAGTACCCATCGCCTGTCAAAGAAGTTCCTGCCTCGCTGGACAGGACCCCATGAAATCGTGGACAAGCTCTCACCTGTCGCATACCGAATCAAGATGAGCCAAAAGCGCGATGAGCCAGTCCTACGTTGGGTCCACCGAAACCAGATAAAACGGCACTTGGGCTCCAACAGACAAGAAAAGGGGGAAAACCAAAAGTGACTGACACAGATCAATTTCACCACACACTACACCCCATTTAACGAAACATTCAATTGTCTGCATAAACACCTCAAACGATATACCCCCACCTTTTTGAGATGGTCCCCACTAACAAGAAGTAATTAGTATCCCCCAGGTGTCATTACTAATGCTCACTTTCTTCATTTCCTTCCTTCTCTTCCACTCCTCTCACCTAAACAATTTTAAACCTACAGACAACTTGGTATAGGGTCTGACAATAGGATTGACTCACTACGTCAACTGTACCCAAAATGAGGATTGCAGAGTCCCATGAGCAACCAGTCATGGCACTCTCGCAACCGATCAAATAACTGTAAGCATTCCGTTTTACGTAGATCCTCCATATCGATGATCTAGCTTTCTATCACCGCGACATTCTATCAGGCGACAAATATCGAACGGAACTCGAAAATCTTGCAAATATTTCAAACAGCACTCCTTTGATCCAGAGTCGAGACAAAGGATCAAGGAGGATGGAACTCAGCTGATTGATTTGACCCCGTTAACACGGCCTTAAAGGCAAACGCTCGCCTTCCGCCAATCAGTTCTCCCATAATTCAGTCCTGGTCTGCCACAGACACCGCTCTGTGCGCCTTTACTGTCGTTAGCTACAACATAATGCTTACCCTGTCTTTCCTCCTCTACCAAATGGTTAATGTAGAACAAGACTCAATGAGCAAAAACGCTGGCAACCAAGAGCGAGCAGAACCAGATCCCGAACCTGAGAACTCGACCAATTTAATTGAGATTACGCCCTTACCCGTGCGTTGCACCACCGAAAACTAGGTTAATCAAGAAAAAACCCACAATCATCACATAATTGCTAACCTGTCGTGCCATAGGCCCCCAATATTCTCAAAATCGAATTCTTGCACCAGAGCTCAGCTAAGTGATGGAGTGTTGTGTTGTGTTTGTATGTGTGCCTGTCTCTCTCTCTCTCTCTGCCTGTTTTCTCCAGCGCTCGCCGATGTCCTCACCTGGAACATCACCGATCGAAAGGGGGAATATGTAGGATTATCCATGAACAGGCCATTCAATGAACACAACACCACATTCCACAGTTCGGAACGATTCCCCATTGCACCATTAGTAAGTCATAAAACGCATTCATGGTGCCAAGATGGCTAAAGGAGATGTCACCCCCCCTTTCCCTTTCTGTGCCTGTCTAATCTCACACCAGCAATGCCAGGACATCACAAAAAGATTTATCTTTGTTCCCCAAACTTAAGAGCAAATGGCCAAGAAACCCTGTGGTGACCCCAATGCATAAATCCATACCCTTATCAGGAAACGAAGGGTGCTAAGGCATTCCCATGTCCCGAATCACCACAAACCTTAAACCAGGGACACCTCCTTTCTGCAGCTGTACATTCCAGAGACTTTTGTCACCAAAACCAATAGACTGAAATAAACCCACTCATGGTTTCAAACCAACAACGGTCTCAAAATTGCTTCCAATAAGCTGAATTGATCGCCAGTATTTACCTCACATATATCTTATGTATCATGTATGTTTTGTATAACCTGTGAAGTTCTTCTTGTGTGTTTAACAGTTATTACAGCCTACTCTTAGGTTTTTCTACCTCAGTTATAAGAACTAATCACCAGAAGTTGCCTCATATGTGTATATCCTCTGGTTTATGTGTGCTTTATATCACCTACGCTTATTCTGTGTCTTAAACATTTATCATAGCTAAATCCTTATTAACTCCTACCTCAACTGTGGGAAACATATGTTATTTGGTACCTACTTGATAGGTAAATGATTTCTAAACATAGATTTCTCTACGTAGGATGCACCATATTTAAACTATGAAAGTTGGCTTATTAAAGTGTTTATCTAAACTCTTAGATATTTGAGCACGCACAATCATGTGAACATTATGCTAATGACATGCAAGAACCGGAGAACGGGGCGTAGGTCCCGCCCAAGACAATATCTGATTGGCTGACACACTCGGAAGGACAGGTCGGATGGACACGCTTATAACCCAATGACAAGCAGCTCTGCGTTGCTTTTTGCCCTGCTTTTGCAGTGACCTTTGCTCTTGCTTTGAGTTTTGTGCGGACCTTTTCATCGTCCAGTACCCTACGCTTACATGCTCTTCACACCACCAAGTGCTCACTCAGAACTCATCAACTCTTCCATAAGAGCCTTCGTTGAACTTCGTCAAAGAACCCCCTCTCAGAGTCGCTCCAGCAGCTTCTCCAAACTCAGAGGAAACTCCGTTGGATAGCAACCCACAATCCAGGAAACCGGCACACGAAGCGCCACCCGGCAAAGCCAACCAACTATTCACCATCGAGTGCTGTCCCTCAGAACGCATCATCGACCGACTGCCCGCCAATCAGCGCCGAAGAGGTTCCCTCCGGCAACTTCGTCACCGAAGGGAACGCACGCGCTCGCAGGTGCATCCAAACGCAAGTACACAATCTCCTAATTCTTGCTGAACTGGTGCAAGTCCTATTAAGCAAACGAACAAAGGTTGAAATACTAGTATTGATTCTCTCAGGTTGCGGTCAAGAAATAGTGTCTAACGCTAGACATTTGGGACTCCATTCATACTCCGTTAATAACATTACCTTTCCTTTCACTGTTTGAATGAATGTTTGTGTGTTTTCGTTAGATTAGTTTGTGTGTATTAGAGTAGTTTAATAAAGTCTTGGTTGATTTTACATACAAGTGTCTTGTGCTGTGTGCTTACAAGTTACTGCCTTAAACTGTAGATTTCGTTACCTTGCTCATAATCAGTGATCATAATTTTATGATATTATTTCCGTAGGCCACGGGATAATATTATATCCAGAATTAATGAAAGACCCTAATCTCAATTTATCGGTGGACGAATAGTTGATAAAGTGTTAAATATTAATTCTGAATAATTTGCAAATAAATTAGGTTCTTATTCACTGTAATTCAATCACCCTTTTGAGTTATATTGATCCTAAACAAGCCTATTCCTACACCCATATGGGGCGGGATCTCACTCACAGAATGTGTAGATAGTGTCAGCCATCTTTCTGTAGAAGCTAAGCTAACAGGCTCTTGCTCTGTGTAGAAAGTTTGTATACAAGTAGGCTAATCACGATGGCGGAAGGTAGTTTTGAAATTGAAATGGCAGAAGGGGATTTCGAAGATCTGTTGCGAGAATCTGATGCTCGCGGCTACCTGTACGAGCCACAATACAGGGATGAACAGTTGTGGTAGATGGAGGAACAAGAGGCAGCCGGAGCAGCTGCTGTAGCAGGGGAGCAAAACCTGCTTGGCAGGCAGGAGGAAGAGCCCGGCCAGACTCGAGTTGGGGTGGACTGGTGGTGTCAGTGCTCTCGCTGTGCACCTATGGAAACAGATAAAGAGTCCTATTTCTGTCGCGAATTTCAGCGATGCCATTTTCTTCTGGACGAGATCGCTGAATCCGCTGATTAAACTGCACCGCTAACTTGCATGTATAACTGAGCACCCAAGTTTTGTACCACACATGGACAGGGGAGTCCTGGAAACTTATTTTAGGATCCCGAAGATAAATTGGAAACGCCAGCCAAAGCCCGCAGGGACAAACGGACAGCTTAGTGTAAAGTGAGTATTTTGTTTGTTTTTCTTTTTGTTACTAAGACGTCATGTACAGAGTTTGGACACCCGGAATTATCATAATGTTCTTCCCTCGTAGTCAGTCAATTTATCAACTAACTCACGATTTATAGAGCCACGATGTATCAAAGCAAGCCTAGTTGTATCAAATTTTCAGATACTGCCGCCTGTAACCGGTAGGCATGGTTTGGGAGTGGCCTCGTAAGGGCAGCAAAGCATGTGCATTCTGGGAGTTGTTGTCTTTCAGCCACATGTGTAAAAAATACATTTTCTGCCTTTTCTCAGTCTAGAATGCTTCAAATTCAAAAATAATTTCACATTTATACTATATAAATGACCAATTTTAAATACACATCTTCCCAGAGGTGAAGTATCCCTTTAATAACATGAAAAAATTACATTTGCAATTTGAAAAAAAAAACTACTTCAAAGTGTTCTCATCAAAAAATTCTCCATGTGCAGCAATGAAAGCTTTGCAGATCCTTGCAATTCTAGCTGTTATTGTGTCTAGATACTCAGCGTACATTTCATCCTATGATTCCTGTAGCACTTGCCATAGATGTGACTGTCTTGTCAGGCACTTCTCACACACCTTACAGTCTAGCTTATCCCACAAAATCTCAATGGAGTTAAGATCCATAACACTCCTTTCCAATGATCTGTTGTCCAATGTCTGTTTCTTTGCCCACTCAAATCTTTTCTTTCTGTTTTTCTGTTTCAAAGGTGGCTTTTTCTCTGCATTTCTTCCCATAAGGCCTGCACACCTGAGTCTTCTCTTTACTGTTGTACATGAAAATTGTGTTGAGCAGGTACAATTCAATACAGCATGTGAGGCATCTTTTTCTCAAACTAGAGACTCTGATGTCTTGTCCTCTTGTTTAGTTGTACATCTGGCCTTCCACATCTCTTTCAGGAATCACTCAAGACTCAATCTTCCCTGATGGCTAAGGATTACTGTGCCAATGGACAGGCCAGCCTGTTGTCCTTTGTCTTTGAAGACTTTAGTGTGCACCTTTGTATGAAATCTTCAGTTTCTTGGCAATTTCAAGCATTGTATAGCCTTCATTCCTCAAACAATGATTGACTGACAAGTTTCTAGAGAAAGTTGTTTCTTTTTTCCCATTTTGACCTAATATTTACCTTAAGACATGCCAGTCTATAGCATATGGTGGAAACTCAAAAACAAACAACTAAGGTTAAGCTTCATTTAATGAACCAAATAGCTTTCAGCTGTGTTGGACATAATGGCAAGCAATTTCTGCTACCAAATTAGCAATTTAGCATGATTACTCAAGGATAAGGTGTGATGGCAGCTGGAAATGGGGCCTGTCTAGATTTTATCAAAAATGACTTTTTTCAAATAGTGATGGTGCTTTTTTACATCAGTAATGTCCTGACTATTTAATTTAGGTGAATTAACGTACCAATTTCCTTCATAAACAGCAAAATCTGTACATTATTGAGGTGCGTGGATTATCGCATTGATTGACTGACAGCATATTGAATGAATCAGCGCTAATCGGAGCCAATGTCTTCCTTCATGTAACTTTTTGTTGAATTCGACAGTTACCCCGCCTAACATTCAAGTCACGATTCAAGAGCTCAATGATATTGCACTGAGCTGAAGGGAGTCTTGTGAGATGCTGCCTCCCTCTGAAACTTTTTCCGCTTCTGTCTCTGTTTGACAGAGTGACTCTAGAAGTTTTGAGTGCTGTCTCTGCCCTGGATATAAAGTGTCATATCTTGTTGCTGTGATGTTTCAGACTCCAAATTGTCACCGAAAATCATGATATAATCTCAAAATAAAAGATACATTTGTTTTTAATTTTTACTGGATTTTGAATCTTGTGAAAACTCACAATGTTCATGATCATTTTCTATAATCATTTGCATGACTGATCATTGTTGTCACTTTGGAGTATTTATTCCCATCCAGGACCATTTCTGACCTTTTTGTCTCCCTTGGCAACATCCCTACTGGCACCTCCATCTGAGAATATCACACCCATCCCTATTTTACAAGGCAGCATAATTTTGGTCTCTACTGTTTGGAACTGCCTTCATATTGGGAGTTTGCCTATGATGTTGCTTAGACAGGCCAATCATTAGATTCTGGAACACAGCAAGTGTGTCAACAGGATGTGCCAGATAATGACCAAAGGAAAAACACATATTATATTGGTCACAGATGTACATGGTCTCCAATGATCATTGGAGTCTGGGCTGAAAGGTGACCACAGCAGAATCATACACACTGTATTTGATATGATGCTTGACACATACAAGAGCAGCTCATATGAATGTCTTCCTTAAGAAAGCAAACATGCCTAGGGAAACCTTTCCCTAAATGCTCCTGAGGGGGCTTTCCATTTCTAAGAAAGACCTTGCTCCACCCTCTTCCCACTGGTCTACCCTGTGCTTCATACCATCAATCACGTTTCATTTCCCCCATCATTCTGCCCCCATCGCGGTCACTGACAGAAATACAGTAAACGTGATCTATGTGTGTATGTATTTACAGTAAGTAATTATTAAGTGTCTGGCACATCAAATAAATCATTGACACAGCTTCTCACACTTTAACAATATTTCTCTCCCTTTAACTCATTTTCCAAACATAGAAACAGCTCAAAGCCCATTTCTCTCCTACTTCAAAAGTTCAACAATGGTTACTCGTCCTATAACAGCATAGTACAGACCTTGCTCAGAAATGAACTAAGATTTGGGGCAAAAAAGCCTCCAAAAGTGAAAATTTACCTAGATATTAAAAAAGTAGGGTCAGAAATTGCCCCAGTAATTAATTCCTCTATTTTATCTGTTATCAAAAATTTTATATATTTCATAATATTGTATTAGCCTATGAGTTTAGAGTCTCTGCAGACACCAGAGTGACCTGTATCTGTCAAATATGTATCATACTGTATCTTGTCTTCTTAGCTGTCCATCGTATCTGATGACACTTGCTTCAGTGAATGGGTAGGTTTCAGGGGAGGGTATCATCTGGGTTGACGCTGATGCCACTTGATGTGGCTGTGGAGGCTGATCTGAGAACCATACACTGTTGCAGGTGGGGCAGCAGAAGCCAACACTTAAGCCTTACTGTATATGAGTGTTGCTAAATGTATAGCTAATAGAGCTGTTATTCAGTCATAATGTAATTTTTTTTTGCCAACTGGAACACTGTTTGCCATGGGTTCTCTCGAGAGCTTAATGGGTTTAAGACTAGTTATTTTTGATTTATGAGTAAAATAAGATATGTAGTCTTATCTGAGGATCTTATTTAGCAACTTGTCATCAACATGTTTTACAAAACAAAGCAGCTTCAAAATTTACACCATGCCTGCCCAGGCAGCTGTGAGTGTCTGGCTTGAGTGGAACCCTCTGTCCTGAAATTGATGACTGGTTCCTGGGATCAGACCGCTGCTTATAGTCGCGAACCGCCCCGGTTCCATTCTTCCCAGAAGTGCATGAGGAGCTCATGAAGTCGTTGCAGGCAACTTACACTGCCCGGACCAGGATTCTGAGTCCCTCTGCTCTTACTACCCTCGACTGTGGGATGGCCAGGAGGTACACAGAGATTCCTCAGGTGGATAAGGCGGTTGCAGTGCACTTGTGAACGCAAAACGCTGCCATCTGGCGGAATCGCTCGAGGCTCCGTCCTAGACCTATAAGTCTACATTTTCCCTGATGGCTAAGGCTTACTGTGTCACTGTACTGGCCACCTCCACCCTGCATGCAAAGGCCCTCCTGCAAGTCCACCAGGCCAAGGCATTGAGAGAGGTACACAAGGGAAGTCCTGACCTGAGAGTGATGCAGGAGCTGTGCTCGGTGACCAACCTTGCCCATGTGCGACGAAGGTCACAGCACAGACTCTCTGGCAAGCGATGTCCACCATGGTGGACCAGGAGCACCAGCTGTGGCTTAACCTGGTCGAGATAAAGGACGCCGGCAAGGAGCCCCCAGGCTGGCCTGTTTGGTGACACCGTCGAGGACTTTGCTCAGCAGTTCTCAATGGTAAAGAAGTAGAGGCTATCCAGCATATTTTGCCCCGGTGTGATACAAGGTCCCACACCCTGTCTACTCGTCACCAAGGGCATCCTCCTGCAGCAGCACCAGCCAACCGCTCGGTCCCGGCATAGAGCCCCATGCAGGAATTTGATGCCCCCCGTCCCACAATCTGGCACCAAGAACCCCAGAATGGCTTCAAAGCACTCCTGAGAAGGGTGACCCAGGGGCGAGGAGACCCGCAGTATGTTTGGTGGTGGTGAACAGACCACTCCATCCCCCGGTGTAGGGCTGGGAGGAGAATCTTTTGTTTCCTTTTGTGTTCATTTCACCTCATGCCCGAGGGGCTGTGGCACACTTTAATAAAAAGTGCAGTTTCCTCACTCCCTGGGTCACTCATTTGGTGTTTACGGACGTCGTTTTCACGACCACTGTACATCGAACATTCGTGGCCGGGGGGCTACGAATGCGGTTTCCCCGCCTTCGTGCACCAAGCAGCGGAACAAAAACACCCACACTCAGGCGGTTGTGATGAACCACGAGGATGTGCAGACTCCTCCCCTGTCACTGACCGGTCCTATTGTGGGCACGCGGAGGGAGGTAAGTTGTTGCGGACCACTCACATCCTGTGGGATCTCTCCGTGGTCCTGCTGTGCCTACGGAGAGCCCCGTTTGTGCCCTTGGAGTCAGTTAAACTAAAGGCCCTCTCCCTGAAGATAGCCCTCCTGACTGTGCTCACTTTCATCAAGAGGGTTGGGGACCTGCAGGTGTTCTCTGTTGGCGAAACGTGCCTGGAGTTCGGTCTGGCATACTCTCATGTGATCTTGAGACCCTGAGTGGGCTATATGCACAAGGTTTCCACTACTCCCTTTAGAGACCAGGTGGTAAGCCTGCAAGTGCTACCTCGGGAGGAGAGAGAGACCCAGCCTTGTTTTTGCTGTGTCCAGAGCACTTTGTGTATCTAATTGGACTACACAGAGAGCTTTAGATGCTCAGAGCAGCTCTTTGTCAGTTTTAGGGGACAACAGAAGGGGAAGGCTGTCTCCAAACAGAGGATGGCCCACTGAATCATGGATGCCATCGCCTTGGCATATCAGGCCCATGGTGTGCTGTCCCCTTTGGCAGTACGAGCACACTCTGAGTTTCTCCTGGGCCTTGGCGAATGGCGGATCTCTAGCAGACATCTGAAGAGAAGCGGGCTGGGCAACACCCAATACCTTTGCAAGGTTTTATAATCTCAGAGTTGAGCCAGTTTCGTCCCGTGTGTTGGCAGGTATGAACAGGTAAGTGGCAGGCAGCTGGCTGTGTACCACTTGCACTCAGTACCTTTCCCCTCCCAGAGAGGAAGCTCCCCTCTGGGTAGGACCTATCATGGGGGCTTCTTTCCACATGTGAACTACCAGTTGGTAAGTCCATGTGACGTATTCTCCAAATGTTAACCTCACCTTCGGGCAGGAAGGTCTCTGTTGTGTCTTTTCCTCTTCGGAAAAATAACTCTTTCCCCAACACAAATACATCTGGCCCCAGTTGAATGATTTTTCATTTTTAGAAAGTGGGAGAAAAAGAAAAGATTAGGCCAAAGTGGCTGGCATGGCCTGTTCCCATTGTTAGTGCGTCTTGCTCCGGAGGCTGCTCAAAATTCTGCAGTTCTCCACATACAGTATTTTCGACCCAAATCAATTGGACATAGATTATTAACTCTAGACATCCCTGGATGATATATTGTATTTCTCTATCTTTTACAGTATATAGCAAGCACAATGTATTTTCAGTTAAAAGTATATGTTTTTGTGGTTTGACAGCTTGAATGACACCTATTCAAGGCGACATTCAGAGAAATTGCATTAATACAAATTCCCATTACTAATCATTCAGTTTGCACAGTTACACGAGTTTCATACACTAACCTGCAAACTCATTAACATCACTTTGTTCATTCTTGAAGAAGTTCAAAAAATATTTGGTGTGTATGTTTACTAGATTCACAACTTTGGACTGCCACCAACACCACATTAGGGCTGGGTGATATGTAAAACATATTTTAGCGATAATTGCCTTAAATTATCAATTTTTTTGCTTTATTGATTTTGGTTTAAAAATGTAATTCATTTACTGAAACACTAAAATCATAAATAAAATACATCTCTAAATTCAAATTGCACTTTAAATGAATAAAGCAATAAAATAAAGAAGGAATCAAAAAATATAATTTTAACACCTCCAAACATTTACCGTCTCCAACGACGATTTGCCATCGCTCAAGTATGCATCAACACAACAGATGGAACAGATGGTTGACGATGTATTTACTAATAGCCTACAGATTAATAACTAAAAAATTATAAAATGTAAAGTTATTAATAATCAAAATAAATTCCCTTGTGTTCCCGAAATAATGCTGCCAAATGTGTTCTTATAAAATTTGTGTTTGTATTCTGTTTTGGTAATACAGTTAATGCTGCTAAAAGAAATGAAAAGAAAACTACATTTTAGGTTTCAAATGATAGTGTCTTGCAATACTTTATGATTTAATCACTTTAGTCTTTTTATTTAATACGAAGATATACATTACTGAACGTGCAGAGTTACGTTCACAATGCATGTTACCCATGTGGAACTATACTCACAGCACCTCCCTTCCCATGATGATCGGAGATAATTTGCAGCAATCTCATAGACAGCATTATTCGTGCAAACAGATTTTAGACGAATGATTTTAGAAGAGTGAAAACTCTTTACATGCGCTTGTTCCACATGACAGGCTACTGCTGCATGCCTCTGAACAAACAGCAAATTTGTTGTTTTATTGTTTTTTCCTTAAAATTTTAATTAATTTATTGAAACATGAAAAACATAAACAAAAGACATTTCTAAATTCAAATTGTACTTTAAACAAAAAAGCACTAAAATAATGAAGTGATCAAAAAATTGTATTTAACCAGCTCCCCAAATACAAATATTTACCATCTCCAATGGCTCCATTTGCATTACGTAGGAATCTGCAATGGGAGGAAATAAAGAGCATTAAACTCACAGCACCTTCTGATATGATCGAAGATAATTTCCAGCATTCTCATAAATTACATTATTCTTGCAAACAGTTTTCAGACAAATGAAACAGAGAAAAAAAGTGTGAAAAATTTTACATGTGCTTTTTCCATGAGACAGGCTTGCACTGCATGCCTACATGCATGTGTTCAACATGATAGGCTCGTGCTGCACACCTCTGAACAAACAGTGATTCAGACACAAGCATTGATGGCTATTCTGTTGTCTGTTCTTAAAAATATAATAAAGTGTTTCTTCAAGTGCATATTTTTGACACTAACAGCATTTTTTGTCATATCTCACTCTGCAACGTCTTACAGGTCAACCGCCTCTTGTGGGTAGATGAGCAAAAATAGCTACGCATGAAAAATATTTTTACAGAAGCTTGTGAACTGGATTCATCCTTGTCATATTTTGCGGGTGCAGGTGATAGTTTAATGCCCTGGCCACTGTTTAATATATTTACAGACTTCCTAGATCCATGTGTGGGGCAGAGTGCGGGGCTGGTTCGTGATTCTACACACCCGGTCCCTTATCAGGCTAATCAAGCCTCCAAGAGGGATAAAGGCTGACTGCGGAAGATGGTGCGGGAGAGAGAGATCGTTTACGGGCATGTCCGTCGTGTGTGTTTGTGTCTTGTTTCAGTTCATCATTAAAATATTATTTATATTGCCAAGCCGGTTCTCAACTCCTTTCCATTGAAATCCCTTTACACCATGGTTTTGCCATTTCCCGATATTGTAGATCATCTCTTCACAATCGGCATCGGGATCTTTGTAAGACATCGTCGATATCTGATTACATCGTCATATCGCCCAGCCCTAAAACCACATCGATGCATCCTGTGTGTGACACCTCTGCTTTGTCCAAACTTGTCTCATAGAATGAAGGTTACTATAACAAAATCTTTGCAAACTGACTTTTATGTGTCACTTATTTATTGTAGTATTACTCACACTGCTTTGTTATGAAATATCAAAATACTTTTACTATTACGTGTTACTTGAAAAAACATACATTTTAATGCTTGATTAACAGACTGATCTACATTTATACACTTATTCCAATCTAATTATCTTCTGCGGTAGCTCACCTCGGAGTGTGGTTCAAGACCAGTCAAGCATGCAAGCTGACACATGAGATGAGTGTGTCATAGAAGCAAAACGAGATGACATGGTCGCTTCAGAATGCAACCAAACTTGTTGTAAGGCATGTAATTTGCCACGGTCACATAATGATCATGAGACCAGTCTGGACTTACCTTATCCCTGATCGGCATCACCTCCTTGTGGTCTCCCTAAGCAATTAAGCCAGACTACACCAAATACACTGAGAGGCAGATTCACAAAAACTGTGCAAAAACTGCACTTTTACTGGTCGCAATTCACTCTTAGTGAATCAATTCCAAAAAGCAAATATTGCTAATTTAAAACATTATAATAATTTCTGACACTGGTATAGAGGGATTCTGGTCCACAAGTTCTATAAGACAATGCAGTAAAGAAGGAATAAGGGCCTGCCCAAACTAGCCATCAATTGTGTAGCGATGAGGGATGACTGTAAATAAGGCAGTGATTACAGACAGGAAGGGAAAGGCTGGGGGTGCCGCCCACTCTCTGAATAAATATGTTCAAGGTGACAAAGTGGTCAGCCAAGCACAGCCTTTTATAAGACAGCAACGAAAACACCAAGCTCCCTGTACTGAACAATCATTTCAATCAATGTCATTAAATCCTTGGGCACCTCAGTATCAGTATCACCTCAGAGGCTGATGTTAATTGAAGGTATTCATTATTTATTTTTACAGATTATTGTTCTGAACAAATGTAAATTGATTCTCTGTACACACACATTTTTGAAACTGTAAACTTTCATTATCTCCACACAGGGGCGGGGCCATGATGCCACCCTAAAAATTTGCTTTGCCACCCTACTTGCCACCCCAAGTCAGACCCTGCTTGCATCCTGGAGATGGTGAACAACGGCTTAACCCTTACGTGTCGCGCATGGTCATAACAATGTCCTTATGCAGTGGCTTTACTGTATGGCTGGATTTCATGATTAAATTATTCAAATATAAGGAATTATTCACCAAATAATTCATGTTCTGTCATCATTTACTCACCCTCACATTATTCCAATTAAATATGATTGTATAGAAGTTCAAGGTTACGGGGAAGGAAGAGGCGAGAAACCGGCTTAACATATAAATGATAGTTTTAATGGTAAACTCAAAAGACAAACACATAAGATAACGGACGTCCGTAATTGATCTCTCTCTCTCGATCGCCGTCTGCGAGTGGCCTTTATCCCTCTTGACGGCTTAATTAGCCTAATACGGGACCGGGCGTGCGTAATCACGCGGCGGTCCCGCCCTCCACCGTGCCACATTCCTCCCCCGTTCTTTCTGGCTGGTGACCCCCGGCCTGACGTACATCCCCTGGGGGGGGGGTGGGGGGGGGGGGGTTTGGGCGCCTCCGCGCGGTCTGCCAGCAGGTCATCCCCATTAACCTGGACGAGGGAGGGGGCAAGGGGAGGGAAACAAAAAACAACAATTAAAAATGGGGGGGGAGGGTTCCTGCACTGGGCGGTACCTCCCCTCCCACAAACACCATAATTTAAAAAAGAGGGGCAAGGGGAGGGAAACAACAAGAGAGAGAGAGAGGAGAGAGAGATTAAAGGAAAAAAAAAAAAAACTTACTCGCCGGTTCTCCGATATGCCGTAGCTCGTTCCTCAGCCACTTCTCCACCCTCTACAGGACGACAGCCGCGCCTCTCTGGGCAGATCGGAGGCAGTCCTCAGCCCCTGGCGGACAGAACGCCCCGCCGCGTTCCCGGGGTGTCGAAGGGGCCTCCCCCCGCCCCTGGCAGCGGCCCTAACCACTCCAGGCGGTCGGCCAGGAGCCCCTCCTCCCCTCGCGGTCGGTGGCCGTTCCTCCGCATCCAGGCGGCTGGGCTCCTCCGTCCCCCGGCAGATGGCCGCGGCTGCTCCACTGAGCAGTGGCGAGAACTCCGCTACGGCGCATCCCTCTTCCTTCCCGGGTTTTGGCACCAATGTAAAGAAGTTCAAGGTTACGGGCAAGGAAGAGGCGAGAAACCGGCTTAACATATAAATGATAGTTTTAATGGTAAACTCAAAAGACAAACACATAAGATAACGGACGTCCGTAATTGAGCTCTCTCTCTCGATCGCCGTCTGCGAGTGGCCTTTATCCCTCTTGACGGCTTAATTAGCCTAATACGGGACCGGGCGTGCGTAATCACGCGCCGGTCCCACCCTCCACCGTGCCACAATGATAATATACTAATTTAATGTGTTTTGATGTGGCAACATGTACAGAGGTTTCTAGTAAAATTCCAAACCGAAAACCACAGTATTGCTCTGGAGAAACATTCATATCATCTCATCTTTATTGTTCCAAACCACTATGGCTTTCTTTCTTACATTTATGCAGAATATCTAGGTCCTTTTTTGTTTATAATATGTCAGCGGATAGTGCATCACTTAAAAGCTTAAAAAAGGACCCAAAATTATCAAACAAGTATGATGTTTGATACCCAGTATGATGCACAAGCGACTTGTGCATCATACTGTATATCAAGTTTTCATACAGGACATACTGTACAATCAGTTTTGGTAATAAAAAACAACAACCTAAAGTCATTTTCAGTAAAAATGTTGGAACCCATTGCATGTTCACAAATTATGATTTATTTTGTATTTTTTTTTAATTACATCCTTTGAAGAAATAAAAGTGTGTAGTAAAAAAAATAATAGTTTTTGCAAGTTTGTATCACAAGTTCAAGGACAGGTAACCTCTCCAGGAAATCAAAAAGTACTAAATATAAACAAAAATTTTGAGTATACGCAAAACAAAAAATGCTGAGTGCTAATACTGAAACACAGATATTTTCCCCAGAAGACAGTAGGAAGACATGGTGTGGCCCTGCCATTTCTAATGCAAATTATTCACAAAATTACTGCTTTTATTTTATGGATTAGGATGATTGCAAAATAATTCCAATATAAATGTGTATATAATTGCATTTTAGATAAGGTTTTTTGTCTTCCTGTGTTTACAGCAGAACAAAAGACTAATCATTGACAACATTTACTCCTCAGCTGAAAATAGCAATGGAGGTACTAATGTCTGATATAGCACTTCAGAGTGGCAATGAAACAAGAAAAGGTGAAAAATGCTATTTCATTTAACCAGAAAAAATCCTGAGGACATTTTTGGTTAAATCAGTCAACTCAGATGGATGTCTTCACATTTTCTGTTGTGTAAATACAAGAGACTGAGGAATAAAATAAGCCACATCTGCCAGATGAAGAAATCCCAGAACACGTGCACAATAAATGGACAAATAAAAAGCTTGGACCTCTGAGAATTCTGACAATGAACTGCACATTCAGTTATCGTCTGTAGTGATTTGTATACAGAGGGGGTAGTAATATGCTACATTTACTCTGTTACATTTACTTGAGTAACTTTTTGAGGAAAATGATTACTTTTAGAGTAGGTTTAAATGTGGGTACATTTAATCTTACTCAAGTAAATTTCTACTGAAACTTTTTTACTTTTACTTCATTACAACGTGCGGCAACATACATTACTGTGTTTAATTTTAATTAATGCGTAATTTATTGAGAGATTATTGAATGGGACTTTTTCTACAGCGGAAATTCACATAGCTGCACACGCTGTCACTAAATGTCACTCAAGCCTAGTCCATCACTGCTGCAGCATCAAGCTCTTCAAACAAGTGAAACAATTTTGTTGCTCCGCATAGTGAAAAAAATAATAGTTACGTCGTGCAACACCATTTTACCCCAAGTCAAGCAGATACTGTATTTCAAGATAAAAATTTCAGCTCCAATTTAAGGCAGCACGCTGAGATAAATTGAGGCTCTAATGATAACGCAGGCTTTTCTGTGTAATGGTGATGGTCATTTTCAGGGTGATTCTGTGAATATGGGCTCATGTGATATCAGCTTTTAAGTGTACATTTTTAAATCTGCAGCAATATATCAGTGCACTTTTGTCCCGCATGTCATGAGCAGTATTGACACATTTACCCCTTGCCATCACGGGGGTTAGTACAGGCTGACTAGTGCAGGGAAACATCCTTAACGAGTGGATTGAACTGCCTACTTTACAAATCCATGTAAACATACAAGTTAAGTGTAAATTTTGCTCTGCCGATCGCGTTATTGTCAACTGGAGTGTGAACAGACAGCATTTCTGCATGTGGTTCCCTATGCAGGCAGTGTACTCTACGTTTAGGAAGCGGCGGTACTGTGTACAGAACTAATGATTTAAATTATTTCTACACTGAAAACTGTAACTACATTGAATTAACAACTAAAAGCTATGAAACAGAGAAAGTAGGCATTAATAAAACATGATCTTGCTTTGGTTTATTTTTCAGCATTATGTATAATGTACATAACATTTTCACCATAATAATTACAAGAAAGGTTTCAAAACCTGAGGTTCTAAATTGACAAATTCATCCAGATCCGACAAAAGCCCTTAAAGGAATAGTTCACCTAAAAATGCTAATTCTCTCATCATTTACTAATCCTCATGCCAGATGTGTATGAGTTTCTTTCTTCTGCTGAACTCAAATTAAGATTTTTAGAAGAATTTCTTAGCTCCTTTGCTCTGAATTGATGCCAACATTTTAAAGCACTTAATTACACTTCAATCCATAAGACTCCAGTGGATAAATCAATATCTTCAGAAGCAACGTGACAGGTGTGGATGAGATTCATATTCTTCTCTGCATATTGCCCCTGTTGTGAAAGTAACGAGTTACTCACTGCTTGAGTAAACTTTTAATTGGATGCTTTCTTACTCTAACTCAAATCATTATTTACGTTAGTACTTTTACTTCTACTTGAGTAATAATTTTTTCAAGTAATTGTACTTTTACTTGAGTACAGTTTTTGGCTATTCTACCCACTTCTGTTGAGATATGCATGGAAGTTGTGTTTTTCAATAGAAGTTCAGTTTAATTCCAAGAATGTATCATGCAACAACAAATACAAACAAACCACATTCCACTGAACATCAAATGAAGAAATAAGCCTGAAATAAAAAGTGCAAGATACAATACGCACTCAATGCACCTAGAGTATCAGCAATAACAAATAGCAAACAAGCATAATAAAGTTTTATACTTGTTTTGAAGCAGTTTGGCTATTCCAAACAGCAGAGGAAAATTTGCCAGACCATCTGTTTGGCCGAGAGGAGATGCTGAGCCCCTGCAGTTTTAATTCTGTCTCTAATGACAGAACACTTGCTCAGACCTACATTCACACCAAATGAGAATCAGTGTCTCCCAGGGCCAGATGATGCTTCAGAGTCAGATCTTTTTGAGATCCATATCTTCCACATACCTTCTAATTCATGAAGATCAGAGGCCTGGATCTCCACCTGGAATGACTCTGGCACAGACAAGGAAAACAAATCTGTTTTGGTAGAGATTAGATTAGATATGGCAAGACAGACCAAAGAGTGAATGAGGACAAGCAGGAGATATGATATTTTGACTTGTAAGCTTGTAAGATTTCAATTTAATATATAGAGAGAGAATACTTAGATGATCTCTCCAAGCTACACTTACAGTGGAGACAGTTGGAATCTTATAGCATGAAATAATGACATGTGGCTGTGGGCATGCTGACAGACAGGGGCAGCACCAGCAAATTTTGATTGCTGGTTCTGAAGAGGTGCTTAATCATTGACTGGGGGAGCTGAGCTTTGATCACTAAATATATGCAAAACATGTCCAAGTGATTTTATTACTATCAGTTTGCACGTGGTGACAACAGAAGTGAAATTGCTTCGCTGCAGCCTGTCTGCCACTCAATAAAACAGGCAACACACTTTCAGGGGTGTTTACAACTTTTTGTCTTGAGCACATATACAGCAAAACAGTGTACCCTTATAGGGGGTCTGGAAGAATGCTCCCCCACGAGAAACATTTTCACATAAGTATATGTATTGTGTAACAATTAATGTAACTATGGGCTACAAAGCTTTGCTAAAAGATTATTCACAGCACATCCAGCACTAAAGTTTTTCAAAACCTACCTTTGAAAAAAAAATATCCAACTGTGGCAGGACCATGGTAAAGTGATTGTATCAGTTGGTAATACTGCAGTACATTGATGTACACCATGGTATTTACATAGTACTCCAATGTACATGTAACAAATATGCAATGATACTTTTTGATACCCGTTTGGTTGGAAAATGGATTTACCTTGAGTCATTCAAAAGTTGCACATGCAGGTGTTGAACTTAAGGTGCGTTCTCGTCGGAATTACTGTAATTATGAGATGGCAATTTGAAGGTTCTACTCAGAGCCATTCACATTCAATGTTTATCACTTCATTAATTTATCTCTATATGCTATTCCAAAATGTTAGAGAACAAAAAGAAATGATCCAGGTATCAATGGCATAATAAAATAGCATATTAAACAGATATATCTTCACTACCTTCAACTGTTGAGGCCGTTGCCATATTGGTTCTTTTCACATGATGTCACGACAGTCAAGTCAGAGCTTTCATAGAATTCTGAGTTCGCACCGAAGACCTGAACACTTTTTTTTTTTAAGTCAGAATATTGTAATTACAGTAATTTCGACATGACTTGAATGCATCATTAATAAAGACATTATTCATTGCTGTCAAATGAAGGATGCACTTGCAGATTTTGATTCAAATTATCACCGGGAAGAGCCGTAAACTGTCCGTGACTTCCCTTAAAAAAACATCTAACACTTTATCATAGTAAACTCCACACATTATTCACTCCAATAAGATTGTTTAGTGTAAAACATGTTGAATATTAGCAGACTGGCGGTCAGGGTGTTTTTCACACTCGGTCCATTTCAGTGGTCTGAGTGCAGTTTGTGGGATTTTTGGTTCATATTACAATTCAAACGATCACAGTCCATTTAAAGCTAACAGAACTGAGAAGTGGTAAGAGTACATTTTGCTTGCTGTTTGTGGTTCAGTGAACACAAAATGCTCCGGGCTCACTTGATTTTCCCTTTCACGTAACTCCAAACATGTACACCAGTAATGATGAATCGCAGAGAAGAGATGAAACAAGCTGCTTATTCTGTTTCTATGGAGATGGCAGAGTAAGTTGCTGATGAAAACTTTTAAAATTTCTCACAAAACAAACTCAAAACTTTCTTCAGTGTTCTGTGCAAATGAAGACTCAAGGAGATTACCATACAAATATTAAACTATGTTTTTCAATGAATAGAGGTTGCCTGATGCTGTCAATAGATAAAACAATGATCAATTGCATTTTTTGTTGGCAATATGACTAATCTACAATAATCCATGATTGAATATATTGAATTTTGTCTCTAAATACAGTGTTATTATTATAAAAATGCAATGCATTTAGTTTAATGCACTGCTTTTCCCTCTTAATTTATAAAAAACATGATGTTATATATTATACGCTATGCATTACAGTTTTTTTATGCAGAAGATCAATAGAACATGTTTTATTGAACAAAGACACCTCTACTATTGCTAATTATTAATTTTAAGGGTATTAAGCATGTTTAATAATCTCATAAGATAATTGTACTCTTACATTAAATATAGCCATATTAATAATAATTATCATCAATTTTGTCTTTTAAAAAGTGATCTGCATTCCACAAAAACAACATTGTGAATGAAAAATGAACCGAGACCCTGTCAAGTGGACCATAAAGAGATCTAAGCCTATTTTAGAGGTCATGGATAGTGTGAATGCAAAGAGAACTGGGTCCTTTTTCACTCGGTTCACTTCTTAGTCCACTTAAAGTGGTCTGAGTTTGGTTCTTTAAAGAGACCCAAGAGTGAAAACACCCTTATGAACTGTTTCCTCATAAAGTTTATCCAGCACACTGAAGCATATCCTCCACAGACATCCATTCAAAAAGCACAGCCTCTTGTCTCCTCACCAGTGAACCACCATAAGAATGTCTGTGGGGCCGCTGTGTTATGCCTTTTTTTTGGAGTGCACTTAATAAAGATTCAACTGTTAAGTTTACCTCCTCATCTCCAATGTGTATCATGACAATAAATATTCCACTTCATTGATTTCTGTTCTAGTAATTTAACTACTGTTTTATGGAGTGAGAGACGCTTCGAACGATACAGTGCGTGAGCAATAATTTGATTATTTGTCTGAATAAAATCATAATACAACGTATCATTGTATCTAATTCCTTATGTGGTGGGACGTACTGTTGCGTCTCTAATTAAATTAATGCGCTTGGGTCATCGAGGGTCCAATTATGAACTGTGTGTTACCGTATAAAAGGGGAGTCTAGTTACTACTTGCGTGTGATTACCGTCTATGTTGTGCATCGTTGCCCGGGGACCGCCCCTTCTGGTTTTCTCATCCGTTTCCTGCTTTGAGCTTCTGCTCTCCCTTCACATGCTCCTCTTGCAGTCTCGTGCTTTGTGACGCTTTGTAGCTGTGAGGATAGTTCGCTGCTGTGGGCTGTTGGTGGCTGCTACTTCCCCTTTACATGCCTCTCCCGCAGTCCCGTGCTTTGTGACATGGTTGTATCCTTCATTGTGTGCGTAACGTGGATGTGCACCTAGTTATGAAATAAGGTACGTGAAACTACCACTTTGGTGCAGCAATCATTTTTATACCGCAAGTATATGTTTTTTTATATTTTAGGAGGAATAGACTGTTCTGGGGGCAACGCTGTTTGACGCTGCTGTTTTGTGTATCCGGATTCTCTCCTGTGACAAACTTTCCCGTCAATACGTGCGGGGTCGATCTATGCGTGTTGTGTGACGCTTGCTCTCCAGCATTTGTTCTTGTGATCGCTGGTTTGTTTTACTTCAACTAAGTACTTCAATTTGTTTGATTTTTCATTATTTACAGTACTTTTGGTATATTTATTTTACTTATTTTTCAGTGCATTCCTTTATGAATGTTGTTTTGCTTAACTGTATTCTTTATTTGTGTTTTGTGAAGTGCTTTTTTCTTTATCTGTTGCTTTTGACGGGTGTTGTCAGGAGGACAGTGAGGTGAACATACACCCAGCTTTGGTGGCAATTCTGAACCTCATCATTCTAGTATTGTTTCATGATTTTCTGGTTTATTAAATTAAATGTTTATTATTTGTTTTGTTTTTTGTAATTAAGTGTCCTTGTTGAATGAGATCATTGTGGTAATTTTTCTTTCATTACAGGAGCCGAGGCTTCAAGGCAGGCCGCTAGTAGGCCCTCACGTGCGGTGGTGGAGGTTTTGTCACGGAGTGCTGTGCGTTCATGCTTGACCTTATTGGAGTGTGTGTGTTGGTACCTGTGCACAGGGTGGTAAGAGTGATTATAGGAGCCCTGTGCTCACTAAAATAGTGTACCTGCCATTGTTAAGCTTCGGCCTCCTTTTTTGGTCTTAAGAGTTGTGAATGAATGTTGACCCAGTTTTTTAATGTTGTCATTTAAGATTGTTGTTGACTATTTAAATAAATCTTTTGTATTTTTTTGTATCCACGTCTCCGGCCCTCCTTTCGAAAACCCACGCTCTTGTGTGTCCCTTGTAGGTGGTTAAATTCATTAGTATTAATATTTCCCTGGTTAAACAGGGTGGCGTAGTCTGGCATTTCTAGCGGTAGTTTTCTCCTCTTACGGTCCCGCTACACTTACAATAGAAATTGTGAGCAGATACAATGTGATGTTGTATTACGATTTTAATGGTGGAGAATTTTATTCATACAAATAATCACATTTTTGTCATTTATCTTGCTTATAATGGTTGTCGAATGTGACTAAATACATTTTAAATTTCCTTACATAATAATGATGTAGAATAAGGACAGTGTAAATTAATTACTAGCTCACACATACTGTTGTCCTACATATAATGGTGGGGGTACACGGGCACTTTAATCCATCCCGTGGACATTTATACTACCAAATTTCCTACATGGTCTAGCTGGTGGATCGGGAGAGCGATGTTTTTCACCAGCAAAACATTGCTGGTAAAGCTGGTTGACCATCATAGACAATCTGTTTTAGCTGGTTGGCTTGCTGGTTAAGATAGCACACCAGCACCTCATGCTGGGGCAAGAAAATCACAAAGGAAATAATTATGCTACTTCCAAATATTGATGTACCCTGAAATAAACCCCATTCTGATGAATTATTGACAAGTGCCACACCCCAGCAGAAATGTTTGCATCAACTCAGACTTGATCACCTTTCCCTCCAGGGCTACTGATGCATTGCGCAAACAACCTCACACACCAAGTTTCTGGTCCCATTGGAACAAGGACGTAGTCGTGTTCACATCAACAGTGTTAAGTGTGATTTAGAGGTTGCATTTTATCTGTAAAAAATGTGTACTCCACTGACGGTAAGGTTTAGGGTTGTGGTTTGGGAAAGAGTTAATAAAATATGTATTCCTGTGGACTGTATTACACCATTTACAACAAAAATGCTACCCACTTTTGGCACCACTCTGTGAAACTGGGGCACATGCATGCCCATACATTCAATAACAATTCCAGCTTTGGCCACTGCAGGCAGTGATTCGAATTTCACCATGCACAGACTGATTTCAGTAGTAGAACTTTCAACCTAGCTTCATGAAACATGGCTGCACCAAACGTATCAATTCTTATACTGTACATTAACATAAGTTCTGACTTATAAAAACACTTCCCTATCTTCTCATTTAGGCTCACTCTCTGACCCTTTCAACCTTTCTCCCCAAGGTCATGCTCTGTGGATGCATTGATTTTTGCTTGCATGCAGAGTAGCTGGATGCCCCACCACTCATCCACCTTGTTTGCATGTTATCAGCATTGGGAGTATTGCAGGTGTAGCCAACACAGGCTGCATAATTCAGTCTAGCTGTTGCATCTGTGTGGGAGCTGGGCCGCAGTGCATCTCTGTGGTGGCGTTGATGATGACAGCCAGGCCGATAATGGCACAGGCAGGCAGACAGGATCCATACAGATAACCCAGGCATGACAATGATGGAGTCTCTCAGCATCATTATCATCCATCAAGTGGAATTACAGGGCAAAAACTAGCAGCAATATATATCATTAGCAGAGTCACGGTTCAACAGACCAATTACATGAAAGAACCAATAACAAGACTAAGAACCAATGACAGCAAGACACATAATCATGGATGGAAACACATGACATGAACAGGACTAAACTTTTCAAAATAAAATACAAGAAAAACAGAAACCTACATAATAAACTTGACACATAATCATACACAACCATAGCTTGTTTTTTTATATATTTGATTCATAAACAGAATTCATTCTGTTTATGTTGATTTCATATCAATTCAGTGATTGTGCTAAAGAAAATATCCAATTGCACCTGGTTCTTACAATTCAATTAAATTATTTTAAAGGCAAGACAGAACCATTCGCAAACAGGTTGTGAACAATTAAGATAATTGTGAAGACATTAAATATGAATTCCTTAAGTTGACCTGAATGAAACACACACACTCACAGTGTAATTGGCTCTTGATTTTCAGACCATTCATTAATATTCAAGTATTTCAACTTTTAATTCTATTATATTTATTTAAAAGCTCGACAGAATCATTTGCAAGCAAGTTCTAGACAATTACTTCATCAAGATAATTGTTCTAACTTATAAAATATTAACTTCTTAAAGTGGTCCTAGAGGTGCTAAAATTGCAAAAACGTGCTGAAATAAAGTGTATCACACAGAGATTAATTCTGTATAACTTGCATTATTAATTTTTATCTGTTTTTATAAAGAGGTGATGTTTGGGAGATAACAGGTTTAATAGAGATCATTCCTCAGGTTTGCCACCACACTATATTACCAAAGCAGACTACATGTACATTATCTGATTTGGCATAGGATAATAAATCAAGAGAGAAAGAAATGAAGAGAAACAACAGAAATGGGCCAAGTTCCTCAGTGTTTATCATCAAGACCATAGCAGCGAGATGAAAAGATTTACAAAGGTTTGTTAATGTCCTATGGTGGACAGGAATTCACCACATGACAAACCTGAAATCCCCCCCCCCCCCCCCCCCCCAAACCTGTGTGAGCACTTTAGAGGCTTGGTTAGCACATTGTGCACTGCTAAGATGCTGTTTTCTTGTCCAACAACACCACATTGCCTCTCATTATCAACATACCCAGTGACTCGGGTTCATGACTGACATTACAAACATGCAATAAAAGCTATCCCTTTAATAACAAGATGTTAAGTTGTGATGTGAGGCAAATCCCACTTCTCCTGCTGCTGCTGAGGTGAGCTCTACAAGCATACTGGGAGCTTTGCAAGCCAACCTCTATTAAAAATGACAGGATCAGACACACATGCACATTTAGTGCCACACTCTTACATGCACTCTCTGATTGTGGATGGGTGGTGTCACATCACCTCTCTCCCGAACAAGTTCTGGAATACATCATCATGCCAAAACACAGCTCATTAAACACTATTAGCCAGTCATTTCAGCAAATTAAATCCCCTCTCATCTCATCTTGCTTAATAAACAGCTCTGGGGTCAAATCCAAAGAGGGGCGAAAAACTCAGGCAAATGAAAGCAGGGCTCTCAAAAATAATAACACATCTGGGACAAACAGACATAATGTGATGTTGTTAGTGTTCAGAGGCCAAGATCTGATCGTAATTATTTAAAGAGACTCCTAATAGTGATGGAATGCCTGTAATTGGCACAAGGCATTTACAAAAATATGTCTTCACTGAGGATTGTAATAGAGACATTACTGAATAGGAAAATCAGATAAATTACTTAAATTGAAAGCAAGCTGAGGATGTGCTGCATATGGGGCAGAGGAGTGGCTTAAGGTATGTTTTCACATTAAACAGCTCAATATTTCTGTCATTAACAAAAGTTACTGGGAATTAAATCAATGTACAATTGTTCCCTTTCACATGACTAATCAACCATAAAATGTTGTGATTTATTTAAAACAGCAGCTGTATAGGGGATTCTGTGAGTAACGTAAAGGCCAGTGCATATCTGAGAGTGTTAGGGAAGGAGGTAGGAAGAGAGAGAGACAGGAGGTAAAAGAGAGAGTAAGATAGGGAGAGTGATATGCCCAGAAAAAAAGTAGTAGGTGTAAAATGGCATCAACGGTGTTAGGTCAGGTGTTGATCGACTCAGATAGCCAAATCCACCAAGTCATCGAAGCACAGAGGCAAATCTAAAGAGTAAATCTTGTCCAAAATGTAGTCGGAAAGACCATGCAGAAATTGATCCCACATAGCATGGTCATTGCACTCACAAGAAGCAGCTAGGGTGCGAAGTTCAATCGAATAATCTGAGACTCTGCGATCTCCTTGAGACAGTCTAGATAAGACCCTCGCCACTCCCCAACTTGAGCCAAGCGATCAAATACTCGGTGGAGCTCTGTGGTAAAGACATGATAGGAAGCGTAGCAGGGATGTCTGTTGTCCCACATGGCAGTACCCCATTCAACAGCACTTCCGATGAGGAGCATATTTACACAAGTAACCTTCATAGTATCCGACGCAAAAGTGGAGGGCTGTAACGTGAAGTACAGGGAATATTGTGAAAGGAATGCGCTGCAGGATTTAGCCTCACCTGAATACGGGCCTGGAGGGGGAATATGGGCTTCAAAGTATCCTCCACTGGGTCCATACTTGGCTAGATTGTTCTATAACGAATGATAGTGAGACAAACAGACCCAAGAGCAGAGAAACAGTTCGAAGGATTTATTTACAACAAATAAAGGCAGCCACAGGGTTGTGGTATGTCGAAGATCATACAGCAGCAGCAGGAAGTGCATCGTGGCCATGCAAGGAGCAATCTGTGAAGAGTGTGTTCGTAGAATTAGTGTGCATTGTGGAAGTCAGGAACAGATTAGTAGAATCCTCCGTTGAAGCTTATTGACATGCAGAAAAACGGCCAGCAGAGATGGGCGATCTTAACTCTCGACACGCGGGCAGAGGCAAGGTATCCTCCATGGAAGACCAGCTGATATGCAGCAAAACTGGAAGGCAACCACACCCCCGACACATGGGCTACCAACAGATATACGAGACAGGACCAATTAGGCAGAGAGATTGAGGTTAGTACTCAACTTCAAACAACAATCTAGTAAAGATGCTGTGAACACGACGTGCTTAAGAAGGGAGTGAATTAGAGGAGAACAGGTGTTGCTCAGCACGCTAATCAGTGGCATGATCAATGTTTCCCCCAAGAACAATCAATGCTCCCATGAAATGCCGATAATGCATGCCGGCCACGCCTGCGAGACATGAGGGAGAGAAAATTACAAAACAAATTGGCAAACACACAGGAGCCATGACTACTTAAATACATTCCTGAGTAGCGAGATCTGTAGCTTTGCTAGTTTCTAAATCAAGTAGCTTTTCAGTAGTGAAGCTATATTGTTGATTTGGTAGCAGCATAGCTTTGGCAAAATACATCATACATCACACTGTTTACTCTCACAAGTTTTGTAACAGAACCAAATATGCCAGTCTCACAAATGAATTGCTCATCTGAGTCAGTTCTTTACAATTAATTGTTCACATGTAATAGCATTGTGGTCTGAATCGGTTCGTGATTCAATCTGAATGACTCGTAATCCTCACACACCTCTGCTGAATCATTTGGTGCTCTCTCTCACTTGCCAAAATAATCAAAGAATATTTGAAAATACGGAAAATAAAGATAATGGTGGTTGGAGTGGATCTACTATCAGTTTAAATAAAACCTGCAAATGCGTCCTGTCATTTGTCAGAGATGAACAAAGTATTTATTAAGCTTGTGAACAGCACTGCAGGTAAATATATTTTACCACCAAAAGAGTATTGTAACATGGGGTTATGATGGGCAAGGAGGAGGCGAGAACCGGCTTGTCAAGATAAATAATATTTTAATGAAAACATAAACAAAAACACAAACAAACACAACGGACATGTCCGGGATTGAGCTCTCTCTTGAATTGGAGGCATTGAAGCTCTTTTATGCCGGTCTCCCCGTACTCACTGAAATTAGAGACAGGTGTTAGACATAATTTAGCTCAGGTGCAAGCGCCCTTACTGCTTTCCCTCTCTGGACGGGCGCTAGACCACGCCCCCGCTGCCACATACCCCCATCGCCTGACTCAGGCCGGGGCGTCATCCGGCCTGCCTACCACTCCCCCCACATTTCTGGAAAGGAAGTCGGTGACAGCCATCTGCACCCCCGGTCTGTGGACCACCTCGAACTTAAAAGGCTGGAGAGCCAGATACCAACGGGTGATCCGGGCGTTAGTATCCTTCATGCGGTGGAGCCACTGCAGTGGGGCATGATCCGAGCAGAGAGTGAAGGCCCGCCCCAGCAGGTAGTAGCGGAGTGTGAGGACCACCCACTTGATGGCCAGACACACCTTCTCTACGGTGCTGTACTTCGTTTCCCTTAAGGAGAGCTTCCGACTGATGTACAGCACCGGGCGCTCCTCCCCCTCCACCACCTGCGAGAGTACGGCCCCCAGCCCTCTGTCTGAAGCGTCCGTCTGTAATAAAAAAGGGAGAGAGAAGTTAGGTGTGTATAAGAGCGGCCCTCCACAGAGTGCGGCTTTGACCCGTGTAAACGCCTGTTGGCACTGCTCCGACCATTGGACCGGATCTGGAGCCCCCTTTTTAGTGAGGTCAGTCAGCGGGCTGGTGACATCCGAATAATTAGGCACAAATCTTCTCTAATAGCCCGCCAGCCCCAGGAACTGCCTCGCCCCCTTTTTGGTCTTAGGTCTAGGGCAAGTCGCAGTCGCCGCGGTCTTATCAATTTGGGGACGCACCTGGCCATGACCCAAGTGGAACCCCAGATACCGTACCTCCACATGCCCAATTGCGCACTTCTTGGGGTTTGCTGTGAGCCCCGCCTGCCGCAGCGACTTCAGGACCGCCCTCAGATGTTGTATATGCCGCTGCCAGTCATTACTATAGATAATGATATCATCTAAATAGGCAGCGGCGTAAGCGGAGTGCGGGCGGAGGATATGGTCCATCAGACGCTGGAACGTGGCTGGGGCCCCGAACAAACCGAACGGAAGTGTCACAAACTGGTGTAATCCGAACGGCGTGGTGAAGGCTGTTTTCTCACGGGAAATTGGTGTCAAGGGGATCTACCAATAACCCTTTGTCAAGTCCAGGGTCGAATAAAAGCGAGCAGTTCCTAACCGATCGAGCAGTTCATCAACCCGAGGCATTGGGTATGCGTCAAATTTAGACACCGTGTTGACTTTTCTATAGTCCATACAGAATTGCACAGACCTGTCGCTCTTCGGAACAAGAACAACCGGGCTGGACCAGTCACTGTGGGACTCTTCTATTACTCCCATATCTACCATCGCATCCAATTCGTCCCGAACAATTTTCTTCTTATGCTCGGGGAGGCGATAAGGGCGGCTACGAACCACCACCCCCGGCTCGGTCTCGATGTGGTGTTCTATAACATTCGTACGACCCGGTAGAGAAGAAAACAAGTCTGCAAACTTTTTTTGCAACCTCGCAACCTCTGATTGTTGGCACGGGGAGAGATGGTCTCCACAAATGACCGGGGCATTGTGATCGGGCTTTGGATTTACCTCCGGTCCGAGCTCCGCCCTCTCTGGAACCACCGTGGCCAACGACACAGGGACCGCCTCCCTCCATAATTTGAGGAGATTGAGGTGGTATATTTGATGCGCGTCCCCCCTATCGGTTCGCTTAACCTCATAATCGAGATCCCCCACTCGTCGTGTGACCTCAAAGGGCCCTTGCCACTTGGCGAGTAATTTGTAGCTTGATGTGGGAAGCAATACAAGAACTTTATCTCCCGGTGCAAACTCCCTTAGCTGTGTTCCCCTGTCGTACAGTTGGCATTGGCGTTCTTGGGCCCAGAGCAAATTCTTCTGTGTTAGTTTCCCCAAAGTGTGGAGTTTTGCTCTGAGGTCAAGGACGTATTGAATTTTGCTATTCGAAGATCCCTCCTCCCAGCCTTCCCGTATAACATCCAAGATACCGCGTGGGCATCGCCCATACAATAGCTCAAACGGAGAGAAGCCAGTTGAGGCTTGCGGGACCTCTCGTACTGCAAACAACAGGGGATCAAGCCATCTGTCCCAGTTTTTAGCATCCTCGTGAACGAACTTACAAATCATGTTCTTGAGGGTTCTGTTAAAACGTTCCACTAGGCCATCTGTCTGCGGATGGTACACGCTAGTGCGAATCGATTTAATGCACAACAGTTCGTAAAGTTCGCGAAGTGTGCGTGGCATAAATGTTGTGCCTTGGTCAGTGAGGATTTAATTTTGAATCCCCACCCGGCAGATTATTTTGAAGAGTGCCCCAGCAACACTACATGCTGAGATGTTGCTTAGAGGGACTGCTTCCGGATATCGAGTTGCGTAATCCACTAGGACTAACACAAAACGATGTCCCCGCGCTGTCCGTTCTAATGGCCCGACGAGATCCATTCCAATTCTTTCGAAGGGAACCTCGATCAACGGAAGAGGGCGCAATGGCACTTTTGGGGTGGCCGGTGGGTTTACCAGCTGACATTCATGGCATGCCGCACACCACCTGCGGACGTCACCGGTAATGCCCGGCCAATAAAAATGGGCTATTAGACGGAGAAGTGTTTTTCTTTCTCCTAGATGACCCGCCATGGGATTATAATGAGCCGCGGCTCCGTGGAATCAATAACTGCGTAATATTTTCTTTTGTTCGAGTGTCCTGCGTCACTCTGTACAACCGGTCATTTATAATCGCAAAATAGGGATATGCGAGAGCGATGTCTGGCTGAAGACACTGACCATCAATCGTCTTCACCTGGTCGAAGGCGTGCTTAAGGGTCTCATCCCGCAACTGCTCCAAAGGGAAATCCACGTCAGGGAATTCCCTGCGAAGGGGAGGGATGGAAGGCCCGCCCCTTCCCTCGTCATCCCGATTTGGAACAGTCGAGGGTGGCCCCGGCTCCGACTCCCCTGCCAAAGCATCGCACATCGCACATCTCCCTATTTTAGTGCAGGACCCATCCTTACAAATTCCCCTTAATATATCCCTAAATGCAGGCCAATCGGTCCCCAAAATCAGAGGATGGGTGAGGCGGGAACTAACCACTGCCTCCACTTTATGTTTTTTCCCTCGCAATTTAAATACCAAGGTCACCATCGGATAGTTATGAACATCTCCAAGCACACACCTCACCCTTACCCGCTTAGTCATGCCCAAAGCACCGGGTTAAACCAAGCGTTGATGGATGGTGGTCTGATTACAACCGGTATCCAGCAAAGCTTGGTGTGTACCCCCCTGGATTCTTACCGGAACTCCGGACGGGTGCTTGACCACGCCCCCGCTGCCACAAGTATCAAAACATTTAGTAGCCTACACGAAAACACATAATAAAGTACCATGGCATTACCATATTTTTTCGACATGTACCATTACCTGGGGGCACCATATTAAGACAATTTTATATGAATAATTTAATCATATTGTAATCTAGCATAGTAGTAACATAGTATTCTTTGAATTGCCATGAAGTGCCATGTAAATTCAGATGCACAGTATATGAATATGGTAATCATATGTCATATTTCCATGATAGTACCATGGTATTCTTTGAAGCACCATGTAAATATCTCAAAATACCATGGTTTTACCATCTGATACCATCAAATATCACATTGTTATTGCCCAGATGTGGTCACACACACACACACACACACACACACACACACACACACACACACACACACACACACACACACGTATTTGGCCTCTGATCAGAAGCATCTAGTACAGTAATACAACAGTTAGACACAGAATTGAATAAGATAAGATGGATAAGATGAATATTGTTTGTATGACTTTTTATACAGGAATGTGCGAAGGAAATTATGTTCATATGGACATGGGTTTGTAGAGGTAGTAGTCTAAATATGAAAAATAAAATTCACAACTAGTGATTTTTCATTTTGACCAAATGGGTTTGTATAGGTAGCATGTACATGTATAAATATCAATTTATATGTTTTACATGCACATACATTTCATTTTTCCCATACTTTATTGCATTATACTGTACCATGGTTTTGCTAAACATTGTGTGATTAGTATTTTAGTTGCTTTGTCTATGACAGTATGCTCTGTGCATATGGCTGAAAAAAATGCAAGCAAGCTATTTTTATAGCGTTTTGTTTGCATGTAGTTTGCAGTGTAACTTGTTACTTTCTTTGAAATTTAGCTTTTAGCTTGGCTTAACTAATTTTTGAGTTGCTTGAACAGAGGAAATAAGTAGTTGATCTGTCTTGAAGAGTGTGTGGAAAAACCCACAAGGAAAAAAACTATATTAAACATGTAATTGTCATGTAAATATACAAAATAAATGCAGTTTAAATACAGATTTCTGTGAATGCATAAACAATGACTGGTGTTTGTCTTGCATTTTAGAGTCTGTAATCATTGGCAGGCTTATTGTGAAGGGATTTGATTAAATATTTTCACTGAGTAAATGCATGATTTGATGTCTTTGTGTGGGTTTTGCATGAAAGCTACTTTCCACAATATTAGTTGAATCCAAATAGAACAATGAGACAAAACCAAAACAGAGAAAACAGCAATTAGCACATACACAACATTGGTTTCCCTAAGACAGTTACAACAGATCTCTACCCTAGCTCAATCTCATTGATAAAGTGCATCTCAGCAGTTTAATTTCCAAAGACAAAGAAATGTTTTTAGTATGACACAAAGGGGGACAAATGTCTTAAAAACAAAACAAAATGGACGCAACGTCAGGGGATAAAAAGTGATCTCACATCAATACCTCAGAAGCTGTCACAGAGGAACATTTGTTCTAGGTCAGGGAGGATAAAATTATGACATTCAGGGGCCCGTTGCATGAGATGATGTCTGGAGCTGCCTGCCCTCACCACCATATATCAGAATGACTTTACAGAGTCACACTAATGGAGACAAAACAGAAGATTAATATGTCTCAAGGTTTGGATAAAGGTTAATGTGGTAAAAGTATGCATCCGTTTGAAGCAATTACCAGCCACGAATGGTCGGTACCTGCAGAATTAGGGTTGCCATGGATACCTATGGAGCAAGTAATAGGAATGTTTCCCTGCATGACAAAAATGTATTCATCTTTTTTGATTTACCAGTTAAAAAAACCAAAAACAAATAGAGGTCTTTATATAGCGAGATGGCAGACTTAGTCTGCATATTATGGTTATAGATGCAGCATTGCTTACCTGTTCAATGTTTTGAATAACTGTGACTGTGTAATCTCTGATGTATCTGATATATATTCAAAGACACAAAGCCATAATGACAGGATGTGAGACAATCCTGCACTGGAATTGATACTGATAAGGGAAACAATAGTGTTTACAGTCACCAAAAATTCATGTCCCCAATATAACTTGTAGATTTTTCTATGCATATCAGACCAGGTGAGTTTCCAAATAATATAATTTATCATGGAGAGATATCCATATTGATGTACTGTATGCACATTGTTCTTGCTTTAGGTAAAGATATCTTGGTTACAAAGACCCATACAATATTGTTCAGCAGCTTTCTTAGGTTTATGACAGTGCCCTGAATATACATTATTAATTAATGTGGTTTGAATATTCTGTAAATTGCTGCTTGAACATCTTTGCATGTGTACAAAATAACTAAATAACAATGTGCCATAGAGACTTGCCAGATTTACTGCAGCATGACAATTAATAATCTAGAGACCAATTACTTGTCTATGAGGCCATGGGTCAGACAAAACAAATGTATCCCCACATGACTAAGAACATGAGAGGTGTCCACATCAACATGTTCTGCTTCATCGGCTCCTCCTGGGAAAAACATGCCAATACACCAAGAGAATACAAAATGAATCATTTATTCATATAAAATCTTGCAAACATGGGCAGTTGGTAAAAAATACTAAATTGTTCTATATGAGCACTCTGGACAACCAGCCATTCAATGTGTTGGAGATTGTGAAACTTAGCAATAGAGCGGTGTAGGAAATTAGCAACTTTGTGGCAGGGTATATTTACAACTGCCATCATTCATCACCAATAATATGTAATAATTGAATAATGGAATTAGTTTAGGAATCTTGGCCACATTTGACCACCATTACATGAAGGATAAATGATCAGATTAGAAATCTGAATACCAATTCTCCACCATTAAATATGTAATACAACAGGCTTGCTGTATCTCCTCACAATTTATATTTGAGTTTTAGAGTTTTAGATCAAGAAGCGAATTATGATAAATTCTGGGAATATTGAAAGAATTAATGTGTACGTCTGATCACTGATGAGTTGATATGACGCATCTGTTAACTATTTAGAGAAGGAATCAAAATCCACAAAAGGAGGTAGATCCTTTTCCTATTTGGCTCCTACACTATGGAATAGTCTCCCTAACACCGTTTGGGACGCAGACACACTAACTTAGTTTAAGTCTAGACTAAAGACTCTATTTAGCCAGGCATACACCTAATTTATCCATCAACTCACAAATAGGCTGCTTCATTTAGGTCTGGCGGAAACAGAAACATCTATCATGATCTATAAATCTGCATAAAATGGAATGTCATCTACGCTAAAAGTATTCTATTTGTTTCCATATCTCAACCTCAGGATTCATATCGCGAGGTTACCAGAGCCGGACAGATCCAACTCCGTTCATGCTTGGTGTCAGACTCCACTGCTATGTGTCTCTGAGTGATGATGACTAAATGCAGCCTGTGCTAGCCAGACATACTTCAGCCTATTAGGATGGACTTCAGAGGATGAACTGATGCCAACTCCAACTGTAAGACATCAGATACTTCATATGCCACTGACTGAACCTTGGACTAAGGATGGAACCCACCGAACCTCAACGAAAGGACATTCTGGTTGTACTGCGATGCACCTCATTGATCTCTGCTTGAATCACTATTGTCATGGGCTACACTCTTGATTTGATTTTAAATTGAATACATAGACTACCATTTAAATGCCAACAAAAACCTTCATCAGCCAACTAACAAAGGACAATGCATATATGTGAACTTCTGCAGTTAATGCAGGATGGACTTCAAAGACATTAGTCATTAATCTAACAGTTCATAAAAAAAAAACCTTTTTTTAAACACTTGAAATGAACACTTTCAGTACTTAGTTTACTAATCTTAAACCATGACCTGCACTGCACATAAATAACTAACATTGGCATTATATTCATGCTGGCTAGCCACAGTGAGTCTGGTTTCTCACAAGGTTATTTTTTTTTTATTTTATTTTTTTTATTATTATATTTTATTGTGGTTTTTCAAACATAAACAGACAATAACAGACAAAGATACCCTTCATATAACAAAAATCTGTGCAATTGTGTCTAATCACAATTATTACAAAAAGTGATTGTTACAAGTCTGAAATAGATATTAAATAAATCATTAGACCTTTTGTAAATAAATAAATAAATAAAATATTTTGCTTCTAAAGGCAAAACTTCAAAGTGTTTAATATTTATACGAGCATAGTTACCTGACCTTTCATACTGAGAATTCCCTTACCTTGCCATTCCCTAAAAACTGTATCTGTAAGTGAGGGTTTAAACTAATGATTATAACAGATAGGAGTAAATAGGGAAGTACTTGGTCACTTAATTACCTTTCTGATCTGGTACCATATTCTGATTGAATTGTTAAGGATTAAATTATTTTTGGGAACCTCTTTGCAAGACAAAGTTTCTGAAAAAAGCAGAGCAGAAAGAGACGAGTTAATAGCACTTTGTTCTATTGCTAACCAAGAGGGGGTATCTGCTTGGACAATGCCCGGAAAAGAAGCCCACCAATACATTACTATTCTGCAGTTTTCTGCCCAATAATAATGACGAAAGTTGGACAGACCCATCATGTTAATGTATGATTTTCTGTAAAGTTGTTTGTTATGAAAAGCACTATGCAAATAGAAATGACTTGACTAATACTATTCTCATGGCCATCGAAAATAATATCACAAATATGCTAAAATATTGTTCGAGCATGGAACGTAGACCTTTGAGAGTCAATTGATGAGATTATTTATTAAAATATACCACTGTCAAATCCTCTTTGAATACAAAAAAGACTTTATTTATAATCTTCAACATCAACTAACTAAAATACATAGACAAACATAAAACAGGTTGGTGAGTGAGCTGTGACAGAAGGTGAATGGAAATGATCTGTAACAGAGAAAATATAACTTTATGTATTCTATACTCAACCATCAATACTTAATTTAGTATACCTCGATTTGCAGTCTGGTTTCCTGAAGTATTTGAATAAAACACCAGCAATTTCTAGCAAAAGTCTAGAGGTGTACCTGCATCTGTTGTGTTTCTTTGCACTGCTTTGGTTCTTTGGCTGGGTCTGTAGAAAGTTTTAGTTGTTCGCCGTCAATGTTTTGATGCTGGATGGTTAGTTTCTGGAATTATCAGGCAGGCCTTTGAAGCGAGGCCTCCTGCAAGAAAGACTCATGACTCCCTGTCACATGTGTGTGTCGTAGCTCAGAGAAAGAGCTAATTTTTGGAACTTTGCATTCTGAGCTTTCCAGAAAAATACATTGTGCTGAACCTAGGCAGTAGGGTGCCGAAGCCAGCCAAAGAAGGGCTAAAAGAAGAGCAAGAGCCAAGAGAGAAGAGAAGGTTCATCCTAGGCAGGGTCATTTTGTTGAATTTATGTTGACCACACCCCAAAGGTATATTTAGCCAATCAGAAGTGTCTTTTGCTGTGTCACATGGTCATATCTGTCCTCCCCTCAATACAATTAATTTATGGCCCATTGTGTGTGAAGATTTCAGTTTCCTGATCAAAATAGGGCAATGTTTAATCATAAACTTTTATATAACAAAATTACTAAGGAATTGAAACAAATAACCATCTTTAGCATTTGAGACATGCAAAATGAAACTCAAAAATAGTAAATATGGGATACTTTCATGAATATTCAATGTGCTAGTTACAAAACATGAAAACACTTGATTAAAAATCAGAACGGTTAATTCATTGGTTTTACAACATGGGTAAGGTATGGCTATGTGTCATTGTATTGGCGATTGTGTCAAAGTTCCTGGATTAAGATGAGATGTCCTGATATTTGTATATACTTAGTTCATTTGTACATTTGAAGTTATGAGCAGAGAATTTGTTTTGTGTCCTGCTAAAAAGAGTTCAACGTGCAGATCCAGTGCATGTCTGTTCTTGAAGAAGTGTTTTGTCTGTCTTGAAGAATGAGTTTTAATTTTAAGTGTAGCAAACTGGTCCAAGAACAAAGAAGCCTTAGTCTAGGATTCTGTGCTTTCCATTGCAATCCTGAGGGTTTCTTGGTAGATGGCCATGTCATGTGATGACCGTTAAGTGTGGGGGTATTTCCAGATTTATAACATGAATGAGGAGGGGTCTAAAGGAAGGTTATGTGCTATCTTGAAAAGTTTTCTTTGTTCAGACGATAGTTGACACTAAACAGAGCAGAAAATGGAATCTTTTCAGGCCTCTGGCTCATTTAAGCCTGGTTTTGGTACACTTTTGAGAGTCAGCAAGGCAGAGTCTTTAATTTATGATGTTGAGGAATTTATGGGGCCTCTCTGTGTTTTAGTCTTAATAACTTTAATCAAGTCATTTTGTAAAGAAATTGTTCATTCTGTCCATAATATACTACAGAGGTGACAAATTTACACAGTCATTTTCTACTACATTAGAACTTTCTTTTGTCTTTTTTTTTTTTTGAGGTTCTTCTTGTAATCAGACAGGAAGAATAAGAATCTTAACATCAGCAATATCCAGAATCTGCTTTCACAGGCAGTGCTTGGTTTCATTTACTGCTTGCTACTGTACCTGCTTGCAACAAAGTGTAATGCTATAGATTTTATAACAAATGGGTTATTCGAGTCTGCAACATTTATATCTTTGTGTTCATCTGCCAAGATCTAGGGAGCTAAATTGATCTCTTAGGACAGATAACATTACTGACTAATTGAGATGAGACAGTCTGATAAGATTAAGAATACTAACATAAACACTACTGAACATATATAGCAAAAACTCCTGCATCGTTATTGACTGTATATATAAATATTTTGGGAAGGTAAAAAAATTAGTATGGGATATGCCTTCAGTTTAACATTTTCAAGACTAGAGTCAAAATTCCCCTTCATTGCCCCCTGGAGTGAGTTGTTTTGCATGTGACACTGCACAGCCGATAGAGGGGGCAGAGTGTAGATGAGTATTTATATATCTAATATTTTATTAAAATGTTTTATTTCTTATAATAAAATGCTATATATAATATAGTAAAGGGTGAACAAAAGGGTTATATCTGCTGTACTGTTTTTGTTTTAAGTATTTTGTTTTTATAGCTGTAAAAAAGAAATGAACAAATAATATCAGCAGTCCGGTTTGCCTATATGCACTGTTTGACTTCTCAGACATTGTGTGTGTGTGTGTGTGTGTGTGTGTGTGTGTGTGTGTGTGTGTGTGTGTGTGTGTCAAGCGCTAGAGTTTTAAACTGTTATCGTGGTGCATTTGTGATCTCATTCAGAAAACAAATGTATTATATGCCTGAAAAAATTGTTTGAGTTGCTGATTGTGAGAATGAAAACTGCATCTGCACCTAATCAGCAGACTTGGCTGTGTGCATGGGAAGATTGCATTTAGATATGATGGCTGTGCATATACAAGCTGTGGAGTGTGATCATGGTATTTTGGTGACAATTTGGCTGTTTGTTACATAAATTAAACATATGTGCTTGAAAAGACTGTATGAGTAGCTGTTTGTTTGACGAGGGACAACCGCTACTACTGTAAACAAACATGGCAGCACACATCGTAAAAAGATTTCACTTGATATGTTGACTGTGCGTATTAGAGCTGTAAACTTTTTATTGTGGTACTTTGGTGACGAGTTGCATGTTTGTATATACAATAAACTTATTCTGTTGTTTAAAAGACTGTATGAATAACTGTTTGACCGAATATAAATAACAGATGCTGGGCCAGCACAGCCTGTTTCGGCATGAAAGCCAATTTGAATCTGGCCACTTGTAATGTAACTGGCTGTTGCAGAAACACATATGACGCTTCTCTGTGGGCCCAGTTTTTGTGTGACAGTATGTATGAAAGGGTTAAAACAATGATGCCATGTGAATCCTCTCACTTTTAGCTATACTCATATTAAGAGGGATGAAATTGTCCTTGATCTTTTGAGATAAAATATTTAAATGCAGTTGGACACAAAATCAGCCACATTTAGAAGTCAGCAATGCCTTTTCAGTATGCAGAAACCTGGCATGCCCAGTTATGGTGAGCTGTATAAAGAAGGTAAATACTATAATTCCTAACCACACTTTATTAGCAAAACATTTCACATGTTTTTAAGACAAAAATATTAAAACAACAGATCTGTTCAAAATTAAAGTGTTTGGACACTTCCTGGTTGTCAAGCAGACCATGACTGTTGATGTTAGTATTCACAACAAGCAAGATTATCCCTGCAACCAAGTTCTTTTGCGACTCTTTTTTCAGAGGTCTGGAAGTGCAATATATAAATTTTTACTTGTTATTTAACTGACACTTAAAAGCTACTTAAACCACACTAACAGCATAAAGAGTCATCCAGCAGCAGTCTGGGTTCAAGTGCCGTGTTCAAAGATGAAGTCATGATACAGTATACAATCTCTGTAAACTTTTCAGTTAACTAGCCACAACAAGCCAGGTTTAAACTGATGAACTTTTGACTTCAAACCCAGATATTTAACCACTACACAAAACAATTCTAATTTTGAACATATTACTTGCAAAAGCTAAATTTATTGACTTTTATTACATCAGACTAAGCTGCTGGATTTTTGTAAATAAAGTTATGCCAATATTTCCTTACAACCATTCAGTGGAACACTAAAGGAGATGTTCAGTCCTCAATCACCATTCACTTTTATTGTATTGAAAAAAAAAAAAAAAAGTCAACATTCTTCTCTTCTTGTGTTTTATGGAAGTAAGTCATTTGTATTTGGAACAAAATTAGGTAGAGTAAATGATGAGAGAATGTTAATTTTGCGGTGAACTAAGCCTTTAAGGTAATGCATGCAATACATCAATTGTCATTTACCACTTGCACAGTTCTTACAAACATCAAACTTGTCAAAGTGATTTTTATTTTTTTTCAGAATTATTTGGATTCACATGGCAATTTTTCCTCTAAACAGGAATGAAACATCCACATACATTACTGTCAAACAATAGCACCAGAGGTTCTGTAGTACTGAAACTGTTCATGTAACTTTAACTGAAATGTTTTTTTGATGCACTATGATTTCAGACAGTGTTTGATGCATCATGTAAACCCAGTGATTGAGAAGATAGCATGTTATATATTTATTTTTTGTTGTGCAGTTGTCCTTGTCTTAACCTCCCTCATGGGAATATCCTGATGTTTGTGACATTTTAATAACAAGGCTATTTTAAGATGTTTACTTGGATTGCTCCCAGTCTGTTTCACTTTGTTGTTCTGTTGTGTTTGATCCTAGATTTGAACCTCTCTATTGGCGCGGTATGGCAAAACCGTACATTTAAGGTCTGACTATTCTACCCTACCATTAATATTTTCCCCAGCACAGCTTAATATTATGCTGTAAATTATACATTATGGATCTCAGAGATTAATATACACATCACTCCCAAAAATACATTATCTGCAGAATTGATCTGCTTTCAGCTGAAGTATTAATCACTGTAAAATATACTGACCTTTAACGCAAACAACAGAGCTAATCATTTGTATCCTTTCCATTCTATGTTGCAGTTGTGTCTCTCTGCAAAGTTCAACAATTATGAAGTAATAACAACAATTATGTATGTCACATTCTACACTTTTCTAATTTACACAAATTATCATTTTCATAAGCCTTTATTCCAATATTGGGTTGTATAAATCTATTAGTTGTATAGAATGATTTGAGAATGAAAAATCCTTTGCTTTATTGGGCTATTAGACATGTGGTCTAAAACTGGCCCTGAAAAGAGAGCATCTTTTCAATCTGTCTCATGCTGTGAAGTCTAGTTAGTTCCTTGGTGTTTAAAAGAGATAGGGAGAAAAAGGCAAGGCATTCTCATAGTGGTTAATTTTAATTTCACACCACTTGAGCTAAGGCCTTAGAAGATATCAGATGAACTACCTACCCAAAAACAAATTAATAAATACTATTCTTAAGCGTTTCTCGTCATAACCCATTAAGCCAAGTTTGATTTCTCAGTAGAGGGAACTTTATATGCATATAAGGAGGTTCCTAGATACCTCTCGCTGACAACACTGGCCTGCAGCTACAGGGAGCTGAATGGATTAAAGTTCAAAGGCAAGAGCCAAGGATTACTCACAGATTTAAAGTCTTCAGTGGTTCAGAGCTGCCCCTGAAAATTACAAGATTTCACCATGTCCCAGAGGCAGTGAGAGGCTTGATCATACAACATCTGCCAGTCGAACCTGCTTAGATTGTGCTCTGTTATGTTGAGTTGCAGCACGTGGACATCATCTGTTTGGCTGGTGCAATAAGTGAGGTTGGTGTCCATAGGAAGGGCCCAAATTCCTCCAACGTCCTGCACATCACTGGCTGTGAGAGCAGACAACCGGACTGGTTTAATGCTGCAAAATGTTAAAGCTAGAAAGTAAATCTCACTTCTGGCTTTCTCATCAAGTGTGGTGACATGGTGGTATTGGAAATAAAAAGAAGTAGAGCAAAATAAATGGTTTAGGAGGAAGCCCAGTGATTCTATAATGGCGACCAACCAGAGAATTTCTGATGGAGCCCATTTTTCGGTTGAGGAGGCTTTGGATTCCACGGAGAGAGGTTCTATTTGAAAACTCCCTCATATTTTGAATGACGTCCTCCTGGGTGCAAGTTCTACCCAGTTTAGTGGAGTTTGATATTCGAAGAGCTTTGCCCCACAAGCCAAGTGCTATTACTGCCAATACAAGAGTCCATCTCTGATAGAGGAATTGCTAGAAACTGATGCAACAACAGTAATAAGCCTTGTTATAGATCTCCAAGGTGGAGCTCAACACTATTATGTTTAATTTACGAGATCTAATCTACAAAAGTTTAAACATTTAAGTGAGGCCATTAACTAATGCTGTGTTAGATTCATGCATTAGCTGAAAATATCTAATTTTGATAGTTACATCAACAATTTTGTCATTTACGAATTTTCGAGAGCTGAGCCAAGAGCAAATGAGACTAAATTATGAAACTAAAGGGTACACAACTACACAATGCAAACTCTAAACTGAAAGCTTCTATTTGTGGTAGAAACCAAAGGGTCTGGCTTAATGGACTGATGAAGATAACTGGCACACATGATTATTGATAAATAGGGTGAATGACAGGCTTCTAGGAAACATGCTGAGCACATTTTAATGAGAGAATAACATTGTTCACATGCAGGATGTGTAAATACAACACCAGTGCCAAAATCTCGAATGCGTAGGCAAAAGGATGAGACAGTGCATATGAATCAGTTTAGATTCATACATATATCACTCTGGACCCCACTCACCCAGTCCACTACATTTTTGAACTGTTGCCTTCTGGCTGTCGCTTCAGAGCTCTGAGAACCATTACCGGAACAGTTTTTTTCCCTCAGGCTATCCATCTCATGAACAGTAAAATTGCCCCATTGAGCAATAATTATGTGCAATACACAGTTAAGTCTACTTCTATCTATCTCAAGATGGCGCCGAGCATGGCTGCTGCGTCGCGAGCTCCGTCAAAACACTGCAGTTTATTGTTTGTTTTGTTTACAGTTTTGTGTTTTTTTGTCTTGGATGTTGTCTGCCTTATTGTGTACGACAGACAAACGCTTTTGGAAATTGGTTCGGCAATCACACACCGAAAACCGGACTTCACATTCCTCAATGCCGACCCGCGGTTTACAAACACGCCAGCGGAGCCCTTTGTTTTTGAGAGCCGGCGTTCTCATCAGATTAAGACGTCGTGCAAATCGCCCCCCGCTACCCAGTATACTACTGGCAAATGTTCAGTCTCTGGACAACAAGCTCTGCGAGCTGAGAGCGCGGATCTCCTTCCAACGAGAGACGAGAGAATGCTGCGTTATCTGTCTTACGGAAACCTGGATGTCCGCGGAGATTCCAGACTCGGCCATCGAACCCACGGGTTTCTCCGTGCACCGAGCGGACAGAGCGAAAGACCTCTCAGGTAAAAGCAGAGGTGGAGGTGTATGTTTTATGATCAACAAATCATGGTGTGATCAGAGGAATGTACATTTTATCAGGTCTTTCTGCTCTCCTGATCTGGAATATCTCATGCTTCTGTGTCGACCATTCTGGCTACCGAGGGAATTCACAGCGGTCATTATCACAGCTGTGTACATCCCCCCCACAAGCCGACACAGACCGGGCACTCAGAGAACTTTATGGCAGTATAAGTCAGCAGGAAACCGCGCACCCTGAGGCCGCGTTCATTGTTGCCGGGGACTTCAACAAAGCCAACTTTAAAACAATAGCACCAAAATACCACCAACATATCAGCTTCAACACACGAGGGGACCGGGTTTTGGATCAATTGCTATTCTCCTTTCCGGGATGGCTACAAATCCCTCCCCCGCCCACCATTTGGCAAATCCGACCACTCCTCCGTTCTGCTTCTGCCCGCTTACAGGCAGAAACTGAAACGGGAAGCACCCACCCTCAGAACGATCCAGTGCTGGTCGGACCAATCAGACTCTATGCTACAGGACTGTTTTGATCACGCGGACTGGGAGATGTTCCGGTCTGCCTCCAATGACGACATCGAGGTTTACGCTGATAGCGTAACGTGTTTCATCAGGAAGTGCGTAGAGGACGTTGTTCCGACAAAAACTACACGAATCTACCCCAACCAGAAACCCTGGGTTAACAGCGATGTTTGCGCGGCACTTACTGCGCGGACCACCGCTTTTAATTCCGGGAACACGGAGGAGCGTAAACAAGCCAGTTATGCCCTCCGTAACTCCATCAGTACAGCCAAACGCCAGTACAGGCACAAAATTGAAGGACAGTTCAACACCACTGACTCCAGAAGTATGTGGCAGGGAATTAACACCATCACGGACTATAAACGGAATAAAAACTCCGCCATGAACACTGTTGCCTCTCTCCCGGACGAGCTTAATACTTTTTATGCTCGTTTCGAGGACAACAACAACACCGCCCTCGCGGAGAAAGCACTCACGGCCGATACTACAGAGGTTGGTTCACTCTCCGTCTCTGTTGCGGATATAACCCGATCCTTTCGACGGGTGAATATCCACAAAGCCGCAGGTCCAGACGGCATTCAGAGCATGCGCGAACCAACTGGCTGGTGTTTTTACGGACATTTTCAACCTGTCCCTCTCCCTGTCTGTAGTCCCCACATGCTTCAAAACATCAACCATTGTGCCTGTACTGAAGCAATCAAAAATCACTTGCTTAAATGACTGGCGTCCTGTTGCCCTCACCCCCATCATCAGCAAATGCTTTGAGAGGTTGATCAGAGATTACATCTGCTCTGTTCTGCCCACCTCTTTGGACCCATTGCAGTTTGCCTACCGTAACAACCGCTCCACTGATGATGCCATTTCATCTACAATACACACTGCTCTATCCCACCTGGAAAAAAGGAACACGTATGTGAGAATGCTTTTTGTAGACTACAGCTCAGCATTTAACACCATAGTGCCCTCCAAGCTTGATGTGAAACTCCGGGCTCTGGGCTTAAAAAGCTCGCTGTGCAGCTGGATCCTGGATTTCCTGTCAGGCAGACGTCAGGTGGTTAGAATGGGCAGCAACATCTCCTCATCACTGACCCTCAACACTGGAGCCCCGCAGGGCTGTGTTCTCAGCCCACTCCTGTATTCCCTGTACACACATGACTGTGTGGCGACACATAGCTCCAATGCCACCATTAAGTTTGCTGACGATACGACGGTGGTAGGTCTGATCACTGACAATGATGAAACAGCCTACAGAGAGGAGGTGCACACTCTGACGCGCTGGTGTTAGGAGCACAACCTCTCCCTCAACGTCAGTAAAACCAAGGAGCTTGTGGTGGACTTCAGGAAGAAAGACAGAGAACACAGCCCCATCACCATTAATGGAGCACCGGTGGAGAGAGTCAGCAGCTTCAAGTTCCTCGGTGTCCACATTACTGAGGAACTCACATGGTCCGTCCACACTGAGGCCGTTGTGAAGAAGGCTCACCAGCGCCTCTTCTTCCTGAGACGGCTGAGGAAGTTTGGAGTGAACCAACACATCCTCACATGGTTCTACACCAGCACTGTAGAGAGCATCCTGACTGGCTGCATCACTGCCTGGTACGGCAATAGCACCGCCCACAACCGCAAAGACCTGCAAAGGGTGGTGCGAACTGCCAGAAACATCATCGGAGGTGAGCTTCTCTCCCTCCAGGATATATATAACAGACGGTGTGTGAATAAAGCTCGGAGGATTATCAAAAACTCCAGCCACCCGAGTCATGGGCTGCTCTCACTGCTTCCATCAGGCAGGCGGTATCGCAGCATCAGGACCTGCACCACCCGACTACATGACAGCTTCTTCCCACAAGCAATAAGACTTTTGAACACATGATCTCTCACGATCAGCACTGCACTTTATTAATCTTCATTCTGTCAAATATATTCTCGCTCCCAATTCAGTTAATGTATATATATATTTATACCCTTATCTAGTGTATGTGTATTCTACATTGTGTGTATTGTGTACATTTGATATGTAAATTGTTGTGTAAGTTTGTGTACATTTGTTATGTAAATTGTGTTGTGTAAATATGTTGTTATTGTAAAGTGGTTTATGTCTCATCACTGTCATTATTGCAATGTTGCTCGGAACTGCACACAAGACTTTCACCTACTGTTGCACTCGTGTACACAGTAGTGTGACAATAAAGTGATTTGATTGATATTATCCAACATATCCACCTCTGCAATTACATACATTGCACTGTACATAATATACTGTATTTCTGTTCTTCATATAACAGATTTGTAATAGATTTGCACTACGTGTGTGTATGTGGGTATATATGAAGGTGTGTGTCGGAGTGTATGTACGTATATGTATAATTATTTATTTTTATTATTCTTTTTTTTATCTATGTCTTGCTGCTGTTTTTGTAAAGTTTTTGTATTGTTGTACAATGGAAGCTCCTGTCACAAAGACAAAGTCCTTGTATGTGTAAGCATACTTGGAAATGAAGCTGATTCTGATTCTGATATATAGATGCTCTAATATACGTCTTTCCTCAAGGCACCATCCAGCTCAGATGACAATTATTCTTTTTGAGGTCTGAAACTGGGTGCCCTCCAGCCACCTCCCACACACGAAGATGGTGAGTGTGATGTCACTCCCACTGTCACAGATTTAAGGACAGTCAGCACTGCAAGTCTACCTGACAATTTCACACATACAGTACAAGCATGTATGGCAGGATAAGTGATTTTACCATCATATTGGTCTGGTTGGAGTATGGTTTTTGCAGCCCAATGAGGTGGGAGCTACCATACTGTGGCACGGTGGAGGGCGGGACCGGCGCGTGATTACGCACGCCCGGTCCCGTATCAGGCTAATTGAGCCGTCAAGAGGGATAAAGGCCACTCGCAGACGGCGATCGAGAGAGAGAGCTCAATCAGCAGACATGTCTGTTGTCCTATGTGTTTGTTTTAAGTTCTTCGTTAAATTATTATTTATATTGACAAGCCGGTTTCTCGCCTCTTCCTTGCCCGTAAGCATGAACGTCTTTACATTGGTGCCGAAAGCCCGGGAAGGAAGAGGGATACGCCGTAGCTCGTTCCTCAGCCACTTCTCCACCCTCTACAGGACGACAGCCGCGCCTCTCCGGGCAGATCGGAGGCAGTCCTCAGCCCCTGGCGGACGGAACGCCCCGCCGCGTTCCCGGGGTGTCGAAGGGGCCTCCCCCCGCCCCTGGCAGCGGTTCTCCCGCTCCTGGCGGTTGGCGGCGAGCCCCTCCCCGCACGCGGTCGGCAGTCTCCAACCCCGCCGCGTTCCAGCGGCTAGTAGGGGACTCCCCCGCCCCTGGCAGCAGCCCTAACCGCTCCAGGCGGTCGGCCAGGAGCCCCTCCTCCCCTCGTGGTCGGCAGCCGTTCCTCCGCGTCCAGGTGGCTGGGCTCCTCCGTCCCCCGGCAGATGGCCGCGGCTGCTCCATTGAGAAGTGGCGAGAACTCCGCTACGGTGTATCCCTCTTCCTTCCCGGGCTTTCGGCACCAATGTAAAGACGTTCATGCTTACGGGCAAGGAAGAGGCAAGAAACCGGCTTGTCAATATAAATAATAATTTAATGAAGAACTTAAAACAAACACATAGGACAACAGACATGTCTGCTGATTAAGCTCTCTCTCTCGATCGCCGTCTGCGAGTGGCCTTTATCCCTCTTGACGGCTCAGTTAGCCTGATACGGGACCGGGCGTGCATAATCACGCGCCGGTCCCGCCCTCCACTGTGCCACACATACTTTTTAAGGACCCTTATTTTGACAGGTGGATTCGTGCCCTGGTGATTCTGGGTTCCTTGCTTCCTGGCATTTCCGTTTCGTTTCCATTAAGTTTTATTAGAGCAGAGCTGGTGGCTTGTGCATTGTGGCGAGTTGGCGGCGGATGACACTTTCAGTAACAGCAACCTTAGCAAGTGGGTGAATGATGGTCGGTATACTGAGCTGCGGTTCTTGTTGTGAGTAATTATACAACTTTGCGTCTGGTGGCTGCTCAACCCAATTGTAAGCATGGAGAGTGGAACATTGTAAAAGGGGTCCGATGTCAGGACAGGAAAGAGGAGATGGGAACAGGCTTCTGTGCTCAGGTAAGGGTTTCTTTAATGGCCACAGTAATGTTTACAACAAAATCGTAATATGAACTGAACAAAAACTTTCTCAATTAGTAACCGGCTTGTGTCTTTACATCAGCCAACACTGGATTGACGTGTGTCAGTCTCTCTCTCACTTTACTGGCGGTGCTGTGGCTCTTTTATGCTGCTCTCCCCATGCTCACTGAAATTAGAGACAGGTGTTAGACATGATTTAGCTCAGGTGCAAGCGCCCTTACCGCTTTCTCCCTTCGGACGGGCGCTTGACCACGCCCCCGCTGCCACATACCCCCACCGCAAGACTCAGCCCGGGGCGTCATCCAGCCTGCCTACCACTCCCCCCCATTCCTGGAGAGGAAGTCAGCGACAGCCATCTGCACCCTCGGTCTGTGGACCACCTCGAACTTAAAAGGCTGGAGAGCCAGATACCAACGGGTGATCCGGGCATTAGTATCCTTCATGCGGTGGAGCCACTGCAGTGGGGCGTGATCCGAGCAGAGAGTGAAGGCCCGCCCCAGCAGGTAGTAGCGGAGCATAAGGACCGCCCATTTGATAGCCAGACATTCTTTCTCCACGGTGCTGTACTTGGTCTCCCTCAAAGAGAGTTTCCAACTGATGTACAACACCGGGCGCTCCTCCCCCTCCACCACCTGCGAGAGTACGGCCCCCAGCCCTCTGTCTGAAGCGTCCATCTGTAATACGAAAGGGAGAGAGAAGTTAGGTGTGTATAAGAGCGGCCCCCCACAGAGTACGGCTTTAACCCGTGTAAACGCCTGTTGGCACTGCGCCAACCATTGGACCGGATCTGGAGCCCCCTTTTTAGTGAGGTCAGTCAGCGGGCTGGTGACATCTGAATAATTAGGCACAAATCTTCTATAATAGCCTGCCAGCCCCAGGAAATTCCTTACCCCCTTTTTGGTCTTAGGTCTAGGGCAAGTCGCAATCGCCACGGTCTTATCAATTTGGGGACACACCTGGCCATGACCCAAGTGGAACCCCAGATAACATACCTCCACACGCCAAATCACGCACTTCTTGGGGTTTGCTGTGAGCCCCGCCCACCTCAGCGACTTTAAGACCGCCCTCAGGTGTTTTATATGCTGCTGCCAGTCATTACTATAGATAATGATATCATCTAAATAGGCAGCGGCATAAGCGGAGTACGGACGGAGGATACGGTCCATCAGACGCTGAAACGTGGCTGGGGCCCTGAACAAACCGAACGGAAGTGTCACAAACTGGTGTAATCCGAACGGCGTGGTGAAGGCTGTTTTTTCACGGGAAATTGGTGTCAAGGGGATCTGCCAATAACCCTTTGTTAAGTCCAAGGCCGAATAAAAGCGAGCAGTACCTAACCGATCAAGCAGTTCATCAACCCGAGGCATTGGGTACGCATCAAATTTAGACACCGCGTTGACTTTTCTATAGTCCACACAGAACCGCACAGACCCGTCGCTCTTGGGAACAAGAACAACCGGGCTGGACTAGTCGCTGTGGGACACTTCTATTACTCCCATATCAAGCATTGCATCCAATTCGTCCCGAACAATTTTCTTTTTATGCTCGGGGAGGTGATAAGGGCGGCTACGAACGACAACCCACGGCTCGGTCTCGATGTGGTGTTGGATGACGTTCGTACGACCCGGTACAGGAGAAAACACGTCCGCAAACTCTTTTTGCAACCTGGCAACCTCTGATCGTTGGTCTCCACAAATGACCGGATTATTGTGATCGGGCTTTGGATTTACCTCCGGTCCGAGCTCCGCCCTCTCTGGAACCAGCGTGGCCAACGACACAGGGACCACCTCCCTCCATAATTTGAGGAGATTGAGGTGGCATATTTGACATGCGTCCCCCCTATCGGTTCGCTTAACTTCATAATCGAGATCCCCTACTCATTGTGTGACCTCAAAGGGCCCTTACCACTTGGCGAGTAATTTGGAGCTCAATGTGGGGAGCAATACAAGAACTTTGTCTCCCGGTGCAAACTCCCTTAGCTGAGTACCCCTGTCATACAGCCGGCATTGGCGTTCTTGAGCCTGGAGCAAATTCTCCTGTGTTAGTTTTCCCAGTGTGTGGAGTTTTGCTCGAAGATCAAGAACGTACTGAATTTAATTTTTACTACTCGAAGATCCCTCCTCCCAGGCTTCGCGGATGACGTCCAGTTCTCCACGCTGACGCCGCCCATACAGCAGCTCAAACGGGGAAAATCCTGTAGAGGCTTGCGGGATCTCTCGTACTGCGAATAACAGGGGGTCAAGCCATTTATCCCAATTTCTAGCGTCTTCGTGTACGAACTTACGAATCATATTCTTGAACGTTTTATTAAATCGTTCCACTAGGCCATCTGTCTGCGGATGGTACACGCTAGTGTGAATCGACTTAATGCCCAATAGTTCGTAAAGTTCGTGGAGTGTTCGTGACATAAAAGTCGTGCCTTGATCGGTGAGGATTTCTTTCGGAATCCCCACCCGGGAGATTATTTTGAAGAGAGCCACTGCAACCCTACGTGCGGAGATATTGCTTAGAGGCACTGCTTCCGGATATCGTGTTGCATAATCCACCAGGACTAACACAAAACGATGTCCGCGTGCTGTCCGATCTAATGGCCCGACGAGGTCCATTCCAATTCTTTCGAAGGGAACCTCGATTAATGGATGGGTGCGCAATGGTGTTTTTGGTGTGGCCGGCGGATTTACCAGCTGACATTCGCGGCACGCCGCACACCACCTGCGGACATCACCGCTAATGCCCGGCCAATAAAAATGGGCGATTAGATGGAGCAGTGTTTTCCTTTCACCTAGGTGACCCGCCATGGGATTATAATGAGCCGCCTGGAATAGCATTTCCCGGCGGCTCCGTGGAATTAACAACTGGGTTATATTCTCTTTCGTTTGAGTGTCCTGCATCACTCTATACAGCCGATGTCTGGCTGAAGACACTGTCCATCGATCGTTTTTACCTGATCGAAGGCATGCATAGGGTTTCCTCTCGCAACTGCTCCAAAGGGAAATCCTCGTCAGGGAAAGAGGAGGGGGGAAAGCCTCGCCCCTTCCCTCGTCATTGCAATTTGGAACAGTCGAGTACGGCCCGGGCACCGCCTCCCCTGCCAAAGCATCGCACATCGCCCTATTCTAGAGCAGGACCCATCCATACAAATTCCCCCTAACACATCTCTAAATGCCGGCCAATCGGTCCACAAAATCAGAGGATGGGTGAGGCGGGAACTAACCGCTGCCCCCACTCTATGTTTTTTACCCCAAAATTTGACTAACAAGGTCACCATCGGATACTTGTGAACATCCCCATGCACATGCCTCACTCTTACCCGCTTAGCCGTGCCCAAAGCCCCGGGTTGAACCAAGTGTTGGTGGATGGTGGTCTGGTTACCCCCCTTGATTCTTACCGGAATCCGGTACGCTCCGGCCCGATCAGGGGCAGCATGTGGGGGATCGGAGACCCGAACCACCTCCATCATCGGACACTGATCGCGGAAGTGGCCCGGGTCCCTGCACCTCCAACAGGCCGGCCCAGGCGCCACACCCGTACCTGCATCGGTGGATGCTCCCACCTGAGGGGGAGAGCCGCTGAAGGTTGTGGAGGGGGGATGAGTTGATGCTGAAGCCTGGGATGTTGGTCTCAGCCAGGCTCCTCACCTGCGTGGGGCAGGAACGGGCCCTGGAGAGAAGACAGAGCGAGAGGGGGGAGGGGGATGGGAGAGAGCAGAAGAAAACACAGGGCGAGGGGAGAGAGAGAGAGAGAGAGAGAGAGAGGGCTCATCCACCCTTGAAATCGCCGCCATGCGGTCCTCCGCTAGCTGGGCGGCTGCCTCCAGCGATGCCGGGCAGTGGCACTGGACCCACTCCGCCGTTCTCCTAGGCAATTGTTGGATGAACTGCTCCAGCACCACCTGGTCGATGAATCCCTAGACGTTGCGGCCCCCCACTAGCAGCCACCTCTGGCAGGCATCACGGAGCTGCTGGGCAAATGCGAACGGGCGGTCGGTTTTTTCCAGCTTCATGGCCCGGAAGAGTTGGCGATTTTCCTTGGGACTCCGACCGACCCGTTGCATGATGGCTCTCCTCAAGTCAGCGTAGGCCAGGAGGTTTGTTGCAGGCAGTTGTTGAGCCACGAGTTGGGCTTCCCCGGACAAAAGAGGAACAAGGTGGGCTGCCCATTGATCGCGCGGCCAGCCCCAAATTTCAGTGGTGCGCTCAAACAAATCCAAGAAAGCTTCTGGATCGTCCACCGCCCCCATCTTCTGTAACGTGGGCGGGGGCAACGGGGCACGATTGTCCGGGGTCGCGGCTGTGGCGGAAGCGGCCTCCTGGCTGATGAGGCTCTGGATGGCATGTCGGTCCTCTGCTTGAGCCCTCATGATCTCGAAGAACCGCCGATCTTGGTCCTGTGTAAGCTCAAGCAGGGACTGTTGGTGGCTCTGATGTAACGTAGCGAGGGATTGGAGAACTTCGGCCAGCTGGGAGGACTCTACGGGACGACCCTCCATTCTTTTGTTTTCCCGGGTGTCGGCACCAGTGTAAAAGGGGTCCTTTGTCATTACAGGAAAGAGGAGACGGGAACAGGCTTCTGTGCTCAGGTAAGGGTTTCTTTAATGGCCACAGTAATGTTTACAACAAAATCGTAACATGAATTTAACAAAAACTTTCTCAATTAGTAACCGGCTTGTGTCTTTACATCAGCCAACACTGGATTGACGTGTGTCAGTCTCTCTCTCACTCTACTGGCGGTGCTGTGGCTCTTTTATGCCGCTCTCCCCATGCTCAGTGAAATTAGAGACAGGTGTTAGACATGATTTAGCTCAGGTGCAAGCGCCCTTACCGCTTTCTCCCTTCGGACGGGCGCTTGACCACGCCCCCGCTGCCACAAACATCTAAACCTAAGACAAATCCCTAGCCAAAGACGCTATATGTGACGCTGCTGCTGTTTTGCTTATGGGCGTTTTGTTTTTGCTGCTTGCTCACAGGCAATTGTTTTGCTGTTATGCTTTGCGGCTCACTTGGGCTGTCTGGGTTATGAGACTCGCATTCGCTGCACGGCATATCAGCTCCTGTTTGTGTAGTTTGTGCTTTGCGCTGTCTTTTTCTTTTTATGTTTTCTTTATTTTTTGCTATAGTGTCAAGTTATTTTGTGGCTATTTTTGTTTTGTTATTTTTAGGCTGAGTATATTTGTTTTTGTGACCACATAGAGTGTGAGAGGCTGTCTGTTAAATTGGTAAATGTCTCTGCCTCAGACCTGTTATTTCAGGTTTGTTTATCCTTGATGTGGTGTATGTTGTTGTTGTTTTGTTATTGTATATTGTTATTTCTGTGTAATCCTGGGCTAATTTGTGTTTCTCTTTTCTCCAGGAGCCAGTGAGGTCTTTGTGGGGAGCAGGGGAAGCTAGCTGCCTTGATTCAGTGGTGTGCTTCACAAGTGTGTTAAGTGTGCCGACACAAATTTATGGTGTGTGTGGTGTTTGACGATTTGGTGTGAATTTGAGGTGGGTTTGGATGACCTCTTGAGTCAGCTGGCCTGCCTTGTTTCTGCTTAGCCTGGCCCTGGAGAATTGTTAGGTTTTTTTTTGGTAATATTTATTTCGCTTCATGGGAGAGAGACAACCTATAATTATATGCTTTTAGTAATGCTGAAGTGTCAATAAAATCTATATTTTTGTATTTATACTCACGTCTCCCTTTTGCTTATTTCTTTGCCTTAAATTGGTAAAACTTACCTGTGTGCCCTATATTGGGAGAATTTCCCTGGCTTTCCCCCAGGGTGGCGTAATCAGGTGTAATTTAATTTTGATTCACGTTTCCCTCCAGTTGGGAATGCCACACAAGTATACGCCTTGGACATAACCATGTTCTGCCATTACCTGCACTTTATTTCATTGGATATCAATGCAGACCAAGAACAAGTGAGCCAGAGCTGATTTCTCAGGCAGCATTTAACTTTTCATCAGTCTGGAATTTAAATGCATGACAATGAAAAATGTCAAATATGATACTTGGGAGATTGCATTTACACTACCGGTCAAAACTTTTGAAAAACTTGACTGAAATGTTTATTATGATTTTAAAAATCTTTTGATCTGAAGGCAAATGTTTAAATGTTTGAAATTAGTTTTGTATACAAAAATATAATTTTACCACCTTTATTTAATTACAAAACTCTATACTATTCTCTATACTATTATTCTGACTTCACATTCTTAAAATAAAGAAGTGATCCTAATTGGCTTAAGACCAGGGAATGTTTTCTACGATTAAATGTCAGGAATTGTGACAAACTGAGTAAGTGTATTTGGCTAAGGGGTATGTAAACTTTTGACTTCAAATGTACATACTGCTCTGGAAAGTTGTCACTGCAAAATCAGTTTTTCTGGATTTACTATTTATAAGTATATGTTTGAGTAAAATTAACATTTGTGATTTATTCTATAAAGTACTGAAAACATTTCTCCCAAATTTCAAATAAAAATATTGTAATTTAGAGCATTTCTTTGCAGAAAAGGATAACTTCCATACTCTTTGTTGTTAAATCCTTTCATAGTCGTGGGCGCATTTTGCTCTTCAATGATTTCAGATTTAAACATCTAATGGGAGCTGTGCTGAAGTCAGAATAACACAGTAGAAGAATTGACAGCACAGAATAGACCCGGTGGTCAAGGAAGCAATATTTCCCTTGTGTCTTTTCAAAATAGTTAGACATTTTTAAACACCAACTGGACAAGAGGTTGATTTGAACAACAGATTAAAAAAAAAAAAAAAAAAAAAAAAAAAAAAAAACACAAACACAAGATATTATTGGTCATGATCAGACAATGAAAGGAAGTTTGAAAGGTATTAACAATTAGATTTTTCAAAAGAAAACCAATTTATTTATTTTTTTTATTGCAACTGTAAAAAAAAAAAAAAAAAAAAAAAATCTGTAAAACTGACCACTGTACCAAAAACGTAGTGTCACCATCTACTCCTTTATATAATTCCAAATCCATATGACATTCCGCTGTTAAACAGAAGGAGCTAGGTATGACGATGTACAAAGCTGGAACAGTCCATGTAGTAACTGGATGGAGACCACAGCAATCAAGATTTTCAAGGCAAGATTTTAGTGATTAACAGCTTTCAGTCTTTTTGACACAAAGCTTCAGAAGAACTCAGATATCCGATTGACCAGGACTATTGTCACGGTTTGTTGGGGAAGGACCCAAATGCAGAAAGCAAGTTGAGATGAAATCTTAATGAAAAAACAAACTCCGAGAGAAAAACCAAAAAAACTAAAACAAAACTAGGACAGACTGGATAACTGAAACAAATCATAGCAACATAAAGGTTGCAAACTACACAATAGCACAACCAATCTGGCAGAGATATGAGGGAAGAATGCACAATTTATAGGCAGCAAGACACATGAGGAGCAGGTGAAACTAATTACATAAACAAGGACAATGTGAGGGAGAGTAATGAGGGAATGAGGAGGCGGGTCAGAGAAGCACATGGCAAGATACACACAAAGCCATGTGCTAACAAACAAGACAAACTGACAAGAGTGCACATGGAACAAACAATAGAGCACAATAGAGTGAGTTGTTGACTTTAAACAACAACAAAAAAGAAACTGTTCACACATCGATGTGCTAAAGCAGAAATGTCAAACTCAGTTTCAGCCTGAGCCACATCAGCACAGTGTGTGACCTCAAAGGGGCAGCTGAAAATGTGGCACCATTACCTGATTTGGTAGTACCATGCAGTTACCAATAATTCAGCATATTTTGAGAATTCAAATTCACATTTGACAGCGAGCATTGATTTTGAGTTCCCGAACCCTGCTCTACAACAATAAAATTAATTCACTCTCATTTGCAACAGAATTTCAGTTTTGCAGCTAAGGCAATACCAGGTCGTGTCTAGAAGGCAACTGTCTCATGTCAAGATTCTGTTGAACTGTCACAGGGATGCAAAATGGTGAAACTCACAAATATGAATTAGGTTACGCACAGTAAAAGTTTAAAAATAAACTTTTACTGTGCGTAACCTAATTCATATTTGTGAGTTTCATATATAGTTTTGATATATAGTCATTCTTGATGCTTCTGCTTGCAACTTCTTCTTGCAACTTTTTCAGATAATGTTAAAGCTGCAAAAACTTCATATTACCAGACCAAGATCAACAGCATCACAGACACTCGTAGCTTGTTTAGAACATTTAACTCACTTATCTGCCCTCCCCCTCCACCACTCGACACATCACTTACAGCAGATATCTTCGCCACATTTTTTACTAATATGGTTACAGCCATCAGCAATACATTCACAGCACCACACCCTGTCAAACACCCAACTCCTGTATGCAACTCTTCTCTCTCTATGTTCTCTCCTTTAACTGACACTGAGGTCTCTAAACTCCTCCTCTCCAACCACCCCACCACCTGTTCTTTTGACCCCATTCCATCACACCTTCTCCAGGCCATCTCTCCGTCCATCCTACCTGCACTTACACACATAATTAACACATCTCTTCTTGAAGGCACTTTTCCCACTACATTTAAGCAGGCTAGAGTAACCCCACTGCTGAAAAAACCTGCACTTAACCCCACACAGATAGAACACTACAGACCAGTCTCTCTCATCTCATTCATGGCAAAAACACTTGAAAGGGCAGTTTTCAATCAGATCTCTGCCTATCTCTCACAGAACAAGCTGCTGGATGACAATCAGTCAGGCTTCAAAAGTGGTCACTCCACTGAGACTGTCCTGCTGTCTGTCACAGAGTCGCTGAGAGTGGCGAAAGCTGAATCCAGATCATCAGTTCTGATTCTGCTGGACCTTTCTGCAGCCTGCAGTACCTCAGGGATCAGTGCTTGGGCCACTTCTCTTCTCCATATACACAACGTCATTAGGACCCATCATCCAGTCACATGGTTTCTCTTACCACTGCTATGCTGATGACACGCAACTTTACTTGTCTTTCCAGCCCAACGACACAACAGTGACCGCTCGAATTGCTGCCTGTCTGGCTGACATCTCAGCCTGGATGAAGGAACACCACCTGCAACTCAACCCAGCCAAGACTGAACTCCTTGTCTTTCCAGCCAACCCTGATGTTGAACACAACATCACTGTGCAGCTGGTTCCAACTACAGTGTCGCCTTCCAAAACGGTCAGAAATCTAGGGGTAACCATTGATGACAAGCTAAATTTCACAGACCACATCTCAAAGACTGCAAGATCATGTAGATTTACACTCTACAATATCAGGAAGATAAGACCTTTCCTCTCTGAACATGCCACACAACTGCTTGTTCAGTCACTTGTCATAACTAGACTGGACTACTGTAATGCTCTCTTTGCAGGCCTTCCTGCATGTGCTATTAGACCTCTGCAAATGATCCAGAATGCAGCAGCACGTCTGGTCTTTAATGAACCAAAGAGAGCACGTTACACCACTCTTTGTCTCTATCCACTGGCTGCCGGTTCATGCACGTATTAAATTCAAGGCCCTGATGCTGGCATACAGAACAATAACTGGGTCTGCTCCAGCATACCTAAAAACATTTATGCAGAGCTACACTCCCACCAGAAGCCTGCGGTCGGCAAATGAGCGGCGCCTTGTTGTGCCAAAACAAAGAGGCACCAAAACACTTTTCCGGACTTTCAGTTTTATCATACCACGTTGGTGGAATGACCTCCCCAACTCAATCCGTGAAGCTGACTCACAATCTATCTTCAAAAAACGGCTAAAAACACATCTTTTCCAAGAGTATTTAACCAGTTGCTAAAAAAAAAATAATAAAAAAAAATTCTTTCTAAATGTATGTAATGCACTTAAATCGGTTTTGTGATGATAGTGAAACTTTGTAGTATGGCACTTTTCGTACCACTGTCTCCTTAAGATGATTCACTTATGTTTTTCCTCTTTTGACAGTCACTTTGGATAAAAGCATCTGCCAAATGAATAAATGTAAATGTAAATGTCAATATTTTAGTTTAATTAATTTGATAACTTTAGCTCTAAATTTGCTACTGTCTGTCAAGGGATACTGATGGCTCATAGAAAAATACATAAATTTGCTCTATTGTTAGGAGCCTGACAGATTGGTCTTGTGGTAGCATTTTCCTCTTTAGTGCAAATGGTTGCGGGTTCAAATCAACCCTTTTGTAACATTTTATTTTAATAAACCTGGATTGCATCTGCGCATCTGTGGAAATCGTGAGTGGAGACACATTTATTTGCCTATTTCTTTGCAAGTTGACCGGAGAGGAGCGAGTAAAGTGCGCATCTGTGTGCACGAGAGAACATACAGCCAACGTGCACCTATCATACCATTTGAATAACACATTGTAGTGCCCAATCGGCACACTCACAATCGAATCACACCAGAACTGGCAATATTACCAAATCCCCCTGATTACGATGGAGAAAGTACCAGGGGTGGTTCTAGGGTCAGTGGACATCACTGAAGTATGATAAAGTAAATCTTTCAATATTGTTTGTTAAAGAATACTAAACGTCTAGGTTACGTATGTAACCTCCGTTCCCTGATGGAGGGAACGAGACGTTGTGTTGAAGAAGTGACACTAGGGGTTTCTCTTGAGTGCCGAATATGCCTCTGATCTATGAAAAATGGCTAATGAGAAGTTGGCAGACAGTATTTGCATACCCCGCCCCGGACATACGGGTATAAAAGCGGGGAAATACGTTGAGTTCCTACAGGATTTTTCTGATAAGCCGGAAATGATCTGGCCACTAAAGTGGCTCGGCTCAGCGACGTGGCCGGGAGGACACAACGTCTCGTTCTCTCCATCAGGGAACGGAGGTTACATATGTAACCTAGACGTTCCCCGTCTGTCGCTCACTTTGAAGTTGTGTCAAAGAAGCAACACTAGGGATCCAATTTAAATCACACCATGTGCTGAGCCATGTATGTGTTCTGCTGACACAAGAGCGGGCATGTATTTTACATGCAGAGGCGAACAGCTGAGTCAGACTGCATGTACCCTTCACCAATGCCCTATAAAAGTCGTCGGAATCCTTCTGGTTACCCTAAACAGGGGACCAAGGTGACGCTTGCCAACCTGGGAATGGGCTCAGCCTGGCTGGGCCTCTTTTCTCTCTATGTTTCTCCGCATAGAGCAATAGACGGCCGGGGCCCTTACACACATCGAGGGAAGGGGGTCTTATCCAGTTTCCTATTCTTTCAGGGGGAAAAGACCCTGCGGAGACCACCCCTGCCCTGAAGGGGAGGAAAGAGTGGTGAATACATCACATGGGTTTTTTAGGCGGCATGTGGAAATGGTGAAGTGGTAGATCCAACCTCGTTAGGAGGGGGTAGTTGCTACAACACAGTGACCGGAAGGCAGCTGGAACTGCCTAAGGGGACCGTACCGTGGATAATACACACAGGGGCAGTCTACCGGCTCGGACCTGAGAAAACATGGGACGAAACTGACTCAACCCGGAGATTATAGAATCTCGCAAAGGTATTAGGTGTTGCCCAACCCACTGCTCTACTTATGTCTGCTAGGGAGGTGCCCATGGCCAGTGCCCAAGAGGATGCAACACTCCTTGTTGAGTGAGCTCAGACCCGCAAAGGGGGGGGGGGGGGGGGGGTGGTGTACAGCCCGGGTGTGATAGGCCAATGAAATGGCGTCCACGAACCAGTGGGAAAGCCTCTTTTTGGAGACAGCGTTCCCTCTCCGCTGTCCGCCAAAGCAGACAAAGAACTGCTCAGAACATCTAAAGCTCTGCTTGCGGTCCAAATAGGTATGCAAAGCATGTACCGGACACAGCAACAAAGGGGCTGGGTCTGCTTCCTCCGGGGGCAGTGCTTGTAGGTTCACTACCTGGTCTCTAAAGGGTGTGGTAGGAACCTTGGGCACGTAGCCCGGTCGCAGTCTTAGGATCACATATGTGTCTGCCGGACCGAACTTCAGGCAAGTAGAGTTCGGCGGAGCTGCACCCGCTGCCATCCCCAGAAGGCAAGTGTCGCTAACATAGAACGCTTGCAGGTCCCCAACCCTCTTGATGGAGGCGAGCGCAATCAGCAGGGCTGTCTTTAGAGAGAGGGCCTTGAGTCCAACTGATTCTAGCAGCTCGAAGGGAGGTCTCTGGAGGCCCGCGTGGACCACTGAGAGATCCCAGGAGGGTAACAGGCTTGGCCGAAGAAGTTCTTGGGAAGAACACCAATTTGCGAACAAGCTCCACTTCAGGGTGAAAAGATGCCTAGTAGAAAGGGCTCTGGCTTGGTTGATTGTGTCTACGACGGCAGGCGGTAGACCAGCTAGATCATCCGCATCCTGTCCAGGGGCCAGACGTGGAGGTTCCAAAGGTCTGGGTGCAGATGTCAGAGCGTGCCCTGTCCCTGAGAAAGAAGGTCCTTCCTCAGGGGAATTTGCCAGGGAGGGGCTGTCGCGAAGAGTACGAGGTCCGACAACCTGGCCCGAGTAGGCCAATAAGGAGCCACCAGGGTCACTTGTTCCTTGTCCTCCCTGACCTTGCACAGCACATGTGCAAGAAGGCTCACTGGGGAAAATACGTACTTGCACAGCCCCGCAGGCCCGCTGTGTGCCAGTGCGTCTGCTCCGAGGGGAGTCTCTGTTCGGGCATACCAGAGCGGGCAGTGCAAGGTCTCTCGGGAGGCAAACAGGTCTACCTGGGCCTTACCGAACCGTTCCCACATCAGCTGGACCGACTGGGGGTGAAGCCTCTTCTCTCCGCTGGGCAAGTGTTGTCGTGACAGCACGTCCACTAACACATTGAGGTTGCCGGTGATGTGAGTGGAATGCAGCAAGTCCAAGGAAGGAGACGAGGCTGTGAGCAGCGCACAGACCCCAGGAACCAGTCAACCAATCGTGATGGCTGTGGGGAGGACGGAGGGTTCCAGTCTAAGCCCACACTAGCTGCACTCGCTGCCATCCCCAGATTGCCTCCATCGCCAGCCGCATCATCCTCAATCCTGTGGGAAGAAGGAGCAATGCGGGGGGCGGCTGGAGCAGCATGCTTTCCATTAAAAGCGAGCCGCGACCGCAACGTTGCCATGGTCATACCCTCGCAATGAGAGCGTGAGCCATCCACAAACGCTGCCTCGGTGTGATCGCTGCCCAGACACACGAGACGCCTGTTGACGTCTGAAGTGGAGAGCACTCTACCGCATCCAGGAACTACACAGGGGCAGAAGGGCATCTTTAAAAAGACGCGTCCTGAAAAGGACGTTCAACACCGCTGTGTATTATGCTCTTTTAGAAGAAAATACTCTTTTAATCAGAGAAAATCACTCTTTTAAAACACTCTTAAGTTTCTCTGCGCTGTCGAAGCGCCCAAGAGAAAAGCCACTGTAGTGTGCCGTAGATCCAACAGCAAGCAGAGCGTCAGAGGAAGAAAGCAGGAATGTGTGTGACTCGCAGCAGTCTGCATGCACTACCATCGCTCCGAAGAAAATTTCTGAATGAACTTGATGTATTTCCCTGGCAGGGTATGCAAATACTGTCTGTCATCTTCTCAATTGCCTTTTTTCATAGATCAGAGGCATATTCGGCGCTCAAAGAGAGACCCCTAGTGTCACTTCTTCGACACAAAGTCGAAGTGAGCGACAGACGGGTAACATAATGTTTATTACTGAGCATACAATGAGTTGGATTAAAAACTTATATCAACCAACTGCTTTATTTCATCACTACAGACAATCATCCAGACATTACCAGTTGTAGAAACAAAACAACAAAAAGAACAGAACATGATACAGTGCTACACACACAAATGCATTCAACTCAGCACAACTTGATACATTAAGAGACATTTAAAGCTATTTTGCATTAATAAGATGAAAGATGAGCGGCGAAAGCATGTATGAAAAACATGATGTGAGATAGTTACCTTCTAGATGCTACCATAAAGCCATTCAATTTCTCTATATTTATATGCTCTCATTTATAGATGCTATTTATGAAACAGCAGGTTTTCTTAAAGAAACAGTAACTTTTTTAAGCACGTTTTCAATAAATCAATTTAAATATTTGTAAATAGTACAATTTATGCTTTTAAAAAATATATAAGTACCTACTGTAGTTAAAAGGTCTCCTGTATGATTAACAGCATTTTCTGGGAATTTATTTATTTTATATGCAAGCAAAGTGGACATTATACCTGAAATATGCCTAAATGAATCATTATTAAATCAAAAGCCTGGGAATCAGAATATAATCCCAAAATATCTATGACCCAGCCCTAATTAATATTAACATCTGTGAAATAATTAAAGCCTAATTTATATAGGTCTAAACTGAAATACTGAGAGAGTGACTAAATTGTGTCTCATTTACAGATTAATTTCATCAAGCTCCTGCTTATTAAAATAAAGTAATCTCTTTGAATTTATGAAGGCAAACAAAACAATTTCCAAAAGCATTAGAGGAGAACATATTATACACAGAATGAAAACTGATAGCTTGGTCCCTAATACATATAAAATTTGACCATTGTTCTTCTGTTTATCCATAGTTTTAACAATGGTTTTTGTAACAAGACCATGATGCCTTGTAAAATTGACTCTGTTGAATTTTGCAACAGAGAATTGTGCTGCATTTCTGTTTCTGAAAATAGCTTGTGGGCCACATGAATTGAGGTGGCGGAACCGATTCGCCCCACAGGCCTTGAGTTTGACACCTGTGGGCTAAAGAAACCATGCACATTCTCTCTCATTACCTTAACTTATGTCTATATTAGTCTTATTGAAACAGTACAATGTAAATATGTGTAAGTAGTAGAAATTATGCAAGTAAACAATAAACATGTAAAATTATATATATATATATATATATATATATATATATATATATATATATATTAGGGCTGTCAATCAATTAAAAATTTAAATAGAATTAATTACACGGTGTCCCGATTAATTAATCGCGATTAATCGCATATACAAATATTTGGTGAGAAAGCCCCTAATATAACAATAATTCAATATATAATAATGAAAAAATTATACATAGTTATCTTTAAATATTTAACAATTATATATATATATACACACACAATTGTTAAGTATTTATACAAATAATTTATTTATATATATATAAAATATTCAGATAATTAAAATGCATTACTTTCTTGTGGCAGAAGTGTTCATCATTGATAAGACAATACAAAAAGCGGCTGTAGAATACAATGTATTGGTTACTTGTCCATATTACTGAACATAAGTCAATCATTGGCATACAGTTCACAGCAATCCATTTCACAAGTGAATTTGTCAATCAGTTGGAGATTTATTATAAGGGCTTGTTTAAGGACCCATTAATTTACATCTGCGTAAGATATGCTTGTGTAGCATCTCGGGTGCGTTGGAGCATAAACATAAAATGTTTAGGTCACTGTGTCAAGTTAAATATAATTTAATACTCAATCTTTAAACACATCTTGAGATCACTTAGTTCGGATTTGCGCTCCATCAAGTTTTTTGAATGCAAGAACATAATGCATGTCTGTGTTGTTGCTGCTGAAGATTGTTCCTTTTACAAAAAGCTTCACTATGATGCTGCGCTTTGCTAAGCGCTACGAGCTCTGAATATGTGTAACACGTCAATGAACATTGACCGGAATTTATAGCCTCGGCTGATGTAGTCATTAGACGCGCCTGTGGCCAGGCTATAAATGGATGCGTCACCTGGTGTTGTCAGATCCTCTTTTTTTCAGAGCGATTCTGCGTGTGTGTGTTTTACAAACCCTGTCAAAACTTTGTTTCCTCTGCTAGGAATTAGAATTTGTGAGGCAGTGTGCAGTGAACCTTTTCTCCTTTCTCTTCTGTCTAGAAAATATATATATTTTTAAAAGAAAGAGAGAATGACTGAAAGTCGTAAACGATGCTCCCAGGTGTTCCCCTGTTCTCGCTCTATAGCTGAAGAGGACACGCATCAGTTTTGCTCTGCTTGGGTGGGGCTCTCGTATGGATCTGGCTGAGGAGCAAGAGACGGGTTCATCCCTTTCGCTCACTCTCTCCCCAGATCCAGCTGATCCTCGTAAGCCTGAAGCGCGCCTCGGCGCCTCTTCAGTTCACGAGGACACTGAACCTCTGTAAATCCTGTGCATAATAATAAAGCGGCAGTGGAATTAAGAGACAAATGCGAGCATTGCGATCTGCATTGCTGACTATCAAGACGATCGTGTCACAAGCCCAACATCACGTTTGGCTGGTCACCATCGATCTCATGCATGCATGCATATCTTCATATAGAGCCACAGGACAGGAAGCGTCCCAGTATCGGGTTCTTCCATTTGGCCTAGCCCTATTAACCCACACATTCAGGAAATGCATGGATGCAGCACTGGCTCCTCTGCGACTCCAGGGCATCCGCATTCTGAATTTTATAGACGACTGGCTGATCCTAGCACAGTTCCAAGAACTGGCAGTTCAGCACAGGGATATCGTCTTGACGCATCTGGGGGTTATATGGAATTCGGTCATGATACAGGCACAATCGTCTCCCGCACAAATCGTTTCCATTCAGAACACCCTGAGCAAGGTCAGGCTAGGTCGAGGTTGCACTGCTCGTCAGTATCATTGAATACTAGGTCTCATGGCGTTGGTGTCCACGGTGATCCCTTCGGACCTTCTGCACATGAGACTGCTTCAGCTGTGGCTAGAAGCCAGGGGGATTTATCCGAGGGCCGGTCCCCTAAGGCAAATAAGGGTTACGCGCCATGTGCTTCGTTCCCTTTTCTATGTGGTTAAGACCCCGGTTCTTACCTTGGGTCCCACTCTAGGTGTGTCTTGTCATCACAGGCTGCTAACAACAGACGTCTCCCTGACGGGCTGGGTAGCGGCCTTAAGTGGTCGTCTGGCTTAAATGGATAGAAGGGTCGTCAGTTCGGTTGTCACAGTAACTGTCTCGAGCTGATGGCCGTATTTCTGGCCCTGAAATACTTCCTACAGAGGCTGCCATGTCTTGGTGCAGGTGGGCAATACAGCGGTAGCCTCTTACGTAAACCATCGGGGGGATCCACGTTCAAGTCAGCTGAATTTCTGGCACATTGGATCCTCCTTGGGGCCCAGGGCAGCTCCTTTCACTCAGGGCAGTTTCGTCCCTGGATGCCCGTGTGTGTGGGAGCAGATTTACTCTGAGGTAGTGAACAAATCTGGGTGAGATATCACAGGGCAGAAGAGGACCTCTTCACCTCTATGATAGCGCAATGTCTCCTCTACTTCCCCCTAAGTCACCCAGCCCCCTTGGGTCTGGACTTAAAGGCACATACATGACCCTGAATGCGTCTGTATGTGTTTTTGTCCCCCGGTTTTTCTGTTCCCGGGAGTCTTGGCAAGGTTTGCCAGCAAGGGTCTTGCCTCCTACTAATGGCGCTGCGCTGGCCGAACATGATATGTTTCTCAAATATCTCTCCTCGACGGCTCACCTTGGGTGATTCCCAACAGGGAGGACCTTCTCATCCCTGGCCGAATTGTGAAACCTTTCATGCTTGGCCCCTAAGGGTACCAACTGAGGTTCACAGGGCTTTCTCTTGAGGTTATCGAGACCATTTCACGTGCTAGGGCTCCCTCCACTTGGAACTGATCTGGGTAGATTTTACAGGGCAGAAGAGGACCTCTTCGCCTCTGTTGATAGCGCAATGTCTCCTCTACTTCTCCCCGAGTGGCCCAGTTTCCCCCCCTAAATTCATATTACAGAAACAGCTAACTGCCAGTTTGCATCAGTTCTGGATTTTCTGTAGAAAGAACTGTCAGCGGGCACTTGCCTCGCCACTGCCAGGTTCTATGTGGCCTCCACTGCGGTTTTCCACGCCTTGGTAGGCGGGGTGCCCCCTAAGATTCATCCTTGCTAGAACCTCTTCATAGGGTAAGACCCCCTTTTTAGACCTCTAGAGTCAGTGTTTGGTAGACTTCTGACTCTCAAGATTGTTTTTCTTATGGAAATTACGTCTCTAAGGAGACTTGGGTACCTACAGGCTCTGTCTCTTTTGCTGGCCTGTTTAGAGTTTTCCCCAGCTATGACCAAAAGCATTCTTTGCACCCTCACCCTAACTACCTGCCCAAGGTACCTTTGGTGACCCTTGGCCAGATATTTTCTAAGCCTTCTGCTCCCTGCCGTTTGTAACGCCGGAGCAGCTAAAACTTCTCAGACTTTGTCTAGTCTGTACCCTTCAGACTTATGTCCACCGCTTTTGCTAGTGGCGTAAAGTCAGGGCAGCAATTCTTCACTTGGAAGCCATGTCCGGGGGGCGGTCACCTCCTGGAAGACTATGTCACTTTGGGTGAGGGACATTATTGCCTGGGCCTACGAGGCGCGTTGTCAAGCTTCGCCAGTAGGTTTTAGGGCGCACTCTGCCAGAGGGCTCTCCTCCTCTAAAGCCTTGGCTAGATGTCTCCCTCTGCAGCAAGTTTGTGATGCGGCAGGTTGGTCCTCTCCGCACACATGCATTAGATTCTTATAAGTTTGGATGTTCTTGCCACTCTTATGTCCTTGAGTCGACATCTCAATCTCATGTCTCTACAAGTTTGTGATGCGGCAGGCTGGTCCTCTCCGGACACATTCATCTGGTTTTATGGTCATGTTACGAGATGTTCATGCTACCCCGGGCTCTTATGCCCTTGGGTCGACATCTACGCTCATGTCTTAGCAAGTTTGTGATGCGGCAGGCTGGTCCTCTCCGCACACATTCTCAGATCTTATGCCTTAAATCTTTCATGCCTGAACAAGTTTGTGATGCGGCAGGCTGGTCCTCTCCGCACACATTCTTCAGGCTCTATGGTTTGGATGTTCATGCTACTCCTGGCTCTTACGCCCCTGAGTCGACATCTGAAGCTCATGTATAAGCTAGTCTGTGATGCGGCAGTTGGTCCTCTCCGCACACATTCATTAGACTTTTATAGTTTGTATGTTCTTGCCACTCTGGGCTCTTATGCCCATGATTAATTGCGTTAATTTTTTTAATGCATTATTTTTAACCCCTCTCTCTCTCTCTCTCTCTCTCTCTCTCTCTCTCTATATATATATATATATATATATATATATATATATATATATATATATATATATATATACAGTATATATATATATATATATATATATATATATATATATATATATGCGCAACATAATACATGGAATTTCAATATATTTATAGATGGAATAGACTGAATTTGAAATTTTTTCAAAAGCTAAAATGTGACCAATTTGATGAAAAACTGGCTTGTGCAGAAGGGGGCAGTTTACTTGAAAGCTCCACAAAAGCTCCTCCTGGTCCACAATCCACTTTATTCTGTGGAAAAGAGCAGCTTGGACAGTCATGCAAACTTCTCCTTTGTTGAATACCAGTAAGAAGAAGTTGATGCAAAACAAAAAGCTGTATTATCTGGATTGAGTGTTTACTCTATAAAAAATAAAAATAAATAATCTATTTGCATTAACTGCACCAGTGACATCAGCAGCAAGTCATGGACTCAGTGCATTAGTGAAGCAATTATTAGAAATGGCTTTTAGATATGATTGTATAAAAGTGTCAGCTTTCATCATGCAGATCGAAAGAAAATCAAAGCTGATTCAAATTGCTCCTCCACCAAACCACTTTCGTTCTTTAGAAAAAGAAGTTTTCATTGCAAAGGATTCGGTAGTGTGGCCAATCCATCAAGATTAATTTCTCTTTCTACTTCACATCCAATCAAATAAAATAAAAAAAATATATACATATAAAGCAAAGAAAAGAAAAAAAGCCAGCATGGTACTAATACTCGAAAGATCAGAGCATGAGTCATGAATAACTGTCCTCAGAAAAGAGTGGAATGAATAATGTAGGCCACGTTAGAAAAAGTGGAGGAATTCAAGAATGTTTAATTAGAGGTTTTACCTAGCGTGGTAAAGAGACATGGATACAGAGTAATTTATACCTATGTCAGATTTATATGAAGCCCTTGTCATGTCATTGACAGCCCATGACATAATGCCAGTTACAAATAAAACCTGACATGAAAGAACAAATCTTAATTGCTAGCAATAATTTCCTCCCAGTTTATGCCAAATTGATACATTGTTTTCTTAATAAACTCAGAGGCCAGGCTGCATATTCATTGGAGAATAATAATGATTTTTTAATCTGAGACAAATTGCCAATGTTCCCTTTACACTATACTGTAGTAATTACAATTACCCCAAGCAGGGATAAACAGAACTATCATCATATTTAACTCCTTATCTCTCCAGATATGCTCTCAAATCATGCTCTTGTGGTAATTAGCTCCCCGGATTAATGTAACTCCACTAATTAATAGGACTTTGTCAGACTTCAGTGACAAAATTATGTTTTACTGTTGACAGCGCTACACTACTGCAAGGCCAAATGTGTACTAGACCAAAATTTCAAGGACAGAGAAAAAAACAATAACTTGTGTTACTTCCAAGCATACATCCAGAAATGGTCTGAAAGATATTGCACTTGCCTCCACCTATGTCTAGAGTACAAGTGAGTTTTCTTGAACAACCCTGGTGGTAATATGGGCTGTCCTTTTAAAAGTAGAATGTGGTTTGGAGTTAGGGGTTCAAAATCATCAGATTTAATCCAAAGTTTGTTCTTATTTGACATTTGACATTGATTGACATTAAGGTTTGTTTTACTTGTTTGATTAATCTTTCCCATACTCCTCCATGATGTGCGTCGGCTGGTGGATTATATGTCCATTTTATTACATTTTTTTGCAATGTAATTTCTAGTTTGTTATCTTGATTCCATTCTTTGATTGCATTTTTTAGTTCATGGTCTGCTAAAGTGAGGTTTGTTCCATTGTCAGATCTTATTTTTTGTACTTGTCTACAAATAAATCATCTGATTGCATTGACCCTTTAATCTTGTTGTAAGGGATGTAAAAATAACACCATACACTTTAACATCATTATGTCCTCTTCTTATTATTATTGGACCAAAGTAGTCTGTTCTAACATATGTAAATGGAGGCAGGTCTGGGGTTTACTCTTTGTTTTGACAAGTCTGCCATATTTTTTTTTCTAAAGTTAGTTTAAGCATCTGCAAAAAACACAATCTACTTGCCAGTACATTAGCTGCAGGAATCCAATACCTTTGCCTTAGTTTGGACAGCATTTGATACCTTCCACAGTGACCTAATTTTACATGAATGTGTCTCGAATCTTGTTTCGATACATGATGGTCTTCTGGAAGAATAAGAGGAGTTTCATTTCATCTGGCATTGCCAATCTGCCAAGTCTCCCACCATCATGCAGGAGTCCATTTTTGAGTGTGGGGCCCAACTTGCAAATTAAACTATGTGACCTCACATGACCCTCTTGCAAAGTTTCAATGTCTTCAGCAAAGCTATTAGGCTGACAAAAATGCACAATTGCATTATCCACCCTTTTGAGATCGTCCAGTGAAATGGGACCACTCCTCGACCACTCCTCCACCTTCTGGTGGCTGACAGCCTCTCCTCCCCAGGCGGACAGCAGCGAGTCCTCCAACTCCTGGAGGATGGAACGCTCTTCCGTGTTCTGGCAGCTAGTAGCGAGCCCCTCCACCCCTGGCAGCAGTTGAACCGTTCCAGGCGGCCGGCAATGAGCCCCTCCTCACCTTGTGTACGTTTGCCATTCCTCCGCATCCAGGCGGCCGGCAGCGACTCCTCTGTCTCCTGGCGGATGGCCACGGCTGCTCCTTTTGACGGACGAAGTGGTGAGGACTCCACAACAGTGCATCCCTTCCTGAGTTTCAGCACCAATGTAGTGCTTACAAATGTAAGGAGGAAGCTACAACTGGCTTGACAAACACATAGACAATCAATGACACTTTTCAGTGTATAAAGAAACAAAACAATTATCAAAAACTACTTTTCAGCCAGCTGTGTCAATTCAGAAAGACAGTCAGACACACGGACAGGCTTCGTACATCTCTCTACCGTCTGCTACTGTCTCTTCTCCTTAAATACTCCCATCTTCCCTCACTGGAATGCGAGGCCGCTGTGGCATGCAGGTGGAAGTAATTTGCCACTGATCTTCCTGACCTCGCTCTGCCCAGACGCTGCTCAACTCCACCCTGCTCACCACAGACCTCCATCGTCGAACACATGTCGGGGATATCTCCAGACTGTTACCTAGTCCCCCCTCCCCCATTTCTAGGGAGGGAGCATCGAAGGGTTACACTGGCCACCGGATCTGACCTGTGCATGCCTGAGAGTGGGAACAGGGCGAAAGAGAGGAGAAAGTGAAGAGGGAATAGGAATAACAAAAGGGAGAGAGAAAGCAGAGAGGGGAGAGAGAGGATAGAGAGACTGTCTCTCCAGCCCTGGACACACCGTCAACTGACCCTCAGCTCACCATCATCCTTCTGTCTGCGATGCCGAGCGATGGCACTGGACTCCACAGCCATCCCTTCCAGTTGCTTGTTGATGCAGTGCTCCAACACCACCAGATCAAGCACTCCCTCTGCATCACGATCCTCAGTCAGTGGTGAGGACTCCTTGGATGGTGCACCCTTCCTGGGTTTTGGCAACAATGTAATGCTTATGTAGGTAAGGAGGAAGCTGGGACCGGTTTAACAAACAAAGACATTTAATGAAACGTTTTAATGTATAAAGAAACAAAAACACATGCTGTCACTTGTCCTTAATTAATCCCACCTCCCATCGCTGGAACACAAAGCCATTATGGCATGCAGGTGGAAGTCAATCGGCACTTATCTTCCCAGCCTCATGCCACTCGGCTCTGCCCTGCTCAACACACATTGGCGTTAAGTCCACGAGATGCACAATCTGCAAGGTTTTGTTTTGTGCTGATGTGCGACTTCTGTTGATCCAGAGGCTGGATTTGTTAAGTGGGAGATGCAACTGTTTTGAGCATTAGTTCCATACGTGCTGCCAGTACTGCTGCAGTCAGTTCTATTCTGGGCATTGTGGTTTGTTTCAATGATGTGACTCTGGATTTTCCTTTTATAAACAAAGAATTAATTCAATTGAATTTGTGAGTCGCAAGTATAATACACAGACATAACCACTTTCGCAAGCATCACTGAAGTGATGTAGTTGTGCAGGTTTGAAGGAACCAAAGTTCCTTGGTTTGATGCATCGGTTAATGTTGAGAGATCTTATGCAATCCAATCCCATTATCAATTTTTCCCAAAATTGCACATCATATTCTAGCAGACCTTTGTCCCAACCATAATTGTGCTTCCACAGTTCATGGAGAATGTTTTTTGCAATAAGAACAAATGGAGAGATGAATCCAAGTGGATCATATACAGATGAGACGATTGTCTGATTCCACACACAATTGTATGCCAAGAGTTGCTATAGGGAGACAGGTATTTAACGTGCCAAAGCGACCAGCTGGATCAGGCTGCACATATCCTTCCCCAATGCCCCATAAAGTCGTCGAAAGCCTTCTGGTTCTTCACCCTTGACAGGGGAACAAGGCAACGCTGCCGTAAGAGTGGTGACATACACCACATTGGCTTTTAGGTCACATGTGGGAAGTTGCGCAGTGGTAGATCCCGCCTCTTCGGAGGGAGGAGTTGCTACAGACACGGCGACCAGGGGGCAGTGGGAACTGCCCAAGGGAGACGCGGGTCCGCTCGTAAGGGGACTGTACCACGGAAAATACACAGAGGGGGGAAGTCCACGTAGGAGCCATGACCTGTGGAGCACCTATTGCAGTACTGGGTAGATTTGAGTACCCACAGTGGATTGGATCGGCAAATTTCTCTGACCCAGAGGGCTAGGGAGGAGTCATCCAGGGAGCCAAGTGAGTGGGATCACCTGGGAGAAAAAGCGCACGGTTTTGCCTCAACCGAGGGAAAGGGCGCTAGGTGCAAGCGATCCACCTGGTCAGTCTGTCAGCGTCTTACCAAGTTCTACTGGCGCGGACCTGAGAAAACACAGGACGAAACTGACTCTACCCAGAGATTGTAAAATCTTGCAAAGGTATTAGTTGTTGCCCAACCCGCTGCTCTGCATATGTCTGCCAGGGTGGTGCCTCTGGCAAATGCCCATGAGGACACAACACTCTTTGTTGAGTGTGCTCAGAGCCGTGGGGGGGGGGGGGGGGGGGTAAAAGCACGCAAAGCATGTACCGGACACAGCAACGAAGGGACTGGGTCTGCCTACTCCCGGGGCAGCGCTTGCAGGTTCACTACCTGGTCTCTGAGGGTCGTGGTCGTAAACTTGGGCACCTAGCCCGGCCGTGGTCTTAGGATCACATGTGTGTCTGCTGGACTGAACTCCAGGCAAGTGTCGCTGACAGAGAACGCTTGCAGGTTCCCGACCCTCTTGATGGAGGCGAGCGCGTCTTTAGGGAGAGGGTCCTGAGTCCAACTGATACTAGTGACTCCAAGGGGGGTCTCTGAAGCCCCGAGAGGACCACTGAGAGATCCCAGGAGGGGAACAGGCTTGGTCGGGAGGGATTTAACCTCCGGGCGCCTCTTAGGAACCTGATAATCAAGTCGTGCTTACCCAAAGACTTGCCATCTACTGCGCCGTGGTGGGCTGCAATAGTAGCTACATACACCTTCAAGGTGGATGGTGACAGCCTCCCCTCCAACCTCTCCTGCAGAAATCAGAGCACTGACCTGACTGCACACCTTTGTGGGTCTTCATGCTGAGAAGAACACCAATTTGCGAACATGCACCATTTTAGGGCGTAAAGTTGCCTGGTAGAAGGGGCTCTGGCTTGGTTCATCGTGTCTACGACGGCAGGTGGTAGATCAACTAGATCTCCCGCGTCCCGTCCAGGGGCCTGACGTGGAGGTTCCAGACGTCTGGGTGCGGATGCCAGAGCTTGCCCCGTCCCTGAGAAAGAAGGTCTTTCCTCAGGGGAATTTTCCAGGGAGGGGCTGTCGCGAGGAGTACGAGGGGCATAGCGGGGCCCCTTTCCAATGGCCCGCGGCTTTGTGCCCGTTGAACACAGTGCCCCAACCCAATTTGGTGGCATCAGTCATGACCAGGATGCGTTGGGACACATGCTGCAAGGGCACTCCTGCCCGCAGAAAGCAGAGGTCTGTCCAGGATTTGAATATTTGGTGGCAGGTGGGATTGACCATCACACAGTGCATGCTGTGGTGCCATGCTCATCATGGCCAGTGCTGAAGCGGTCTCATATGCATCAACCCCAGCAGCGCAACCACCGCAGAGGACGCCATATGCCACATGAGCCTCTGTAAAAGTTTTAAAGGGATCGCAGTCCCTGGCCTGAAGGCGGCGAGGCATTCCAGCACTGTTTGCGTACGCCCGTTGGTGAGGCGTGCTGACATTGAGACTGAGTCTAACTCCATGCCGATAAAAGAGATGCTCTGAACCGGGGCAAGCTTTCTCTTTTCCCAGTTGACCTGAAGCCCTAAACGGATGAGGTGCCTTAGCACCTGGTCCCTGTGGGCGCATAGTAACTCTCGGGAGTGGGCCAGGATGAGCCAGTCATCGAGGAAGTTGAGTATGCGGATTCCAACTTTCCGGAGCGGGTAAAGGGCTGCCTCTGCGACCTTCGTATTAACGCAAGGGGACAGGGACATGCCGAAGGCGAGGACCTTGTACTGATACACCTGGCCTCCGAAGGTGAACCGTAGAAAGGGTCGATGTCGAGGCAATGTTGAGACATGAAAGTATGCGTCCTTCTGATCTACCGCTGCAAACCAATCTAGATGCCAGATGCAAGTTAAGATGTGTTTTTGCCTGAGCTTTTTGAACAGGAGTTTGTGCAAAGCCCGGTTGAAAACTCGCAAGTCCAAGATCGGTCGTAAGCCGCCGCCTTTCTTGGGTATGATGAAGTAAGGGCTGTAGAAACCCTTTTTCATCTTGGTTGGAGGGACAGGCTATATCGCGTCTTTGAGTAAGAGGGTCGCGATTTCCGAACGCTGGGAATTGGCATGTTCGCCTTGTACTGCGGTAAAGCGGACGCCCCCGAAGGGGGGGGGGCCTGGCAAACTCAATTGCGTGCCAGTGTGACGGGTTGGGAAGTGAAAGCCATGCGTCCAAGCTCCGTGCTAGGGGCTCTAACGGGATGATAGATGGCCTCCATCGGCTTTTTCACCGTGGAGAACTGCTGGGTGAAGTCCTCGACGGTGTCACCGAAGAGGCCGAACTGGGAGACAGGGGCATCGAGGGAGTGTATCTTGTCCGCCTCGTGCATCTCGACCAAGTTCAGCCACAGATGACGTTACTGATCCACAAGTGTGGCCATCGCCTGCCCGAGTGACTGCGCTGTGGCCTTTGTGGCCCTGAAGGCGAGGTCGGTTGCTGAGCACAGTTCCTGCAGCACATCGGGATCAGGACTACCCACGTGCAGATCTTTGAGTGCCTTGGCCTGGTGGACTTGCAGGAGGGCCATGGCATGCAGGGCGGAAGTGGAAGGCAGCAGCCCAGACGAGTCATCTGCGTCAGATGCCGGACCACTCTCCGATGCAGCGGCGAGGTCATCCATCCTCGGGGGGCTCCAGAGGATAGGCAGGCTGGCTGTGAGGCGAGCCGCTGTTGCCTCGAGCCCGGACAGAAGTCAACGAGCGTGCTGGGGGGCGGGTGGTTTGCGGGGGTGTACCCAGCGAAACTGAGCCCGCTGCCATCCCCAGATCGCCTCCATCACCAGCCGCGTCATGTGATCACTGCCCAGACACATGAGACAGAGCCTGTGGCTGTCTGAAGCGGAGAGCACTCTACCGCATCCAGAAACTACACAGGGGTGTAAAGGTGTCTTTATAAAGACGTGTCCTGAAAAGGACGTTCAACGCCGCTGTGTATCGCTCTTTTAGATGAAAATACTCTTTTAGAGAAAATCTCTCTTTTAGCAAACAACTCTTAGTTTGCACTGTCGAAGCGCCCAGGGGAAAACTGCACTGCCGTGCAGAGAAGGAGAAAGCCGGTGAAGTGCGCCGTAGATCCAACAGCAGATCGCTCAGAGGTAAGAGGAACAGGTGTGTGACTCGCAGCTTGATGCATACATGACCATCGGCGCCGAAGAAAATTTCTGAATGAAACAGACGTATTTCCCCGCCTTTATACCCGTAGGTCCAGGGGTGGGACTTGCAAATTCTGTCTGTCAATTTCTCATTGGCCTTTTTTCATAGATCAGAGGTATATTCTGTGCTCAAGAGAGACCCCTAGTGTCACTTCTTCGACACAACGTCGAAGTGAGCGACAGCCGGTGATTGTATAGTCCGAATACTTCTTTTAACTTAAAACTTGATTTTGATCATTAAGTCTCATATTCATTCTCTTTCTGTCACACTTCTCTTTGTCTCCTCAGGTGTTAATTACATCAATATTCATGGTAATTCACACCTCCTCGCATATGACCATTCTAACACTAAAAGTGTCGTACAAAAGTTAAATTACTATATTGTGTTGTATGAATGAGTGATCAGGATGATTTTCACATTATTTTGTAGCAAAAACTCTAGGCTACAAGATCCAGTTCTCAAAAGTTTTGAACAACACGTACACACATGTTGCTCACATAATATTGTAGCCCAGTTTGTGCTGAATACCGTGTTATCAGACTTTAGCCATTAATATATTATTAAGCAACTGAAAAAAGAACAAATGTCAAGGCATGTCAAAACTTCTCCAGGGCCCAAAACACACTCAGACCAAAAGACCAAATATTTTGAAGCATATGAGAAGGATAATGCCCTGTTTGTGTTTTAATTTAACATTAGCTTCTACCATATTTCAGTTTCTGTATTTTCTTTCTTTAAAAAATACAATATAGCCCCATCAACCACAAACCCCAAATATTTTTTTTTTATACTGAGTTGTTTCTTTACAACCACCGGCTATATGCAAATAGAGCTGAAATCTATAATAAGGGATTTCAAGAGTGATTTAATTTTTTACTAATTTTCTCCTAAACTGACCTGAGAGTTGTCATATATACCAAAATATAAAAATGTAAAAATAGACCTGCAGCAATAGGCAGAGGGAGGTGGAATTGAAATTTTTTTCGACAAAGCGATAAAACCAAGTGTGAAAATCTTAAAGCTTATTATTACTCTTCCACTCTCTGGTCTTCATCAGCTCTTAATAGTATCGTTTTAGTCAAGTACTGATTACAATGGCACTGTAAGTTTTAAGTCTCCTCTAAAAATTTCCCATGTTTATGTTATGCCAGGAACAACAATCCTTTGCTGTAGTATATTGCAAGACATAATTTCAGTCGTATCAAGATTCTGAATGAAATGTAGATAATACAGTTTTCTACATCAATGTGCAAAAATTGTTTTAATTAATTAACTAATTGTACTCATAATTTTAATACTTGTTCCCTGTGTCTGAACTGTCGGAATATGAGTATGAAATGTCAACGTGATCTCATGAGAACTTGTAAGTACTCTTAAGTAAAGTTTGGTTCTAGTAAACTTAAATTCTCTTACGTTTGCATAGACAACGAAACGTACACTATTGACAGCTAGCAAATATCATCATTTTACAGAAACATTCAAATGTTAATGTGTACTGTTTGAATTGATTAATATTGAATAATTCATAGAATTAATCCAAATACATTTAATTTATAATCAATAAGATTAGTTAAATGCCTTCACATTTATTTAACGCAGTTGACATTATAATATGACATTTTAACGGTTTCATTCAGTTCTGTGTGATTTCAGCTGACCAATACAACATTTTAAAGGATTATATAACTTTAACAAAGACTAAAATTTAAAATGTTAAAAAGAATAAAAACTCTGTAATTGTTTAATTATTTATTAAACATTTAATTTTGTTTGACATAGGACACAAAAGGAGTTTTCAGAATATGCCACAAAATAAACCACAAAAAGCACCATAAACAATAAAATTAATACATATATTTGTTAGCTATAATCCAAATCTTCAGACAACTTTCTGTGAAGAACAGACACACGTTCAAGCCTTTTATTCATGAATCTCCGCCCCCATCTGCTGCAGCACCGTTGCACCCACTGTAACAGTCAACCTGCATTGGTTTTGTTTTCAAAATTAAAAAACTGTTGCCTCAAGTATTACGACCAGCGGTGTAATGGCAGTGATGTCAAATGCTCATTGCTCTCAAGTGTCTCGTGACCATTTGAGACATGCCATATTCTGCAATGTACATGTTTGAATGAGATATGACAGCGCCATTCTGGAGTGCATCAGGAGAAGATCTACAGCAATTAATAATTTAAATTCTACTCTCCACCTCACACAATGCTATTGTATGCAGTCAGGGAGCACACTGGATGCTGCGCATCACCCTTTGGAATACAATTGTACTGAATTTTGTCGTTTTTCTGAATAAATTATTGTGATTAAATCTATCTGCCTGTTATGCATTTTATAAGCTTAACAAATGGATATGGTTAGATTTAAGAGTAGGGTAGGATTATTGGCTTTAAAATATATACAAATTAATATATCTTAACAAAAGTTATTGCTCCTATACATTAATCTACTTGTTACATGTTTTTATATTGTTGAAATGTGGTTATGTTGAGAGATTGGGATAAGGGAACTAAAATATCTATAAAACGCATTTCCCCCAGTGAGCCTCCTTGCACTGGTACTGTGCAAGATCAGGGAGGATGAGGAACAGGTCACCTTGGTGGCTCCTTATTGGCCCATCCGGACCAGGTTACGACAGTAACCATGACGTTTCCTGCAATCAGGAAAAACATCATATAATGTTTAGTTGTAGTGCTTTCAATATAGCAAAAGGTGAATGTAATTTTAAATCACTCCTTTTTGTTTTTATTAGCATTTTTCATATTGTCCCAACATTTATAATAAAATATTAAAATATATATATTTTTTGGGGGCATCTGAAAATATAATAATCGCCAAAGCGAGGCACCCTACTCATTTCATGATTGAAAGTCATTTGACAGTCTATACAGTAAGTGGACAGTAGCAAAAGGTGGTTGTGTTCAACTAGCAAAAAACAGGGAACCGCACCATTGTCAAATCACTCAAAATATTCAGTGCTCTGCCAAGAATGCCATTATACAGCCTGCGCATCATCCAAAATAAAACTTAAACTTTTGGAAACATTAGATTAATGGTTTCTTTTAAACATAATGGAAAATCTTTGTTTTCTGTTCATAAATTTTTGTCTTGTCTCCAAACATTTCATCTGCACTAAAGCCCACAGCTGTAAAATGAGTCAAGCTAAACTTCAAAGGATAGTCTTTCAATAGTACCACTTAAAGTAAAGAAAGACAAATACAATATATATATATTTTTTTAACATTGATAGCTTAGATGGTCTAGAAAGGGGTGTCAAACTCAGTTTCAGTTTCTAATTTGAAATATTCTGACAGCATGAAAAGAGATTTTTAATCTGTTTTGGGGTAATTCCAGCTTTTTTTTCTGCTTTTTAGAAGTCTTTGGGTATTCAGTAAATATGTTATTTAACATGTTTGTGTCCTTAATTTGTGATAAATATGGAAGCAATTTTCACAATTGCGCCTTTAAATCTCGCAATTCTGATTTAATTTTTTGCAATTTTGAGTTTATATCTCACAATACTGACTTTTTAACTCACATTTTACACTTGATGCAGTAGCAAATGTGACTAACATCAGGTAACGAGTGCGCGTTAGCGTCTGGTTTTCCTTGAATTGACTAGATGATGAGTGTTGTTCTTACTATAAACACTCACCTGAAGGATTATTAGGAACACCATACTAATACTGTGTTTGACCCCCTTTCGCCTTCAGAACTGCCTTAATTCTACGTGGCATTGATTCAACAAGGTGCTGAAAGCATTCTTTAGAAATGTTGGCCCATATTGATAGGATAGCATCTTGCAGTTGATGGAGATTTGTGGGATGCACATCCAGGGCACGAAGCTCCTGTTCCACCACATCCCAAAGATGCTCTATTGGGTTGAGATCTGGTGACTGTGGGGGCCATTTTAGTACAGTGAACTCATTGTCATGTTCAAGAAACCAATTTGAAATGATTCGAGCTTTGTGACATGGTGCATTATCCTGCTGGAAGTAGCCATCAGAGGATGGGTACATGGTGGCCATAAAGGGATGGACATGGTCAGAAACAATGCTCAGGTAGGCCGTGGCATTTAAACAATGCCCAATTGGCACCAAGGGGCCTAAAGTGTGCCAAGAAAACATCCCCCACACCATTACACCACCACCAGCAGCCTGCACAGTGGTAACAAGGCATGATGGATCCATGTTCTCATTCTGTTTATGCCAAATTCTGACTCTACCATCTGAATGTCTCAACAGAAATCGAGACTCATCAGACCAGGCAACATTTTTCCAGTCTTCAACTGTCCAATTTTGGTGAGCTCTTGCAAATTGTAGCCTCTTTTTCCTATTTGTAGTGGAGATGAGTGGTACCCGGTGGGGTCTTCTGCTGTTGTAGCCCATCCGCCTCAAGGTTGTGCGTGTTGTGGCTTCGCAAATGCTTTGCTGCATACCTCGGTTGTAACGAGTGGTTATTTCAGTCAAAGTTGCTCTTCTATCAGCTTGAATCAGTCGGCCCATTCTCCTCTGACCTCTAGCATCAGCAAGGCATTTTCGCCCACAGGACTGCCGCATACTGGATGTTTTTCCCTTTTCACACCATTCTTTGTAAACCCTAGAAATGGTTGTGCGTGAAAATCCCAGTAACTGAGCAGATTGTGAAATACTCAGACCGGCCCGTCTGGCACCAACAACCATGCCACGCTCAAAATTGCTTAAATCACCTTTCTTTCCCATTCTGACATTCAGTTTGGAGTTCAGGAGATTGTCTTGACCAGGACCACACCCCTAAATACACTGAAGCAACTGCCATGTGATTGGTTGATTAGATAATTGCATTAATGAGAAATTGAACAGGTGTTCCTAATAATCCTTTAGGTGAGTATATATATATATATATATATATATATATATATATATATATATATATATATATTGCCTGTTTATAGAGAACAGGGTTTTTCCTGAGTAGAGAATTACTAGGTGGCCACCTCGATCAAATTTCGTGCCACCTCCGGCTGTCAACAAAACTCTGGTAGGTGTCTTCATGGAAAACACAAAAAAAATAGCTCTCGGAGGATTGTCATTTGTAACTGCAGCTCGAGAGTCGAAAACAGCTTGGCAATATATCTTTATTTTAATCTTAATTAAAGTTCATACAATATGGGAGCGTGCCATGTAAATAATCACAAACTCCAAAACTGTCATTCTCTGTGTGGTCAACCAGTCGAAGAGACCCAATCTGAGCTCGAGTCGAGACCGGGAGAGATTTAAAGTTCTGTCGGCTGATGCGCACTCTAACATGGAGACGCTCGTCTCTCACCCCCGCTGTCTGCAGCTCGCAATGTCTATATATACAGTATATATATATATATATATATATATATATATATATATATATATGTATATATATATATATATATATATATATATATATATTGGTTTTGGATAGACTAGATGGACAAATGCTTATCAATAATACTCTAATGGCTAAAAATGTTTACAGTGTTCAGTGACTAAAATGTGACTAATATGACTAATTGTTACTAAAATATGACAAAATGTCAACAGTTTTCATTGACAAAAAACTACATTAAAATGCCCAGACTTGACAAAAAAATTAAAAATAAAATAGGATAAGATTGACTAAATATGATAAAAACTAAAAAGGACATTTGACACAGGACTAAGACTAAATTAAAAAACAGATGACAAAATTAACTATTATTCAGTTGCCAGGTCATTGGGAGTGTATTAATGCAAAGCTAATGTTTATGTGTTCATTTCATCACTTTTTTTATCAGTATGGTACCACCTCTGCCTCATTTTGAGCCAGGCAAAACCCTGGAGAATGATTGATGATTTGTCGGTGCATTTTTTGTAACTCGCTAAATGTCAATTAGACATCTAAATTTAGAGTAAAAAAAGTTAGAATTGCTAAATGTAAAGTCGCAATTGTGAGAAATAAAGTCATGATTCTGGAGATATAAAGTTGCAATTATCTTTTTATTTATTGTTTTCCTCCGTGACGAAATCGGGCTTCCAGAGAAGTCATTAATTAATTAAGTTTAAATTATATTTGTTGTAACTGTTACATATTGTAGGCTCAAGTGGAAGTTCAGTGGAGGGGAATTTCAAATAAAATAAAATCACTTTATTGTCACATGACCACATGCACAAGTGCAACAGTGGGTGAAAGTCTTGTGTGCAGTTCTGAGCAACATACCAATCATGACAGTAATGAGACATATACCAATTAAAAATAAACAACATATTTACATGTTTATATATATATATATATATATATATATATATATATATATATATAATGTGTGTGTGTGTGTGTGTGTATTTGTGTTTTGCGCCGGGCTGGGCTGGCGATCTCCAACTCTCTCAGTCAGCCTACCCGATATGGTACATGCACATGCTTTTTCACACACATGCGCATTGGAACCACCTGGCTGCATCCGACACACCCAAAGCATTTTTAGGACAAGATTTTGTTCGAGGTAAGTAACACGAAATAATGTTACAGTGAAAACTGCATTCCAAACACATTGCAATTGAACGAGAACAGACATAGAACGTTAATGCAGGTGTTATCACTGATAATGTTTATCGTTAATCTATACAGTGTATAGCCGAAGTGATTGAGGTCAGTGTTGCCAACTATTTTCAATGGAAAGTAGCTAAAGCCTGCTCGAAAAGTAGCTAAATGTCGCCAGATGACGTCATGCGTCATTAGCATATTAATGACGTCATTGCGTCGTATTTGCATTCTGCCTAATTTGTCGGTACTGTAGCCTACTTCAGTTTATAATAACGGTTATCTCCCCTAAACCGTGCTCATACTGTTTTTATATAAGTATATAGCCGAATGTCCAGTAAAACGGTTCTCAATTACATATTTTCTGTTAGACAACGGAACGGAACGGAACTTAGCTAACGTTACATGTTAACCAGCAGTTACTTCCACAGCACTGACAAATTTCCAGATTTGTAACCTCAACGTCGTTGGACAAAATCACTATACATGTAAGTTGAAGACAGCATATCTGCTGTGATATTATCAGTTATATTTACATGTACATTTATAACTCATAGAGACAATTAGATTCCACAGAATGTGTTTCTTATTCTCTCAAAGCGTAGGCCTATAAGTTTTGAATTAAAACAAATGAGAAGGCAGCTGCTATGTGATCACTGATTGGTTCCTGCTAACACAGCGTGCACATGCGCAGCTCATTCATGTCTATGTCCGCTGGCGTGCAGTCAACGGAATGTGCTGCTCCTCTCAGCCGCTCACTGAACAGAGCAGACGCAGCGGGGAAGTAAGACCTCACGCTTGCAGTACTGGCGATATTTGGAATTTGGAAAGTTGCTAAGGTTTGTCCAAAAAGTCGCTAGATTTGTCGCTAGTCGCTTTTTTGAAAAAATGTCGCTAAAGGGGTCTGAAAAGTCGCTAAAAATAGCGACAAAGTCGCTAAGTTGGCAACAATGATTGAGGTAAACGTTAGCTAACACTGTTATAGAGAATGGCAACCGACGTCACTGCGACGTCATCGCGCAATGTATTGTGGGGAGTATCCGCCATTTTGTGAGGCCACAAACACAAGCCGGTAACCTGCCGGTAACCAAGCAACACTATACAGCTATGTTGGTTGTATGAATTATTTATTTGAGCATGCTTAAAAATAGTTTAAAACAAGGTGGATTGTACAGAGACAAACTCCTACCGGACGCCAAGAAACGATATGTTGAAAAAAATCAACTTTATTGGAAATGTCGATCCTTATGAAGTCCCAAAAGACCAGTGGATTCGCGACCCTGACGCCTTACCTCCCGTCACATTTCCTGATATTTTTACTTATTTTGTCTGTGGTGTCAGTGCCTATACCGCTGAGCAATTTCGTAATTATATATATATATATTAAGTTTGTTCTCAACATGATTGCACTTTATATAATTCAGGTTTGCTTCACTGCAACAACCTTTTGTACAGTGATATTATATAGATGTGGTTGATACGTTGCAACAAGTTGTAACCTTTTGTGTTGCAGTTTCTGAAGTTGTTTACACAGATATGTTTACATTTATCGCTGGAAAAAAAAACCTGTTGTTGTTTTTGTACTTGCAAATTTAATTTGTATTAACCCAGTTTCTACAAATTCATATTGTGTCATCTGTTTTCAATAGAAGTATTTAAGTATACAAACATGTCATCAAAACTAATATACATCTACAACAGTAATATACATACATGTCATCAAAACTAATATACATCTACAACAGCAATATACATACATGTCATCAAAACTAATATACATCTACAACAGCAATATTCATATTTACAACATTAAAATGAAAGTTTTAACATGCACATTTTTCATTTTCAACTGGTTTTACAACCACACTGGGACACATGTTTAGAAGTATACAGCAAACATTCACTATCTTGTCAAGAAGTGTCATCTCCTCCCCCTCACCTGGCAGTAACAAACTAATTGGTATTCTCTTATCTAACATTGTGTACTTGTTGCGCATACTGCCAATCACCCTTTCAACATGAATCCTCAGGTGTGCTATCACTCGTGTGTTTTCCACATCCTTAGCATCAAGTTGACATCTTCCTTTAGTGAACGCAGGAACTTTGACCTCTGCACACATCATCCCCACACTATCGTGCATTCAAAACATCTATGGTGTCAGTAAAGGCAGTGGAAAGAGTTTTACGCAACACATTAAAGAGATGGGCAAGGTGTTGTACAGGAAGATCAAGCCTCAGACGTATGAGTGTCAACAAAAGCATTTGAAAGGATGTCAACTTTTTGGTAACTGGCAGGAAAGCCTTAACATTGGTGAACAATGACAATAAAATGGCAAAGCATGGAATTCCTGTGTAGTACTTGACCTTATTTGTGTCAGCCTTTAAGAAGTCCTCATCCATCCATCTTTTGTTCAGCTCACACCTAAGCTTCCTGTTCTCCTGCAACAGACGGTTGATTTCTGCACTGTTGCTCTCACAGAACTGACATTCTGCTCTTTGTCTCTTAACTGCTGGTTCATCTTCTGCCTGGTTTCCACCTTCCTCATCCTCTGCAGCTTCCACATCCGCCCATTCATCTTCTACAGCTCCCACCTCTGCCTGGTCACCACCTCCCGCATCTGCTGCTACTTCCGCATCTGCTGCTACTTCTGCCTCTGCCTGTTCACCACCTCCCGCATCTGCTGCTACTTCTGCCTCTGCCTGGTCATCACCTTCCTTTTCTTGTGCTGCCTCCACCTGCATTTTGGATTCACCGTCGTCTCCTGCTACTGGCACGGTCATTTGTTGTCGTTGTAATCAACGAGAATACCGGTCTGACTCGGTAGCACGCACTTCAGAGTGTCCCAGGTGCAGTGTTGGAGCCCAGTCAGGATTGGACTCATCCATTTCATATGCTGGTTTACCTTCAAGAAGACATCAAAAAATAAATACAGTCAGAATAAACAAAAAAACACTACAGTGAACCAGCTTCTATGTAAACAACATAGAAAATACATTTTAAGATGCATATTAAAGAAATCACACCCCAATTAACATTAAAATCATAATAAGAAATTAAAATAGAAATGTTTACCAATACTTATTCAAAGAACACAAACAAATTTTGTCCTAAATGTCAGCCCTGTCACACCACAGTCAGTCCTATCACATTAAATATTATGATACGTGCCATTATGTGTTTGTATAATCTCCTATGTTAATGTAGGTTTTTTTTTAGTTTTTTTACAACTAACGTTATATAAGTGCCTGGCGGTTATTCTGGACTTTCCATTCACTAGCCTACATTTGACCTAAACATTGCTTATATTTCTTATAGAAATTATAATACTACGTTAGATACAATCAGGGACATGTAATCAATCAATAAGAAAATACTATTTGTGTCAAACTAATTAATTAGAAAACCATTATAACATTAATTAAAGAATAAGATCTATTTTTCTCCAAGATATTTAGAAGTGGAATTGTACATTTCTGATAGAATGTACCTAACGTTAATACGTTGACACTCACCTGAATAAAAATGTCAGGAACACACTTTTAACGATCTTGGGATGCTGGAAAACTTGATGTCTGTACGTCTTACGGCTGATATCCAAGACAGCCGGCGTCTCTTTGTCACATCAGACACATAGTTTCCTTGATTCTGCCTCCAGACGGGAAAGCTAAAGAAAGACAATTTCTCTAATCTCTTACCATGTCGGTCGTGTGAACGGACATTACAACCAACAACACAACAAGTTCTTCCCATAACTTTAAAATTAATCGAAATGTCAATTACTTTATATATTAGCGGTCCGGATTCGCACGTCAGCCAACAAATTGAGAGTGGAACGGCGAGATGGCCTCACAATATGGCGGCACTACCCATCAGCCACCGCGGCGCTCTGTGGCTGACGTCACGTTGCCAAGCTCTATATGTCAATCTCCTTGTATATGTATGTGTTTGGACATTTGTGAATGGTATTAAACTTTTTCTTGTTCCATGCTTTGTTGCTGAATTTTTTATTTTTTTTTGCTGTGTCGTCACCATTCATGTCTACCCTTACAGAAAAACCCCATGAATTTCACATGTGCAAAAACACATGTTGTCACATGTGATCCCGTGTGACAACATGGACATGTGATGTTAAATTTCACATGTGAAATGTGTGGAACACATGTGCTTTGCACATGTTAAAGGTAATTTGCACATGGGAAACATGTGGTTTTGGAACATTTTCATGGTGTAATGTGTGAACCCCATGTATATTCCCATGTGAAACCCATGTGATTACATGTGAAATCCATGGGATTACATGTGACACTTGTGTAAATTCTGATGTAGAAATACCCATGTGAAACCCATGGGATTGCATGTGAAATCCATGGGATTGCATGTGAAACCCATGGAATTACATGTGAAACCCATGTAAAAACAATAGAAATCCAGGTGAAACCTACGGGATACATGTGAAGCCCTTGTGAAATCCCACATGTAGGTTTTTATGTAGAAGCCATGTAAACTTAGAACTTTGTGTGAATAATGTTACTTACATTTTCTTACCAACAAAACACAAATGCAAATTAGGACTCCATGAATGAGCTCACCCTGGACTCAAACTCCCAACCTTTGAAACTAAAGTAAGCAGAAATCCATGGCAAAACATCACCATGTTCTTCTATAAGAAAGGCCTATTGCCATGTGTCTCGTAATAAAGAAGCTAAAACAAAATTATAAATGGAGTGTTTAATAGCAAACAATGCAAGTATTCATTTAAACTGTCCATTAAAAGGATCAACATGCCCCTAAATAAGATAAAACAAATATACAAATTGAGTGTTTATTTGTCAACTTGCACCACTGTATTAACAAAACTGTCAGTAAAATGGGCCAAAAAAAAAACTTTAAAAATGAAATAAAAGGGGCAGAACATTTATTCTGGGGATAGAAACTTTATCTAATTGTGTGTGTCTCTCAGTCCTCTTGGTTTTCCCCAGCAGGACTCCTGTTTGGGGGGTGAAAGACAAAATCAAAGATTAGGCCAATACAAACACTAGTCTATTCTGTCAAAGTGAAGATGAATTTCTTTTCTATGTGGATTCTAGGATTGGTTATATTGTGATGCCTGGTCTATGTATTCAGAATAGTCAAATATGTAAATAAGCACAGATCCTGTAGCACCAATTCATTATCGAAGTTATCTGGGCACGTGTCAGATAGAGCAAGTCTAGACTGTACTCTATTACAGACCTTACAGAGGTCGGGCGCGAGTGAAAAGCTGAGAGGGAAAATTATGTTTGGTTACGCCCGTTTCACACATACTCCGCTTGCAGTGCGTATGCGGTGCATATTTTTTTCCGTACCATGTTAACAGGTTAGAGCTTTCACACTCCACGTGGGTGCGGTCCGGCGATCCGTTCCAGGAGTGGTGCGTATACAGCAGTGCCGAGATCGTTTCCGCACCACATTTCTGCTGTGCTGCACGCGCTGAATTAAAGTGACAGCAAATAGTTCGTGGTCAAAATTAACAAAAATTGACATGAAAATGTAGTAATCTCACCATACATGCATTTAATTAAATACTACTATTTTTCACAGTCATCTTTTTACTTTAAGACCAGGGCAAGGAAAACTACAATTTACTTCAACAAGGTGACATAATGAACTAACACTCGTCTCAATTGTGGAGGTGGAAAAACAAGTTCTTTGTGATGCAAGATTTATTGTATAAAGATTTAAATTATGCAAAAGAAAAGGTACGAGTCTGCTGTTTTTGTCCATTTTAATTTAAAATGTTTGCGATTTTAATATAACTACATGGTTAAATTACCACTTGCTTGAGCAACTTAATATATAATCTATATAGAATTATAAAACGGTTAGTTCCAATCCTTGATTCTGATTGGTCAATAGCTGTGCTTTATTCACGATAAAACACGGCTATGACCGCTTCACCCAACGGTTCTATGAATCACTACACAACATCCCTAGCAACCACTCTTAGCAACTTAAACACTTGTTTGATCTCATTGATATTGTTAATTGAAGCTAGAGTAGAATATTGTGAGGGATCGAGTACCTGCATTTACAGTAGTCATAGCATTTTCCTTCAGGTCAGTCCTATATTCATAATAAAATTAGTTTGAATGTCCGCTGCCATAGCTTGTCCTTTTAACAGTTAAGGGGTTTTCCATTCCTATAGCCATCTGTCAGTTGCGTCTTCCTCCGTGATCACAAGTTTGAGTCCTTTCAATATAAAAGTCTTCTCTACTGACTGACTCACTCATTAAGACAGTCTTTGCCGCCATCTATTGGCGAATTAATGTATGTAACTTCTGTTGCTGTTTACGGTCAGGGACTATTTTTTCCAGCGGAAGAAAGGCTTTTAGTGATTTTACTTCATGAAAGTTGCATAGATACATATTATTTGGCTTTAATATTTGTATTGTGTGGTAGCCGTTTTATAAAAGCAATAAGGTACTCCAGGCTAGTGCTGTATCGTGAATAAGTCACGGCTGAAGGGGTTGCAGGCACAGCTTCGCGTCGTGCCTAACAACGCCCTTCAGCCGTGACTTATTCACGATACAGCACAGCCTCTCCAACCTTATTGCTTAAGTAATGCATTGAATAATACGTTGTTTAAATTGTGTTTAAGAGTTTAAATCGCGAGATGTGACCCATATGTATAGGGGGGGCCCAAGGCAAAAAGTTTGGGAACCTCTGCTCTATTATACAGTGTGCGCTCTAGAAATCAATCACAACTGCATTCTATGAATAACACACTCATTAGTATCTTGGCATATACAGTATAAATAGTTTACCATGTTTCTCTCTCTGCTCGTCTCCTGGTGTCTTTTAATTTTTGTGCCATGCAGGCCTGATCTCAGTGTCTCCGATTCCTCTGTGAACTTTTTTAACATGGTCTGTAAGAAATGAAATGAAATTGTACTAAATTTACTTCAGTACTCACCCAACAAATTTGGGGTCAAAGGGCCTAATTAATTCATACCGTGTAAAACCAGAATGGGTGATCCAAAAGTGTATTATTTACACTGGCTTATGACCATTTGCATCGGAGATGGAAATTAAAAAAAGCTAATACAATAGCATTTTGCCCAACTCAAACAAAATTCTGACATCCTTACCAATTACTAGCTTCACTTTGCCTTTGTCAAGGCTCTGTCTTTTCTCCCCGACAATGCCTTTTTTTCCTGTGACGGAGCACGTCGTCATCTCTTCCACAGTGAAGATGGAGCCCAGTCCTGGTGAGTTTTTTATAGCCTTCACACCTTTGGGCATATTCCACGGCGGTTGGATTCATTAAGGCAGTGATAGACTCATTCTGCAAAGATGAACAAATATTAGAATATATCCATGTAATCATATGCCCAAAAAGTCAAATTCTCAGAGGTGTGGCATTAATAAACCTGTCATAATACATGCAATTCTGTCAGGACCACTATCGTCAAATACGATTGACAATTAGCATACATTTTGGATTGGCGGTATGGTTCCGTTCTGGGAGAGAACTCCCTGCGCATCCATGAAGCCTAGCATGGATAAGAGCAGGGAGAGCAGCAATAACCCCCCTTGGGGTAAACAGAACCAACATGAATGTTTTGCAGATATCATTATTTCAAGATTAAAGTACAACATAATTCGAGAATTTATTCTGATTCTAGGGGAATCAGAATGTCAAATCCTGACTGAGACAGGAGGAGCTGGGGAGGGAGGAGGGTAATTCGCTCCTGAGAACGTAATAGCTGCTGATAATACTGAAGGAGCTTATATATGTACACGGTGATAGGCGTCATATTCCTATAGGTAGACGTGGATCAGCTGAGAGTCAGCTGATGCGAGCTTGATTAACGTGACCTGCCAGAACTAACGCTGCGCTTGATGATATTAATTTGTGCAGGCTGCCCAAATATAATGAATGTAAGTAAACAATGCATGGTCCACAAATAAAATTACTTCTCCTGACTATGTAAGAGATACCTTTATCTCTGCTGTTTGGTTAGGAAGAGGAGCTTGGTGGCTGGGTACAGATTTAGTGGCCTGTATAGCATCTTTCACAGTTTGTGTGATAGTATCTGCCAGCCCTACAATCAAATTAAAAGAAGAAATGAACATATAACTCTTCAAAATTGCCAATTGCCAGTTGTGTGATTTGTTTGTTTTATTATTATTATCATTGTCAGAATAGTATCATTGATAAAGGTTAAAGGTTTCTGCAAGGAGTCTCTTCTTCTTACCTTCTTGCAACTGAAGGTTTAATCTTCTCAACCGCCTGATCTCCTTTTCCTTGTCTTTTACTCTTAGTTTGAGCTCTTCTATCGTGTCATCCTTGTCATCTGTCTATCATGGCAGAGAGAGAGAGAGAGAGTGTGTGTGTGTGCACAAGAGAGAAAGAGAAAACCGAGAAAGAATGATACAAGTCCAAAATTACAGCAAAATGGGGTACTACTGAACACTTTGAGAGGATAAAAAAATGTTCTGCATGCTAATGGAAAACAATAATTTCCCCTAATAAATGTTGATTCTGCCATGATTTGCTAGAAAGCCACAGCATGACTAAGCCTCTCAACAACACAACACTGTCTCTATTGACTACAACAACAACAAACCCTTAGTTGTACTTCTTATAATTTGAAAAAAGTGTTATATTTACCTTTGGTCGTTTTGGAGTCCTGCATGGATCATCCTCTATCTGAAAAACAAGTGTGTGGGGAAAGGAAGTAAATTGTCAGCATTAATGAAGATGAGTATAAGACTAAATAGTATTTTCTCAAAAATGTTTGAAGTTTTTTACTCAGATGTGTTAAAACAAAATGATAAAATAATGAAATTGGCGTAATCGATTACAAGAACACATCGACTTGCATATTGTGCATTGTTGCGTTGCTGCACCATGTCTTAACAAGGATTCCCCCAGAGAACACGCTGCAGCTAAAAAGTATTTTAGGCAAGACCCAAACTGATGGTCTGTTAGCAAAAGATTGAAGTATTGAGACATTTTTGTCATTTATTTTGGATAAAATAATTGTTATATTCTTGGGTAGTAAATAATTGTCTTTACAGGTCGTTAGATTAATCAACTAATCGAAAAAATAACCATTAGATTAATTGATTTGAAAAATAATAGTTAGGTACAGCTCTAATGCCATAATTATACAACAAACACAAAAAAAATCTTCAGTCAATTATGTCTAAATTAAAGCAACCAAAATAATTAAAATGGGTCACTGAAAAGAAAGTAACAACATGTGTTTGGACGGCATATCGGTACCTTATGGTGTTGAGGAGTCTCATCCTCATCATCAGAGTGACTATTTTCCTCAGTGTCTTTTGTAGCCTAACAGGGACAGGAGAAGAAATAAGAGAATGGCAAATACTTAGACATGATTCCAGTGCCTGCAATCAGCAAACACATGCAAATCAAAAGCATTCAATTGACCCTTCGCAAAGACCCGCCCCCCTTAGTTACTGTCGCTATGTCCGACAAGCTACGCCGCTCTCATGTTCTCACGCAGTGAAAAATACATTGCGGAGTTACTGTGTTTGTTATTACACACAAGAACAGAACACCACAATCGCTTAGACCCCATTCTGCTCCAGCGTATCAACACGGCGGACTATAATATATAATATAATAGTGCATGCTATGGTCCTACACTTAACGTTAGCTCTAACGTTAACTTTAAGCTAACGTTATAGGCAATCTTGCTAAAGTTAACATTAGCTAAGTTTGTTAACATTACCCAAAATAAGAGATGCAACATTAACGTTAACAAGTTCCCAACAGATCACTACCGTTATGTTAATATAAGGTTAAATTGATTGACTTAAGCTGGGTGAGTATTTGAGCCGGGAAAGCTTTCCAGCCAGATTTAGGTGGCTTTACTCCAAGCGCCCCATGTTCCACCAGGCCAATCCTCTTGGGGTCTTTTAACATTTTTTTGTCCTTAATATATTTTTCCAAGCCCACACTTACTGTACTTGGTTTTCTTTAACCCATTTAATAAGGACGTACATTTTGGTTGGCTTCTTGTATCTGTGCTAATGTTTCTGTTCTTACGTTAACGGCTGCCTGGTCTAACGTTAAGGTTACTTAGCAACGGAAAAGACCGTGAATCCGAGCCAATCAGAGCCATATTAGTTTGTGCCATAATGTGTGGCGTTGCAATCCTGTGAGTAATTATTTTTCAATACACACTGCATTGCTTTAAAGACTGCATCTGGTGTCATTTCTTCATACTTTGCTAGCCCGGCTTCACTAGCACATTCTGTCAAAATAAGATAATTTTAAAAACCTATACCCAATCAATAAAAGTTAATAGAAAAAAAAGCCTATACCCACCTTTGTGGTGTGCGTATGTATTGCCTTTAAACAGATTCCATATGTATTTATCATTTATCAAAGATTGTCATACCCTTGTGTCATCAGTACTCAAGTTAGTTCACTTGTTGAAATTGTAATGCTGAAACTTTGAAAATGTGCCGGTATTTGTGACATGTGGTAACATGTTTTCCACCTGTGCTCACCATGTTATCCCATATTACAACGTGTGGAAACATTTTCCACATGTGTTTGACATGGTATATCCTGTGGTACCATGTTTTCTACATGTGCTTCACATGTTATCACATATTACAACATCTGGAAACATTTTCCACATGTAACAAACATGTGGTAACATGTTTGTTACGTTTGATCACATGTCACCACATGTGATCACATGTGGAAAACATGGGCAAATCATGTCAGCCAAAAATAAGCAAAAATAACCATGAGAGTGAGCACCCCCATTCCAACATTAAAAGAGCCTGACGTTCTGAAATAAACTTCCTTCCCAACTTTCCAAGAGGAGAGAACCAGGCTACTCTGGAACAGATGAGTCTACAAATCATGAATGGAGCTGGATCCAGCCGGTTCTGGTGACATCAGGATAGGAGTCCCAAGGTTGAGACAGGGAACCATAGATGCCACAGTTGGTATTGAATCTAACAAACATGTTGTGGCTTTTGATGTTTCAATAAGTTTTGTTAGCTCTTCATGACCTATGACAGCGAACGATTGAAGTTGCACGTGAGGCAAATTATTAGACACTGTTTTCTGAGGTACTATGGCAGATGATTGCATAATTCCAATTTTATTTCTGATTTTCAATTTTAGCTGTAAAGAAATTCTTGAAGTCATTACTCTTCAGATGCGACATAATATCTGGTTCTGTTGAGGCTTTATTCCTAACCAATTTAGCCATAGTACTGAATAAACACCTAGGATTATTGTGGTTATTTTCTATGAGTTTACTAAAATATGCTGACCTGGCAGCTTTTAGTGCCTGTCTGTAGGTACAGACACTATCCTTCCATGCACCACTAAATACTTCTAATTTTGTAGTCTTCCACATGTACTCCATTTTCTGAGCTGCTCTCTTGAGAGCATGAGTATTATCATTGTACCATGGTGCAGGGTTTATTTCTTTAATTTTCTTTAATCAAAGTGGGGCGACACTATCAAGAGTGCTAGAGAAGACTACATTTATTTTTTTTGTTATTTCATCAAGTTTTTCTGCATCAGAGTGCACATTACCTTCCCCAATGTCCCAAGAGTCATCATATAGTTCCCCACATCCCTGATGGAGGGAAGCAACGTAACTAGCCTGGGAGCAGGCCACACCAGCCGCTGCATTTTCTCTAACTATGTTTTCTCTCCATAGAGTGTTAGATGCGGCTGGGGACATCTAACGCTATAACACGCATCGGGGAAGAAGTTCTTTTCTAATCCTGTTCTTTCAGGGGAAAAAGACCCTGCGGAGACCACATCCTGCCCAGCAGGGTAGAATTTACATGTGGCAAAGCACGCACTTACATGTGTGCAAAGCACGCACCAGACACAGCAACGCTAAGGCTGGGTCTGCCTCCTCCCAGGGCAGCGCTTGCAGGTTCAGTACTTGAACCCAAAAAGTGGCATCGTAGGAACCTTGGGCATGTAGCCCGGTCAGGGTTTCAGGATGACCTGAGAGCCTGCCGGACCGGCAAGGGTCGCTGACAGAGAACGCTTGCAAGTCCCCAAGCCTCTTGATGGAAGTGAGTGCAATCAGGAGGGCCGTCTTTAAGGAGAGGGCCTTTAGTACGACTGATTCTAGTGGATCAAGCAGGGCTCCCCGAAGGCTCCGAGAGGACAATGGAGAGACCCCATGAGGGGAACAGGCATGGCCTTGGAGGGTTCAGCCTCCAGGTGCATCTAAGGAACTTGATGATCAGGTTGTTCTACCCAAATGACTTACCGTCCACTGCGTCGTGGTGAGCCGCTACGGCAGCAACATAGACCTTCAAGGTGGAGGGGGGACAGCTGCCCCTGCGCCACCCACATCCTGGGCAACCTCAACGTCACAGCAGATCCTCTGTCATGGCAGGTAATGCTCAGGGGAGAGTGTCCAGGACTCAGGCAGTCCAGCTGATTTAGAGTCGATTCGGAAAGGCACTGTTAGAACTGCTCGCCTCCCAGGAATCCTCACACTGCCCGCTCTGGTATGACTTGACGGGAGCTCTCCTCGGCACAGACACGCTGGCACATGGCTGGCCCAGGGGGCTGCGCAAATACGCGTTCCCCCCAATGAGCCTACTTGCACTGGCCTACTCAGACCTGGTTCTCGGACCTCACACTCCTCATGACAGCTCCTCCCTGGCAAATTCCCCTGAGGACGGACCTTCTTTGTCAGGGACAGGGCACCCTCTGGCACCCACACCCAGACCTCTGGAATCTCCATGTCTGGTACCTGGACAGGATGTGGCGGACCTAACTGGTCTACCGCCTGCGATCACTCAGGCTAGAGCCCCTTCTACAAGGCAGCTCTACTCACTGAAGTGGTGTATCTTCGCTAAGTGGTGTTCTTCCCAGAGTGAAGACCCCCAGAGATAATTGGAAAAGAGTGTTATGGATCTCAAACCCATTGAGATTTTGTGGGATCAGCTAGACTGTGAGATGCATTAGAAGTGCCCAACAAGACCAGGTGCCAGGAAGTGCCAGGAAGCGTTGGGTGAAATGTCACTTCAGTATCTGGACAAACTGACAGCTAGAATGACAATGATCTGCAAATCTGTCCTTGCTGCACATGGAGGATGTTTTGATGAGAACTCTTTGAAGTAGTTTAAAGAAGAGTTCTGAAAATGTTTTTCAAATCTTATTTGTTATTTTTCACATTATTAATGTCATGACTATGCATTGTGATCAGTTGAATGCCACTTTGGTGGAAAAAGTACCAATATATTTCCCAAATCTGTACATTATTCCAAAATTTTGGCTGCCATTGTATATGCAGTAGATACTGTAAAACCTGGTCTCATAGTGAAAATGTGACTACATTTTTAAAAACTTGTTATACATGACTCTCTAGGTACAATTACCCTGCAGTTTCCAGGTGAAATCAACAGTATAGATTCTACAATAACTGTTTTATTCCCTTTCACTGAAATCATGACTCAATGGCTGATTATTTACATTTACATTTAGCTGACGCTTTTATCCAAAGCGACTTACAGAGCCCTTATTACAGGGACAATCCCCCCGCAGCAACCTGGAGTGATGTGCCTTGCTCAAGGACACAATGGTGGTGGCTGTGGAGATCGAACCAACAATCTTCTGCTTAACAGTTTAGTGCTTTAGACCACTACACCACCACATCTGCTATGTTATGATGTCAACACACTTTTACAGTACTTTAACACATTATTTGAAAACGTATACATCTTAACGCTTGTCTTACAGACCCACCTACAACTCAACTCATAGAACGTTGGATTTTGGACATTGAGGGTCGCAGTTCAAGACCAGTCAAGAACGCAAGCTGACATGTGGCACTAGAAGCGACACAGAACTACATGATTGTTTCAGAAAATGTTCTTTTCATTTCGCTTCTGCATTTTAAAACACTATTGGTTAGTGTGACAGTGTGGAGGGCGGGGCCAGGTCGTGATGCTACACACCCGGCCCCTAATCGGACTAATCACGCCTCAGAGAAGGAAAAAAGCCGACTGGAGACTGCTGTGGGACAGAGAGAGAGAAAGATATTTATGGGCAGCTGTCCAGCACCTTTGTGTGTTTTGTCTTTTTGGTTGAGTTTTGCATTTAAATGTTATTTGTCTTTTCAAGCCGGTTCTTGCCTCGTCCTTTCTATTGATCCCGTTACAGTTAGGTTTAGGCGTTGGTTGAGTAAGGATGTCTTTTTTAGCATCTCATTTATATTTTAAAGACTATTGGTTAGCTTTATGTTAACGTTTTAGGTTAGGGATGTGCATTTTAATATTTAAAACATCCATCTAAATTTCACCTTAAAACCTTGTCTGAGTACATCATCATTTCAATTGCTTTTGGTGCTCCCAGATGGACATTTCACTGGAAAAAGGCATCCAAACATGTAAATCAGCAAGTACATTTTGAATTGCAAAAATATTGTCATGGTTATGTAAATTGCATAAGATCAGGCGTAGATATGCCATTTTTAATATTTACATCCTGCATTCATTGCGCTAATGCTAGCGTGACATCCTTGGCCATAGTGTGCAACTGTTACCATATTTTATTGTATTTTATGATGGAATGTGTGAAAATAGTCCACTTAATACAAGAAACAAATGATGTTCATGATGTTCGGTTTTGTTAACTGTTATTGAACGTGCATTCTTCTGCCGATGCAGACAAAAAACAGACTAAAATACACAGTGTGTCCTGCACTACCATTAAGCACTGCTGCAACATTACACATTCTGTATCTACAGCGTGACACATAAAGTGCTTCCAGTGTAGTCTGATTCACAAATAATTACTCTATTGTTTTAGATAATCAAAAAGACTTATGAATCAGTTGGAACTGACTGGATTTATTGACCTACTCCAAATAAACAAAATGTTATGTGTACCTAAAGCTCATGAGACTCATGGGATTACTTACTAGTCATTCATATGCCAACAAAGTTTAAAATACAAATGTAGTATTGTTGTAATAACTGAATAATCTGAAAAAGAATTCTCAATGGATTTAAGCAATTAAATATTTCACAAATAATAAAACAAAATTATATAAAAAAAAATCACTTTTAAACACTTACAGTAAATATTTTTATTGTCTCTCACATCAGTTATATTTTGTCTGTCACATGGGTATTGCACATGTCTGTTTCTGTTAAAGTGTAGCCTAAAGTTTACTGCAGAAAAGTGTTTAGGCTTAAAATAATTCACTGCTTCTAATTTTCTTTATAATGCAAATTCATCAAAAGTGCTGAAACACCAGCTGAGACACTCAATGCATTTAGTCTTATGTGTATGTGCATCACAGTTTATGGAGACTTCAAAGTGATAAATCTCTTCAAAAGTAAAGCAACCCGTGTTTGTGCCTCACAACTAGTTGCTTTGATATCATCTGAAAATGGAATGTCACTGGAAAGGTCATTCACTGACATTTGTAATTTCTTATCCAACCAATGCAGAAGGAAAGGGAAGGGAAGGGAAGGGAAGGAAAGGAAAGGAAAGGAAAGGAAAGGAAAGGAAAGGAAAGGAAAGGAAAAAGAAAAAGGAAAGGAAAAAGGAAAGAAAAGATAATGTGCAAGGAATATAATGCAGTCCAAACTGTGTCCAAAGTATACTGTTAAAAGCCCCTCAGTGCACTTTCAAAATGGGATAGTTTTTCTCTCTAAACCCTGCTTAGACTAATGAAACATTAGTCACCACATAAATTGATAAGTAATCACAAATGGTCAAATGCACTCAGAAATCCAATATTTACATGCAATGTTTATGTGCACCAAACGTCATCCAACTGTCCAATCAGGAGATATAAACTACAATTTGCTCTATTGAATAAAAGCGCACACTGAAACAAATACAATCAAGGTGCCGGTTGACCCTCTGACCTTTTCTATGGTGCTGGTAGGATGCTTTAGCCTGTCCCTGTGTTATCACAGTTTAGTATCTGTACTGTATCTGCAGCAGAAATCAATGTTCACATGGGAATTATAATACATTTGGGGAGCACTTTCACAAATTGATGATTATTAGAATTCAACCAGATAGCTCAGCTGTGTATATTATCGGTGATGATCTGGGGATGCTTCAGCAAGGCTGTAATCATGCAGATTCGTCTTTGTGAAGAATACATGAATAAAGCCATGTACAAGGTTATCCTGGAAGGAAACTTGCTTCCTTCAGCTCTGACAATGTTCTCCAACTCTGAGGATTACTTTTTCCAGCAGGACAATGCTCCAAACCAAGACAAGTGTGGATGGAGGACCACCGAATCAAGATCCTGATCCTCACTGAAAATCTCTGGAATATTATCACGAGGAACATGGATGGCCACAAGCCATCAAACAAAGCTGAGCTGCTTGAATTTTTGCACAAGGAGTGGCATAATGTCACCCAACAGCAATGGGAAAGACTGATAGAGAGCATGCCAAGACACATGGAAGCTGTGATTGAAACAGAGGGTTCCCTATCAAAAAGCTGCACTTTGATGCTGTGTTGATTTAGCACTTTACGAATGTCTTAGGAGTGACCAGCTGTGAACACGTGAATGAAATTGACAAGAATTTATAGCCTCTGCTGGTGACATCATCAGGATGCGCCAGAACAGGGGCTATAAATAGATGCGCCACATATTTAAAAAAAAAGAAAATAAATTCAAAAAAAAGAATGACTGATAAACAAAGAAAGCAGTTTGTGTTCCCATGTTTAGGCTGAATGGCTAAGAGGGACACACACCAGTTTTGTGTGTTTGGGGGAAGAGCATGCTGCACTTGCGTTGGAGCAGGTGCGAGAATTGCGATCTGTTCTCAGTCAAAATGCTTTGTACTCGTCTTGCTTACTTCAGAGAGTCAGCGCCTACACTTCCATTGTGGGGCTCTCGTATGGATCTGGCTGAAGAGCGAGACGGGTCCGTCCCTATCGCTTGCTCTCTCCCTAGATCCAGCCGGTCCTTCTCGTGATCCTGAAGCACGCTCCGGCGCCACTTCGTTTCATGAGGGGGGCCTTGAATATCTTGAGTCTGCGGACTTCGAGCTTCCCACCTCTGAGTGTTCCTCGCATGATAATAAAGTGGTGGAGGAATTACTCGAGGTGGTTATTAAGGCGGTGGCCAGGCTTCAATTAGACTGGCCACAAGAAAAAGAGACCCTCAAGCGATCCAAACTGGAGGACAGATTTCTGTCTGGTGGCCAAGGGAAGGGAATGCCACATCAGTCCCTTCCTTATTTGATGACCTCCATGATGAGCTTTCTCGTTCATGGAGGAAACCTTATACTTCCCGTGTCATCGTGTCCTCGACGTCGACATATTCGACTATCGTGGGTGCTGAGGCATGGAGGTATTCCTTGATGCAGCCGGTAGAAGAGACACTTGTGGGTTATCTCTCGCCTGTCACAGCATCATCGCTAAATAGACCCACTCTCACCACAAAGCCGTGCAGGACCACCTCTATGCTTGCGGGGATAGCTTATCAGGCAGCAGGTCAGTCTGGTGCTGCCCTGCTCACTATGGCAGTGTTACAGGCTTACCAGGCTGACCTGTTGAAGGACCTGAGTGCGGGCACCAGGATTGACGAAGAGGCTTTCTCAGTGCTTCGTCGAGCCACGGATCTGTCTCTCCGCATGACCAAACTGACAGCTCGCACACCATTGGGCGGTCTATGGCAGTTTTGGTCAGCACGGAGAGTCACTTATGGCTCAGTCGGGAATCAGAGACAAGGACAAAGTTTTTCTGTAGTAGTGGAAGCTACTGCCAGGTGTTTCTATGTGGGTTCTAAGAACTGTAGGAAAAGGCAACAGAATTCAATTTGCTCGCCGTCATCCGTGCTTCAATGGCGTGTTCTCCACATCCGTGAAACCGGAACAAGCATGTCTTCAGTGGAAAGAACTGAAAAATCTCTTGGTCAAAGGGGCCATAAAACATGATCCCCTTCCAGAGAAAGTGTCAGGTTATTACAGCAGATACTTCCTGGTTGCCAAGAAGGGTAGGGGGTTGCGTCCGATTTTAGACCTTCGAGGCTTGAATCGCTTAGTCAGAGCGTTCAAGTTCAAGATGTTAACCATCAAGACGGTCGTGTCTCAAATCCAACATTACGATTGGTTGGTCATGATCGATCTCATGGAAGCATACTTTCCTATAGAAATTCTGCCACAACACAGGAAGTTCATGAGGTTTGCTTTTGGGGGGCAAAGCTTTCCAATATCGGGTTCTTTCATTCGGCCTAGCCCTATCACCCCACACATTCATGAAGGGCTTGGATGCAGCACTGGCTCCTTTGTGACTCTGTGGCATCTGCATTCTGAAATATTTAGACGACTGGCTGATACTAGCACAGTCACAAGAACTTGCATTACAGCACAGGGATATCATCTTAGCTCATCTGGTTTGTCTGGGTCTGAGACTCAATGTCAAATTCAGGGAATTACCTATCTGGGGGTTGTATGGAATTCGATCATGATGTGGGCACAATTGTCTCCCACTCGAATCGAGACCATTCAAAACACGCTGAGCAAAGTCAGGCTAGGCCAAGGTTGCACTGATCGTCAGTATCAACGAATACTAGGTCTCATGGCATCTGCGTCCTCGGTGATCCCATTGGACCTTCTGCACATGAGACCGTTTCAGTTGTAGGCAGATAAGGTTTGGCCCAGAATGTGCCTGTATGCGTTTCCTCCGGTTTCTCTGCTCCCTGGAGTCTTGGCCAGAGTTCTCCAGCAAGGGTCCTGCCTATTACTGATAGCGCCGCGTTGGCTGAACAGGGTATGGTTCTCAGAGATAATGTCTCTCCTTGACGGCTCGCCTTGGGCAATTCCAGACAGGAGGGACCTTCTGTCTCAGGCACAGTGGACAATATTTCATATCCGGCCCGAGCTGTGGAACCTTCATGTTTGGCCCCTGAAAGGTACCAACTGAGGGACACTGGCCCTTCACCTGAAGTTATCGAGACCATTCTAAGTACTAGGGCAACCTCTACTAGAAGTTGTTATGCCATTAAATGGGGTCTCTTTGAAAAATGGTGCAATGCACATAATCCAGATCCGGTTAACAGCCATATTGCTTCAGTTCTGAACTTTCTGCAGGAAAAAATTATTAGCAGTCACATGCCCTGCCACGCTCAGGGTTTATGTGGGCGCTCTATCGGCTTGCCACACCTTGATTGATGGGATGTCATTGTGGAAACATGCTCTGCTTGCTCGCTTCATTCATGGAGCCATGCGATTGGGACCTCCTGCTAGGACCAGGATCATTTCATGGGACTTAGCAATAGTCCTTGAGGGTCTGTTTAAGACCCCCTTTGAACCTCTAGAGTCAGCGTCTGATAAACTTCTGACTCTCAAGATGGTTTTTCTTATGGCAATTACTTCTCTAAAAATAATTGGGAATCTGCAGGCTCTGTCCGTCTTGCCATCCTGCTTAGATTTTGCCTCAGGAATGCCTAAAGCAATTTTGCAACCTCATCCTGACTACCTGCCTAAGGTTCCTTTCTCGAATGTACATCCGGTCACTCTCGAAGCCTTCTGCTCCCCACCGTTTACAATGCCAGAGCAGGAAAGACTTCATGGACTGTACCCTTCAGACTTATGTCCAACGCATTAGCCAGTGGCGTAAGTCAGGGCAACTGTTCGTTTGTCATGGGGGTCGTATCAAAGGGGCAGCCACAACCAAGCAAACCATGTCACATTGGGTGAGGGATGCTATTGCCCTGGCCTACGAGGCACGCGGTCAAGCTTCACCGGTAGGTATCAGGGTGTACACTACCAGAGGGGTCGCCTCCTCTAAACCTTTGGACAGAAGTGTCCCTCTGCAACATGTTTGTAATGCGACGGCTGGTCCTCTCCACATAAATTCATAATATTCTATAGTTTGGAGGTTCATGCCACTTCGGGCTCTTATGTCCTTGAGTCTACATCACAAGCTCATTTCTGAGAACTCTTGTGCTCTTGTGAGCACAACTACATAACCGTAAGTGATCTAGACATCCACAGTGCGGCGGCGTGGGTATTCTCGTTCCCAAAGCGCTAAATCAGTGCAGCATCAAAGTGTAGCTTTTTGATAGGGATTTACCCTGTTCCCTGATAAAAGCGGAACGAGATGCTGCGCTTCATTGCTGCACTGAGGATGCCCCAGGACTGCTCTTCAGACAAAATACCTATTTATAGCCCCTGTACCGGTGCAACCTGATGAAGTCACCGGTGGAGGCTATAAATTCTTGTCAATTACATTGACGTGTTGCACACATATTCACAGCTGGTCACTCCTAAAGACGTTCCCAAAGTACTAAATAAGCGCAGTATCTCGTTCTGCTTTTATCAGGGAACAGGGGTTACAGTTAAGTAACCCGAGACGTTATTCCTCCAAATAATGATTTCTGAACTCTTCCTTAGTTAAAACATTAGTATTGTGTTGTTTAAAAATTAATATGAACTTTTTCTTTGCATTATTCAAGGTCTGAAAACACTAAATCTTTTTTGTTATTTTGACCAGTTGTCATTTTCTGCAAATAAATGCTCTAAATTAAAATTTGTATTTGGAATTAGGGAGAAATGTTGTCAGAAGTTTATAGAATAAAACATAAATGTTCATTTTACTCAAACATATACCTATAAATAAAGTAAATCCAGAGAAACTGATAATTTTGCAGTGGTCTCTTAATAGCGGTTATCCGAGTTACCATAGACTTTGTCAGTCTGAACCAGTCTGGCCATTCTCTGTTGACCTCGCTCATCAGCAAGGCGTTTCCATCTGCAGAACTGCCTCTCACTGGATGTTTTTTTTTTTGTTTTTGGCACCATTCTGAGTAAAATCTAGAGACTGTTGTGTGTGAAAATCCCTGGAGATCAGCAATTACAGAAATACTAAAACCAGCCTGCTGGAGGAAAAAAGGCATTTTGCTTTTGAGCCCTAGATAAGTGTGACATTGTCTGTGCAATACCTTTGCAAAAGAAAATAATTTTTTTTTGTTTGAACAACATTTTGCATTTGAGAATGTTTCGTATTTGAGCCCTACGATGAAGGCGAGCATTAAGCAATGGTTTGCCATGTGAAGGGAAATAAAATTGTTTTATATAAACAGCATTTGCAGTGTCATGGGACACTTAGAAGCATGGCCCGATATACATGCCGCAGTTGCGGAACCTAGACAGCACATTTGCACTGCTTAGTATATGTACTGAGCAGAAAACACAGCAAAGCTGTTGTGTCATGTCGCACAGCAAGAAAGACAAGCTGCTGTTGCAGCGTCTGGATGGCACATTTCCACTAACAGCACATGTGTTTTCAGCACTGTTTTTTACCAGTAAAGTTAAAGAAGTACCTTACTTACCTGCTTCTGAATAGTACAGCCCCGACAATGAGCATTGCTTGTAACATACATCAACTTGATGCAACCTGGACACATCATCTGTGATGTTACCTGGGGTCACGGAGTGTTTCGGGTCTTTCAAGCATCATACACTCTCACCCAGGCGACCCAGCTGGGGTTGATCAGGCCCCAACTTGTGTCCAGGTAGCCCTATCCCACCCATGGTTCTCCTCTCCTTATCCACAGCCACCTTGAGGCAACTTCTGCTGACTCTGTGACCTCTTTGATAGCCCTTCGCTTACTGGCCCCTATGATGCCCAGGATGCTGTAGGCCCTGCAGAGAGACTGGCCTGCGAACCCTCTGCATCCCACCTCAATGGGCTCACACCGCGCTCGCCACCCATTGTTCCGGCACTCCTCCACTAGCTCAGCATATTTTGCCCTCTTCCTCTCATTGGCCTCCTCGATACGGTCCTCCCAGGGTACGGTGAGTTCCAGGAGAACGAACTGCTTGGAGGTCTCTGAGATGAGTAACATGTCAGGCTGCAGCATTGTGGTGGCGACAGTTTCTGGGAATTTCAGTTGCTTCTCCAGGTCAACGTTCAACTCCCAATCTTGTGCTGTTGCTAGCAGGCCAGATGAGGTGGCCCTGGCAGCTAATGGTGGCTTCTCCCCAGCCCGGATGAAAGCAATGTTTTTCTTAACTGGGCGGAGGCGCTTACAGTGGTCAATTCCACAGCTGATGGTATTCGCTATGGCCTTCAGGACTTGGTCATGGCACCAACGGTAGCGCCCCTCACCCAGTGCCTTCAGACAGCAGCTGAGAATGTGCTCCAGGGTCCCCCTCTTCAGGCAGAGGATGCAGGCTGGAGACCACCAATCCCCAGGTGAACAGGTTGGATGGGCTCGGTAGTACATCGTAGACAGCCTGGATCAGGAACCGTATGCGGTGGGGTTCTGCTTTCCTTGCGGTCCACTGCATGCTCCCATCTTGTCCAGGCTCCCTGCTGCCGCATTCCAACCACCCTGCTGGCTCGCTCCTCCTCTACTGCTGCCCGCACCTCCTGCTGCACCAGTGATCTCCTGTTCTTCCCCTGTGCCTTGTTGTAGCTAGATGTTGTGCTGCACCCAGGCCAGCTCTTCCATGAGTCACTGCTCCCACCAGTTCCCTGTGCCGTAGCCGCGACTCAGCCACATTCACCGCCTCTGCTGCCCTCCACCTCCGCCCTGTCCTCACCTCGATCCCAGCCTTGGAGACCTTTGGGTCCTGTGACTCTCTGTATTGCAGCACCTCCCTGGCACGGCCCACCTTGAACTCCCCTTGGTTGCGTCGTTCCCGGAAGTGCATAACGAGCCAACGTGGTCAGAACCGCCCTCCGCTTTTCCACTCTCACTACCCTGGATGGCGGAACACCGCCACCTGGCGGGACTGAACGGTACTACTCTCCAGAGCCGTAGAATGACGTCATCACTGACCTCAAAAGTCTACAGCACCACTGGACAGGCCGCCTCCGCCCTACATGCCATGGCTCTCCTGCAAATTCACTAAGCCAAGGCACTCAAAGATCTGCTCCTGGGTAGTTCCAACCCCGATGTGCTACAGTAACTGCGCTCTGCTCCAACCTCGCTCTCAGAGCTACGAATGTCACGGCACAGGCACTCGGGTGGACGATGGCAACACTCGTGGTCCAGGAGCGCCACCTCTGGCTGAACACGGTCGAGATGCATGGCATTGACAAGTCACGATTTCTCAACGCCCCCGCCTCCCAGCTCGGTCTCTTCGGCGACACCATCGACGACTTTGCCCAGCAGTTCTCGGTGGTGAGGAAGCAGATGGGGACAGTTTCTCACATCATGCCACGGCGCCACCCAGTCGGCGCGCCTGCGCCCCGCCTGCTCGCCGAGGGCGTCCCCCCCTGTGACGAGAAGGCAACAACAGGTAGCTCCGCAACCTGGGCCCAGCTCTCAGCCCCAGCATCGAGCACCTCGCAGGCGGCGTAAACCCCCGTCTCCAGGACCCCCTCTCGGACCAGAAATGCTCCGAAGCGCTCCTAAGACGGACACCCCAGGCAGTTGGATGTTCGCTCCGGAGATGGTTTCAAGACCACTCCATCCCCCGGTGGAGGGCCGGGAAGAGAATCCTTGTTTTCACCTGCCACACCGCCTTCGGGCTGCGGTACCTAAAGAGCGATTCCCTCATTCCCTGAGTCACTCAGCCGGTGTGTGCCGTTCTCACGGCACCCCAGCCCTACATCTCTCCAGTCCCGGTTTCCCGGACGCAGCTCTCTTGCCTCCGGCCCCGCGACTGTCCAACCCCGGCAGGTCAGCGCTGACAAGTTTCGAAGACGCCCTCTCGGGACCTCTTCCTCAGTCTCTAATCCGCCCCCTGCCGGGTATGCGGAGTGAGGTAAGTGCTTTGAGTCTTTTCTCAGCACCTCAGCCTCGGGACGCTCTTTTGCCTCCCGACACATTATTACCAGCTCCCCCCCGCCGCGAAGCCCCGCCCGGTACGTCAAATGTGATCGTCCCCTTAGTCCCCCTCGCACAGAGTTTGGACGCGTGGTGATCGCTTCCCAACCTGTTGCGCTGGTTGGCCAGGACCATCCGACTCGGCTCTGCGATTCAGTTCGCCCGGCTCCCGCCTCGTTCGCCCGCCTCCCGCCACTCTATTGCGTGGCCAACAAGCCAGTGCCTTATGAGCAGAGATTTTTACACTGCTCCTCAAGGACGCAGTAGAGCCCATCCCTCCAGCCGAGATGAAGAAGGGTCTCTACAGCCCTTACTTCATCATACCCAGAAAAAGTGGCGGGTTGCGACCAATCTTGGACTTGCGAGTTCTCAACCGGGCCCTGCTCAGACTCCCGTTCAAAATGCTCACGCAGAAGCAGATTCTCACCTGCGTTCGACAGCTAGATTGGTTCGCAGTGGTAGACCTGAAGGACGCGTACTTCCACATCTCTATTTTGCCGCGACACCGACCCTTCTTACGGTTCGCGTTCGACGGCCAGGCATATCAGTACAAGGTCTTCCCCTTCGGCCTGTCCCTGTCCCCTCGCATCTTCATCAAGGTCGCAGAGGCCGCTCTTGCCCCCCTAAGGGAAGTTGGCATCCGCATACTCCACTATCTCGACGACTTGGCTCATTCTGGCCCACTCTCGAGTTACTGTGTGCTCACAGGGACCAGGTGCTCAGGCACCTCAGCCGTCTAGGGCTTCAGGTCAAATGGTAAAAGAGCAAGCTCACCCCGGTTCAGAGCATCTCTTTTCTCGGTATGGAGTTAGACTCGGTCTCAATGACAGCGCGTCTCACCAACGAGCGTGCCCAGTCAGTGCTCAGGTGCCTCGCTCGCTTCAAGCCTGGCACAGCGGTCCTCTAAAACAATTCCAGAGGCTCCTGGGGCATATGGCATCCTCAGCCGCAGTCGCGCGCTCGGGTTGATGCATATGAGACCGCTACAGCACTGGCTACAGACCCGAGTCCCGAGATGGGCAAGGCGCCACAGCACGCATCGTGTGACAGTCACCCTTGCCTGCCATCAAACTTTCAGCCCATGGACAGACCTCTGCTTCCTACGAGCCAGAGTTCCCTTGCAGCAGGTGTCCAGACGTGTCGTGGTAACCACAGACGCCTCTCGACTGGGTTAGGGCACCGTGTGCAATGGGCACGCTGCCGCTGGCACCTGGAAAGGTCCCCGGCAGTGTTGGCACATCAATTGCCTAGAGTTGATGGCTGTTATTCTTGCTCTACAGAGGTTTATTCCACTAATCCGAGGCAAGCACGTTCTGATTTGCTCAGACAGCACCGTGGCGGTAGCGTACATAAATCGCCAGGGTGGCGTGCGCTCTCGTCATATGTCACAACTCGCCCGCCATCTCCTCCTCTGGAGTCAGCTGCGACTCAGGTCGCTGCTCGCCACTCATATCCCTGGCAACCGCAACACAACGGCGGACGCGCTGTCACGACAGGTTTTCGCCCAGCGGAGAGTGGAGGCTCTACCCCCAGGTGGTCCAGCTCATTTGGGACTGATTCGGCAAGGCACAAGTAGACCTCTTTGCCTCCCAGGACAACTCCCATTGCCCGCTCTGGTATTCCCTGACGGACGCTCCCCTCGGGACAGATGCGCTGGCACACAGCTGGCCCCGGGGGCTGCGCAAGTACGCATTTCTCCCAGTGAGCCTTCTTGCATCGGTGCTGTGCAAGATCAGGGAGGACGAGGAACAGGTCACCTTGGTGGCCCCTTACTGGCCCACCCGCACCTGGTTTTCGGAACTCACGCTCCTCATGACAGCCCCTCCCTGGAAAATCCCCCTGAGGAAGGACCTTCTTTCTCAGGGACGGGGCACCCTCTGGCATCCGCGCCCAGACCTCTGGAATCTCCATGTCTGGCCCCCGGACGGGACGTGGAAGATCTAGTAAATCTACCACCTGCTGTCGTAGATACAATCAATCAGGCCAGTGCTCCCTCAACCAGGCAACTCTACGCACTAAAGTGCCGTTTGTTCGCGAATTGGTGTTCTTCCCGAGCCAAAGACCCACAGAGATGCGCAGTTCGGTCAGTGCTTCTATTCCTGCAGGAGAGACTGGAGGGGAGGCTGTCCCCCTCCACCTTGAAGGTGTATGTAGTTGCTATCGCAGCCCACCATGACGCAGTAGATGGCAAGTCCCTTGGTAAGCACGACTTGATTATCAGGTTCCTGAAAGATGCCCGGAGACTACATCTTCCCCGGCCTAACCTGTTTCCCTCTTGGGTTTCCCTCTTGGGACCATCTCTCAGTGGTCCTCTCGGGCCTTCAGAGACCCCCATTTGAGCCGCTTGATTCAGTCGAGCTCAAGGCCCTCTCCTTGAAGACAGCCCTCCTGATCACGTTAGCCTCAATCAAGAGGGTAGAAGACCTGCAAGCGTTCTCTGTCAGCGACTCTTGCCTGGAGTTCAGTCCGGCACTTTCTCACATTATCCTGAGACCCCGACCGGGCTACGTGCCCAAGGTTCCCACGATCCCTTTCAGGGACCAGGTCGTGAACCTGCAAGCACCGCCTCGGGAGGAGGCAGACCCAGCCCTTTCGTTGCTGTGTCCGGTGCGTGCTTTGCGTACCTATGTGGACCGCACGCAGAGCTTTAGATACTCTGAGCAGCTCTTTGTCTGCTTTGGTGGACGGCGGTAAGGGAGCGCCGTCTCCAAACAGAGGCTAGTCCACTGGGTCGTTGATGCTATTGCCTATCACGCCCAGGGCGTGCCCGCCCCCCTGCAGGTACAAGCACACTCCACTAGAAGTGCGGCGTCCTCGTGGGCACTAAGCCACGGCACCTCCCTAGCAGACATCTGCAGAGCAGCGGGCTGGGCAACACCCAATACCTTTGCCAGATTTTACAATCTAAGGGTTGAGTCGGTCTCGTCCCGTGTTTTGTCAGGTCTGAGCCGGTAGAACTCGGTAACGAGGCACAACCGACCGGGTGTTCAGCTTGCATCTTGCATCCTTCACCAATGTGATCCAGTGCGCCTTCTGTCCCAGGTCAGCCACTGAGTGTCGCTGCCTGGATGCTTTTTCCTCCCTAGCCTTCTGTACGAGAGTCTTAGGGCTCTGTACTGGGGTTGGGCTCCACGGGCATAGTTCCTTCTTCAGGCTAACTCCCCGTGATGTATTCTCCGTGGTACGGTCCCCCTCTCGGCGGACCCGCGTTTCCCTCAGGCAGCCCCGCTGCCTCGGCCCTGTGTCTGTAGAGTCCCCCCTTCATTAGGCTGGACCTACCACCGCGCCATTTCCCACGTCCGGCTTCACAACCCTCGTTGTGTATTTGCCATACATTACCTCCCCCTGGTCTGGGCAGGGTATGGCCTCTGCAGGGTCTTCCCCTCCTGAAAGAATAGGAAATCTGCAGGCCGGACAGCTACCTTGCCTCCGGTCCTGCCTCAGCACCAGGCACACCGGCGCCGACGAGTTTTGAAGACGCCTCCTTAGGCCTCTTCCTCAGTCTCTAAGCCGCCCCCTGCCAGGTGCGTGGAGCAGGGTTAATGCTTCGAGTCTTCTCTCAGCACCGCCCAGGCTCTCCTCCTCCCCCCCGGGGAATGACCGCCTTCCCTGACATAGGTTGGGCCCCAGCCGCTCTACATCCTATGTGAGAGACGTAGTGAGATAGAAGGCCGCGGCTGTTGGGCTTGCTCCCATGCTAGCATGTAATACCTTTTTCCCCCAGGGGTGCGGGAAAACCTAAGGTGGATATGCTAAAACTCTTTGAGGGGGTGTTGGGGAGGGCGATGTGCATTCGGTTCAGGTGCCTCTAACACGCAATAGCCTGCTTTGCCCCTGCTCCGACAGTCACGTCACACGGTCAGTGCGTGGCGTTTTTATATGGACCCCTTGTGTCACTTCCTTCGACACTACGTCGAGAGAGTGACAGAAGGGGAACGTCTCGGTTACTGTTGTAACCTCCGTTCCCCGAGGGAGGGAACGAGACGTAGTGTCCCTCCTGCCACGGCACTAGACCTTGCACTGTAAATGGCCATGCTTCATCCTTCGGCTCCTCAGTGCAAAATCCTGACTGGCATTCGCTGCCCCGCTTCCCCTTATACCCGTATGTCCGGGGCGGGGCATCCAAATTCTGTCTGCCAACTTGACATTGGCCTTTTCTCAGGTTCAGAGGTACGATTCGGCGTTCGAGAAGACCCCTTGTGTCACTTCCTTCGACACTACATCTCGTTCCCTCCCTCGGGGAACAGAGGTTACAACAGTAACTGAGACGATTATGTTTTTTCCTTGTGATTTTCATTGGGTTTTTTTTAAATACACAGTAATTTCAAATCAACACACTCCAAAAAAGACAGGGGCAATTTAAGAAAAATAACAATTTAACGAGATGAAATAACAAGGCAATGTAAAAAAGTAGATGTTAAACAGGTGAGGCAATCATGTCATAGTATATAGGGAACCTCCAAAAAACATCCTAGTCCTTCAAGAGCAAGGATTATAGATATCCAGATCGACCGCCTGCCGATCAAAATCAGCTAATATTCATCTTAAATCCGTGATCGGCAATCGTGCCTAGATTTAGGGTCAATCTTTTTTGCAGCATGCAGGGAATCACACATACACTGAGCCTCAGTGTATGTGAAGCATGACAGAATGGACTATGGAGGGTGAATTGTTGGCAATTCTAAGCATTTACGAATATTCAGACATGATGTAATTGAGATGAATATGCCGGTTTGTTTTAAAAATGTGTAAGAATTACAGGTGTAATTAGCCCATTTTCTAAAGTTGTTACGGTAGTTATTCTGACTCATGCACAGTGAACAGGAAGAGGACATAGAGGCTGATAACAGGTTTTAAAAAAAATTCAACAACAAATAAACCTGCAAATACATTACATGAGTTGTGACAATCAGACGTTGTGTTGAGTAATAGAGACTGTTTGAGAGATAATGATCGCTTTTAGCTTTACTCTCTTTAACATGAGCGCTCTCTGTGTCAATTAAAGATGTGCACTCGTCAGGTGTTCTCAATATCTCATCAGTCACTCATCCCATTTTAAATCAGATTAATGCTGGTCACAATACCACTAATAATAAATATAACTGTTTAACCTTCAATAACGACACTGCATCTTCATGCATTTGCTTAATGATTAGTGATTTGTGTTACAGCAAAACTCAAAGACAGTAAACAGACCATAGATATTAATGATTTCTCACTGGAGCAGTTTTAGAGCTTGTTATAAATATATTTTTCTTATTTTTTTTTATGTATCTCTGCAGTGTGTGATGCTCTCGTTGTTTTTACAGGTTGCCAGTATGTAACAATGACCTTTTGATATTAACAACAGAACAATTAATAACGGTTCCATTATTGTTGAACCTGGGCCTGTTCAAGTGTAACTGTTTATGCCACTTTTAAGTGGAATTGCAAACAATTTTATTAGTTTTCATAAAATAAATGTTTTATTGTGACTATTCAAATCAATCTGTTTACACCATTTGTAAGTGTATGTAAGATTTCTATTCATCCATACAGAACTCAGTGGATTTGTGATTTATTTTTGTACCTGAATATTAAAATAATAAGTTAAAATATGCTTTTACACCATTCTAAGCAGAAATTGATTTTATATGTGAGTTTTATAAAAATGCAAGCTGCACGAAGTTGCCAAGTTCACCTTCATCATTAAGCTGAAGACATCTTTTAGTTACTTTGTTTACTTAGTTGTTTTTGTAAACAAGCAAAAAAAAAAAAAACAGTCTGCAGCTCTATTATCTAGGCAAATACAAGTATCGGATCGGGACTCGGTATCGGCAGACATATAATATTTAAAAATCTGATCAGGGGCCGAAAAAGCTGATCGGGACATCCCTAGCAAGGATCATTTGAGACTTGTCAATTTGCCAACAGATGCTTCAGCAAATAATCCGGCACTTTGAGAAAAATGTTCCCCAAAGACAAATTGGAAGGATTTTGGGCATTTAATCCTCCACATTGCACAATATAGTTAAAAGATTCAAGGAATCTGGTCAAATCTTGGCGCGTAAAGGGCAAGACGAAAACCACTTCTGAATGCGTGTGACCTCTGATCCATCAGACATCACTGTCATAAAAACATAATTCATGGATATCATGAACATTGGCATGAGATTACATTAATAACCTTTGTTCCCCGTCTGTCGCTCACTTCGACGTCGTGTCGAAGAAGCGACACTAGGGGTCTCTCTTGAGGGCCGAATATGCCTCTGATCTATGAAAAAAGGCCAATGAGAGTTGGCGAACAGTATTTGCATACCCCGCCCCCGGACATACGGGTACAAAGGCGAGGGAAATACGCACGTTCATTCAGAAATTTTCTTCTGTGCCGATGGTCATGTATGCAGCCAGCTGCAAGTCATACACACCAGATTCCTGCTTCTGTTCCTCTGACGCTCTGTTTGCTGTTGGATCTACGACGCACTTCTGCAGCTTTCTTCTTCTCCGCATGGCAGTGCAGTTTGCCCCTGGGCGCTTCGACAGCGCAGAGAATTGAAAGAGTTACATTGAAAGAGTGATTTTCTCTGTAAAAGAGTTTATTTCTCTGAAAGAGCATTACACAGCGGCGTTGAACGCCCTTTTCAGGACGCGTCTTTATAAAGAGGTAATTTCCGCCCCTGTGTAGTTTTTGGATGCGATGATTTCTCACCACCTCTCACGGTCATAAAAGCTGCCTCGCGTGCCTGGGCTGTGATCACACGCAGGCAGCGTTTTATGAATGGTTCATGTTCTCAGTGCGAGAACATAGCCATGGCAACATTGCAGTCGCAGCTTTCTTTTGTCATGAGAGAACGCCACTTCAGCTGCCCCCTGTGCCTCACCTCCTACCTACGGGATTGACGCAGGCAATGAAGGCGCTTTGGGGACAATGATGGGCTCTGTTCACTGGGTAAACCCCCTCGAACCACCCGCCCCCCGGCACGCTTGCTTGCTTCCGTCTGAGCTCGGGATGAGCGATTCTCTCCAATGGTTCATCTTCTCAGTGCGAGAACATGGCTGTTCTAGCATTGCGGTCGCGGCTTTCTTTTGTCATGAGAGTAAGCCACTTCAGCCGCCCCCCGCACCTCGCCTCCTACCTACGGGATTGATGCAGGCGCCGCAGGTGATGAAGGTGATTTGGGGACAATGACAGGCTTTGTTCGCCGGGTAAACCCCTTTGAACCACCTGCATCCCCGGCATGCTAGCTTGCTTCAGAATTGGATGACATCACCGCTGCATCGGAGAGCGTTACAGCGGCATCTGATGCTGATGACTCACTTGGGCTGCCCGGGCTACTTGACCTTCGGGTCTGCTCGCCCTGCCTGAGCCTGACGGACGGAGGTCCGCTTTGCTTTCCCGGGCTACTTGATCGGTCCTGCCGGCATGTTCGCCGCTCACAGCCGCGTTGTGAAAGGTTCCTTTCTTCTCGGAAGTGCATGACGAGTTGAGCAAAGCCACGGCTTCTTCGCTCCTCCGCTCTCACTACAGTCGTGGTGGAACGGTCCAAGACCACTTCCGCCCTGCATGCCACGGCCCTTCCTGCAACCAACGCCAGGCCAAGGCACTTCAAAACTTGCACTTGGGTAGTCCTGTTCTTGATGTGCTGCAGGAACTGCGCTGGATGACCAACCGTGCCCCGGAGGTCAGATGCGCCGGCACTCGAACAGGCGATGGCCACCCTTGTGGTCCAGAAAAGCATCTATGGACTGGACCTGTTCAAAATGCGGGAGATAGACAAGGCACACCTTCTCCCACACCCCCGTCTCCCAACTCTGTCCTGCCGCCATGGGCCATTCCCCACCTGCTCATCGATGGCGTCCTCCTGCGGCTATGAAACACCCTGCTCCGCCTCAACCCATCTCACGGACCCCCTCGAGGACCCGGAAGGCTCCCAGGCGCTCTGTTCAAGATATTCTGTTGTCACACGATATATTTCTTCTCCCGTTGTTTTGTCAGGCATTGATTTACAAAATAAAAAAGTTTCTCTATTACTGTCACCATCTACGAATCGAACATTTGCCAGGAGCTGTGCGTGCCCACTAATGTCAGTCAACTCATCCAGCTGCAAAAAAATTTGCCCCTGGATCTGATTTTTTCCAAACCACACTTTCAATGTCTGAAGACATGTCTTCTATTCGCCTGCTAATTGTGTTGTTTGACAGGGGAACCTTTGATATTTCTTTCGCTGCTTGTAGGCCTAGCATGGTGTTAACAATGGCTTTGCATGCAGGTAAGATTACAGTCTCAGCGATCGTGTGGGGTTTTTTCGATTTAGCTACTATTTCAGCCTAAATAGATAATAAATAGATAGCTTGCCTTTAATGCTTTCTCAGACACTTTTGCACTCTTCATCATAATTTCCTCTTGTTTTTCGTGTTGCATTTTCAGTCGAATAAAATATTCTGCATCCTTGCTCACTAGAGATGGGTGATTTTTTGTCAGATGCCGTTTCAGTTTGCTAGGAACCATTGATTCATTCGACAATTTGTCTCCACATACCAGACACAGAGGAAGAGCACATGATGGATCTCCGATAAAGATGAAGCCATATGACAAGTAATTGTCGATATATTGTCTTTTCTTCTTCTTACTGCTGCTCTCAGCGGCCTGCTCTGGACTGTTACATGAGGAAGTTGACGGCCCAGAAGCATCTGGAGCTTTTCTTTTTAGAAATCTGTCCATATTCTTTTGCACTACACATGCATCGTCATGGATAAAACACTCGCATATACGTTACGCATACAGACGTTGACGTGCTGACAGGTCAGTGAAGGGGGCGTATCGATTTTTTTATTTTATTGTTTTATTGTTATTTTATTTTATTTTTTTAATTTAGTCTTATTTGGTATTTCAGACATTAGATATTCCTAATATTTATTAATTGGTTTATTTGGCCACAGCCCCTCCCTGGTGAATTCCCCTGAGGAAGGACCTTCTTTCTCAGGGACGGGACACACTTTGGCATTCGCACCCAGACCTCTGGAACCTCCACGTCTGGCCACTGGATGGGATGCGGAAGATCTAGCTGGTCTACCACCCACGGTCGTAGCCATGATGAAGCAGGCCAGAGCCCCTTCTGCCAGGCAACTTCACGCCCTGAAATGGCGTGTTCGCGAATTGGTGTTCTTCCCGGGCTGAAGACCCACAGAGGTGCGCAGCTAGGTCAATGCTCCTGTTCCTACAGGAGAGGTTGGAGGGGAGGCTGTCCCCTTCCACCTTGAAGGTGTATGTTGTCGCTATCGCAGCTCACCACGACCCAGTAGACGGCAAGACTCTGGATAGGCATGACTTAATTATCAGGTTCCTAAGAGGCGCCCAGAGTTTAAATCCCTCCCGGCCAGGCCTGTTCCTCTCGTGGGATCTCTCGGTGGTCCTCACCGGTCTTCAGAGATCCCCCTTTGAGCCGCTAGAATCAGTTTGCTCTCTCTAAAAAGACGGCCCTGCTGATCGCGCTCGCTTCCATCAAGAGGGTCGGGAACCTGCAAGCGTTCTCTGTTAGCGACACTTGCCTGAAGTTCGGTCTGGCAGACAAACATGTGATCCTAAGACCACGACCGGGCTACGTGCCCAAGTTCACTACCACTCTCTTCAGAGACCAGGTAGTGAACCTGCAAGCACTGCTCCGGGAGGAGGCAGACCCAGCCCCTTCATTGCTGTGTCCAGTATGTGCCTTGCGTGTCTATCTGGACCGCACTCAGAAGCTTTAGGTGCTCTGAGCAGCTCTTTGTCTGCTCTGCGACAGCGGAAAGGGATCGCTGTCTCCAAACAGAGGCTTCCCCACTGGGTGGTGGATGCCACCTTACTGGCTTATCGCACCCAGGCCGTGCCCCCCCCCGCGTGGGTCCGAGCGCTCTCAACAAGGAGTATTGCGTCCTCGTGGGCACTGGCTATGGGCACCTCCCTAGCAGACAATTGTAGAGCGGCGGGTTGGGCAACACCTAACACATTTGCAAGATTTTACAATCTCAGGGTTGAGTCAGTCTCGTCCTGTGTTTTCTCAGGTCTGAGCCGGTAGAGCTCGGTACACGTCGACAGTCTGACCAGGTGAATCGCTTGTGTCCAGCGCCCTTTCCCTCTGCCGAGGTAAAACAGTGCGCCTTCTTTCCCAGGAGACCCCTTTAGGTCCCTGGTTGATTCCTCCCTAGCCCTCTTGGGTCCGCAGTTCAGCTGAGGAACTCAACGAACCAGTCCACTATGGGTACCCCAGGCTACCCCTACTGGAATAGGTGCTCCACAGGTCAGGCCTCCTACGCGGACTCCTCCTGTGTGTACTTCCACAGTACGGTCACCTTACAAGATGAACTGCGTCTCCCTTAGGCAGTCCTTCACTGCCCTCCGGTCGCCGTGTTGTAGCAACTCCCCCCTCCTCGAGGTTGGATCTACCACCGTGCCATTCTTTCCCACATGTGACCGAAGAGGCCATGTGATGTATTTTCGCCACCTTTACCTCCCCTTTCGGGCAGGTGTGGCCTCCGCATGATGCGGTAAGGGCCCCCGGCTGCTCTTGCTCTATGCTGAGAAAAATAGAGAGAAAAGAGGCCCAGCCAGGCTTGGCCCGTTCCCTAGTTGGCAAGCGTCGCCTGGTTCCCCTCTAGGGTAACCAAAAGGATTCCAACAACTTTTTGGGGGCATTGAGGAAGGGTACGTGCAGTCTGAAACACTGTTGGTCGCTTGTGCACGTGAAATACCTGCCCGCTCCTGTGTCAGCAGTACACGTACACGGCTCAGCGCATGGCGTATTTGAAGTGGACCCCTAGTGTCGCTTCTTCGACACAACGTCAAAGTGAGTGACAGACAGGGAACCTCTCGATTACGTATGTAACCTCTGTACCTGTATGTCCAGGGGCAGGGTATGCAAATAAAGATCTCAAGAGAGACCCCTAGTGTTGCTTTTTCGAGACGACGTCTCGTTCCCTCCATCAGGGAATTGAGGTTACATACGTAACTGAGACGTTAGTCAACACCACTTACCGTTGCATCCACAGATGCAAGTTAAGACTTTACTATGCAAAGCAGAAGCCCTACATCAACACTGTCCAGAATGGCTGACGACTTCTCTGGGCTCGGTCTCATCTTAGATGGAAAGTAGAACAGTGGAAGTGTGTTTTTTTCTCCAATGAGTCCACATTTCAAATAGTTTTTGAGAAACACAGCCATTGTGTTCTCCGGGACAAAGAGGAAAAGGACCATCCATGGTGTTATCAGCATCAAGTGTCTGTATAAGCCAGGGGTGTGTCAGTGCCCACTGCATGGGTAACACATACATCTATGAGGGCACAATTAATGCAGACAGATATGTGAATATTTTGGAGACCCTGACACCCAGCTCTGTCTTTTCCATGGATGTCCCTGCATTTTCCTGCATGACATCTTCAAACCACCTGTCTGTAGTTCTGAAAAATGCAACTTTTAAAACTTAACTTGTGTCATCAGAGCTTAAATGCTTAATAAGTGTTTTTTACAAGAAATGGTGATGTTTCACAGTGATAAACACTCGACTGTCTCAACTTTTTTGGAGTGCGTTGCAATCATCTGATTTTAAATTATTGTACATTTAAAAAAAAAAAAAACCTATGAAATTCACAAGATAATATAATAGGTCATATATAGGTCATGTAATTTTTAGTTGTAGTGCTTTCAATATAGCAAAGGTTGAATATAATTTACAAAATCACTCCTTTTTGTTTTTATTATAATTTTTCATAGTGTCCCAACTTTTTCGGAACTGGGGTTATATAAGAATGCAACCTGCATCTGCTGTTAATTAAAACAGAAATGTGCAGAGAGATGTGTGCATGTGCAACATGTGCACCCATTTCAAGTGTTTGAAAAAAGCCATGGTTATACTGGCCTAAAATTATCTTGAGATTCATCCCTGTGTTCACTGTAGTTACTCCAGACTGAAGGTTCTAGACTAAAAAATGGACACACTTTTTTTTTTCAATACAGGCCAACTCTCTTCACTGAGCAGTCAATACATGAAAAAAATCACAAACTTCCCGGCAGACTTGATTTTCATCTTGGTTTCATAACAATCACTCTTCGGTGTGGATTTGAATCCGCTGGTTTTCGGGCACTTGTTGGCCCATTTCAGAAACCGGGGTGTGGAGTGTTTTCCCTAACCACTCTACAATCAAACAATGACCTCCAAACAAACAGAAAACCACAGCCAAATGTAATGTTGATGAAGATTATGCATCAATGAGTACACTTCACAAGCTTCTCGAGCAGCATAAAGAGCTCATTGATGTACAAGAAAAAACTTTAAGACTTTTCTGCAACTTTTCATGGACACTTCAAAACTTCAAATAAACAAATTGATGGTCTGGTTAAAGACATTTGTGATGAGGAGGGGGGGGGTGTGGCTGGGCTGTGATGACGCACTGGCACTGAGTTGAATAATCAGTGGGAGAGAGATAAGGGTGGCCAGAGACGCCAGTTCAAGAGAGAGAGAGGGATGCGCTGTCGTGGAGTCCTCATTGCTGCTGTCCACCAGGAAGTGGAGGAACCGCTGCCATCCACCAGGTGGAGGAGCCGTTGCCATCCGCCAGGGGACAGAGTCGCCACTGCTGTCTGCCAGGAGCTGGAGCAACCACTGATGTCTGCCAGGAAGTGAAGGAACCGTTGCCGTCTGACAAGGGATGGAGGAGTGGCTGAGGACCAGGTGACATTGTGTCTGGTGACCAGCAAGCCACTTTTTTTATCTCTCTGCTCTCTCTACTGCTCGCTCTTTCTCTCTCTCCTCTAACTTTCCTTGTCTCTCTAAATTTCCCAGGAGGTGGGGAAGGCCAGACGGAGGAAGGCCATCCAAAAGAGCAACACTTCCCTCCTGGAAGGGAGGGGGGTGAGTAAGTCAGGCCAGATTTCTCCCTGCCCTGAATCTGGTAGTGGAGGAGTGTGAAGAGGATGGAGGTGTGGCTGGGCTGTGATGTCGCACACCTGGCGCTGAGTTGAATAATCAGTGGGAGACAGATAAGGGGGGGCAGGAGATGCCAGTTCGAGAGAGAGAGAGAGAAAGAGAGAGAGAGACACAAAATCTGTGTGTGTGCATCTTGGTTTGATTTGCATTTTGTTATGTTTGAGTTCAGTTTGTAATTAAAGTTTTACGTTGACTGTTCAGCTGGTTCCTGCCTTCTTGACCATCTTAAGGACCTCATTACAACATAGTTGACAATAAACATAGTGTGGAATGCACACAAGCTCATGTTGATGAATTGAAGTCTGTAAAGTCGACCAACTTGAGTGCATTTACATACATCTCAGAGAACTTTTAAAACATCACTGGAACATCTGACATCCACAATGCACTAAATTGAAAATCAATTGAGGAAGAACAACATTCTCATATGTGGAATCAAATATGGACTAAACTGAAAGTCAATCAAGGACGAACAACTTTCTTATAGATGGAATCGATGATGTCAATATGGAGAATTGGTACGAACCAGAGACCAGGGCCAAAATATTTCTGCCACATTGTCTTAAAATGGATGCTAAATTAACAGAGGTGGAAAGGGTACACAGGAATGGATCGTTTTCGACAGAGGTAAGACAAAGGACAATTTTAATGAAGTTATTATGCTTCAAAGATAAGGAGGAAATATTGAAAAGAGTGAACTGTCTAAAATGGACAGAATTCTACATTAATGAGGATGTTGGGAGAAGGAACGCACTAGAGGAAGCAGCTCATAGAAGAATTGAAGAAACATCGCTTACCTAAAGTTTGACCAGTTCGTTCATACCCCGTCTTGCAGATCTACAGACTCTGATCTGTAATCTACTGGAGTAAGTGAATAGTCTCATTCTGCCTGATCATGAGTACACTATGGTTTTCTGTTGCATTATGAATGTACACTCACCTAAAGGATTATCAGGAACACCTGTTCAATTTCTCATTAATGCAATTATCTAATCAACCAATCATATGGCAGTTGCTTCAATGCATTTAGGGGTAAGGTCCTGGTCAAGACAATCTCCTGAACTCCAAACTGAATGTCAGAATGGGAAAGAAAGGTGATTTAAGCAATTTTGAGTGTGGCATGGTTGTTGGTGCCAGACGGGCCGGTCTGAGTATTTCACAATCTGTTCAGTTACTGGGATTTTCATGCACAACCATTTCTAGGGTTTACAAAGAATGGTGTGAAAAGGGAAAAACATCCAGTATGCGAAAATGCCTTGTTGATGCTAGAGGTCAGAGGAGAATGGGCCGACTGATTCAAGCTGATAGAAGAGCAACTTTGACTGAAATAACCACTCATTACAACCAAGGTATGCAGCAAAGCATTTGTGAAGCCACAACACGCACAACTTTGAGGCGGATGGGCTACAACAGCAGAAGACCCCACCGGGTACCACTCATCTCCACTACAAATAGGAAAAAGAGGCTACAATTTGCAAGAGCTCACCAAAATTGGACAGTTGAAGACTGGAAAAATGTTACCTGGCCTGATGAGTCTCGATTTCTGTTGAGACATTCAGATGGTAGAGTCAGAATTTGGCGTAAACAGAATGAGAACATGGATCCATCATGCCTTGTTACCACTGTGCAGGCTGGTGGTGGTGGTGTAATGGTGTGGGGGATGTTTTCTTGGCACACTTTAGGCCCCTTAGTGCCAATTGGGCATCGTTTAAATGCCACGGCCTAACTGAGCATTGTTTCTGACCATGTCCATCCCTTTATGGCCACCATGTACCCATCCTCTGATGGCTACTTCCAGCAGGATAATGCACCATGTCATAAAGCTTGAATCATTTCAAATTGGTTTCTTGAACATGACAATGAGTTCACTGTACTAAAATGGCCCCCACAGTCACCAGATCTCAATCCAATAGAGCATCTTTGGGATGTGTTGGAACAGGAGCTTCGTGCCCTGGATGTGCATCCCACAAATCTCCATCAACTGCAAGATGCTATCCTATCAATATGGGCCAACATTTCTAAAGAATGCTTTCAGCACCTTGTTGAATCAATGCCATGTAGAATTAAGGCAGTTCTGAAGCCGAAAGGAGGTCAAACACAGTATTATTATGGTGTTCCTAATAATCCTTTAGGTGAGTGTATATTTCTACCCTCCATGGCTGCTTAATGCTCAAACTTGTCTCCTTCTATTATCCACTATAACTGTGAAAATACTATGGACATCTTTGATAATATTACATTTAATCCTATTGATATGAAGACTATTGATGAAGATTATATCAATTGTGTTGATCCTGATTTACACTGTAATAAATATATCAATAATGTACCAACTGATTGCACCGTACCTTACAATGTACAACAATTTGACGATCTACAGAAAAACTAGTGGAACTCCCAACCATGTTCTCTTCTGTTCATTTAAATGTGAGTAGTCTTGTGAAAAATCAAGACCATCTTATCGATTACTGTATCTAAATTCTCTTAATCATGACTTCTCCATTATTGCCTTAACAGAACATGGCTAAATGAATCAATTACTGTGTTGTATGATATGCCTTCCTATACTTCTGATTCGAGAGAATCTCTGCTGTGTAACACAAAAAGAGATGTTAGGCAAAATTTTAGGGACTGACAGCCTCTGTCACAATTTAAGTTTGATGTATTTGGGATGAAACTAATGACAGTGAATCAAATTCCAATCTGATGTGGCCAAGTGTGATCATTAAACCACAAAAGGATGTGATTTAGTTAAATATATCGTCTGCACATGCATCAGAATGAACACACAGAGTGCTTGTGATGCTGATGAAATTGTGCTTCAAGCATATTTGTGGCAGTGAACCTGTCACACAAACTTATCCTGAGGAGCTCTGAGTTAGGCTTGTAAGCATTTCAGTATTTATTAAGAATGGGGAGCTTATTAAAAACTGCTTCTCAGAAGTCTTCCCACAGTTTTGTGCCAAAATAAAATCTTGATTCAACAGAATGTGTGAAGCTGAAAAAATTATGACAGAAATGTATTGCTACTGTTGAGAAAACTTTGATATTGACTGTATTAGTAGTAGTAGTAGTAATACTAATAACAACACTTATTTAACATTAGATTTTATATGAATTATTATTACTTATTATTAATAATAATATATATCAGCAATACCACACAAGCATGAGTGAACTGAATATCAGCATGCCGTGATCCGAAAATAGCAACCAAAGTACAAATAGTAATCAAATACATTTCTGTGAATTTGTTTGATTAAACACCCTTTTGATGCTAAAAATTTTAATTAAAACATAAAACATGGAATACCGAAAAAAATTATAATAAAGGAAAACAAGGAATACGAATTTAGGGACCTAACTTTTAAATGTATCAAAAGAGCAGTGTTAACATTCTTCAAAATTGCTCCTCTTTCATTGAGTCAGTTATGACAGAATTGCCATTTTTGGGTGAACTATTCCTTTTAGAAAGATTATAGGGAGAGACAGATGACAGTATTTTCATTTTTGGGAGAACTATTCCTTCAAAAAACATTATTAGGGAGAGAGAGAGAAAGGGGACTATCGGATCTGGACATAATAAGTCTGTCAGACTTACTGTAATGCCAGTTCGTTGTGGATTTTTCCCAGTTAGGTGTCTGTCAGTAGAATCCGTTACTCTTTGTCTTATTCCAGCCCTGCATCATCTGGCTTTTCCCCTTCGTGGCAGTTTTAGTTTGTTTGTGTTTATATGTTTTGTATTACTAAATGCCCATATAGCTACTCAATGTTTGAGTCCTGCCATATCATCTACAAATCCTGGCACATTATGCAACAAATGCTGTCAACTGAGCTGAACTCATATCTAAGGTTTTAGCTTTGGTCTATTTGCTCAAATTGAAGTGTGTTACTTTAAGGTTAAAAATAATTTCTTAAAATGCAGCAGTGTCTGTATAAGTGAACCATTGAGAGATTTCCCTGAAAGTAGTAGACACTGTGTAGCTGTAAAAATATAGTTTTGTTTGAGAGTCCTGACTGCCCTAAACAAAGCTACACATGTATATGTGAAACACGTATTCATCTTCACTTTAATATTAACGGACAGCAGTTCTCGGAATAAGTTCCCTAATGAGCCAATACAAAGCAAAGCAAACATTCATATTAGCCAAGATACATTAAATTGCTTTTTTAATGTTTATGTGCAGAACTCTAGAATCTATTTGTTCTTGACTGTAATGTTCCAACCAAATTAACATAATACCCAGTTTGCCAGTACAGGAGGAGTGGGCACCCTAAACAAGCCTAAATACAATATTAGGAAAACAACTGAGCAAAATGAATGTTTCTACAAGGTTCTGGTTTATGAGACAAACTGTAGGGATGATTAATTAATTTAACTAATCATCACATATGAATCTCTAATAAAATAGGCTATTCACACATAATGAAAACCAAACAAGTCTAACTAATTGAGAATCAAGTGGCAATCTCAGCAGTGTGCAAAAAATTCTCTAGAGATGTGAACACAGACATTGCTTGCTTTGATTTTGTTGATGCAAAGCTGGAGCCTTTTCTTCATTCCCAGGATTTTATCATGCACATCAAAAAGAGTTACACTGAGCCCCTGTAGTCCCAAATTCAATTAATTCAAACGTGAGAATACATCAGCCAAATGGGCTAATTTTGCCAGCCACACTGAATCATCCTACAGAGTTGCAAGGGGATACTTCAGCTGATACAAACATATCTGCACCTCAGAGTGAAGTTCATAGAGTCAAATGAGCACTTTGCCTCTCGATAACCATCTCACTTCAGCATGTAGCAAAATCTGATCGTGTTCACTGCCCATTTCATTACAGAGCACACTAAACAGACGTGAATTCATGGATCGAGCTTTGATCAAATTCACAACTTTGACAGCAGAATCTAGTACACATTTTATATCCATAGGCATTCTCTTTACAGCCAAGGCTCTGTGGTGGATGCTGCAGTGGGTCCACATAACATCTAGCGCAACTCTTTAATACGTGCAATAACACCACTGTGTCGACCTGTCATTGCTCTGGTGCCGTCAGTACAAACCCTGCAGCATTTCTTCCAGTCAATTCCATTCTCTTTAATAAAGCCATTCAGAAGCTCAAATATTTGCTCCCTTTTTTTATTGTTGATAGGGACTTACAAAACAAAAAGTCCTCATGTGATTCGTCCTCAAACTCAAATCAAACGTAAACAAACAAATTGGTCAAATCTGCTAAATCAATAGTTTCGTCTAACTGCAGAGAAAAGCACCTGTTCATTTTGATGCACTCAATTGGTGTCCTCCTGACATCGTCTGTGTGGAGTGGGACATGGTGTTGTGTCTGTCACTGGGGAGAGAGGAAGCGGTAAGGGCCATCACCTGGTGATTACTGATATTAAACACTTGTCTGTAATTTCAGTGATGATGGAGATGGGTTTTAAAAGGCCACTTGAGCAAGGGACAGACAGAGAGAGCAACATGGCAGCTGCCATGTGTGCGTTTATGTTTTTGTGTCTTTTTGTTTAAGTTCCTATTAAAATATTACTTTGATTGTTCAGCCGGTTCCCGTCTCCTCCTTTCCCATTTCAACCCTGTTGCATTGGTGCTGAAGCCTGGGAAAGAGGAAAGTAACACAGTTAATGTTGGAAAAGGAGGCAGTGGGAACTGGCTGAACAGTCAAAATAATATTTAATTTAAACCAAAAAACACAAATACACATACGGCAGCTGCATGTGTGACTCTCTCTCTCTGTTCCTCGCTCAGGTGGACATTTAAAGCCCCTCTCCATCGTCACTGAAATGAGAGACAGGTGTTTAATATCACTAATCACCAGGTGATGGCCCTTACCACTTCCTCTCTCCCCAATGACAGACACATGACCACGTCATGTGAAATAATATTTTGTTATTATTTTAACATGTCAAAATAATATTTAATTTATACAAAAAAAGACACAAACATAAACACGCACATGGCACCTGCCAAGTGGCACTAAACACTAGGTAATGGCTCATACTGCTTCCTCTCTCCCCAAAGACAGGCACATGACCATGTCCCACTCCAAAGTCTGCCATATCAGTGATTTTGCGAGTGACTGTGCCATTGGAAAGAGGAACAACACCCAACATCCATTAAGGTTGCATGAATTGTTGTCAAATGTCATCACAGATGTGCCATTGCTGAGAATATCACAGCACACAATGCACTGTGGACTAGGGTCTTCGTCCATGCTGGTGACAGTAACCCCTAAACTGAGTTTCCTCTTGAACTCTGGTGCCTTTAACCATCGCAAAATGTCTGATTTACACATTTTCATTTTAGATGAGTATTGTGAAATGTTGAGAAGATGAAGTGGTAGTACGTGCATGGCCTCCTGCTCTTCATATTGATGCAATGTGGGTTACGCACAAACAATTTTAAAGTTGTAAATATATCATACATTTTATTTTTATGATACAAGTCTAAAACATGGAAGCATAAATCATGGGGGGAAAAAAAAATAACAATTATGAAAATAATTATTTAAAAAATTTAAGATTTTTAGTGTTTTAAATTTCCACAGTCATGTCATATACCTCCAGGGTGCTTGTGGTACTTGTTCCTCAGTTTGAGAACAACTGATTTAGAAAGATAGAAAGACAAAAAACTTGAGCAAACAACAACTGAAATACAAAAGGAGATGTTTGGGACTTGAGTCACCATTCATTTCCATTACACGGAATAAAGATGCCAAAAAGTAAATGGAAAGTCAATGGTAATTGAGGCTAACATACTGCATTACATTTATTTTCGAGTTCCACAGAAGAAAGTCATTGGGGTTTAAACAACAGGATTTTTTGGTGAACTATCCCTTTAATTTACTTTAATATTTTTTTGAATATTGCACAAACAGTGGCCATGGCCCCACAAGCCATTTAAACTTTCAACAATGAGAAAGACCTGGTGTTGCAAGTCTTTTATTTCGAACAAAATTGATCACTTTAACCAAACACCACAGCTCTTGAGCTCATATGCTCAAAGCAGTCATGTTAAAAATGACTGTAACAAGATTTTAGGGCGCTAAATTAAAGTGACTCTAGTAGCAGCAGAATCCATTATTTGTGTAGTGGAGCACTTGCAGTGGAGACTTAGACCATGATACACAGAGAAGCTTATATTCTTGTGAACAGAGTTGAGTCAAGCAAACACAACAGAGCTTTGCTCAAACATGACAAATCACTGGCAAACTCACACATACCCTTATGGTGAAGGTACAACATGTTGAAAGTACAAAATTCTGAAGGCCCACCACAAAATGCCTTGACTGCCCTCTACTGGAAAGAGTGGATCAGAGCTGTGAGAAATCCTCTTGAATGAGCACTGAAGATGGGTTTGTGTTAGGGCAGATAAAATACAGGATTGACATTAGAGTTGTGTATTTCTACTTTAGCTGATAGTGTGACATTTACCCAGCTCTGCCCTTGGATGAGTGCAAAAAAATAAAAAAAATATCTGTTGTTTTTTTGTTTTTGTTTTAAAGGATGAATAGTGCCCCTTATGTCATGTGTTGCCCTTGCTTCGCTGACGATTTAAGCTTCATATTGCACAGCCAAAAACTGTATGGGAGACCACGACTAGCTGTTTCATGTCACAATAGGCCTTATTCACAGTAGCGCCATATTTGATTTTTGACAGGGGTAAAAAAAGGCTGTGAGGAATAGATTTACAGTCTCTTCAATTAGTCGTCCTGTAAAAAAAACCTCATAAATCACATTGAATTTTCCACAACTAATGTGTTTTGTCTGTTTGTTTATTATTCAATTTTTCATCAGCAAAAGGATCCAAGACACAACAGTACAGCCCATTGAAGAGACTGTAAGTCTAAATCTCAAAGCCTCGTTATCATTCGTGTCAAAAATTTAAGATGGCAGTAGCTATAAGGCTTTTAGTAAAGTATCCAATAAATGCTTATTTTCTTAAGCATTGGCATCTATCTCAGTTTTAAACCTATATATCAAAACCTTATCCTTCAAAATAAATTCCAATATTACCATTAACATATACAGTATACTGCATATATAACAGTAATAACAGTAGAAATGTTCAAAGCTTTATTGTAGTCAAAATTTCAATGTATATAGGATATTTTTTTAACACTTATACTTACTTTTAAAACCGCATCGTGATATTCAGTGCAATAAAAAGAGAGGTACATTTCAAAATATTGCAAGAATGTAGATGAAGAGAAAATAATAAAAACTAACCTCTTTGTCCCAAATGTAGTTTGAGAAGCATTTTAGAGTAAATATTACCACATGCAATCACACATGAATAAGAAAATGGAAATGGCAGATAAAATGTTTTCTTCTTACATAAAGTTTCTAAGCCACTTCAGGTGGGTTTCAGTGGAAAAAAGCTCTTACCTTAATCTAGAGGAAATCAAAGACAAAGATAGATGGATGGATGACCAACTGATAATATTGTCTCATTGTCAACATTGATGGAGTCTTGTTAAAAATAACAGTAGTTATGTATAATGGCTCTATTTAAATCTGTTGTCTGTGTCTTGTCATTTTTAGTGAAATTGTTGATTGTGTAAAATAAGTATAAAACTGCGGCAATGGCAATATGATATTACTGTACAAAACTTTAAATAAGAATATATATATAACCTGGTGATAACTACATTCATAGCATCACCAAATAAGCCTGAAGGCAAAACTGGGGCATCGAGAAGGAAAAACTTGTCCTTGTCTCTGATGCCCGACAGGTTGAGCCATAAGTGTCTCTCCGTTCTGACAAAAGCAGACATAGACCGGCCAATGGCACGAGCCGTCTGCTTGGTCACACGGAGAGAGATCCGTGGCTTGACGAAGCTCAGAGAAAGCCTCTTCGTCGACCGTGGTGCCCACACTCTGGTCCTTCAACTGATTGTGGATGTGCTGATTGTTCGCCTTGCAGGTATGTTTATTGTTAAGTGCTCGATATAGTGCTGTAATGACCATGTTGGGTTAACGCTCTTCTCGCATACTAACTAGGCATGATTCCCTGTATCCCATTGTGCTGTTGATGGGTATGACTGACCAATCTGCGACGATAAATGATACTAGTTGAAGTGATATCCTGAGGGTAAGTGCTTAAACGAAACCATGATTGGGATTGTGATAGTATGATGATTGGTAACGTCTTCCTTTTTGTGTTTTAGGATCCTTCTTCTCGTTGATATTCTCTTCTCGTTGATATTCTCTTCTCGTTGATATTCATCTCGTTTTGCCGCGATTGGTTTGCTGCGCTCATGCTGTTAAAGAGCTGCGGTTGATACAGCCGCGCGGACGCGATCATCACTACAACAGAAGGGGACTGCTTATCGTGTCGTTTTAGTGCCCTGCTTCATATTTTCTTTTGTTATTTTGATAATTCTTTTCCTTTTCTTTTTGCTTTATTGTAAAACTAATGAAGTGGTTCTAAGCTCTGATTACATGTGATTTGATATCTCATTTATCCCATTTGTGTGGGTGAACATCTACTGAGTTGAAATTGCTTTGTAATAATCTCAAGACCAACTATTTGATCCTTTTTAGGTTGTTTTCTTTTTCTTATTTATATTTCGTATTGATATTATTGTGAGGATTTGCTTAATGGTACTGTCTTTATGGTCATTTCTATGTTCATTTTTTATAGTTTCTCTGTGTTATTTTCTACTGCAGGAGCTGGGGTCCCACGGGTGGATTGGTCTTCCTCCTTGGGTGGTGGTTCTTTATCGTGTGCAGTGTACACTTTGAGTGTGTGATAGTGTGAGTAGACTGCACGGGTGTGTATGCGCATGAACGGGTGCCCCGTAAAACCGAACTCCACAGTGAAGCTCTTCGTTGGGAGCCTCAGCCCTGCTGTTATTATTTGGTATTTTGCTTTACAGGTATCCATTATATTGGGTTGTGTTCTTTTGTTTCTTTGATTTCAAGTGGGGTTGTTAGTGTGTGTTGTGGGTTTTAGTGTCCAACATTTTAATTATTATTGCTTTAATAAACCTTTGTATTTTTGTACTCACGTCTCTGGTCTAACTTTATGAGGGAACTGAACCTGTGTGCTTTACTCTGTTTGAGTAGTTTCCCTGGGGTTAACTCCTAGGGTGGGGTAGTCGGACTTCTTTATTAATAAATCAACTTGAGCTTGTGTCTCGAAATTATACCCTCTTTCGCCACACATGCTTCAGGCTTACGAGAAGGATCAGCTGGATCTGTGGAGAGAGCAAGCGATAGGGACGGACCCATCTCTCGCTCCTCAACCAGATCTATGCGAGAGCCCCATGATGAAAGAGTGGGCGCTGGCTCTAAGAAGTAAGCGAGACAAGTGCGAAGCATTTTGACTGCAAACAGATTGCAATGCCTGCACCCGCCCCGCCCTAATGCAAGATCGGCATGCTCTTCCCCCAAACACACAAAACTGGTGTGTATCCGTATCAGACATAGAGCATAAACATGGGAACACACACTGCTTGCTTTGTTTATCAGTCATTATTTTTCTTTTTTTAAAGAAAAGAGAGAGGTTTCTGCGCACTGCCTAACAATTCTAACTCCTAACAGAGGAAAGTAGAAAGTTCTGACAGTCAAGAAACACAACACACACAGAATGATCTCAAGACAAAAGATCTGACGATGCACCTGTGGCGCATCTGTTTATAGCCCTGCTACTGGTTCATCCAATGATGTCACCAGTTGAGGCTATAAATTCTAGTCAATTTCATTGACGTGTTGCACACATATTCACAGCTGGTCACTCCTAAAAATGTTCCCAAAGCACTAAATCAGCGCAGCATCAAAGTGTATCTTTTTGAAAGGGAACACAAGGGGAGGCGGGTGGTTCGAGGGGGTTTACCCGGTGAAACGCAACACATCATTATCCCCAAATCACCTTCATCACCCACGGCGCCTGCCCCAATCCCATAGGAAGGAGGCGAGGCGCGGGGGCAGCTGAAGTGGCTTTCTCTCATGACAAAAGAAAGCCACGATGTTGCCATGGCTATGTTCTCGCACTGAGAACATGAACCATTCATAAAACGCTGCCTGCGTGTGATCGCAGCCCAGGCACGCGAGGCAGCTTTTATGACCGTGAGAGGTGGGGAGAAATCACCACATCCAGAAATTACAAGAAAATTAAAAGAAATATCACTCTTTTAATATGCTCTTGCACTGTCGAAGTGCTCAAGGGAAAGTTGCACTGCCGTGCAAGGAAGGAGAAGGCCGCTGTAGTGCGCCGTAGATCCAACAGCAGAGAGCATCAGAGGAACAGGAACGGTTGTGTGACTCGCAGCTCGCTGCAGTACAACCATCGGCTCGGAAGAAAATTTCTGAATGAACTCGACATATTTCCCCACTTTTATACCCATATGTCCGGGGCGGGGTATGCAAATACTGTCTGCCAACTTCTCATTGGCATTTTTTCATAGATAAGGGGCATATTCGGCGCTAAAGAGAGACCCGACACGACGTCGAAATGAGCAACATACTGGGAACTCCAAGAAATTCTTTTTACATGAATAGTATTACCTTATGTTCAAATTAACAAAATTCCTCATGTTTTAAAGATTTTTATATAGTGTGTATGTATGTGTGTGTGTGTATATATATATATATACTACCGTCCAAAAGTTTAGGATCACTTATACTTTATTTATTTTTAAAAAATCACATTTTAGAATAATAGTAGAGTCATCACAACTATGGAATAATATAAATGGAAATATGGGAATTATGTTGAGACTAAACAAATAATAACTGTGTTTATAATAAATAAAAACTGTTATATTTTAGCATCTTCAAAGTGGCCACACTTTGCCTAGAATTGCAGACATGTACTCTTGACATTTTCTCAACCATCTTCTTGAGGTATCACTCTGGGATGCATTTTAAAGGAGTTCCCATCTATATTCTGGGCACTTAGTGGCAGCTTTTCTTAATTATTTGGTCCAATTCATCCATTTCAAAAACTTTTTTTTTTTTTTTTTAATTTTAGTTTTGTAATTAAATAAATTAATATGTTGGCACAATAATATTTTTTTTTACAAAAATAATTTAAAACATGTAAGCATATTCCTTCAGATCAAAAGGTTATTAAGATCATGAGAAACTTCAGGCAAGTGACCCCAAACTGTTTCTGTGTGTGTGTGTGTGTGTGTGTGTGTGTGTGTGTGTGTGTGTGTGTGTGTGTGTGTGTACTTTCGTCTATCCCAAATTAATATGTAGCAGCAAATATAATGGAGTCATTTGTAGGTTGACTTCTCTGAAAGGTGTAAACTTTGTGGCTCTGTGGTCCTTTCAAAACCCGACCAGCCTGACATACAGTAGCAACATTGGCTCAACTGGTGACATGAATTTGGGATGGGACTATCTATTTGTCTGACCAAAAGCAGATGGGGGAGAAACTTGTTTGAAAACAAAAAAAAAAAATTGCAATTCTGTTCAGTTGTACTATTGTTGCAGAAATGATACATTTAGGCTTCATATTCTACACCTAAGTGGGGACTCTGAGATAGACCACAAGGGCTAAAGGGGGCATTGGGGACAAGGCCACTATCATGTTTGCAATTCTGGGCGTTCATTTGTTAATGTTGTCTTAAACCAGAATTGTTCTGTGGTTGATATTGAATGACCATCCATATGGCAGCTGAGTTAAGGGTACTTGCCATGTTTTTTTCTATCATTAATGTATTTTACAGGAACAGTTCTTGTGCATGACAGCAAGTCAAGTGCCTGTCTGAATGATGAGCAGTTTCAGTCACAGAGGAGCCAATTTGCCACAGCACAGAGCAAAATGGTACATGAACAGGCTGTGTGCTCACATTTAGCATATATCAGCTGATTCCGTTTTTTTCCATCATGTGTCTTTTAACAGATTATCAGTGATTGATGAGTCCTCCTTCCTGTCTCACTCTGACATAAGTTATGACAGAACCGATGATGATTTTGAAATGTATCACATTAGTATTTTTATTCATGATCTATGATTGTTATGAAAGTCATAAATTGAAATAAATATTGAAATAAGTTCATAAAATGTGTTCATAAAAATATCTTGTTTTACTGATGATTTCTAGGACTTAGACAGCACTATGTTTGTTAAAAGGGCTTGTGAAGAGTAAGAGAAGAGTAAGTGGTATTTGTATCTTTTTTGGATACTTACTGCTTTGTTTTTAGAATCTTTTTACCCTTCTAAATTTTATAAGTCCATTCAACAGATGTAGAAGTGACATTTCACCATTTCTGTTGTAAATTGCTAGTAAATATAATTGTTTTGTAATAGGAAGTTTAATAACACTACTGTTATTTTTCGTATTCCTTCTATTGTTTGAAGCAAGCAAATGCAAACAAATATGCCAGTGTAATCAAATGCACCAAAAAGAAAAATCTTTAAAGGGATAGTTCACCCAAACATGAAAATTATTTATTATTAAATCGCTCTCGATATTATATTCCAGGTGTGTATGACTTTCTGTCTTCACCAGAACACATTTATAGAAAAATAGCTTATCTCATAAGGTCCTTAAAATGCAAGTGAATGGAGATTTCTCTTTTGAAGCTCCAAAAATCACAGATAGTCAGCATAAATGTCATCATTAAGACTCCAGCAGTTAAATGAATGTCTTCTAAAGCGATACAATCTCTTTTGGTGTGAGAAAGATCAATATTTAAGTACTTTTTAACTATAAACCATCTCTTGTGTGTAAATAAACAGATAAATACAGATCTAAATCAAAACCAACCAAACTACTCTACAGCATTCCTCCTCACTGTAAACAGCGCTGCCCTTCCGACTGTGATGCACATGCTTCAGTTCTCGTGTGTTTCAAATGCCAATGTGATTGACGCACATGCCGCTGCAGAACGGAAGCATGATTTAGAGTTAAAAAAAAGTTCTTGAATATTTATCTTTTTTTGTATGTTGCTTTAGTAGACATTTAATTTAACAGCTGGTGTCGTATGGATGACATTTATTCTGACTCTCTGTGATTTTTGGAGCTTCAAAAGAGAAATCTCCATCCACTTGTATTTAAGGACCTCATGTAGAAAGTTACATACACTGATGATAAATTGTTGAAAGGGAAGGGCTACATATTCTTTGATTAGTTTGATTGTTTTAATACTTGAAATATGAGAGATAAGATCTTATCAGTAGCCTTATAAAACTGTTTTATTTTACATGAAGTTGGTCACCTCATGGGGTCTCCATGTTAAGATAAAATGACCAACTAAATACTACTTTCTTTTACTCTGTAATCCCAATTAAACTTGATGGATTATGGATTAAATCAAAGGTGCTGTAAGTGGCTGTTTAGGGCAGTGGTGGCTCTGACCAGAAGGTTGGGGGTTCAAGCCCCAGCACTGCCAAGACACCACTGTGTGACCCTTGAGCAAGGCCCTTGATCCTATCTGCTCCAGGGGTGCCAAATCATGGCTGACCCTGCACTCTGACCCCAGCTTAGCTGGGATATGTGAAAAATAAATAATTTCACTGTATATATGCAGAAATGTATGTATAATATGTGACAATTGATCAATTTATTTTTTTAAGTGATTTTAGTCATTCTGGAACTTCCACCAGAGTTTCTGTTTCTCAATGTCGTTCTTTTTGTTTTCTAATGACCTTGTGGACTTCACCTGCCTCCAAAATAAGGAAATAGTTAAGAGGTTGAATCTACATATAACAGCACATCAAAACACTCAGGGAGAAGTAGAGGAGACATTGTGCTGTTCATAGAGGCGAAGAGGTCCTCTTCTGCCCTGTAAAATCTCACCCAGATTTGTTCCAAGTGGAGGGAGCCCTAACACTTAAAATTGTCTCAATAACCTCCGGAGAAAGCCCTATGTACATCAGTTGATACCCTTCAGGGGCCAAGCATGAAAGGTTCCACAATTCAGGCCGGGGATGTAATATTGTCCCCTGTGCCTGAGAAAGAATGTCCTCCCTGTTCGAAATTGCCCAAGGCGAGCCGTCGAGGAGAGATATTAACTCCAAGAACCATACCCTGTTCGGCCAGCATGGTGCTATCAGTAAGAGGCAAGAGCCTTGCTGGCGAACTCTGGCCAAGACTCCCGGGAGCAGAGAAACCAGGGGAAAACGCATACAGACGCAATTCCGGGCCATCTATGCGCCATCGCGTCCAGACCCAGGGGGGCTGGGTGACTCAGGGAGAAGTAGAGGAGACATTGCGCTGTTCATAGAGGTGTAGAGGTCCTCTTTTGCCTTGTAAAATCTCACCCAGATTTGTTCCACTACCCCGGGGTGGAGTTTCCACTCCCCCGTTGGTATTTTCTGTCTGGACAGTAAATCTGCTCCCACATATGGGCATCCAGGGATATAAACTGCCCTGAGTGACAGGAGCTTGCCCTGGGCCCCAAGGAGAATCCGACGTGCCAGCCCGTCAGGGAGGCGTCTGTCGTTAGCAGTCTGCGACAACAAGACGCACCTAGATTGGGACCCAAGGTAAGAAACCGGGGTCTGAACCACATAGAAAAGGAACGAAGCCCGCGGCACGTAACCCTTATTTTGCCTTAGGGGACCGGCCCTTGGATGAAACCCCCTGGCTTTTAGCCACAGCTGGAACGGTCTCATGTGCAGAAGGCCCAAAGGGATCACCGCGTACGCAGAAGCCATGAGACCTAGTTTTCGTTGATACTGATGAGTAGTGCAACCTTGACCTAGCCTGACTTTGCTCAGGGTGTTCTGAATGGAAATGATTTGAGTGTGAGACAATAGTGCCCGCATTGCGATCTAATTCCATATAACTCCCAGACAGGTAATTCCCTGGGTGGGAGAGAGAACGCTCTTTTGACGTTGAGTCTCAAACCCAGAGAAACCAGATGAGCTAAGACGATATCCCTGTGCTGACCTGCCAGTTCTTGAAACTGCGCTAGTATCAGCCAGTCGTCTATGTAATTCAGAATGTGGATACCCCAGAGTCACAAAGGAACCGGTGTTGTATCCATGCATTTCGTGAATGTGCGGGGTAATAGAGCTAGGCCGAATGGAAGAACCTGATACTGGAAAGCTTCGCCCACGAAAGTGAACCTCAGGAATTTCCTGTGCTCTGGCAGAATTTCTATATTTCTATTTCTATAAAATACGCGTCCATGAGATCGACCGTGACCAACCAAAACATGATGTTGGGCTTGTGACACGACCGTCTTGATAGTTAGCATCTCGAACTTGAACACTCTGACTGAGTAGTTCAAGCCTCGAGGATCTAAGATCGGACGCAACCCCCCCCACCCTTCTAGGGGACCAGGAAGTATTTGCTGTAATAGCCTGACTCTTTCTCTGGGAGGGGAACACGTTCTATTGTCCCTTTGACCAAGAGATTTTGTAGTTCTTTCCACAGTAGACATGCCTGCTCAGGTTTCACGGTAATGGGAACCACACCGTTGAAAACCCGGAGGGCAGCGAGCGAATGGAATTCTGTAGCCTTCTACTGTTCTTAGGACCCATATAGGCAGAAGTTTCCACGCTGCCAGGATCTCTGAGATGAGTATTAATTTCGACACTTCCTGTTGAGAGGAAGTCGAGTGTTCCACATTCCTGGAATAAGGCAGGAAGCAGCAGTACACCCAAAGTTTTTTTGGAAGCCTCTGCCTCCCGAAACACCAGAGGTGGCGGGAAAGGAGAGGATTCGTGGGGGTACCAGGAGGGGCAAAGTGAATGATACACACGCCCCGTCCCGAGGGGAGCTACCCCCACAGGGCTAGGCACAAGACCGTCAGGGCTTTTTCCTTCTAGAAATTACTTCCATGAGGTCTTGCTTTGGGGGCTGCTGAGGGCGACGAACTGGCCCCGTCTTTACGAGGGGGAGCACGATTCACCACACCTAGTTTTTGAGCCTCCCGTCTAGGATGACCAGGATGGGGCTGGGTTGCCGACAGCCCCTCCCCCTGAGTGTGGCGAGGAAGAAATTGCCCGAAGGCTTCCTCATGACTTTTTGCCTCCTGGAACTTGGTGATAGCTACATTCATAGCGTCACCAAATAAGCCAGAAGAAAAAACAGGGGCATTGAGAAGGAAAGTTTTGTCTTTGTCTCTGATGCCCGATAGGTTAAGCCACAAGTGTCTCTCCGCCTTCCCCACAAGCGTGGAGGTGGTCCTGCACAGCTTTGTGGGGAGAGTGGGTCTCTTTAGCGATGACGCCTAGCCAGGCGAGAGATAACCCGCAAGTGTCTCTTCTACCGGCTACATCACCGAATACTTCAACAGATTAGCGTGGTATGCCTGTAACACTGCCATAGTGTGCAGGGCAGCACCAGCCTGACCTGCTGTCTGATAATCCTTCCCCACAAGCATGGAGGTGGTCCTGCACAGCAATGTGGGGAGAGTGGGTCTCTTTAGCGGTGATGCCTAGCCAGGTGAGAGATAACCCGCAAGTGTCTCTTCTACCGGCGGCATCACCGAATACCTCCAAGCCTCAGCACCCACGATTAGTTGAATATTTCAACGTCGAGGGCATGAAGACACGGGAAGTATAAGGATTCCTCCATGGATGAGAATACTCGTTATGGAGGTCATAGAAGAAAGGAAGGGACTGATATAGCGTTCCCTTCCGCCTTTTTAAATTTATTTAAATTTTATGTATTTATTTTAACCACTAGACAGAAATCTGTCATCTAGTTTGAAGCGTTTGGGTGGTGGTGGGGGTCTCTTAATTCCACAGCCGCTTTATTATTATGCGTGGGATTTACAGAGGTTCAGAGTCCTTGTGAACAAAAGAGGCACTGGGGCGCGCTTCAGACTTATAAGGATCAGCTGGATCTGTGGAGAGAGCGAGCGAAAGGGACGAACCTGTCTCTCGCTCCTCAGCCAGATCCATACGAGAGCCCCACGAATGAAGTGTGGGTGCTGACTCTCGGAAGTAAGCAAGGCGAGAGCGAAGCATTTTGCCCGAAAGCAGATCGCAATGCTCGCACCCACCCCGCCCCAACGCGAGAGCAGCATGCTCTTCCCCCAAACAAAGCAGAACTGACGCATGTCCCTCTCGGCCATAGAGCGGAGACAGGGGAACATGCATCGTTTGCCCTGATTTTCAGTAAAAAAATAAAAAAAAAAAATTTTCAAGAGAAAAGAGAAAGGAGAAAAGGTTCACTGTGCACTGCTTAACAGATTCTAACTCCTAACAGAGGAAAGAAAGTTTGACAGGCTCATGATAGTCACACAAACACAGAATGATGGATGTCTGACACCTGTCATCAAAGCTTATTAACTTATACAATCAGAATCAAAACTCCCTATGCATCTAACCTTGAATACAAATTACCTTTTGAACTGCAGAATTAAAAAAAACAGACAAGCTAAATTTGTGGGTGACTGACATGTTCGAGTATGCTAAAACAGTGAAGTATCCATTTTACTTGCTATCGCTAAGCTACGTCACATAGCAGTGTGCTGGGCTGGCGAAAATGATACTTGTGTGACAGGACGCATGAGTTGATGCAATTTTTTTTAAACGCTAAAGATAGGGTTATTTCATTGCATATTTATCTGACTTTTATGACACAACAATTTTGGTGTTTCTACACTAGAGGGCACACAAAATTAATTTTGCCAGTGAGAAATACATGACCTGGGTTTGTATGTTATTTTTGACTGATGAAATTTAAAGAATGGTGAAGAATTGTATTCCTGTTTACATGTACCAAACACTGCTCTAGGCCATATCGGTCAGCGCAACATATGCAAAATTACAGAGTGAACATTTTACATTATGACAACTCCAGATGCTGTATTGCATCTACAGAATTTAAAAAAGGCATTGAGTAATTTGTTCATTTCACAGTCAGTTAAGTGTTTGTAATTTGGTAATCCTCAATATAGCAGATATTGTCATTTTATTGTTTAATAACTCCTGTTTTTTATGCTGAAGTAGCACTTAGAATTTTAGCAGCAGGGGGTAGCACACTAGCACACAATTATCAAACCTTGAGGTATGTTTTGAAATGTAAAACTCTTAATTTTTTGTCTTTCTATTAGTAGGAAAGAGTCATATTCCACATATTTTTAAATCTGATGTAATTTCTAATAGACTTATTTGTTCATCGATCTCTCAGCGAGTTGCTTGCTGTCATATTGCCCAGCACACAGCTTAAATGGAACAGTAGTGGACCATGTCCTGTCTATCTCCCTCCGTGAGACTCAATCCCACTCTGTTGCTCCCACTAAGCAATTTGGCACTTTGAGAAACAAAATTTTTCCTCATTGCCAGGAACATTGGACAAGAGCTAAATAACAAATTTATATGATTTTTAGGGTATTTGATTCCTTTAGAAAAAGGATGATTGGTTTCAAATGGATTTTTATGTGTGTTTGTCTGTGTATTTTCATATCCATCTCTACCCCAGAGAGTGGAGGTCAGATTCACATGGTAATAGACACTACCCAAGAGACACCAGAACATCCATCCAGGGCTCTTAGAAATGAACATTTTCCATGTGTTGGTGGTAAATAAACCTCAGAGGCTACGATTTCAAATGACACATTCTAACCTTCACAGACTAACCCAATGTCTTTCATTCAGAACAAACATCTGTGTGGGCACCTAGTGAAGCCGTAGATGCTGAGATGATTGTTGAGCTGGAGTTGAACACCCCAGAGCCTAGACTCCCTCAGGACTTCACACCCACCATGGATAAAACTTTGCAGCATGTATTCCAGCAAAAAAACAGTAGTCTGCCATACTGTAATGTTTCTTTTTTTTTTTTTTTTTCAACATTTAAACCTGGTATTACCATCTATTTCTGTTGATCCAACCACAAGTGGTCTGCTGAGATGGATTGCTGTTTAACTGGCATTAACTCCTGGTATTAAAAGTGTAAAATTTCAAGGGGAGAATCTCTGATTTTGTCACTCAGTGTACAATCACTCTCCTAAAGGGGTTAAATTAAAAAGTGTTATACTCATATGTATGTATATATGAACAATCAGAGAAATATACTCTATAAGTATGTACAGACTTTCTTGTACCACATGAAAAGCACCTGCATGTATCGCAGAGGACTGCTGGATCAACATGTATTTTCTAGGTGATTCGTCCATAGACACGCACACCATGTGGGAAGAGGATTCGCTTAGGGAAGATTGCAGTAAAATGTCGAGTGGTAAGCCATCCTGAGTGTAAACAACTGTCTTGAGAAATGCAGCCCTATTGCACATGTTTCAGCACAACCTAATGAGATATTCTCCCTTCATAGTGCACATACATGTCCACATGTAGAGATGATCCATTAAAATTTTATCTTTTTGGTTTTCTTTATAGGATAATTTAGAGAGCTTTGCTCCCTCTACACACCCAGGATTCCCTCTCTGATTATTCAGTGTGTTCATGTATGTATATAACACAATTGAATATAGTAAATAACAAACATAAAATTGCTAAAAAAAAAAAAAAAAAAAGAATAAACTCTTATTTAGCACTATATTTACTCAATTTCACTTTGAAAAAAATAAACTAAAAAAATAATATTGTATTTTAGATTTCTGTTTAGTCATCAAATTTTAGTAATTTATTTGCTCATGAAGAATTTGTTAATATATTAGGAAGAAGGAAATAACAGTACACACAGTAGTCCAGCAACCTTAGATGGCACGTCCACGCTAGCGATCACATTTTCTAAAAAAATACAGAATCAAACCAACTGTACATGCAGTGCATAGTGAATAAGACATTTGCTTATAGCACACGTGAAGCGCTTTTACCTTGAAGTTGCACCAAAGACAATTTAGCAGAGATGGGGCCACTTCTTTTCAAATTAATGGGAGAAATTAGAACAGCCAAAGGTCAACGGATGTAGATGGGAAGTCCCGCCTTACAAGTAAAAGAGCCAATCACCTGTTAGATACAGACATCGGCCGGTCAAATCAACTCGAGAACACGAATGCGCATTAGCTATAAAAGATGGGAATTTTTTTTTTTTTTTTTTAGCATAATCTGATGTAAAGAAATGCCATTTATGATAACAGTCTTGTCAGATTTTATTGCTGATTTGAAATATGTTCTTTGATCGTAATCTTGACCAACCGTTTTGGAGATTTCAGTCTTTCCCTAATCAAGCAGATAGGAGCTGCACTGTCATGACTGGAAATAGCCTCCCGAGAGCGTTTCAAACATGGACTGACTTGCTAGAAAGACTTTGGTTGCACTCAAGCACGTGTGGGAGCAGCAATTACTTGACAGTTTAAACAACCTGAATTGCCTGGTTGGATTGACACGGACTAACCATCATGATTTGTGAATCAGAGGAACTTTTGATTCTGATCCTAAAGTTTTGATTCTAGCTTCAGAGGAAGATATTAGATGAGCACTAGATAGGAAGAAAACACTGGATTTTCTTGAGGTTTGTGAATTACATCTGTTTAATGAGATATATGCATATTTAAGTTAAAGGTGACAGGGAACTGCTGAGGAGAGGCTGATAGAATACATGCTTTAGAGGAAAATAAATGAGCGTTCCACAGGATGCTGGATCTGCTCAATTTGTGTGAGATTGGTTTATTACTGATGGTATATATGATATTAGTTTAATTGATATTTGCCTTTTTATAATTGGACAAGACAGTTAAAATTTACTCCTGATGAGGAGAGAGAGAGATTGAAACAGACAAGCACTTTAACATTATGAGATCCGCGGCTCTGATATGCGGACCAGTTAAATGAGACTGTGTTGCACACTGGTCTATTATTGTAGTAACACGACAGCACATAACAAGAAAACTAACCATTACTGGTTATTTACATTTCTCAGTCCATTCACATGCAAGCAGGCGATTCTCAGTGCACTCAAGAAACAAACAGGAAAAATTATCGGCCGATGCCGATAATTAAAGAAGTCTGAATATCGTCTGATGTATCGGTCGACCACTACTATTGATATTCTTGAACATTGTTAACTAAAGCATTATTTAAATTAATAATGTTATGAATTCAACCTGAACCATTTTATCATGATCATTTTGGCATTAGCTCTGCTCAAATATTTGTTTAATGTTACATTTTCAAGAATTTTTAAAGGAATAACCCACTTAAAAATGAAAATTGTCAGAATGTATTCACCCTCAAATCACTTTAAACCTTTCACTTTTTTTTCTCATGCATAACACAAAAGGAGAAAAAAGACTAAGCTTACCTGAAACTGGAACACTATTGCTGCCTTGCAAGCATGGGTATTTTCTTCAAGAAATTTAAATCTAGTCTTAGTTTTGAAAGGAATTTCAAGGGACACTTTTATCTAACGCCTCCATTATAGGCAAAGGATTAGGATTATTTTATATTTAAGAAATGAATCCTTTCTTCACATTGCGGTGGAATATGCAGATTATGTGAAATTTAATTTTCTACCTCACAAAAGTTTTGTGTCTGACTGGGGTATGTAGATGGGTATTTACAGAGTACCAGTAGGAGAGCGACAGGTGAAGGAACTGAGGGAGAAATATGTGTGTGGGAAAGGCCCGTTGATGCTTCACAAATTAGAAGAGATTCATGCTGTCTATGGACTCCTCAAAGACTTCCTGAGGAAACTAAAGGAGCCTCTCATAACATTTTAACTCCACAAAGCATTTATGGAAGCTTCTGGTTGGTTTGCAGATGGATTTGAAATGTTAATTTTATGCAACCTACTCGCCTTTCAGTTGAAGTCATCTTTTCTGAAGCTAACTTGCCCAAATTGTTTGATTAAAATCACTTAAAGGTTGACTAAGCTTCGACGCATTCAAAAAAAATGTTTAATACAACAAAAGATACTTTAAATACAAGAAAATATTAACTGAAAATACACACCTGTAACACCTGCTATGACTCTCACCATTTTCACCTCTCAGGAGTTCGCATCAAATAAACTTACTTTAATACAATTTTAAGGCAACAATTAACTGTTGACTGACAGTGTTCTTACAGTCCTCCAGTCCTTCTGTGGACTTTTATGGGTTTTCCTGGTCATGATTTTACACATGTATTTTAAAGTTACACTTAATTTCTTTATGAGTAAAACTTTTTAATGAGGAAGAAGTTACCTAGTGCACCTTTTAAATTTTAATTCTCTGAAAACATTTCTCTCCACAGTAGCTCTGATATGCGCATCGGGTTCGGTTATGAGAATTAAATGCTATTTGGCATTACTGGCATTACAAGATGTCAATGCAGAAAAAAACTGATGTATATGGGTCTGAGTGTCAATGAGTTAATGAAACACTGATGAAAAGTCTGATGTCTTTTGAAAGTGCATTAATGATCCCAACTTGACTTTTAAACTTTTGTATGCTTTGAGGAATCTGGCAAAGGGGTTTATAAGGAGAATAGACAAAATGTTTGCAATTTTGCAGTGTGGATACTCTAACAGGCATTGAACGCTTGTCTATGCCGAAGGCATAAGGATGGATTTACTACTCTCATTCATTTAGGCCGGATGTTTTTTTCCCATTACTTGAGATATAGTTGACAAGTCCCTGATGACTAGGAAACAATCAATGTCGAATGTTATCTCCCAAACCAGCGGTTGTTGTCTTCAGCATTTTAATTTCAGCCGCGTTGCTGCTAAAAAGAGTCTAAGTGGTAGATTTAACACCAGTCAGGGTCTTCCTGGTATTATTCCTGTAGAATTTTTTTTTTTTTCACACAATCCCTCGTAAATTACCGTGGATGACTCCAGGGTAAAGCACCTTCCTTTTAAATTATATATTGGATTGGATGTCATGCAGCCATACTGTCTAATTTTCTTGGCTATGAATGGCTGTTGCATGCAAATGCAATCCTTCAGAATTCAATGCTTCTGCAGGTGTACCTGTCCCATGCAATATGCCCTTAAATGCAGGACAAATCTGAGGAAGTGACTTATAATGTATTATGTTAAATATTATAATTTATTACTTACAGAGATGGCAGATGAAGACAAAAGCACAGAAATGTTATTACAGACCATCAAAGAGCTGCCGATGCTCAATAAGGATACCCTTGCCTTCCTAATCCTGCATTTGCAGAGGTCTGATGCCATTACACATTCTAATTTGTGCATTTCTGCATCTCTGCATTTATGTACTTTGCAGTCTGTGGATTTAAAACAAATACAAAAACAATATTTAAACAGATTTCCCTGGTTTTAAAAAAATATTAATCTGTTTCTTAGAGTTAAGCAGAGTCCATTGTGTCAGATGGATCTGAATAACTTTGCCAGAATGTTTGGGACCATTATCATCGGGCATGTGATGCTAGAACCTTCTCCCATGACCATTATGAGAGACACAAACACCCAACCCAAAGTGAGTTTATTAGTCTTGCCTCTTTCAATAAAATATACTTTATCTCTTTATTGATTGATTTATTTATTTATTGATTGAGTGATTGTGTAGCAGTTCAAACATAATTGTCATATTGGAGTGTCTACTATTTGCATAATTATAAAATTAGTTAAACCACTTCAAGTAATAACAATTGCATTTTATAATACTAAGAAAGAATTCCAATTGAACTTGAGCTGATTTTGAGCTGTATTCCAGGTTTTCTACATGATCAAAATATCTCTAAACAGAAGAGAAAAGGGATAAAAATATATATTTTCTTCCTGTCTTTCCCTTCAGATTTCTGGGAAGGACTCTTAGCTGAGGAGCCAAATCCTGTCAACTTTCCTATGGTGGAGTCCAACATCAAAAGTGCCTGCACAAGCAGAGGCACACTTTAGTGTCCATGTTGTATATCCAGGTTTTATTAACATTAAAACATAATATCCAAATTAGATTATGGGACTCTCTCTTTGCATATTTTAATGCAATAATTTACACATATTTTATTATTCAGTCTTATTTATAATCGGTCTTATTTATAATCGGTCTTATTTATAAACAAATCTAATTGTTTTTAAAAATGTAGACTGCTTTGCCTCAAAGATTTTGTCAACACATTGAACACTATGTCCTTCAGATAAGATTATCAAACCCCTGATCTCTCCTGAGTTGAGAATAAGCATTAAACTGTATCTAGTGGCTCATTCAAGTGTCGAATCAAGAACTTTGGTGGTGCTTTCAATAACCAGTAAGCTATTTTTCCTATGTAATAACTATAGTGGTCTTGAGTACATATTCTAATAGAACTGCTAATTTTGTTATTCTTTCAGAATTCATGAATGCCCTTTCCTTTATAGGAGCAAATCAAGAAATGAACCTGGAAAAAAGAAATTCTACACATCCCCCAAATTATTTGTCTGTCTGTATATGTGTTTTGAATGTACACATAATATTTTTGTGTATCTGATGCACTGTTGCACAGTGTCTTATCGCTTTGGTTGCTTGAAATAGCCTTTCCTTCCACAGGTGTTAAAGCACTGCAGCACTTGATATTCTACCTTTTAAAAAATAACAACACAAAAATAATGTAAATACAAATACATACTTGCAATTTTTTCCAAAAAGAACCTAGAAGGCATGTGACTACATTCTTAATATTTTCTTAAAAACAATTAATCTCTTAAATCTATTATAAGTTTGAATTAAGAAAATGTCCTGGAAAATATTTAAAGGTGGCATGGCTAAACATTGGTGAAATGGCTTATTAATTTGAAATAAATCATTTGAAGACTCGATTAATTAATGTTTTCTTGTGCGTTTTGTATAATAAGTTCGACATGGAGGGGCAACATCTGCACCAGTTGACCAACATTAATTTATTTTGGTTTCCATGGTTAAGAAAAAATATCAATGGTCTTGGACCTCTTTAACTATAAATACAGATGTCAAGAAATTCTACATGGGTGAGAGTAAGTGACTTGATTACCGTTTGTGACTTAACCAAAATATAATTTATTGCAGATGTCTGAAGGTTGCACTGTGCTCCACTTTCATACAGCCTGCAGTCACAAAAATATTAATTATTCAAAACATTTACCAACACAGCTGGCATCCAATTACAAGATTTTACCATTTGTTTCTGTTTCTGTCTGTTTTTGTCTTTGTTTTGTTCTAAAAGACATGTTAAATGTTGAAAGGAAAAGGGAACAGAGTGCAAAAAGTATATTTCTTTCTAGCACCTTTCTAAATGGACTTCTTTCACAAGATATTTAGAAATCTCATTTCACAGAAATGAGAACCTGTGCCAAAAGCTGAAAAACCCAGAAAATCTAAATAACTTTAAAAACTTTTCAACAGTAGTGTGACAAAATATAGATGTGTTGTTTTTTCTATTGAATGATTTTACATTTCTGTTTTATTAAGCTTTATGTACAGTATGGTAAATCAACCTGCAAATACAGAACCAGACATTTTCACATTAAACCACAAGATGATTAAAATGATTTGTCCAATAGTTGTTTTTTCTTTTGTATCCATTTTTTTATTTGTATGTACATTATACTCATAAATACAGAGGACATGTACAAATTAAAATAGGAACAAATGTATATATAAAAAAAAATATATATATTTTTTTTTTATTTCTGTTGAATGTCTTTGGCAGGACAATGGAGTTGAGTATGTTGGCCTCAGTTTACATTACATTCTGAGAAGAGAGAGAGAGAAAACTAATGAGACATCACTTTTAGTACCAATGAAAAAAAGTTGCAATAATATATATATTCATGATAATATACTATAGAATTACCTTGAAATAGAGGGTGTTGATTTTCCATCTCTGAAGAGCATCTCACTGTCAATTTTAGCATTTGGGTCAGTAGGATTTGGGTCATTAGGGGTCCCTTTCACTCTGGCCCATTTTCCAATGGTGCTGCCCCAGCCCACAGTACTGTTCAACAAAGCTGTGGTCCAGCAGGAGACACAAATGGAGACCAAAGCTTTGGACAGATGGACACTGTATTAAGGGTTAGTGATTTGAAATTAAACATAAAGCCGTAGGGAGAAAGAGTGATTTATCTCACTGGCTTAGGAGCATGAACTCACCTGTACAGTAGCACCATGGAGGATGGTGGACTCTTTTACACAAATTCCTGCACCAATAGTTACTCCTGTTACTATGGAATCATTAGGACCAAACTGAAGATACAAGAAATGCCAAAATATCGCATTAACTGAATTACACTGCCTGTTTACAAATGAAAACATCAATGGTCCAAAACATTTTGCACACATTTGAATGTTTAAAGAAGTGTCTAGTTTTTGCAAGGCCAGCATCATTAATAAATAATAATTGTTTTCAAACAGGTTACAGATAATTCCCTGTCTTTCACTGGTGGTACAAACAGATAGTCCTGCTTCTTTAACATGGCAGATTTTAAAACTGATGTAATTTTTTCTAAGACTATTAAAAAGTAACACAATTTAAAGACAACATGAAATAAAAAATGACCGTGTTCACTTTCTTAATAAATGTCCTTGATCTTCTATTCTCTTATCGGTGAATATTTTCATGTTCTTCCATCAAAACGATTAATTATAACATAAGCAAGACTACACCAATGAGTAAATATAATTTTAAACAATACTATTACAGGCATTTTTAAGGATCAAATCAAACCCTGATGATTAATACCCTGCAAATAAGCATTTCCCATATATTGTTAATATGTCGTTAAGTAATAAAGAAAAACGTGATAAAAACTTGTGTTGTATGTTACTTAAGGGCAGAGGTTTTCACATATTATTTCATGAAACAAAAACAGAACATGGAAAACGTCATGATTACTGTTGTAACCTCCATTACCCGAGGGGAGGAACGAGATGTTGTGTCGAATGAAGTGACACAAGGGGTCTTCCTGGGATGCCAAACGTAACTCTGAACCTGATAAAAGGCCAATGTCAAGTTGGCAGACAGAATTTGCATTCCCCGCCCCAGACATACAGGTATAAAGGGAAGCAGGGCAGAGAGTGCCAGTCAGGATGTTGCACTGAGGAGCCGAAAATAAGGTACGGCCGTTTACAGTGGTAGGTCTAGTGCTGTGGCAGGAGGGACAAAACGTTTCATTCCTTCCCTCGGGGAACGGAGGATACAACAGTAACCATGACATTCACCTTCTGTCACTCACTCAACGTTGTGTCGAATGAAGTGACACAAGGGGTCCCATATAAAAATGCCACACACTGACCGTGTTACGTGAACTGCTGAGACAGGTGCGAGCAGGCTACTGCATGCTAGAGGCAACTGTGTCGGCTGCACGTAGCCCTCCCCATCACCCCAAAGAGGTGTCACATACAGCCCTTAGGTTCCTCGCACCCCTGACGGGGGAATAGGCTGACTAGCCTGGGAGCAAGCCCAGCAGCAAGCCTTTTCTCTCACTATGTCTCTCACATAGGACGTGAAGTGGCTGGGGCTATCTTAACACTATGAAATGCATCGGGGAAGGTGGTCTTTCCCGGTCCTATTCTTTCAGGGGGAAAAGACCCTGCGGAGGCCACATCCTGCCCAGTCTAGGGGGAGTTAACATGTGGCAAATACACCACGAGGGTTGTGAAGCCGTACGTGGGAAATGGCGCGGTGGTAGGTCCAGCCTAATGAGGGGGGACTCTACAAGGATGCCGGCCAGAAGGCTAGGGAGGAGAACATCCAGGGAGCGACACTTAGTGGCTAACCTGGGATAGAAGGCACACTGGATCAACTTGGTGAAGGGCGCTGTGTGCAAGCGGAACACCCGGTCGGTTGTGCTGCGTTACCGAGTTCTACCAACTCGGACCTGACAAAACTCGGGACGAGACCGACTCAACCCTGAGATTGTAAAATCTGGCAAAGATATTGGGTGTTGCCCAGCCCACTGCTCTGCAGATGTCTGCTAAGGAGGTGCCATGGGCCAGTGCCCACAAGGATGCCACACTTCTCGCAGAGTGTGCTCGAACCCGCAAGGGGGTGGGCACGGCCAGGGTGTGTCGTGAAAAATCTGCGAAGAATCTCTCTAAGATGCAAGAAAACTCTCAGAGTCCAGGGTTCCAGATGCCATAGTTAAAGTTTATTGTGTCACCAGCAAACTTGAGAAGGCCAGCTGTCCGTTCTGACTCTCTTAGTCCAAAACCTCATCTTCTATACAGTTTGTTATCTGGCATTCACCACTCGCCCCTATTCACCACCATTATCTCACAGAGCCTTTTGATATATTTTTACTGGTAGAAACCCGACCTTAGTCTATCTTTTTAATTACTTTGACCACTGGTTGTTTTTACTCTTTATCTTCAGCTGTGTTTCAAGGTCCATTGCCTCATTATTTTGTTACAGCTGGATGCTCTTTGCAGTTTTTGCAGCATCAAAACTTTTAGTAACCTCATATGCTCTCTCCTGGGTCACACAAAGGCCAGGAAACTCATATAAGTACTTTGATATAAAAACATACTATAATATTGAAAAATATACTATATATTCCCTCCTTTGAGACAGATTTTTCATGACACACCCTGGCTGTGCCCACCCCCTTGCGGGTTCGAGCACACTCTGCGAGAAGTGTGGCATCCTTGTGGGCACTGGCCCATGGCACCTCCTTAGCAGACATCTGCAGAGCAGTGGGCTGGGCAACACCCAATATCTTTGCCAGATTTTACAATCTCAGGGTTGAGTCGGTCTCGTCCCGAGTTTTGTCAGGTCCGAGTCGGTAGAACTCGGTAACACAGCACAACCGACCGGGTGTTCCGCTTGCACACAGCTCCCTTCACCAAGTTGATCCAGTGTGCCTTCTATCCCAGGTTAGCCACTAAGTGTCGCTCCCTGGATGTTCTCCTCCCTAGCTTTCTGGCCGGCATCCTTGTAGAGTCCCCCCTCATTAGGCCGCTGTTGCAGCCTCCTCCATCTCCCGGAGTTCCTGGTTGCTGTACTCTGGTTCAAACAAAAAGGGCTGGGCAAAAAACTCAATCTCCTCTTTAATTCTCTTTAATAAATATCAAAATCCTCTGACAATTTTCTTTAAAAATCCTTGTTGTCTTCTAATTCATGACCAGCGTTTTGCTTTGCTCTATCCTCTGCTTCCGAGATCGTCACTTCTCACCAGAGCTTATGCTACACCCACGTCATACGGCAGAACTCTACTCTCTTGTGAACACATGGACAGCTGTTACTGGAAGCCAGTGATTATAGTTTATAAAGTAATATATATGGATATTTTTCTTGCAAAAAAAGCATTGCTTCGCTTCAGAAGGCCTTTATTAACCTCCTGGAGCCGTATGGATTACTTTTTGATGGATGGATGCGATTTTTGGGCTAACATATACTCCAATTATAAAGCTTGGAAGAGCCAGGATATTTTTTAATATAACTCTGATTGTGTTTGTCTGAAAGAAGAAAGTCATATACAACTTGTATGGCTTGATGGTGAGTTAATTATGGATCATTTTCATTTTTGGGTGAACTAACCCTTTAAAGGAATAGTTCACCCTAAAATTACAATTCTAATTATTTACTCACCCTCATGCAACACCCGATGTGTATGATTTTCTTTCATCTGTTGAACTCAAATTAAGATTTTTAGAAAAATTTCTCAGCTCTGTAGGTCCATACAAAGCAAGTGAATGGGTGGCAACATTTTAAAGCTAAACAACATCACTTAAAACAGCATAAAAGTAATCCATAAAACTTAAATCAATATCTTAAGAAGCGATGTGATAATGTGAATAAGAATCAGAGAAACCGATCACTTTCACATTCTTCTTCTTGTTTTTGGGGATTCACATTCTTCTCTGCATATCACCCCCTGCTGTCTAGCAAAAAATATCAAATATTGATCTCTTTATCACCCACACCTATCATATCACTTCTGGAGACATGGATTTAACCACTGGAGTCTTATGGATTACTTTTATGCTGCCTTTACTTGCTTTTGGAGCATCAACAATTGGCCTACAGAGCTAAAATATTCTTTTCAAAATCTAAATTTGTGTTCTGCAGAAGAAAGGACGTCATACACATCAGGGATGGCATGAGGGTGAGTAAATGATGAGAGAATTTTCATTTTTGGGTGAACTATCTCTTTAAAGTGAAGTTATTTGTAATTTCCCTACCCTCATGTTGTTCCAAAAGCATGAGACCTTCTGTATTCTGTGGAACACAAAATATGTTAGACAGAATGTTAGGGACTGATAGTCTCAGTCGCCATTCACTTTCAAAATATGGAGAAAAAAAACACATTCACTGAAAGTAAATAGTAACTCAGGCAAGCATTCTGTCTAAAATCTCCTTATTCTGTTGCATGGAAGAAAGAAAGTCATATGGGTTTGGAACAACATGATGGTGAATGGTGACAGAATTTCCATTAATAATAATAATAGTTCTGTAGTACATTTTCAATGTGTTTTTATGTAATGGAATATAGGGGAGTTAACGTCTATTATGTAATTTGGGAAAGTAACAAAATAGTCACTACTTGAGTACTCTTTTAATTGGATACTTTTTTTTTTAAGTAATTGTACTTTTACTTGAGTACAGTTTTCTCTCTCTCTCTCTCTCTCTCTCTCTCTCTCTCTCTCTCTCTATATATATATATATATATATATATATATATATATATATATATATATATATATATATACACACAGTGGCGGCCAGAAGTGCGGAATAATGTACAGATTTTGTTGTTTCAGAAGGAAATTGATACTTTAATTCACCAAAGTGGCATTCAACTTATCACAAAGTATGTTAGGACATTACTTATGTGAAAAACAGCACCATCACTATTTGAAAAAAGTAATGTTTTCTCAAATCTAGACAGGCCCCATTTCTAGCAGACATCACTCTAACACCTTATACTTGAGTAATCATGCTAAATTGCTAATTTGGTACTAGAAAATTACTTGCCATTATATCAAACACTGCTGAAAGCTATTTGGTTTGTTAAATGAAGCTTAACTTTGTCTTTGGTTTTGTTTTTGAGTTGCCACAGTATGCAATAGACTGGCATGTCTTAAGGTCAATATTAGATCAAAAATTAAAAAAAAGAAACTGCTTTCTCTTGAAACTTTTGTGGAATGAAGGCTATACAATGCTTGAAATTGCCCAAAAAATGAAGATTTCTTACAAAGGTGAACACTACAGTCTTCAAAGATAAAGGACTTCTGGCTCTAACAAGGACAGAAAGAGATGTGGAAGGCCCATATACAACATGTCCTCAGCTGACAGCTTCATTGAATTCAACCCGCTCGACACTAGTTTCATGTACAACAGTAAAGAGGAGACTCAAGGGTGCAGGCCATATGGGAAGAATTGCAAAGAAAAAGCCACTTTTTGAAACATAAAAATAAAATGTTACAGTGTGTGAAGAAACATAGACATTGGACGACAGATAATTGGAAAAGTGTTATGGAGCTAAACCCCATTGAGCTTTTGTGGGATCAGCTAGACTGTAAGGTGTGTGAGAAGTGCCCAACAAGACAGCCACATCAATGGCAAGTGCTATAGGAAGTATGAGGTGAAATGTCTGAGTATTTGCACAAACTGACAGCTAGAATGCCAAAGCTGTCATTGTTGCACATGGAGGTTTTTTTATGAGAAATCTTTGAAGTATTTTAAGAAGTCCTGAATTTTTTTCAAATTGTAAAATTGGGAATGTGTTTGGGGATATATAAGGAATAATATACAGTAAGCTGTTCGTTATCACAAAATAAACCCTGACACGATCAGGATCCTGACATGAAGCAGAGGACTATTGTATCACTATGGGGGTTTATTTTGTAATAATTACCATCTGAATGTAGATTATCCTGCATCATAATCAGCTACTTGACAAATAAATAAATACGTGTACATGAAATGTTGATTTGCATTGATATGATTATTATATGATAAGAAAGATTGCAAAGTCTCCAGAAACGGTTCATTTTCTCCTCCAGAGTCCAGTTGGTGTTTAAAATCATCCAGTTTATTACAAGACTGCTTGTCAAATAAATAAGTACATATATATGAAATATTGATTTGAGTTTAAATAATTTTATTAGCTTACTTGTAGAGATCACAAAGTGATATAAGAAATAGAAAAGTCTCATAATAATACTCTTCTGGTATTACACTGATTTAAATTATGATATCACTTAATGTGCAGTTGATATTCAGAAATGTCAGACCACCCGATTACATGATTGACCAATCAGAATTGAGTATTCCAGAGACCTGTGTAATAAGCTTGTCTTTACTTTAAGTAAATAACATGACAGTTTCATTGTGTGAGATTAATTATTTTGTATTGTATTGCTTCATGAGTGTATGCTGTTTTTTGATAAATGGATGCCAGGACACCAAGTAAATAATTTAATTCCTTATACATCAAATATATTTTAATAAACTTCATGTAAAATGTATAAGCAATCATTTTCAGTAATGAAAGACAACAAGACAATGAGTACATTATGTATCGAACAACTGCTGTATCATTCATCATTTCAAAATATGAAACTGATTACATGCAAATAATTTATTTTACCCACACTCTGTAAATCTGTATTGGTTTGTCTGTACAGATTCTTACATTATCACTAGCTATTAATACTATGCAGTCGGTTCTGAACTAATATCACTTTATGAGGCCTCATAGAGCTAACACATATCTCCCTCAGACAGGGTGCCAATGTTTTGGTTTATATATACAGTAGTAACTGGTGACTTATTGGCATTTGTTTTCAAGACTTTCAAGGAATTTTTTGCCCAGTGCTATGCTTATTTGGCTCAGATACTGTATGTGTTGTAAATCTAGCAAATGCTGTGCACCATATAAATTTGTTTGTAAATATTGTACAATTTAATTCAAAATACTTTTAACTCAGGTTAAACAGTTTTTTCAACTATACAGATTCATTATACGTCACGTGTCAGTTCAATAGCCCACTTGTGTAAGTGAAAATCTAAGGACAACATAAAGCTATACAATTTTATTTTTTTTTAATAAAAATTTTATCAAAATTTTATGAAAAATGGATACTGCAAAAAATGTCAAGAAATAATGTTGTACTTTAAGCCAAAATAAATAATGAAAAATGTAATGTCATTATGTATTTATAGATTAACTATTGAGCCTGAAAGGCCAATTGAAGTATTAAAACACAATAAAATACTGATAAATATTCCTTAAAAAATAATAAAAATAACTTTTTTTTAATAATGTCACTTCCTCATAAGATGTCAAAAAAGGTCAAACTAATATTTTTAAACATGGAACTGTCATTTCATAACAAGTTTAATCAGAAAATGAGGGACAAAAACAATTCTGCCCAGCCTTAGAAGATAGCAGTGACTTTATTGTAATTCCAATAAAAGCTTAATTTAAGTACAATTGTTATATTATTATTATTATTCTATAAACCTCATTAAAATGAAACATGCAAATTGACTCATATTCTGATGTAAAATAAACAAAAATAAAATATTAAAATAAGATTAATGTTTATTTTAAAATAAGTTAAATCTACCCAATAAGGCAAGTTCTTCTTCCTGTAAATCACATCACTAATCCTCAATCAATTATGATTACAAATGGTAATTAACTCTTTTTTCTGTATCGGTCCACATCATCTTTTCTCTTTGCTCTTTTATCACTTCTTTTATAACAAATATTATTTCATGTAACTTTACACCAAATCAGTGAAACTGAAAAAAGCAATGGGTGACAAACGTTGAAGATATTTAAAACCCTTCACAAGCCTTTCTTATAATACATGTGTTTTTTTACAGACTTTCTTTAGCATTTTTTAGATTTATTTTCTTTTTTTCTTTTGTAGCTTTGTTGTGGATTACTGAAAAGGCGTATTTTATTAATGAAAAGTCTACAGAAGAAGCCACTGTTGTGGTTAAATAATTTTCTATGAAATGTGCAGTCTGCTGTAGTTCTCTTCAAATATTTAGGCATTGAGTTGGTTGAGAGGTCAACGTCTGTGGATCTGTTACCATGGAGAATAGGCAGTAAATGTGCTTGTTCTGCTCTTTACACCCAAAAGGCAAATTCATGTGAGTTTGTTTGGATGTTAAAGATTTGCTTTACTAGATTTGTTTTGCATTTCTGCATATGTAAAAACATTCATTGAGTATGTAATGGAGAAAAAGAATCTGGTTACATACAACTTTCTAAACAGTTTTAAAATGTATTTGAGAAGAAGGCTTTTCAAAATATGTTGTGATTTGAGTTACAATTGGCCTTTATTTTTTAAATTTGATAAACTTGCAATTTAGAGATGGATGATGTTACTTAGTTACTTTTATTACATAAGGCAAGTGGGGATGGGGAGAGGCAATATTGAAGCTATTTACTATTTATATTTTATTATTATTTAATAATATCCTGTATTACAATTTTTTATTGACAATATATATAATTTATTGCAAATAAAAGATAAATCAATATAAAAATGCACTGACACCCGTTAATGTCCTTTTTTTATGATCTTGTCTTGGCTTGGCTCTGCACACCCCAGTCCAAATGAAAAGGTAATCTGGGGTACATCTCACAGTTGATATGAACAACACTGTCTGTCCAAAATTGCGGAAGTGAACGATTATGGGGTCCTCCTGAATCATTACCCAGTTAAAGTTGTAAACAGTAAACCAACCACAGACTAGTATTCATGGTGGTACTCAAGTTGATGATGCAATCGTACCATGGTGGACCCAAAATATAATATATACAATACAATATGTCAAAGAAATGATAGAAAAACAAACTTAGCACTTAGATGTGTGTGTGTGTGTGTGTGTGTGTGTGTGTGTGTGTGTGTGTGTGTGTGTGTGTGTGTGTGTGTGTGCGTGCGCGTGTGTTAGTGTGTATTTGTTTGAGGTTTAAGTGGTTTATGAGGACAAAACAAACAAATTGAATATTACCCAAATTTAAAACTGTAAAAATTAAAAGATACTTGAGGCATCATTTTGTTCATTTTAGTTCCTTTAACAGTATAAAACTTCACATTTCGATGTTTAACTTACTTTGTCTCTGAGACTGAATGGAAGTTTTTTATAATTGCTGCCAGATTAAATGTTGAGTTTTGGGAAACAGCATATATTAATGTTTCTAATAATAATGCATTGTTTTAGTTCATATTTCTATTATAGAATTTGAATAAATTGATCATGCAGAGCCAGTTGTTTTGAATAGGGGCCCTTCAGTGCTGGAAGCCCTTATAACAAGCTGTTTGATTGGTTAAACACACCTGACAGTTGTTTGTCCTGTCTGTAAAGGTTTTGTTGGGATTGGATTCTGTCACTGTCACACCATCACAATCTTTTTTCATTGGTTGTATGTGAGTTTATGTAAAAGAGAGTCAGTGTCATCATGCATAATTCTTTCCTCATCATCAAATGATCATTGTAAACTCACAAAACCTCTTCACTTGGTAAAGATGAAGACTACACTCACTGTGCTCCTCATCATGGAGCTCTATGGACTCACCTCCTGTCTCTTCAAACAACATTTCTTTGTAAATCAGTTGATGACATGGAATGATGCGCGGCAGCACTGCAAAACTTACTTTTATGACCTGTCCACCTACACCAATGAGAAAGAGGAAGAGCAATTTTTTAAAATTGCAGTTAATCAAACTTCCAATGCCTGGATTGGACTCCACAAAGTGTATCAATCAGGTACCTGGGAGTGGGTAGGAGGTGAAACTGCAACACGAATTAGCTGGGATGATAGACAACCAGAGCACAGTAGCTGTGCATTTTTACACAAAGACCACAAGAAATTGCATGATAAAGTATGCACTGATACGTTCACCTTTTTCTGTATGAAGGTATTCTTTCTGGTGCCACAGAATGAGACCTGGAACAATGCTCTGAAATACTGCAGATATCATTATAGCGATCTGGCAAGTCTGAGCTCCTGGAATAGGATGGATTCTGCTCTAAGGACAAGCACAGAAGCTCAAACAGAATTTGTGTGGACTGGTCTGCGCTTTCTAGCAGGAGAGTGGTTCTGGGTCAGTGGAGATGATCTTGACTATAAGGCCTGGTCTCAAGCAGGACAGCCTCAATGTCCTGCCAGAAACCTCCGTTGTGGAGCCCTGGACAAGAGTATGAAGTTCTGGACACCCACAGACTGCGAGGAGAAGCTCAACTTCATCTGTTCCTAGCAGTCAGTAATAATTAATAGATGTGGTGGGGAAGGGGTTTGGTTGCATTTAATTTTCACATACAGTTGTGTCCAAATGTCTGAGATCACTTATATATTAAAATGTTTCTAATTTAATTTTTTTTTTTTCATTGCAAATTTAAATTGAGTGAAAACATAAATCTTGTGGAAGCAAGAAAATCTAAACTTTTTCACAAAGCACTTTGCATGGTTAATGGCACAAATGTGCATACTATTGATTAGTGACCTGAAAGTGCAGAATTGTAAATATTTCTTAATTTTATGACACAGCTGTTTTTTGTTTCTTTGTTTGTTTGTTTTATCTAAAAACCTGTTTATTTTCAGGTTTGAATGTTAGTTTTCAGGATTTTAGACCCCACTGAATAAAGGGGAGGCCAGGGTAGTTGTCACAGGTTTTACTCCAGTAAATTATTTCAAGAGTAGGTTTATTTTTGAAAGTCATATTGACATACTTAAAAGTCTTGTTTATGGCAAAAAAAAAATGCTATTGAACTTTACCACTGTAATTGTACAGACTAGAGATGTACAGCAGGATGTAAAATGAGGTCTGTTTTCACAGTGGGTACCTGCTGTTTATTGACACTTGATTTAAGGAGAATACCTTTTAAATCCATTTAAAAGTATAGCCTATCAAAACATTGTTTTAGCTAACAGAAATTGTAATTAATGATTACTAATTTTAATTAAGTATAACAAAAAAGGTGTTTGTCTAAAACGCTGTGCCAGAAATTAACCATTTGCATATAAAAATGTGGTCAGTCAATTCAAATCACATGCAGATAATTTGCTGTTATCACCTACCCTCATTCATGTCACTGTGATTAGTTTGTGTATGTCAGATTATTGTGTTTCTTTTCAAACATTGGGGGAGATGGTTTAAACTTCTTTTTTTTTTTAAAGGATTTCTTTCTTTTTTCACAAAATAGCCTAAGAAAACTATAGAAATTGTGCACATCTTTTGCATCTGTGGTTTTACAATATTTACTATGGTGAATGCAGCCGGAATACATGCAGCCAACAGTGATGTCTTTCTATCATTGTGCATCCTACCTCTACTTCAGGGTAACATAAACAATGCTATTTTGAAAACACCTGCTAACCTTTTTTATTTTTCACTATTATAGATCACTAAGTTATGGTTCCAGGTTATTGTAGATTAAATGTCTTCTGTAAATAGAAACTATATTAATAGAAACTGGTGATTAAACAGCATCAGGAAAGTTAGTCAGGTAATGTTAATAATGCTTTATGATGTAAGCAAACATTGCTGTAATCTAAAAACTAATTTCACAGTAATAGGAAATGTTGTTTAAGATTTTAAATGTATTTCTATTTGAATAGACTCTGTTCATCTATAAGTGCCCCAGAAAGAAAAATAAATATAATGTCCCCTTACTCTCCAGAGTATCTTGGTCATTTCCACTGTAATTTATTGTAATTAAATTAATATTTTATTATTGTAAAGTAGATGTCTTCAGAGTGCATTACTGAAGAGTTGTAAGATTAATAAATAAAATGTTTAACTTATGTTTCTCTGTTTAAAAAATCAGAATCTTCCATTAAGTCACATCCACTAAAAAAGTATAATTATTCAAATCTATGAAGTGAAAGGATTGTTATCTGGCATTCAAATAAAAATCCATCGTATAATTTCTGTAAAATTATCAAAGAAATACTTAGCCTGTCATTATAAATTACCCTGATTGCTTACTTTGCACATATAAGTGGCAGATTTAGGCATGGGTGACATAGGCAGTAGAAGGCGGTATACATGTGAATAACCAAAAACATAAAAAGAAGAATGTGAAAGTGATCATGTTTCATATTTCCATCAAAATATCTTCATTTGTGTTCCATAGAAGAAAGAAAGTCATACATGTTTGGGTGAGTAAATGATGAGTAAGTTTTGAATTTTAATGGAGAGACAGTGATTAGGCTTCTTGTCAAATACCTTGAGAGCTGCACAATATGCTGACTGTAGATTTAAGAGTTACACAAGGGGCTTGAGCCAAGTTGGTTAAACCATGTGTCTCGTTTGATTGCATTGAAATACAGAGATCTTACTGTTGTAATCAAACAGATTCTAATATAACGGAAAATGTATAAATTAAGCTTGTTTAAGACTTCAACTTGCATTTTGAATGTTCTGTTAGAATCCACAGAAGCACCAATTAAATCAGAGACCACTTGCAACTTTTCTTGGTGGTTAATGTAATCAGTATTCTAAACTTTAGTAAAACAGAAGTGTAACGATATATTTTAAATACTTGTAATCATACTGCAGTTACCGACTTTCAATTAAGGTATTTACTTTTGTACAAGTACATTGCTTGGGTTACACATATTTCTGAAATAAGATTCATTTATAATACACTTGTGACGAGGCAGGCAAAGAATGAAGACCTAAGTGCAGCTTTATTTAAATAAAAAAAAAAAACTTGGAATAAAGAAAACCACAGGTAACCTAGCACAGAGCATCACAAACATGCAATAACTGACAAATTGACTGGGGGGGAAACAAGGGCTTAAATACACTAGGGAAAACAAGGAACACCTGGGGAAACAATCAGGGAATGAGAAACAATCAGGAGAAAACAAATCAAAAAATTTAACTACAAAGGACTTCAAAAACCAAACAGGAAACAGGAACTAAACAAGAACTTCAACATAAAAGCATAAAACAAAAGTCAATTAATATGTTCATATTTAAGCCTGTTTGTGTTTCTGTGACAACTGAAGGATGTGCAAAAATGAACAAGGAGGAAATATAAACATTATGAATTCAAAATATTTTGTGTGAAAAGTGTTTTAGAAAGTAACTTGAAAGTAAATAGTAATTTGATTACTTTCCCAAAGAAGTCATTAGTATAGTAATCAGATTATGATTTAAGAGAAGTCATTTTAAAGTAACTTAATGGTAGATGTTAATATGAAAACAGCCATTTCCCTAACATTTTAGGCAATTTAGAAATCCTGGCTGGACACTTTTAAAGGTCTGGAAAACAGGACATATCTGGAAAAAAGAGGACGTACTGTGTGTTAATTCTGTTTAAATTTGTTCCCTTTTGGCTATGATGACTTGCAGACATAGAACAGCAAATTATGGAATTAAGTTTGTAACAATAGATCAACACACCTTTTCTAACAATTGTATGGCAGATTAAGTGTATATCATAGTCCACCAGTGGCAGATTGGAGAATGGGTCTCCAGTTCCCTCCATGTAGTTAAAACTTACCCTAGCCTAAAAAACTAAATTGAAAGACACAGTTTGTATTATCCAAATCATTTTAATGCAGATTTCTCCCTTGATCCTTAGCAATCACTTATTCTTTTGAAAGAGCATGAACACCGATATCAGCAACAGTGAGCTATTGTCCATCAATTCAATATATGAAACTGATTAAAATAATTTATAACACAGGTTTTTTGTATGCTTGATTCTGATTGGTTGACAATTGTTGACATCAATAGTTGTTACATTTTCATTAATTGATAGATTATCACGGTGATTCGAGAGCCCAGACAGATCAATATTCTTAATGTTACAAAATGTCACGACATACATTCACTTTTGATACTGGTAGACCAACATTAAAAGATATTAATTTGAGATCTGACATAGATAAATCTGATACAGTACAGTTAATAGATATCACATCAGAACAGCAGACAAGATCAAGAGTATGTCCTCTTGTATGGGTAAAAAAATAAATTATCTGCTTGAGCCCAAAGCTGTCCAGACATGATAGAAAGTCCTTTGTAAGGACACAATTCAGATTATCCACGTGTATATTAAAATCCCATAACAGTATTACAATAGGAGACAAAGAACACACAAATTTAAAAGAGACACTTTAAAAGAGAATACACTTAAGAAATTAGTATCCAGCTACAAAGGACAATACACAGTGGCTAAAATAGTAGGTGTTGACCCGTATATTTATAAGGTGATAGATTCAAATTAATTATGGAAAGGCACCATTATCGTGGATACCTTCATCTTTTCATTAAAGAGAATTGCAAGAACACCCCCAGCCAGAGATATGAGGTTGACAAATGTAAACAAACCCAGGGGGGGATCGCTTGATTCAGTTGTTTATAGTTATTTTGTTGTTGCCACGTCTCTGTTAGACAGAAAAAAAGTCAGACTTATGATCATTCAGAAAGTCGTATATTAAAGGCCCTTTGTTGGTGTGTGAACAGATGTTAAATAGACCAAATGTCAGATAGTTTTTTCCCGGATTTAGTGCTAGCCGATCTGGTTAGGTTAGCCAGCATGCTGTAATCAACAGACCGGCTATGTATACTTGAAGGATGAACAGATGATGACCAAGATCTCACGGAACCTGAGTAGCTGATATTGTAGTATGTATGTATGTATTTCTGATGTGCTTGCCAGAAAACATCCAGTTGAAGATGCAGGGTCAGAGGTGGTGAACACCGATATCAGTAACAGTGAGCTATTGTTCATCAATTCAAAATATGAAACTGATCAAATTAACTTATAGCACGGGTCTGTTGAATGCTTGATTCTGATTGGTTGACAGACGTTCTAAGGTGTGCAATTATTTTTCAAGTAAACACACGGCTATGAAGTAGTTCCAGGTCTTGACAGCATAATGGTTCCATTATTCTTTGGCAAATATTTTCAGTTATTTCAAAGAGCCCTACAGGCTACCACAAAAAAATAACCATTTAAAACAAAGACATTGGTTAAGTATGTACAGTACATCAGAATGACAAACAACATCTATAATATCCTAAAGTTGTTTCCATTTTGATTGAAATGTGTCCTTGGGCTCCCTCTCTTTCGCTTTCTCTTTCGCTCTCATCTCACCCACAAACACACACACCATACACGCTACCACAGCAAAATAACCATTTAAAGACATTGGTTGAAGTAAATTGGTTAAGAACGTTAAGAGCAGCAACAAAGAAGGTAATCCCAGAAACCAATCTCTCTGTTTCTCTCTTTCGATATCTCACATACACACACACACACACACACACACACACTCACTCACTATCTTATTACTCCAGTAAGTGCTCCAGTAAAGCAACGCAAGCCTCGCAATCCAACGTTGCTAGTTCTAAAGTGACGTTTTCGAACAAGCAACGATGGCTCGGACTATATCAAAACAAGACGCTGAATCCGTGGCGGAAGAAGTGTTTTAGGGACGAAAGCTAGAAAATGTCTCGCGATAAAACCCTGAACAATGTCTTAAGATGTGGTAACCATGGTAGCAAGTGGAATAATTGACAGTTCCATTATCACATCGGGTGTGCATTATTTTTCGATCATTTTGACATTCCGTCATCAATAATTCCTTACATAACTGTAATATATTTTACCTATAATCACTCTGTACATTTTATTTAACTTTATATTTTTATTATTATAACTCCCCATTTGTTTGTATATTGAGGGATTTCTTTCAAAACAGGGTGCTGCTTCAAACCATATGTAACCTATTTACTTTTGAGTAAGCTGTGATGTATGTATGAAACGGCATATCCAAATACACAGCATTTACATTCACTCACAGTTGACTTGAAAACCAAAATCAGACCAATTCCTCACTCAGCAAAGTAAGCAATACATGCAAAAAAAAATTTGCATAGGAAATTTACCTGGATTACTGACATATGTTACATGCATTTTCAAAATTGTTGGAAACTATTATAAATAATTTCAAGTCTGGCAACTGACACCATTGTTTGGTTCCATTGTGAGTGAAAATATACAATATGAAGTTCCCAGCTTTGTGAATTTCTCAGTTTGTCTTATGGCAGATTTTGTACAGTATTAAAAAAGCTGTAGGCCTATCAGTTGAGAATTACTTTATGAAAATATTACCTTATATTACAGAAGTTTAAAATTATATTGCCCTAACTTACAGCCACCAGGTTGGAAGCAATTTACCTACTTAAAAATGAAAATTCAGTCATTGTTTACTCATCCCTGTGTTGTTATAACCCAATATGACTTTTTCTTTTTCTTTACACAAAGGGAGAAATTGTGAAAAACAAATTGTGCTTAGAGATATCATACAATGGCTGTTTATGGTTACCACTTTTTCAAGCTTCAAAAGGATGCAAATGTAGTGTAGTAGTTGTAGTGTTAGTCAGCTTGTTGGAGATTTGGGGTGGTATATATGACCAAAATCCTATATCACAATATCTCTAATTTTATATCACAATAATGACACGTATCACAATATAGTTACATTTTTCAAAGAAAAATCAATAAAATTGGTTTATATATTAAACAATATATTGCATATATATACTTTATAAATGAAAACTACTTCCTCTTATTTAATTGTATCTTTATTTGGAACTTGACAAATCAGAGTTTGAGTGAAAAAAAAAAAAAAAAAAAAAACATTTCTGGTATTCAAAAAGTTGTAATCAACCTTACCACAATCCTAAATTTCACATTTCAGTCTGAGGTTGTCAATTAGTATTATAATTTTGATACACTTAATTTGGCTCTAAATGGTTTAAGTAATTTCTGTAGACAATATTTGAATATCTGAAAGCAAAGCTGGTTTGTTTTCTAATATCTAACATCATTTGAACTGAATTGTATTAAGGGTGATGATGTATAGTTTTAAAAAAACATGCTTGACAGATGACACATAATTGTTGGTGCATGACACATTGTTTTTATCTGTTTTCCTTGTAAGGCTGACATCAAGATGTCGTAAAATTCAAAGAACTCATGAAACTCTCACACAGAAGAACATTTTCACCAGAGTCAACATATCCTACTGAGCAAGGACAATAAAAAACAAATCTCACATCTGACCTCTATCTCACCTCAGGCCAATTTCGGCCTATTCTCGTAAAACTCACAAATATATGCCCCCCTCTACTCCTCTTTCCCCTTCAGCTCAGAATCACTTCAAACTCACCTAAGATCTACATGCAACAAAATATCATGTCTGATGTATACAAATCATGTGACTTGGCATGTTTGATATCATTTAAAATGTCTCAGTGCGACTGGTATTTTGGTCCCTTTCCCATGCTGATGCTAATGCTGTATAATTCTGGAGGTCTGTCCCCATCCCTGCCTGTATGTTAATGAGGTATGTCCCCAGGACTTCCAAACCTAACCACTCCCAAAATTCCCCTTTTCATGGTTTGGGTATTTAAGGAAATGTGACACATTGTTCATGGTTCTCTGTAGTCAGACGATCCCACACAGTTTACTGTGTGTAGTTTATATCAGGTAATTGCAATTTGAATTTCTTATGTTTTGATAAAATGTCTAAATTTGACTTTTTATTGTCTAATTGGATTGATGAATTTCTTATTTTACCTGGATAAAAAATTGTTACATTTGAATTTATTCTGATTTACTCTAAAACTATTGTCTTTTGTAGATTACAGTAAGTCCATGTTTCCACAAATCCTCGACCAGGTTAGAAGCAGACTAAAGCTCAGTTTTGGGTGGAGCATGGGGCACACCGACTGAGACTTTAGAGCTCCCACTAACTAATTGCCATTATTTCTAGTGTACTTAGAGTGTACAGGCTTGATAGGGAATTTCCATTTAGGACAACATGAAGTGTCGACCAAACCTAAAGAGGGTGAAGTCTAAACTTCTGGTTATTTTAATATTTTCTAGCTATGTCACAACGATAAATGAACGATCCAAAAGCAGAGATAACAGAAATAACAGTCTTTAATTAAGTAATGATGAACAAAGGCAGTCTGTCGTTATAGCACACAGAGCTGGAGAAAATAACACAAAATGTAGAGCAGACTCCTGTCACGAAGAGCAACAGGTCAGGACTCCCTTGGAGCTGATTTGGAGAGCAGAAGTTTGCAGACTCAGTCAGGAATAGAATCGAAGAGGTTCACATGCAGCAGCAGCAGGGCACGGACATAAACTTGAAGCTTGACTGTTCCAGATAAACGAGACAAGAAAGGGTAAGCACTAAACAGTACAGACAAGACGGACGCTGGAGATGTAACGTGTGACATGCAACAATAATCCGACAAGAATCTACCAGAACAAACATCAGATATAGGGTGAACAGGTGTCAAAGCAAATCAGCGTTAGAGCTGATTGCAATGACTAACAGGTGTGGGTAGAGAGGTCTATCTTTGTAAATTTAGTGGCCGTGACCTCTGGGTAGAAATGTTACTCTAATTAAGTGTTTACTATCTAAGGGGACTAAATAAAATACTTTTAAAATGTAGATAAAAGGGCAAGCATGAGCAGCCATCTAATTAGTATTTAGTCAATTTCTATTTTAATCACCAATACTAACGTATTTGTGACCGTGAGATCTGCGTACACGGCTGGCGTGAGACTCTCTAAGCGACAGGAATCTGAATGATTGAGTACAATATAAAATACAGTTAAATACAATGATTCAATGTTAAATCAAATTTAATAATAATAACTAAGATTAGAACATTTATATATCCTTAGAAACTTTTATAATTGGAGTCAGATAAATAAACGAGGATCAGAAAATTTATAATATAGTAATGTAATTGGAATGAAATAACTTAAACTGAATGCGCACGATGAGACAGAACACTCAGGAGACCTTCAGCCACACCATTGGATACCGTCCTTGGGCCAGTTGGGTGGCTATTCCTCCTTTACCTTATCCCCTTCCCCCCTTACATCCTCATCAGTGTTGGCTAGAATGTCAGGCTCTCTCACCGTTTGAGATGTCTGACTTCCTCCATAGCACATTAAGGTAAAAAAAATCTCAAACTCAGTAGAATTCAAATTGGTAATGCAAGTTTTGAAAATAACATGAAATGCAGCTGCATGTGTCTGATGGGAAGCATATTGCGAATGCAAGACTAATGTCATTGAATCTGCTTTGGTGGCCTGAAATTTAGCTTGGGCGTCTGCCAAAAAATGGTCAGTAACTGAAAACCATGTTTTCGTTTTCCAGCGCTGACACTCTGGCATCCAATAGTATCAGGTAAGCATATGTGTGATTACTATGACTGTTGTGTCTCTTAGCTGTTATAATCCTTAATGCTGAAGCTGTTAGTATAACTGTATTTCCCAACAGTAGTGCAGTAGTTATTCGAGTGATTGTGGAGTGAGAGACAATGTCGATGACTTCAAAGAAACTGCTTGCTGGCTGACTGCGCTGACTCAATTCATGTCAACTAATCTGGCTCACCTAAAAATTTTATTTTGTCACCACCTGTTGGCTAACATCTTTAATGTAACAGAAATAAATATAAAGACACCCATCCAGCTCTTTTACAAATCGGTGCTGCTCTCACACGTTAGTTAGAACACCACGAACAAAAGCAGAGTGATTCAAACAGTAAAGCATCCGAGTGCTGCTGTTCTGAGACATCAGCACTCATGGAAAGTCTCTCGTCCAATCAGATTGAGGGATCAGAACTAACTGTTGTGTAATTGAGCTTAAAGTTGAAGTATGTCATTCCTGCGACTCTAGCCCTAACAAACGGAATTGCAAAAATAAACAATGTTTCCCAAACTGTTTTCTGAATATGCCCCCAGTCTGCCGTTGGTCAAACAAAGAGGCAATCCTGCCCCTAACTCACGCCATTGGTTGAGTAACGTTGTTGGGGCGGGTCTAAGTCATGCTGAAAAAAAAAACAGTGTCTATTTGCAACCCCGGTTTAAAAAGCAACCACCACACAGTGCAGCTATTTGTACCCCAATAGTCCACATATAGAATACCACATATAGATGTCGCTGCAATGGCATGGGGTTTAAAGATGGTGTGTGAATGTGTACTGTTGTGCTAGTTACCGCTGTTCAATTCCACGTTTTGTCCCATTCTTATTCCCATCCGGTTTCCTGTTTCCACTCTTAATATTTCCTTTAATACTACTTAAAATAATACATAAATTGAAAATACATTTTTATTTCATCGCAATGATTTGGTCACGGTGATTGTTGGGGAGTGCAGAGAAGGGTTTGATCTGGAGGAGTCGATCACACTCGTTCCCGGGTGAAACCATGGTTACTGTTGTAATACCAAGTTTATTTTTTTCTAAGGTAAGGTTAAGGTTAGGTTTAGGGGTAGGGGTTAATGTAGTGTGTCTGTGGGACTCTAAATAAACACAGTAAACATGATGCAGTGATGCCCATACTGTAGGTTAGTATTTAAATATGGGTGCAAATAGTATCTGACACTATTTGCACTGGGGTGTAAATTGAAGAATACCTTTTATTGTCATTGCACAACTGTACAACGAAATGTAGTGCTTCTCAGTGGTACACACATACATGAAACAAATGAAGACAAAAGGGCTTAAAAATATACAAAAAATATAAAAATATTAATAGTCAATCAGTCAAAATTAGCAGAAACCATTATTTGCACCAGGGTGCAAATAGCATCTGCCAAAACAAATGATATATATATTTCCCCGTTTGTCACTTCAACATCGTGTCGAAGAAGCAACACTAGGGGTCTCTCTTGAGTGCCGAATATGCCTCTGATGCATGAAAAAAGGCCAATGAGAAGTTGGCAGACAGTATTTGCATACCCCGCCCCCGGACATACGGGTATAAAGGCGAGGAAATACTATGAGTTCATTCAGAAATTTTCTTCGGAGCCTTGGTCGTGTCAGCAGTCAGCTACGAGTTACACACCTGTTCTTGTTCCTCTGACTTTTCTCCTTCTCTGCACGGCAGTGCAGTTTGCCCCAGGGTGCTTCGACAGCGCAAATTAAAAAGAGTTTTAAATTCTTAAGAGTGATTATCTCTGTAAAAGATTATTTTCCTCTAAAAGAGCAATACAGAGTGTCGTTGAACGTCCATTTCAGGACACGTCTTTATAATGATTCCATTTTCCCCCTGTGTAATTCCTGGATGCGGTAGAGTGCTCTCCACTTCAGACGGCCACAGGCGTTGTCTCGTGTGTCTGGGTTGCGATCACACTGAGGCAGCGTTTGTGGATGGCTCATGCTCTCACTCTGAGAGCATGACCATGTCAACGTTGCACGCCATGGCCCTCCTGCAAGTCCACTAGGCCAAGGCGCTTAAAAATCTGCACGTGGGTAGCCCTGATCCTGATGTGCTACAGGAACTGCGCTCAGCGACCGACCTCACCCTCAGGTCCACGAAGGTCACAGCGCAGTCACTCGGGCAGGCGATGGCCACGCTCATGGTCCAGGAATGTTATCAATGGCTGAACTTGGTTGAGATGCGTGAAACCGACAAGACTCGCTTTCTCAACGCCCCTGTCTCCCAGTTCGGCCTTTTCGGCGACACTGTCGAGGACTTTACCCAGCAGTTCTCCGCAGTGAAGAAACAGAAAGAGGCGATCTCTCACATCCTGTCCCGCCGCAAGCCTGCCGCCAGGGGCCATGCCCCGTCTGCTTGACAAGGGCGTTCCCCTACGAAGAAACACCAGAATGATCTGCCTCAACCTGGGCCCAGCTCTCAGCCCACACGTCGAGTGCCCCACAGGAAGCAGACGCCCCCCATCACAAGGACCCCCTCGGGAAACCCGGAAGTCTCCCAGGCGTTCCTGAGATGGAAGACCCAGGGACCAAGATGTTAGCTCTGGAGCTGGTAAGCAGACCACTCCGTTCCCCGGTGGAGGGCCGGGAGGAGAATCCTTTGTTGAATTTATTTCATTTGCCACCCACATTCTCAATAACAGAGCTATTTCCTTTGTCTCTGGGTCACCTGGCCCGCAAATGCCATTCTCACGGCACTCTGCCGCCACACCTCAACAGTTCCGGCATGCTGGATGCGGACTCTCCGCCCTCAGCCCCACCATAATCGTCCCCTTGGTGCCCCTAGCACGGAGCTTGGATACGTGGCTTTCACTTCCCAATCCATCATGCTGGCTGGCCCGGACCATCCGACTCGGTTACGCTATTCAGTTTGCCAGGCCTCCGCCCCCCTTCACGGGCGTCCGCTTTACCGCAGTACACGGCGAGCATGTCAAATCCCTTTTACTCAAAGACGCTATAGAGCCTGTCCCTCCAACCGAAATGAAGGAGGGTCTTTACAGCCCTTACTTCATTGTACCCAAGAAAGGCGGCATCTTATGGCCGATCTTGGACTTGAGAGTTTTCAACCGGGCTTTGCACAAACTCCCGTTCAAAAAGCTCACGCAAAAACACATCTTATCTTGCATCCAGCATCTAGATTGGTTCGCAGTGGTAGACCTGAAGGACGCGTACTTCCACGTCTCAATACTGCCTCAACACCGGCCCTTCCTTTGGTTCGCGTTCGAAGGCCAGGCATATCAGTACAAGGTCCTCCCCTTCGGCATGTCTCTGTCCCCTCGCATCTTCACCAAAGTCGAAGAGGCAGCCCATGCCCCGCTCCGAGAAGCCGGCATCCGCATACTCAATAACCTCGACGACTGGCTCATACTGGCCCACTCCCGAGAGTTATTATGCGCTCACAGAGACCAGGTGCTCAGGCATCTCAGCCGTTTGGGGCTTCAGGTCAACTGGGAAAAGAGCAAGCTCACCCCAGTTCAGAGCATCTCATTTCTCGGCATGGAGTTAGACTCGGTCTCAATGTCGGCATGACTCACCAACGAGCGTGCTCAGTCACTCGCCTCCCTCTGGGCGCAGCGGTTCCTTTAAAACTTTTCCAGAGGCTCCTGGGGCATATGGCATCCTCCGCGGTTGTCGCGCCGCTGGGGTTGATCCATATGAGACTGCTTCAGCACTGGCTTCAGACTCGAGTTCCGAGAGCACAGCGGCATGCACCGTGTGATAGTCACCCCCACCTGCCGCCAAACACTCAAACCCTGGACAGACCTCTGCTTTCTTCGGACCTCTGCTTTCCCTTGCAGCAGGTGTCCCGACGCGTCCTGGTCATGACCTATGCCTCCAAATTGGGAGGGTTGTTGGAAAGGGGCCCCTCTGCGTTGGCATATCAATTGCCTAGAGTTGCTGACTGTTTTCTTTTCACTGCGGAAGTTTCTCCCGTTAGTTCGGGACAAACTCGTTCCAGCATGTACTGTAGTTGAATCCCTATTAATCCCAATGAATTGTTTTGAAATTAAATGGTCAATAAGCATATAAAAGGATGTGGCATTCGAGTATCCACATAATTTTGTCCATATAGTGAACTATTTACCTATTTATTATATATTTGTGTATAAGGTACTAATTATGGTGGCTTACAATGTACTTGCTAAAACTAAGATTGGGAGATGTGCTGTTATTACTTCATAATTTTCGCGTCCCATCTGAAAGAGCACATTAGTCCAAATAGGCAACATTTACATTCTCTCACAGTTCACTTAAAAAGAAAATCCAGATCCAAATTTAAGTGTGGAATATATGCAAAATGTTACAATGATAAATAATATATTTATCTTGTTTTACTGACAAAGATATGAATCTTCCTGGTGCGTTTAAAAATATTTCAAAGAATTTTCTGACTGGGCAATGGTATCATACAGTATTTTGGCTGACAGTTACAAATAAATGTACATTTAAAACATGAAGACATCCACTTTGTGAGGTTTAGTAAACAACTTTATGGATTATGCAAAATCCTGCATCATTCACCTTGGGTGTGTTACTCTGTCATTTCGCCCTCTTTCTTTTCAAAATCACTTTGATGCACAAATAATTTTTTTTAATCAAGCTAATGTGATGTAATTTCCTACATGTGATTAGTAAAGCTTCTTTTTTCACTATTTGTACAAGGTGGAAATAGCACCTTACAGTCTAACTATTTGCACTCAAATAGTCTGATGGAAACACAAAAATTAAAGACAAACAGTGGCTCCTCAGTGTCACAGCAATAGTGTTGTGTGTAAAAAAGGTGTGGAAGTGTATTTTTTTGTGCGTATGGACCCGTGTTCGATTCCCCCTATGACCCACTTTTCCCCATCCTGTTTTCTGTCTCCACTCTTAATATTTCTTTAATACTACTTATACTATTAAATAAAAATGTATATAAAGGTTGATTTCCTTGCAGTGATTTTGTTATGGTGACTGTAGGTAAAAAAGTAGCCATGTTTTTGGTGTAAGCCATAGATTCTATGTAATTAACCATGGTAATATGTTATTTTTTTTATTTTGTGGTTACTATGATTTAACTATAAAAAAACATGGTGATATTATGGTTACAGTTGTAAAACCAAGGTTATTATTTCTAAGGTAAGTTTAGGGTTAGGTTTAGAGGTATGGGTTGGTGTAGGGTGTCTGTGGGACTCTAAATAAACACAATAAACATGCTGCAGTGATACTATACTGTACTCATAGGAGGATCATGTGTAAGACTGGGCAAAACTTAGCTTTCCCCTGGTCAATGCATGATGTTCGTATTAATACTTATTCGGTAGGCCTCTTGATCAGAAATTCCTATTGCCGCTCTGGGAGAACACTGCTTGTAGCTGTACCAGCAAACTGTCTAGGATCAGTTTTCCCACCTCATATACAAACTTTAATCTAGTAACTTTAATAACTAGCATGAAGGGAAAGCTGACTCTAGATCAGTGGCCGTGGCCAAATTCACGTTTTGGTGTAAATCGTCTTTTGAAAGAATATAACATTCTAAAACAAATACAAAATAATGTAGTGCAATTCTTATAGACATATATATTAGGTTACAGTAGCATTGAAACGAGTGTATTCACATTTGTAACATTCCTTTTTAATTGCATCCATTCACGTTTAAATCAATAAGCATCTGATCAAACTCAAAACAATCCAGCATGGAGATGACTGAGAATAAATTCATCATCCTTGAGCTTGTGAAGAAGACGCTTTCCACTGGATTTTATCTTAACTTCCAAAACTTTAAATTAACTGCATGACATAGGTGCAGGACCACTTTTAATGGCATATGCAGGTCCAAACAGATGGGTGTCTTTTTTTTTTTTTTGCTGAGTTAGCAAAGAGTTTTACTACCTATTATTTCATGTTTTGTATGGAGTGTGAACATTAACAGTTGGTAGTAGATAATTGCAATTTAATAAAATATTTTGTCTTGAATGCAGGGGTTAAATTGAGATTTCGTTGTGGGGAAAATTAATTGTGTGATTGCTGTTATAACATAAGGTCAATTAAGGTTTTCTTACTCAGATGAATCTCTTTGACTGGGATTCTGTTATATAATTTGTCTGTTATATACATTTCATGCATCCTTCACAAAGATGAATCTGCCGATTCCAGACTTGCTGAAGCACCCCAAGATCATCACTGATCCTCCACCAAATTTCACTGTGGGTGCAAGAAAATATGGTTTCAAGGCTTCTCCAGGTCTCCGTCTCGATTGAAAATCAGGGTTATTCAACCAAATATTGATTTCTGAACTCAGGGGTGGACTGGCCATAAGGAGCACTGGACGTTTGTAATTTGGGCCAGCACACTGCTGCGCAAGTACTGGTGATTAGAGATGGGCAGATCGATCCTAAAATATCGATACTTCCGATACTGGTGTTGTATCAAAAATATCGATCCTCACAGAAAAATATTGATTCTAAAAAAAAAATTTAACTAGGGATATTATTTGGTTACCATGAACATAAACAATAACCATAAGCTTCAAATTGAAATAAAAAGGATAAGGCTATATTAGCAAATATTTGTGCAGGATGGTAACTAATTTCTTCTTCTGCTCATCTTAACATGGATGAATGCTGACAAAACACAAGCAGACAAGCGCTTCTGCTGATAAGACAGGTAATAATAGACAATCAGAGAAACAGCTTAGTAAATTCATGCTAAAATAACATATCTAAAGGTGACATTTATTATAATGTGTTTGTGGGTAATTGTTGTTAATAAATAATTAAATAAAAGAGTTAACCATGGTTTTACTAAATATCATGGTTAAACTATAGTTACTGTAGTGAAACCATGGTTAATTTTTGTAGGGGTAAACAAAACAGAAACCCACTAATTTTCTGATAAGGCTCAAAAATGTAAAAAATTATAATAATAATAATAATAATAATAATAATAATGACTTGAATAATGACTAAAAATATTATTTAAAATGACACATTTTATCCCAAGAAATTGCAAAAAAAAAACAAAAAAAAACAGTTTAATAGAATTATTGGTATTGGTATCGATATCGACGATATTGGACTTGAAATTATTGGTATTGGATCGAAAAGAAAATAAGTGGTATCAGCCAACCCTACTGGCGATATAGGCACTGCTGCCCGTCCTACAGGTGATATAGGCGGCCGCCCTGAGCTCCAACATGCTTGCGCATCGAACACATCGTAAATTTAACAAACTCCACAAGACAAGCTATACAATGGCTTTTATTTTGAAATAATATAATAGTGATGGGTCGACCACGAGCTCTAGGAGCTGGCTCTTGTAGGTAAACGTTGGGAGCCGGCTCGCATATCAGAAGAGCAGGATCTATTTAAAAAAATATAATAAAATTAAGATATGAATAATCAAAGGATTTAAATGAATAGAATTAACTAATTCAAAGAACGAAAATAGCCTGAAATGCTCAGTGCACACACATTCATTCTGTCTGTCTGCTCAGACTAACAGTCTCAGCTATTGTTCCTGTCAATCAGATACGCAATGTCAACCAATGAACCAAAGATGCGTGAGGAAGGGCGGAGCCAATTTATTATGTTGTTCAGATTGTATTCGTTTTGAATGGTTAGATTTATACGCACTTTCTTTATATACAATAAAAATGTATACTTTAAATAAATGTTTAATAGCATTCTTTTTCATTACCTTAACCTCAATGTATTTAAAAATGCATTGGTTTGTTTAGTATGATTCATTTAATAATTTAATTAGAATTGTTCAACATCAATTATAGTCAAGCTATCGCAAACTGTTTGACTTGAAAAAATACAAAACATATGTTTATTTTAAAGAGCCGAAATGCCCAGCAATATAATGGCTGACTTTTCTTTTGAAATCATTTACACATCAGAGCGCTTATCCATATACTCATCAACTACATACCTCATGTGTACCTCATTGTTTGACATACAAATCACAATTATGGTGACATTAAGTATTAAGATGAGCTCACTAAATGAAAAATAACTGCAAGTTACAACAATAACATGCAGCATGTATAAAATCTGCAAACAGTAAAGATATGACGAGTACATAGTCATTTGCATAATTTATTCATTCCGCAAAGCATTTCTGGGAGCTGAAGCGCAGCTTGCTGAACAATGCTCACCCCTATAAAAATAATATGCAAAAAATAAGCCATGAAAAATATTTCTTTGTGGCTATTTGAGTCTTTTGAGATCTTATCATCCAGTCCGTTTTGTCCACTGGCTCAACCAGTTCTTTGAAAACAATCGGCTCAAAATAATTAATCATTTAATCACAAATTAAATATTCCTTATTGCTATATTGAGGGTTTTATTTGCTTAAAACCTAAACTTCTATAAATACTTGTAAAAGCTGTGATTTCATGTTATTTTCTTTAAATTAAAGTAAAAAGTAATGGTATTACTTGTTCCATGATGTAATCTGAATACAATTTTAAAGAATGCAGAATTAGTTATCTGTAATGGATTAACTTTGAGTAGTTTACCCACCTCCGATTGTCACAATTGCAACCTGCTCTATTTTGACACTGATATGATAAGAATACCTTTGCCTAAACCAGTGGTTCTCAACCTTTTTTTCTAATGGTCCGCACTAAGGTCCAAGTGCATGTCTCAAGGGCCGCATATCATTGACGTCATCAATGCAAACCAACCAGATTTAATATTATTGGCAGTTTAATGAGAATTGGCATATTGAGAATAATGCTACTAATTGTTATGTATAGTTCTGGTAGCATGAAGAGTCACTTGTAAGTTTCAGAGATTTTAATAATATATCAAGGACAAGCAAACAATGCCATTGTGTTACATTACAGGCAGCATTTAGTGTAGACACACTCTTGTTCTTCATCTTTTATAGGCACTAGCATATGGAACCACAGTGCCATCTCGTGGACAGTAATTACTTGTAAAAAAAACACAACACTCACCATTAATGGGACACCTGATGCTGTAGGGAGCTGACCAATTTGGTGAAATTCAGCTCGAAAGGAGTCACAGCACAAGTTGTTGACTGTAAGTTGCAGTCTGTAAGACGCGCACGGAAGCGTGACTTGATGCGCGACACTGCAGTAAATGTGCATTCACAAGATGTATGTTGATCCAAATATGGAAAGCACTTTTTTAACTTAATAATCTGAGGTTCTGTTCAGGGATCTTGCTGTGCTGTATGGGTGTTTCCTCTTGCCTGAACATTCATCACTTCATCAATTCATCTTCAAGTGAGCAGCGTGGCAAACCGAAAGTTGCAGCCAAGTCCTTGATTTTTTCCACAGGGAAAGTGAATGGCTCTCTAATGAAATGTCCAGCAAATTGAAGTTTGTCAAAATCTGAAAAACGAGAGATGAATTTTTCTTGCACTGTTGCATTGACTGTTGCAACAAATCTTTCTTTCTGTTGTGTGTCCAACACACACTCACTCGCGACATTCAGGGAGTGGTAAATGAGTTAAATCACCATCTTTGTGTTTTGCAGTATACAGTCCTAGCTTCATTTTGAAACTCTCAATACAGCACAACAGGTCATCAACGTGTTTTCATCACCTTGAAGTTGCAGGTTTAGCTTGTTTAGGTGAACTGTGGTATGTAAGAATGGCAAGATTGATTCTCCATTCCTTGTCTCTCAAGACTGGAAATATCTCTCCCTCGCCAATGTCATCAAGAAAGTGAACTATCTCTGGGAGTAAAGCCAGAAAGCGATTTAAGACCTTTCCCCGACTTAGCCATCTCACTTCGTTGTGCAGAACAAGGTCTCGGTAGGCACCTTCCAATTCATCCAATAATGCAACAAACCGGCGGTGCAGTAGAGGGCGTGCACGAATGAAGTTGACCACCTTGACCACAGTATCCATAACCTTCAAGAGGTATCCATCTGCTAACTTGCTGCACAGTGCTTGCTGGTGCACAACACAGTGAAATGCCAACAATTCAGGGGGCATTTTTCGAATTTCACCAACAAGACCCTTGAGTTTTCCCATCATTGAGGGTGCACCATCAGTAGTGATGGAGACGACAGAGGATGCCGGTATGTTCATGTCTTTACATGCTTCACTAAGTGCTCTATGAATGTCCTCGCCCCTTGTTCGTTCATGAAGCGATTTCAATGCCAATAAATCTTCTGTAACCTCAAACGTTCCTGAATTCACACATCTCACCCAAATGCAAAGCTGAGCAACTTCTCCTATGTCTGTTGATTGATCTGCTGCCAAACTGAGTGCTGAAGTGGCTAGCTTAGTGTTTAGTTGTTCTGTCAAGTTCTCAGACATTTCTGAAATTCGACGTGTAACTGTGTCATTACTGAGCTGTAAACTTTTTATCCTGTGGATTATTTCACTCTTGTTGCTCAGATCATCAAATACACTGTGATTCCAGAAAACAGTTTTTAACTAGTTCCCCATCACTGAAAGTTTTGCCGTGTTTGGCAAGGAGCCATGACATTTTGAACGTTGCTAATGTCACGGCCTGGTACACTTTTAAACTAGCTTGCATTATATTCTGTTCAGCAATCGCATTTTTGTCAAGATTAGTTATCTTGAGAGCTCTGTCCTGAGATCCAGCTGGGTATTTCTTGTCAAATGTTGCATGGGTGGTATCGAAATGTTTTTTGACATTGTAAGTTTTTCATATGCCCAGTACTTCACTACAGAGCAAACAGAAAGGCTGCCCGTCTCGATCAGTGACAGCAAACTGGTTCTTCCATTCTTCCAGCACTCTCCTACCTTCACTGCTGATGCTTCGACTCTTCTTGTTTGTATGTATTCCTTCGTTGTCATTTTTCTCATTTCGTTTCTCTCCCCTAATAACAAATTTTTCCATTCTGATCCCAGTTTTACCTAATGGCTGCTGTCCCATGTGCTTTAAATTCTGCCAAAGCGCGCGCTTGCATGTGCTCGTTAAAAATGCGTAATTGCCTGAACTCACATAACTACTTGCTCACATAGTAGGTCTGCACATGTCTAAAAATAATATATGATCACCTAAATAATTTTATTAGCCGAAAAAAATTTATTTGTTTAAAAACAAAAATGAATAGTAAAACTCAAAGTTATTATTTAAATGTGGGTGGCATATCGCAGGGTGCACTTCCATGCGTGACGGGCCGCTAACTATTATCACTGTTCAATATCCACTTCTGTCTTTCACTTTCACAATCTTCTTGTTTTTGGTGATTCACATCTGGGCAGGAAGAAGAATTTCTAGCAAAAATGGGCTTACATATTGATCTGTTTCTCACCTACACCTATCAAATTGCTCCAGAAAATATGGATTTTACCACTGGAGTCATATTGATGACTTTTATGCTGTCTTTATGTGATTTGTGGATCACAGTGGCACCCATTTTGACACCAATTCACTTGTATTGTATGGACCAACAGAGCTGAAATATTTTCTAAAAATCTTAATTTGTGTTCTGCAGAAGAAAGTCATACACATCTGAGATGGCATGACGGTGAGTACATTATAAAATAATTGTGATTTTTTTTTTTTTTTTTTTTGGTGAATTGTCCCTTTAAATGAGGGCTTTAGGCATTATCTGTGCTCGTACTGTAATAAACACTGTAATTAATACAAATTTGCCCCTGCACTTTAATAACTGTCAACATTTGCTATGCTAGGCTATTTAATCGCCTTTTCTTAATATGATAATCGCCCACTGTCTGCTGATGCCGTTTTCACGAATACACAACTACTACAACAAAAGAAGCAGTCGACGTTTTGTTGTCATAAGCTTATTTATTTAATTATTTCAATCATTAAAACGATATTTTATAACTGTGCACTTGTACCTGCATGGTTTATATTTTAAAGGCATTCCAATCATGCATTGATTGTTACTGACAGCCCTACAGGGTCACCGTCTCCATCTTCCCACCACACATCAGGGAGGGTGTGTGTCCCGATTTTTGTCACGGTCATCGCCATAGCCTTGTGCTTTTGAGGCGGAACTTTTAATATGAGTTTCATATCTGTTAAACACGAAACACATGTCAAGAACTGTTTATGTTTTTGCGCCATCTGTTGGTGGACAGGTGTTACTACAAGATGATAATAAATACATTGAAGTTCAGACGGAATACGTCATTGTTAAGAAAAAAATACTCTCTATCTGATCAAGTCATCACAATGACGGAACATGGATGATATTAAAAATAAATGAACAGTGGTCACACAAGACGGTATTTTAGTAAGGTGACAAAAGTGAAGGCCGATGATAGGACGTTGATGATCACAACACTGGAAACGGTGGAAACTGGAGATGCAGCTAGTTCACTCCAGTTCCAATTGCGTTGCTTAGTTCCTGCCAAGCAGAATAGTCGCGCTCCCTTACAACATCTACCTAAAACAGCAAGAGAATTTATTCTGCACTTTAACTGTACAATTTCCGGGTGCCGTTGCTGAGGTCACTGCACAGGTGGTAAGCGCAATTCCCTTATTAATTTACAATAATATGCTGATGTCACTCTGACAATATAATTGCAGATCACATGTTTTATAGACTCGATAAGCTTTAAATATATTGCCTATTATTTAATTATTATAGTGTTACCTGTTGCTCTAAATGGTTGAGTTGCTTCTTTGGCTTTCACTATTGCCTATTATAATGTAATTAAGACATTATTGTTGCTCCCTGTCTGTTGTTTATTTTTCAGTATAAATAGGGTCGTTATAATTTGAATAATATTGAATTCATCGTGCTTATGCTATAAAGCTGAACAATTCTCTAATAACTAGGCTATTTAGATATTGAGCCAATTTTCTGTGAATTTACGCTTACACAGTAGGGTGAACATCACATAATAAGATTATATGTTTATATTTACAATCTATAACTGCCCACATTTGAGATACATATGAGCTGGGTACTCGTGTAAGTGTTTTGACACTTTGTTCCATCAATTATTATAGACCGTAGTTTATTTATGATGTGGTTTGTGTTTCCAAGGACATCACAATGTTTAAGTCTGATCTCCCTCCAAGTTATGAAGAGTCAAGGCAGCAGTCATATGGCCCACAACAGCATGGGAACATTCCATACCCTCCCTATGCATATCCAGCCCAGCCAGGAGTGTACACAGGCCCGGGACAGCCTGGCATACACCCCCAGGCTGGGCTATGGCAGGGCCCTGTTTACTCCCCATCAGCAATGCCATCCACGATGCCATCTTTTATAACACCAGGAATGTTCTCCTCCAACCCAAGTGAGTCTCAATCTTTTGTGTGCATTTTAAAGTGGAATTGATTACCGCCATAGTGCCCATGTATTTATTTATGTGTTTGTGTTTATGTTTGTAAAAATCAGATTTATTTGCAGCAAACTATTGCTCAGTGACACCATACCCTTAAATTTTTTTTACCCTAACACTTTCTTTTTTGTTTAATACATTCATCTCATCTCTTGTCGTTCCTTAAAGATGTTACTTATTTTTGAACATTACTGAACTTATTGTAACTCAGAAGTAAATATAAATAAAAAATCTGCTATTTTATAAATTAAAACTATAAACACACACACACACACACACACACACACGTTATCCAAATAATTTTTGGGGCCTCTGTATATGAAGTATATCATCAAATATGCTATATATGTCTTTTGTGTATTCATTGTTTTGTTGTAGTAGATACAGAGGGCATATCATCACCTAGCGTGTGGGACAGCAAGAGTATTCGGCATGCGTTCATTAGAAAGGTAAGGGTGCACAATGCCACAGTCCAATGCTTGTGTCCTGGGGGTTTATAAAAAGTCAGATTATTATGACATCAACTCTTTATCCTTAATTAGAAGTAGTACTGCACATTTATGAAGAAAACTTTAAATGTTAAATTACAAAATGAGTAGCAGCTTAATTTAAAGAATTTAGTTTGTATTTTGATCTGTACTGTGTATTTTTGTACCAGGTTTACCTTATTTTAGCTGCCCAACTCTTTGTTACTGCTTCAATCATTGCAGTGTTTGCATTTGTGTGAGTATAACAAATCCATAAAGCCAAAGTCATTGGAATATAATGTGAATTTAATACAGTATTCTAATCGAATTAATGGGTGTGTTTGCAAACATGTTTTATCTTACAGTGAGCCTGTACGTTTATTTGTGATCCAGAATCCTGCCATTTATTGGGCATCATTGTGAGTTATTTCACAGCCATAAAGTCTAAATAAATAACAAGAAAATAATGTAGCGATCATTACAAGGAGTTATACTTGATTACCATACTATACACTGTATAAAAAAATTGGTAACCTGAACTTGTTTCCTTAAGGAGCTATTTCTACTCGATCTAACCTTTCAAATTTGTTTTGTTGGTGTAACCCAATGAACTCAGGTTGATTCAGTTATGTTAAATCATAATTTTGACTTAAATAATGCCAGTAAATTTATATGTTACTACATGAAGCATATTTTTAGGTTTATATTTTTTCACTCTACCATACCACGTATACTGTCTGATACAAGACTCATGACTCATATTGAAGTAACAATGGAATATATTTATCCACAGTCCAGTTTATCTTGTTACTTACCTTGTGCTGGTTTGCTGTGAGGGACCAAGGTGAGTTCAGTCATTTCTTAATAAGTCACATTACAATCACCTCAACATTTACATTAATATGGAAAATATGCCTGTTTTTAGGAGACGTCACCCATGGAATTTAGTACTCCTCCTCATTTTTGTAAGTGCTTTGTACTATGTTTCCAAAAGACATCTGAAGTAGACTTGGCAATATGTGTTAGTTTCTATAGGCATACTTTTTATGAAATACATTATTATTATTATTCCTATTTAAATATGCATTATCTTCCCAACAGACTCTTGCCTTGTCTTACATGACAGGAACAATATCAAGGTTAGATTAGATTTGAGGCTAAACACATTTATTGATTTTACACATTGCTTGTGCTGTTGGTTTTAAACATCAGATAATCTTTTTGTGTGGCTTTTTCATCTGACATCATTTACAGTTATTTTGACACCAAAGCTGTATTCTTGGCCCTTGGGATAACAGCAATAGTGTGTGTAATCGTCACAATCTTCTGTTTTCAGACCAAGGTAAGACCTGCTGTGGCAGTACCCACGGGTTCTGATCGACTGGCCGGCTATGAATGTCACTTTGTTGTCCAAGTAAAATAACCCGTTGTATTTGATTACAATGATCGTCTGTCTCTTTTTAAACATTCATGCATTGCTTCCTTGAGACAAAACCTTCTGTTTGTTGTGCCCTGCTTTTTAATGCTTGGATTTTTGCAGCGATTCATAAACAGAGCTGCACTATTTTGTGGACTATTTTACCATTTTACTCATTAAATCTACTTTAACTTCAGATTTATTAAAAAATTTTATATCCCCTTTTCTCCGAATTTGGAATACCCAATTCTCACTACTTAGTAGGTCCTCATTGTGGCATGGTTACTCACCTCAATCGGGGTGGTGGACAAGTCTCAGTTGCCTCCGCTTCAATCCGCACATCTTATCACGTGGCTTGCTGTGCATGACACCGTGGAGACTCACAACATGTGCAGGCTCATGCTACTCTCCGCACAACTTGCCACGCACCACATTGAGAACGAGAACCACTAATCGTGACCACGGGGAGGTTACCCCACATGACTATACCCTCCATAGCAACCAGACCAATGTGGTTGCTTAGGTGACCTGGCTGGAGTCACTCAGCACACCCTGGATTCGAACTCATGACTCCAAGGGTGGTAGCCAGCGTCAATTCTCGCTGAGCTATCCAGGCCCCAGTTTTATTACTCAAGTGTGGTCCTACAGAGACTTTTGATAAACAAGCATTGATGTGAGAGGTGTAACAAAGTGCTTTTCTTTGCATTTTTTCAGGTTGATTTCACCTCCTGTACAGGTCTGCTTTGCGCTCTGTGTGTGGTTGTCCTGGTGACTGGAATTATTACATCCATTGTCCTCTCCTTTCAGTATGTAAGTGAGGCTGTTAGATAAGGTTTAACACTCAATTTTGAGGTTTTGCAAATTAATCATCTGTTTAAAGGAAGATTCAGTTAAATAATATATATTGATAACATTAAGTCAGGTTGTGATGTTTGGTAGTTTAATGCATTGTTGAAGTAGAGTATAGCTGTACATGTATTGTGAGTTAAGATTAATGTTAAGTTTTAAAGACATCAAGACCATCTCGTTTCTTGCTTGATTAATCAATATCAATGTATCAGGTGCCTTGGTTGCATATGCTGTACGGTGCTTGTGGAGCAATAGTATTTACCTTGGTGAGTTTATGAAACCCAATTTCATGCTGTTTATTTATTATCCATATTTGTTTTAAATCAAAGTTGGTGCATATTTATTCTTTATTTTTGTAGTTTTTGGCTTACCACACCCAGCTGCTCATTGGAAACCGAGCAAACGCCATCAGCCCTGAGGAATATGTTTTTGGAGCTCTTTCACTCTATGTGGATATTGTCCAGATCTTTATCTTCCTCCTGCACATCACAGGGAGTTCTTCAGAGTAAACACAAGCATTTCTGTTTGAGAGATTGAGCTTACCTTGTTGTTTATAAAGAACAACTTGGCATGCATCTTGAATACAATTGTCAACACTATTGTCTTATATTCAATTGTCACTTTGTGTTGTGTTGCTTAATATGTTGCTCCTACTTCTCAAAATTGAGTGTCACTTTATTTACAGTATATTAAGCACTTCATTGTTTGTATTATTAATTTATATTTTGAAGAGGTTAATGTTAAAGGCTGAGTGTGTGTACTATGAAAATAACACTGGAATGGGAAATATTGGCATTCTGTATATATTTTTGTTATCAATATTTAGCCTATAACCTAAAGAGGAATAAAATGGAAAGTATTAATGTATTGGAGAGTATAAGAAAATGTTTTAGCAAATATTGGCAAGCTGTCTAATTTAATATTTTATTTATCTTTTATTACGATTCACATACATTTTTTGGGACTTTTTTTTAAATGCTTAATATTTAACACGACTCAAGCCTCTTCAAAGAATAAAGGTGATTAATTTAGACAACAATTTGTTGCCAAACTTAACTTGAGTGACAAACAAGAACGTCATCCTGTGCAATATGATGAGGGCCCCCCCACTAACATCCTCTGCGAAATAGTCTACTCTTTGGGCTCCACCCATTAAATTATGGGGAAAATGAATTGTACATTGATGACTCACGTTAAAATTGCATTGGATAATGAAGATTGTTGGCCATTACACAAGTAGTATACTGTGGACCTTTCAGACCAAGGACATTGACCTCAGTTAGAGGAACTGAAATTGACGTCCAGTATTTGGGGAAATCACAATTTTGTTCACCTGAAACATTCATTAAAATATAAAAAATGTTATGCAAATATGACATTTTAAAGACCCCATGAAATGGCTTGACAAGCAATTTGCTTTCCTATAAAGCTATTTTTTTTAAAACAGGAAGTTGGGGTGGAGCATATTGAATGATTCTTTTTTTTTTAAACAGCCAATACCCTTTCATTTGCATTACAGCAATGAAAATGATTTTCAATTTGCTTTTGCTGAAGTAGGTTGTATTAGGGGGCGGGTAGTTTTCATTGTATAGAGCATTTTATTGGACAAAATGGGTGAGTGCAAGATGACTCATCAATATTTTTGGTCTTCTCAAAAGAGAGAGACTTTACATTTTAAATGTGTGTACCTGGTCAGAGTTAATTTCGTCAACTTTTAAGAGTACACTAGCATATAGATTATCTCAAAGCTAATAGACATGGACTAAAAGCCACAAAACTCCAATCTTGATTTTGTGGGACCTTCAAGCTAAAAATGTAAGTACATGTACAATCAAACTTCAAAACAATAAAACACTCAGAGATAGTTTAAATGTATTGTGGATGTACAGTGGATATGCAGTTTAAAATAATTTATTAGAATTTTACAATTCTCAAAAACAGTGCGTCAAGGAAAATAGATCAGTAGAAAAAAGCTATACATACAAGTAAGAATTTAATATTACCATTTGCTTTGATCTGTGACAAAATCATCTGTCTCACTTAACAGTAAACACTGATTCCCTTCTGCAGTTAAGTACATTAGTTTCCCCTAAAGTACTACTGTATCATACACTGGTTAAAAGTATTATAAAAGTGGCTTAATTTCTAACAGTTAATCATTGTGGCACTTCAACATCCTGGCGCATCCTGTCACTGATGGCTGGTTGGGTGTCTGAGAGGTTCTTTGGTGTCGGTCAGAATGGGAGACGAGAGGCTGTCCAGCTACTGTAAACTTTATGGTGTCAGGCGTTTGGGGTCACGGGGAAACATTGAGGTCTGACGTATGTTATGTAGGCCAAGGTAAAGCATAGTTACCCTCTCCAGACCTAAAAGATTGCATACATTCAACATCATGAGCCATAGATATTTTTAATTAAGACGCAATTTTTTTCCTCCCCTTTTCTCACCAATTTGGAATGCCCAATCCCCAATGCACACTAAGTCCTTGTGGTGGCGTAGGTAATCGCCTCAATCCGGTTGGTAGAGGACGAATCTCAGTTGCCTCCGCGTCTGACACCATCAATCCCCACATCTTATCACGTGGTTTGTTGAGCGCATTACCGCAGAGACATAGCGTGTTTGGAGGCTTCACGCTATTCTCTGCAGCATCCACGCACAATTCGCCATGCGCCCCACCGAAAGTGAGAACATTGTAGCAACCACAAGGAGGTTACCTCATGTGACTCTACTCTCCCTAGCAACCGGACCAATTTGGTTGCTTAGGAGACCTGGCTGGAGTCATAATTGAGAATCATAAACTAAAATACTAAATGTTTTAGAAACTACATCTAAAGGCTGGTTTGAATAGTATGTTTATACTTAAATCACACTGTTTCTAAACTGCAAGAGCATAAAAGGGGTGTATTACCTATGCCACCGCCAGCACGTGGAGGGGCCCCGTACCGAAATGAATCAATGTAGGCCTTGATATTCTCCAGATCTGTAACACACAGTAAAACATTGATCATCTATTATCAACACAGACATTGAAGTATTCAGTTTTTCTCATTATATGTGTTGAGCAATTAGCTCTGCTCCAAAACCAAGAGTGCTGCTATTTGAAAACATCATCCGCTCACTAGGTTTGGAAACACAGCTAGTGTGTACTGTTTCTATGGTTACCAATGGCATGGTGCTGCGCCCTTTCAGTCAGCAGCTGGGCATCGTGAATTCTCTGAGCTCCAGACAGGATCTCCTTTCCTCTCATGAACATGTCATAGAAGTTTGAGTATTTCTGCAGGGGGAATATGTGGGGTTTGTTATTAACCATGTAAATTCTCATTAAAAGCCGATGGGTTAGCATAGGTTTTGAAAACATTTACCGGGTTGTTGGGGTCAGGCATGGTGTAGAACGGTCTCACTGCCAAGGGGTATTTATCCAGTACATAAAAGTCAGTGTCATACTAAAAGAAATGCAAATATGTGTTTAATCCAGGGACAAGTTCCAATACTTCAAGTTTTTTTCCACTTATAATGTTAGGCAAAGTTTCTTGCACTAAAAACAATAGTTTTATGACACTTTCCCCACACACACTCTCTCTCTTTAAGTCTTCGAATTAAATGGGCAGTTTTTAATACTGCACCTTTAAAGGGATAGTTCACTCAAAAATGAAAATTCTCATGTAATTTAATCACCCTCATGCCATCCCAGATGTGTATTACTTTCTTTCTTCTGCAGAACACAAACTATGTTTTTAAAAGAATATTTCAAGGGGCCTTGGTAGCTCAGCGAGTAAAGATGCTGACTACCACCCCTGGAGTCGCGAGTTCGAATCCAGGGCATGCTGAGTGACTCCAGCCAGGTCTCCTAAGCAACCAAATTGGCCCGGTTGCTAGGGAGAGTAGAGTCACATGAGGTAACCTCCTTGTGGTCACTCTAATGTGGTTTGTTCTCGATTGGGCACGTGGCGAGTTGTGCATCGAATAGCGTGAAGCCTCCACACTCGCCATGTCTCTATGGTAACGCACTCAACAAGCCACCTGATCAGATGCAAGGGTTAACAGTCTCAGGCACAGAGGCAACTGAGATTCGTCCTCTGGCACCCGGATTGAGGCGAGTCACTATGCCACCATGAGTACTTGTAGCACATTGGGAATTTGGCATTCTGAATTGGGAGAAAACAATTAATACAAATAATATGGAAGTGAATGGGTGCCAAAATCTTGATGCTCTAAAAAAGCACGTAAATGCAACATAAAAGTAATCCATACAACTCCAGTGTTATAACCCATATTTTCAGAAGTGATAGGATCTTTTATGATCTTTTTTAGGGTGAGAAAGTCTTTTATGGCTTGAAATTGTTCTCCCTGCCCAGTAGGGGGCAATATGCATGAAGAATGTGAATCACCACAAACAAAAGAAGAATGTGAAAGTGACCTTTTTCTCACCCACACCTATCCTTACACTTCTGAAGATGTTGATTTAACCACTGGAGTCTTACAGATTACTTTTATGCTGATTTATGTGATTTTTGGAATATCAAAATTTTGGCACCCTCCATTTATGGACCTACAGAGCTGAAATATTATTCTAAAAATCTTTGTCATTAAAGAAAGAAATACACATCTGGGATGGCATAAATGGCATTTTTGGGTTAATTATCCCTTTAAGGCTATATGTAAATATCCAAAAATGTATCTAAAATATAGACGGTCAGCTAACCTCTTCTCATTTAAAAACTATTTAAATCACACTATCATTCATCAGTGAAAGAAGCCATATTTCAGAATACAAAATCATTTTAAAAAACTTTACACAAGATATTCCTTTTTACCTTCTCCTTTACAAGACAACCAAGCAGTTTTTCATTAGATGTGCTAAGGAAGGGAAACAATTAAAAGGCATAAAACAATTGGTTACAGATCCAATGTCAACATAAAATGCAGTGTGGCTAATTGTGCCAAACAAAGCAACACTCACCTCAAATCCTCTTCATTCCCCATTTCCACCCCAGCAGCTCTGAGCTTGGCCACTCCCTCCTTGTACTCCAGTCTCAGAGTGGGCTCCAGGAACTTGAAGGGCTCACTGGGGTACTGCTTATTCACTGTCTGGATCTCTGTCTGGAACCTCCATGCATGCACATTGTAGAGATATGTGAGAAGTGGGGAGAATGGCAATTAGCTTGAAAGAGGTGGTCAGAAAATGGGCGGGGCTTGGCAGCCCAAAAATTCTCCATAATTATTCAGGTGTAATGGGTCTAAATAATAATTCTATCTAAAATCTTCAATGGATATTTTCAATTCAATGCATATCACAGTGTCTTGGTAAAGTTATTCAGGTGTAAATGTTTGTCTGGAGAGAATTGTCAAATGGTCCCAGATACTTTTGTCATGGCTAGTCAGGCTGGACCAATTAAAGTTTGCAATTACTGGATAAGATAATAATTAATGTTTTTTAGAGATTGCTGGGCTTGATCCAAGACTTGTAGTATTAATCTGACCACTAGATGGCAGTGTATATGCTTGTTACGATAAACCACACAATAACGTGTTGCTCTTCCTTTCTTGGGAATAAATTGTAATTTTTTCAGATTTTATGGTGAAACTGATGTGCCTTTTCTCTCTTGTAATTTAATTCCAAAAAGGGAATAGGACTTTACAAAACAAATCTGAGAACTTAAAGGGTCATTCCAGCTGTCTTACCGGTGACAGAGTCCCTTATAGATTTGAACCATGGTGTCAGTGATGAGTCAATGACCTCATGGTAATGGTAGTTGAAAGCCATCTCAATATCCAGACCCACAAACTCTGTCAAATGCCGATGAGTGTTGGAATCCTCAGCCCTGAACACTAGGAGAAAAACGTCAATGAATAACTGTGAGATTCCCAGTCGTATTAACAAAAGCTAAGCAAAGATTGAGCAAACCACTGGGCACAGACGACATTAACCACTGGGCACAGCACAAACTTGGTTGCAGAGTTGGAGAGTAACTAAATAGAGTAGCTTTCCTTTAAGTGAAGGTTAGTTCGGACTGTTATATTCTAGGAACCAAAAACACGATATTTTTTTTTATAGTTATGTATTTAAAACGACCCCCCACCTCAAAACACTTCAAAAGCTTCAATGTAGTTAGCTAATTGTTTTATTAGTTACTAAAAGTAACTAAAAAAAAACATTTCAAAAAGGTAACTTGACTAACTACTACAAATTCTGAGTAGTTTGTAACTTGACATTCTAGAATTTCAAAGAAGCTTCCCCTACACTGTGTAGTTGTAACCTGTTTTAAAACATGTTACCATTGTTTCCACTGGATGTGGATTGTCAACGAAGCACAGAAGTCTCAATTTGTTCAATAAAAATAGCTTTGCATTGAGGAATTATGATCAGGAAATGTAGTCTGTGACAAACAACAGATCCACGAAAAATGTCTTGCTCAAAGGCAGACTAAGTCCCTGAGCTTTGCACAGTCCTATGTAAAAAGATGAATGGTGTTTCTACAATGTGACTTCTCATCAGCAGAGGTCCCTGATGAGCTATATTTTCCTGAAGTCTACGTCCCACAGCTCTGCTTAAAGTGGATGTTACTCATGTTCTTTTCAATGTGTTGCAGAGAAGGGATTCCTGTGCCAGCCAATTCAACTAGAGTGCCATCCGTTTATTTATGCTGCAGAATGTCATGGTATGTACTGGCAGGGATACAGATAACAATGACTTATACAAATAGAAGAACAAATACAATGGCCCCAAGAAGAATTTGGACACTTAAACCACACTTCAAATATACAAATGTCATTGCAGTTGATCAAACAAAGTAGGGATGTGCAAAACTAAAAATATTTTTAAAATCAACTACTCTGTGACATGCTTGAACGACTAGTCAACTAATTTGTCAAACAGAAGATATCATGTTTACCCGCATCAGAAGTTCTAGGACTTATTCTTGTGTTCAAAAACAGCTGGACAGAGCCCAATAGAATGGAATAGAACACCAAGTTTTTACTTACATTTTTTGACCTGACTAGCAGTATTAAAAATGTAAAGCTCATGTCGCAAGATGCAAAAAAAAAAAAAAAACAGTCCAAAAAAGACTCCACTAAATTATTTCAAATATAAATAATTATTTAAAACCTAACAAACTTCTTTTTGTGTAACACTTTTTTTCAAAAGTATGCTTGTCCAAACTCTCTTTAAAAATAAATGTGATTTGGTTTGATATTTCATTTTTGCTAATGCCATTTAATCCTGATTAACTGTCCAAATAATATTGGGGGCCATTTTATTTACAGTTGTCTCTGGCCTTTAGTAGGTAGCCACTTCCTGCTGTCAGCTCTAGAGAGATGGCCTGCTGCTGGGAACAGCCAGTGGACATGGAGAATGAAGTGGAAGATACTGGCATTTTTTTTTCCTTTCTTTTCTTTACCTGGTCCGACACAGAAGTTTTTGTCAAAATCAGCACAGATGCACATCTGTTTGTAGAGCTGTGGAGACTGGGCTAGGTATGCACTGGTTTTGAATTAGGAGACGGTGAAAACATTGGCTCCACCTTCGCTGGCAGCTATTAAAAACACACAGACATATATACTTCGGTCATGAGTAACATTTTGTCCACAAACACAAAGGACAAAATTAACATTTTGTTCTATGGAGTATTTACAGATGGGTGCGTGTACCGGATGCGGTGTGGTTTGAGTGAAAGAACACAACTATGTTGATCTGGTACGTGTGGCAGCACAGACCAAACGCGGCAAAGTTCAAATTTTAAAAATTTCATAATCATGTGTTCTGATTGGCCGGTCGATGTGCAGAGGAAATGAGAGTGACTGTTTTCCTTAACAGCGAAAACCACAAACACAACAGTGGAGTTGTTGATGGAAAGTGTTGTAACAGCAGAGAGGTCTTTATTGACGTAATTATTCATCTTTAAAATCATTGGTGTACTAAAACAGGAGCCTATTTAAGTGCTGATTGAAGCATAGTACACTAGACTACTAGCAGCTCAAAGGATAAAAGTTGTTTGTGACCAGCAGTGTATCTCAATGATTTAAAAAAAGTTGTCCTATTTACAGTATATATATATATATATATATATATATATATATATATATATATATATATATATATATATATATATTAATTTAGATATATTAAATAATAATAAAAGATCTCAAATTGTAGTTTTCTTCATTCGTCAAGACAGGATTAGTTAAAATTTAAATTGTCAAATTTTTCTCATCCACATGACATTCCAAATGTTCATGATTGTATGACCGTTCATGTTCCAATGAACAAAAAGATGTTCTGTAGAATGTCCAAGTTGTTATTTTCCATAGAACTAAAGTGAATGGTCATTTATAATTTATAAGCTACAAAAATGACAAAAACACACCATAACAAAACCAATTCCAATGTTGAAGCCGTGCTATAGGCTTTGTAAGGAACAGACCCACATTTCAAACATTTACTGAAAAATTTCCATCTGGCACTACTCTCTAATCTCTCCGTTTGGACCATTTTTAATGATACTTTTTTGTCATTTTTTACAGCTTGACAGTTTAAATCACCATTCACATTTATGGCATGGTGAAAAGCAACTCGCTAGTGTTGGGCAAGCTACTCAGAAAATTTAGCTAGCAAAGCTACCAACTTACATTTGTTAAGCTAAGCTAAAATCTACACTTGAGATAAAAGTAGCAAATTACACTACAAGCTACATTTAGGCTACTTGATTTTTTTTTCCCAACCAGATGCACAGAGCATACTGTCCATTTAAGTCCAGAGAAAGCACATTCATTTGCAAAGAGCTTGAGTCCAGTTAACAGAACCATACCATGAACTCTGCTCAAACATTGCTGCTCATGAATTCTGTCAGATCTAATAGCACTCGATGTACCCACTGTCTAAAGAGTGCTAACTTGGCTACCAATCAGAGACAGAGGACAAATCTCCTTAAAACACCACTTTTTTCTACAGCTAATGTTTTGACAAGTGTTGCTGTCTTTTTTTTTACCTCCAAAAATAAAGCAGTATCAATCCTTGAAAGTGAAATCTTTAGAGACTGATGGTGTAGAGAAGGAACAATAAACTAAGTTGGATAGCGCGAGTAGGAAATCGTTCAAAAGGCTGGGTGTGTGAGGACAGAGATAAGACCTGTGCTGCTCTGTCCCTGCTGTCATGAATACAGACAATGAGATTGAACACGGGGACAAGATAATTTGCCTCAAGTCACCTCAGTCGCTCTGTGAGGTTAAGGACAACATGAAATGTCATGAACAGTGTATTTAACTGCAGGGCTTAAAGTGAAAAAAAATCCTGAGCCTGAACTTTCTGTGGCTCAACCAGGACTTTTACCAAGCCCGTTTTTTCTATTAACCAATTATATGAGCAACAGCACAGTCATATTTTCAACGCATTAACAACTATTGTGCCAAAATAATTGAAACTTTTGCAATACTAGGCTTACTGTGTCAAGAAAATAACATAACATGAATGTTTGTGCCAATATTTATTGAATTGCTAGCTTTGAAACATGTTAATGACATAAAGTGCATTCACCATTGGTTTCTTTGTAATGTGCAAACAGCATAAAGTGCACTCAACATTGCTCACTCTGAAATGTGCAAACATTCTTAGGTGCTTTTACCAAAACAGAAAACTTTGTCAACTTAAATAGACATTTATATTAGTTAGAGAACATAAAAAACACAAGTGCATCAAACCAATAAATGCATAGATGTTAGAAAACTACTGCAGCGTAATACTGTATTACAATCTTAGTGCAACTCAAAAGGCTATTTATCATTCTAAATCTAATTTTCCTTCTGTTTTTTGGGCGTTTCTGGGCTATAAATGAAGTCTTTTAAGCGATCTAAGCATCTTCTTTTCAAAGTTTTGACAGAAAGTACTTCTGTTGAATAGGTCATGGCTGCTTTGGCTGCAGAGGAGCTGGCTCTGGGTGCAGAGGAGCTGGCTTTGGGTGCAGAAGAGCTGGCTCTGGGTGCAGAAGAGCTGGCTCTGGGTGCAGAAGAGCTGGCTCTGGGTGCAGAAGAGCTGGCTTTGGCTGCAGAGGAGCTGGCTCTGGCTGCAGAAGAGCTGGCTCTGGCTGCAGAGGAGCTGGCTTTGGGTGCAGAAGAGCTGGCTCTGGGTGCAGAGGAGCTGGCTCTGGCTGCAGAGGAGCTGGCTCTGACTGCTTCACTCAGTTTCAAATCAAATCAAATCAAATCAAATCACTTTATTGTCACACTACTGTGTACACGAGTGCAACAGTAGGTGAAAGTCTTGTGTGCAGTTCCGAGCAACATAGCAGTAATGACAGTGACGAGACATAAACCACTTTACAATAACAACATATTTACACAAAACAATTTACATAACAAATGTACACAATACACACAATGTAGAATACACATACACTAGATAAGGGTATAAATATATATATATACACACTAACTGAATTGGGAGAATATATTGACAGAGTGATGATTAATAAAGTGCAGTGCTGATTGTTGATCGTGAAAGATCATTTGTTCAAAAGTCTTATTGCTTGGGGGAAGAAGCTGTCATGTAGTCGGGTGGTGCGGGTCCTGATGCTGCGATACCGCCTGCCTGATGGAAGCAGTGAGAGCAGCCCATGACTCGGGTGGCTGGAGTCTCTGATGATCCTCCGAGCTTTATTCACACACCGTCTGTTATATATATCCTGGAGGGAGGGAAGCTCACCTCCGATGATGTTTCTGGCAGTTCGCACCACCCTTTGCAGGTCTTTGCGGTTGTGGGCGGTGCTATTGCCGTACCAGGCGGTGATGCAGCCAGTCAGGATGCTCTCTACGGTGCTGGTGTAGAACCGTGTGAGGATGTGGTGGTTCATTCCAAACTTCCTCAGCCGTCTCAGGAAGAAGAGGCGCTGGTGAGCCTTCTTCGCAACGGCCTCAGTGTGGACGGACCATGTGAGTTCCTCAGTAATGTGGACACCGAGGAACTTGAAGCTGCTGACTCTCTCCACCGGTGCTCCATTAATGGTGATGGGGCTGTGTTCTCTGTCTTTCTTCCTGAAGTCCACCACAAGCTCCTTGGTTTTACTGACGTTGAGAGAGAGGTTGTGCTCCTGACACCAGCGTGTCAGAGTGTGCACCTCCTCTCTGTAGGCTGTTTCATCATTGTCAGTGATCAGACCTACCACCGTCGTATCGTCAGCAAACTTAATGATGGCATTGGAGCTATGTGTCGCCACACAGTCATGTGTGTACAGTGGGCTGAGAACACAGCCCTGTGGTGCTCCAGTGTTGAGGGTCAGTGATGAGGAGATGTTGCTGCCCATTCTAACCACCTGACGTCTGCCTGACAGGAAATCCAGGATCCAGCTGCACAGCGAGCTGTTTAAGCCCAGAGCCCAGAGTTTCTCATCAAGCTTGGAGGGCACTATGGTGTTGAATGCTGAGCTGTAGTCTACAAACAGCATTCTCACATATGTGTTCCTTTTTTCCAGGTGGGATAGAGCAGTGTGTATTGTAGATGCAATGGCATCATCAGTGGAGCGGTTGTTGCGGTAGGCAAACTGCAATGGGTCCAAAGAGGTGGGCAGAACAGAGCAGATGTAATCTCTGATCAACCTCTCAAAGCATTTGCTGATGATGGGGGTGAGGGCAACAGGACGCCAGTCATTTAAGCAGGTGATTTTTGATTGCTTCGGTACAGGCACAATGGTTGATGTTTTGAAGCATGTGGGGACTACAGACAGCGATAGGGACAAGTTGAAAATGTCCGTAAAAACACCAGCCAGTTGGTTCGCGCATGCTCTGATGACGCGGCCCGGAATGCCGTCTGGACCCGCGGCTTTACGAACGTTCACCCGTCGGAAGGATCGGGTTACATCCGCAACAGAGACGGAGAGTGAACCAGCCTCTGTAGTATCGGCCGCGAGTGCTCTCTCCGTGAGGGCGGTGTTGTTGTCCTCGAAACGAGCATAAAATGTATTAAGCTCGTCCGGGAGAGAGGCAACGGTGTTCATGGCGGAGTTTTTATTCTGTTTATAGTCCGTGATGATGTTAATTCCCTGCCACATACTTCTGGAGTCAGTGGTGTTGAACTGTTCTTCAATTTTGTGCCTGTACTGGCGTTTGGCTGCACGGATGGAGTTACGGAGGGCATAACTGGCTTGTTTACGCTCCTCCGCATTCCCGGAATTAAAAGCGGTGGTCCGCGCAGTAAGTGCCGCGCAAACGTCGCCGTTAACCCAGGGTTTCTGGTTGGGGTAGATCCGTATATTTTTTGTCGGAACAACGTCCTCTACGCACTTCCTGATGAAACACGTTACGCTATCAGCGTAAACCTCGATGTCGTCATCGGAGGCAGACCGGAACATCTCCCAGTCCGTGTGATCAAAACAGTCCTGTAGCGCAGAGTCTGATTGGTCCGACCAGCACTGGATCATTCTAATGGTGGGTGATTCCCGTTTCAGTTTCTGCCTGTAAGCGGGCAGAAGCAGAACGGAGGAGTGGTCGGATTTGCCAAATGGTGGGCGGGGGAGGGATTTGTAGCCATCCCGGAAAGGAGAATAGCAATGATCCAAAACCCGGTCCCCTCGTGTGTTAAAGCTGATGTGTTGGTGGTATTTTGGTGCTATTGTTTTAAAGTTGGCTTTGTTGAAGTCCCCGGCAACAATGAACGAGGCCTCAGGGTGCGCGGTTTCCTGCTCACTTATACTGCCATACAGTTCCCTGAGTGCCCGGTCTGTGTCGGCTTGTGGGGGGATGTACACAGCAGTGATAATGACCGCTGTGAATTCCCTCGGTAGCCAGAATGGTCGACACAGAAGCATGAGATATTCCAAATCAGGAGAGCAGAAAGACCTGATAAAATGTACATTCCTCTGATCACACCATGATTTGTTGATCATAAAACATACACCACCACCTCTGCTTTTACCTGAGAGGTCTTTCGCTCTGTCCGCTCGGTGCACGGAGAAACCCGTGGGTTCGATGGCCGAGTCTGGAATCTCCGCGGACAACCAGGTTTCCGTAAGACAGATAACACAGCAATCTCTCGTCTCTCGTTGGAAAGAGATCCGCGCTCTCAGCTCGCAGAGCTTGTTGTCCAGAGACTGAACATTTGCCAGTAGTATACTGGGTAGCGGGGGGCGATTTGCGCGACGTCTTACTCTGATGAGAACGCCGGCCCTTTTTCCCCTTTTCCGTCTGCGTTTCCGCGGCCGGGCAGCCCAAACAAAGGGCTCCGCTGGCGTGTTTGTAAACCGCGGGTCGGCGTTGAGGAATGTGAAGTCCGGTTTTCGGTGTGTGATTGCCGAACCAATGTCCAAAAGCGTTTGTCTGTCGTACACAATAAGGCAGACAACATCCAAGACAAAAAAACACAAAACTGTAAACAAAACAAACAGTTTTTGCAGTGTTTTGACGGAGCCCGCGACGCAGAAGCCATACTCGGCGCCTTTTTGCTTGGGAGACTTTTCAGTGTCATAATAAATATCTGAACAAAAGTCCTGTACTTCTGTGCCAAATGGATTAAGTAGGGCTTTAGCGCTGTTTGAGACCATATGAACGGTGTCTCCTGATATGTCCAGTAGACAGGGATTTTCTTTGCGTGCATAGGCCTCCACGCCCCCTTTCTTTCCACGCATGACAGCACAGTTGTCCATAAGAATACTTATTACTTGCTTCCATTCAAGTTTGTACGAAGCTAAAATACCCCCTAGCTCTTCCATAAGAATAGGAGCTGTTGCCACATTTACCATTTTGCTAGCCAAATGCTGTGTTGTTATCGTTCCACTTTCCTCGTCGAAAAATCTGACCAACACATTTAATATTCGCTCTACATTGTTGTTTGTCGACTCATCAATGTTCAGAGAAAACATTGTTTTTTCGAGTTTGTCTGAAAGATCTTTTTTGAAATGTAAAACGAGGCCGTGTGTATTTAAATAGCTTACTTGCTGGTTCGACAGTGACAGTTTAGACAAAGCAGTTTTGTCCTTGGCCAACCTTTTACATAGATCCACAAGCGGTTGTGAAATTGTGAACGATAAGTCGTGTTGAGATATAAATGCACAGTCTTAACTTTTGCTCACAAACACGGTCAGTGAAAGAGGTCAGGGGAGTTGCCGTAGTTTCTGCTCCAGGTAACGTGGTCGTATGCTGTAGACTGCGCACGATAGCTCTGTGCGTCTTATCTCCATCATGACGGACAAGTGTTTTTTTACCGCTAGTGGCATAGTGAAGCTTTTTGTGGCAAACTATGAAAAAACAAGCTCCAGGCTCCGGAAGTTTACTGCACCAAGTGCCTAAAGCCTTCCCGTTTTGTCCTCTTTCTTCAAGCCATGCCCAGCGCCACTTGTTTTTTACTTTCTTCTCCAAAGCAGATGTATTTTCTCCTGGGTTGATAAACTCCATTCTCCATAGCGTGTGTACAAGCTAACTGCGAACTGGTTCACTTCCTGCACAGGACCCACCCTCCTCTCTAGCAATTGGCTAAGACAACCTAATATCATGCTCCCATTGGCTGTGACAGCTGTGCGCGCTGACTCTTGAATCAAGGTGGTAGGTTGAAGGGGACCGGTGTTTTATTCAAATCAGATTAGGGCCTGTTCACATATCGCGTCTTTTGCGCGCTCAAGTTCGTTATTTCAAATGTAGCCGCGTAGTATGCGCGCTCATAATGGAAGCGACGGGCTCATTTTTTCCAAGCGCGTCCGCGCCGAAAGTGCCTCCGACTGTAATTTGCAGCCTGATAAATACATTTTGCCTGCGCCGGAGGCCGGACCTGCCCTCAAGCCGGAAATCCGGCCCCCGGCCGGAATACTTTAAGCCCTGTAACTGTCATAATGTGACATATTGTGGAGAGAAACATTCAGTGGGAAGTAATGTTTGGCAGGACTTCCTTTTATCCATTGTGATTTAATTGGATAATTGGAATATTATTATTGGTTAATATTTTTCTCTGTCCATCTGGCCTTGGTTACATTAGCATGAAAGTTGTTTCCAAGGCAAAAAATGTTAGTCATTTTGATAAGATATAATGAAAACCAACATCTTATGAGGAACTATGCATGTATATTGAGTCAGGGACATTCTTTCAATTTTGATTTCATGTTGTCATTTACCCAAACATGAAAATTCTATAAATTTACTCACCTTCATGTAACTCCAAAACTGTATGACTTACTTATGCGTAACACAAAAGGAGATGTTTTAATGACTACCACAATCGTTCTTTCCAACACAATGGCAGTGGAAAGAGACTCACTTTAAAGCTTAAAAAGGACACACAAGTATCAAAAAAAGTAGTGCATATGGCTTGTGCATAATATTCAAAGACATCTGAAGGCATACCATAGGTTTTGGTGAGAAACAACCCAAAATGTAAGCAATTTTTCCAGTGAATATCTTTACATCCATTGCACATTCATGAGTGCATGAAAGAAGTTTGTTCACTCTCGATCACATATTCTAAAACCATCTAACTTTTGTGTTCCAAATATGAAAGTCATTTTGGTTTGGAACAATATGAGGGTGAGAATATTATGACAGGTGATGAGATGCAACGAAGAAGAGAGATGGACTGACTGGGAGATGGTCATACCAGAAATGATTTTGGGGGTCTGGATCTCCACAAAGCCCTTGTTGATGAGCGTGTCTCTGAAGAGCTGACATAAGCCCGACTGCAGCCAAAAGATGGCCTGGCTGGTCGTGATCTATATAAGAAGACACATTGGGTTAGTAAACATGTTATATTAATTTGTTTGTTTGAGAGTGCCAGGGACTGATGCAGTACTTCTCTCTATGTGCAAAACCTGGGAACTTCTATGTTTCAGTTTTTATCCCATGCACTGTTATGGCTTTGTGAGTATTTGTACAAATAAATAAGGTCCTCTTCACAGTTCAAAAGGGACACAGTTCTTGCAAAATCAATCTTTAGCAACAATCAAACCTCTGGAATCATCTGGTCTCCAGCATAAATGCTATTTAAAACAGCTTTATATGCCTGAATTTCCCATGAATCGGATGACTCCCTGATGTTATGGGCCACATTTCCCCTTTCTTCATGACTTGCAGCAAGCTCGCATAAATTCTTGAGCAACAATCAACCTACATATCGATATTTGGTGGATTTAATTTTTTGGATTAACTTCTGTTAGGACAGATTCTTTTTGCAGTGAAAAGAGGGAGAAAGAATTAATTGTGTGAGAAAATAACATTAAGATGTAATGGAGGTCTAAATTAAGTAAAATGTATCAGGTCTGCCTTGTATAAGTCTTTTAGTTTCAAACTCATGAAATAAATTATGCAACTGCACTCTTGTTCAGCAGAGCCTACTTCAAGAATTTCAATGCTCAGATCACTCGCATGATCTTAGCAAATGGCAATTAAAAGACTTTGAAAACAATTCTCTCATTTACTCACCCTCATGCCATCCCAGATGTATATGACTTTCTTCTGATGAACACAAATTAAGATTCTTAGAATAATATCTCAGAAATTAAGAATTTTATAAGCACATTTCAGATCTGTTTGTTCATACAATGCAATTAAATGGGTGCCATCAGGCTGCTGGCTGTTTGACAGACCAAAAGCATATTTAGGTAGCATAAAAGTAATCCGCACAAGCAAATCAATAGGTTTGTGTAAGGGTGCTTTCACACTTGGTTCAATTGCTTGGACCGAACCGGAGTTCATTTCCTGCCCCCTCCCTCTGCTGGTCTCAGTTCACATCATATTTTTTGGGTCCAAACCACGGTCCAATTACGTCATCAACGTGAGTACAATGACAGCTGTTTACCACTGTAACTAGGCAACAACTCAAGAAGACATCAGCTTGTTGTGTTATTGAATTATTCATCTCTTTGGATTTACCACCAAAACTTTACATTGCACAAAATGACAATTATGTTTGTCTGCCATGAATGCATTGAATGGGCAATGATGTGAAGAATATTAGCGTTTGTCTGCCCCAAGCAACCGTATCAATAGTGAAAAGTGAAGAATGTGAGCTGCTCAGTGAAGGTGATTTATTTGTACACAAGCTGGCATGAGAAATTAATTTAACCATAATAATTGTGATCAGGAGCCTGCAAAGATGCAAATTATACGTCATCAATAAGAGTTCCCTTCATCGATTTAGTACAATTGCGTTCGTATTAGCAGCGAACCGCCCAGGAGTTTACATAAACCGTACCCCAGACTACCTTTTAAAGGCACCCTAGTTCGGAAAACAGCATTCACACCACACAAACCAACCAAACTTTGACATAATTCGAGCTTGGGTTCGTACCAAAAGAGCTAGTGTGAAAGCACCCTAAGAATCAAATTGATAATTAATATGTTTTTTAATTTAAATCATTGCTTTCGGACAGTGATGTACTTCTGTTTGAAATGAACTAACTCTTGCATGACGTTCTTTCATCTGTTGTATACGAAGCACGAGCTTCTGACTTCTTGCATGAACACGCCGTTGCGCTTACGTCACTGATGTGTTGACTGCTGGCAGGAAGCGTTTTTTAAAAGTTAAATATGGATTTAATTTGATCGATTTGCTCCAGAAGATATTAATTGACTCGAGTCATGTGGATTAATTTTATGTTGCCTAAATATGCCTTTTGGACCATCAAACAGCCAGCATCCAAATGGTTCCAATTATTTGCATTGTATGGACAAACAGATCTGAAATGGGCTAATAAAAATCTCAGTTCTGCTGAAGAAAGTTGTACACATTTGGGATGGCTTAAATGTAAGTAAAGATTGACATTTTTAGATGAACTAACCCTTTTAGTAAATAATTTAGTTCATAGGGGTTCAGCTGACAAAGTTAGGAACCCCTTATAACTAAATAGAAGTAATATATAAATATAAATATCAAAAGTCAACACATTCAGACAGTCAGTCTATATTGTAGAGTGGATACGCTAAGAGGAAAGTGTGTAACTACTGCATTTAAGTGGTTGTACAGTTCATAGGTAAAACTACTGTTATCAGTAGAGTTTCAGTAGGAGTCTCCACATGTCTTTCAAGGGGGTGTGGAGAAAGAAGCCGTGTGCGTCACTCGTGTTCGTGAGAGTGCTCTAAAAAAAACCGAGGCTGCACAGAAAGCTGTTGTCCTGTGGTTTGACTCCCCCGCCTTCTGCTCTCAGTTTCGGTCTTCACTTTTGGAACTTTTATAAAATGAGCTTCTCACTCAAGAGTAGTCCTATAGCGCTGCCAGATTTCAATCTCATTTGACATGTGAGAAAGACGGTGCCAAAAAACAATGTGTGTGGGTGTGTGACATGGAGGCCTTTCATTATGACAGAGCCAAGCCAGCCAATGCTTGAAACTGCCTATTGCTTTACTGTTTGCTGCAATGAAGGTGTGATGGCAGGCCAGGTATGTGGTTCACAAAAACACATTGTCTCACAAATGTGTTCTTACAAAGCACAGGTGGCAAATCGCTGTGCACGAATCCCACGACCACATCAGAGTTTCACAAATCTGAACAATATGCTCAATTGGGATTAATTTTATTTCAGAAACTTCGCTCAAGTTTCACATTGTCACAGACTGGTGAGTCAGAGTGGACAAACAATACCACTAAAAGGGGAAAGAGATGAAGAGGGGCTTACTCTCACATCAATAACCCGGTTGTCCAGTCTGGTGTCCTGGTTGACAGTGGCTCTGCCTTCCTGGAAGAACAGTAGAGAAAGATCACCATTAGGGCATTAGTAAGTAATATAATACTCTTAAATGAATAGTTCACCCAAAAATAGTTCTCTTATCATTTACTCACCCTCATGCCTTCCCAGATGTGTATGACTTTCTTTCTTCAGCAGAACACATTTTTTTTTTTTTGAAAATTATCTTAGCTCTTTACGTCCATACAATGCGAGTGAATGTGATCAGACCTTTGTTGATCCAAAAATCATATAATGGAAAAATAAACTTAATCCATATGACTCCAAAGTTTAAATCCATATCTTTAGAAGTGATATAATAGGTGTGGGTGAGAAAAAGAACAATATTCAAGTCCTTTTTTACTCTAAATATCCACTTTAACTTTCAGATGTGAAAGTGAAACAAAACACCACATGTGACATTCAGATGTAAAATTGAAAGTGGAGATTTAGATTAAAAAAAGGACTTATATTTATATACGTTTCTCACCTACACCTAGTATCTTGCCTCTGAAGATATGGAGTTAAACACTGGAGTCTTATAGATGGGGATAAACTATCCTTTTATTACTTTTATTTTTTATTTTAAAAGTGCATTAAAATCATTGCAACATTCATAATTTTGTTCACTTACAGCAAGCTTGCATAAAATCCTTGACAAACAATCAACTTCAATATTATTTTTTTTTTGGCTCTTATTTATTGTATTAGCCTCTGTTAGGCTAGACTAGCCTTGATAGATTTCCACAATATTACAAAAAAATGGCATATTCAGCTAGTAAAACTTTATTTGTGATGCATTTGCATCATAATTATCTCATGAATAAACTAATTTAGCTAATCTAACTCTGCCCTAGTAATGATTCCACAAATTATTTGAATTTCTACTCTTTTCCTAGTCATACATCTTGTTCTAAAAATTGCAAACATGCCAAAAAGCGTAATTGTGTCGATTTCTTGGTTTCAGATTCACGGATTGCACTGGGTAGCTCCGCCCACAGTGAAATCTCTTCCTCTCGTAGCTGTAAATTAAACATCAAATAAGTTCTACTTGGCTCTTGTTTCATGAAGTATTCTGCTTATAGAGAGAACTGAATAATTACTTGACATAGTGTTAAAGACAACTATATTTTAAGCTAAATTCAACATACAAATGTGCATTTCTTTTGCAGAATCTGCCCCAAGGCCCATAAGCACTATGAGATTCTTTCCTGCATAAAGCCCAAAGGAGCTGAACAAGATGAGAAGAGCTGATGAACAGCTAACTACTCCTGCCTCGAAAAATTCTATCAGACTGAGCAGATAAGATACAGGCGTAATGAGGCGGCAGTTGCTCTGTCTGACTAACACTGTGGTATCCCAGCAGAAAACACCTGGACAGCAACTGCGTCTGGTTTTGCCTTACTATGTAAACACTGTGCTACCATCAGCTGTCTCACAGCAAGAGAGAGAGGTTGAGAAAGAGGCAATACCATGTTACTAATGCCGTTTCTTCAGTCTAGTATGCAATTTTGTGTATGCCAAAATGAGCAGTATACAACCAAAGCACACCAAGATGAATACAATACTGCATAACCTAATACAATATATAATACTACGCATTTACTAGTCTTTGTATAAAAAAAAATGTGTCACTCATGCATGAGACACAAAAAAAAAAAAAAAACAGCTGAACACGATGCAACGGTCACTTTGTATATTTAATGGTATTAGTGGGACATTGGTGTTAAGCCTTCCTTTGGGTTCTGTTGCTGACCCTTAACCCACAGTCAGCCCTCAGGTTTCTCACCTCATCTCCCTCTCCCTCTGGCCTGACAGCATCTTCCAGCTGAAGAGGAAGTCTGGCCTCAGACTGGCTGATCACAAAGATCTGAAACAAAGACAAAGAGGATGGAAAGAGAGATTCAGTTATGAATGCAGATCTACTTCAAGCTAACATTATGAGAAACACTGTAAACACTTGCATCTGATACAAAGAGACCAGCTTTGCTAGAGGCAGTTACCATAACTGCCTCTAGCAAAGCTGGTCTCTTTGTATCAGATGCAAGTGTTTAATGATAGTGGTTAAGGGTCAGTGCCTGGTTGCAAGAAACCCCTTAAACATCCTTTTGTCCTTTGGGTCATTTTTACCCCATATTGATATCCATTTAAAATGCATAGATTCTTGATTAACGTACTAATTAATATATATATATTTCAAATTCTAATTTCAAACATTTAAGCATACACCTTCAGATCAAAAGGTTTTTAAGATCATGAGAAACATTTCAGGCAAGTGACCACAAACTTTTGAACGGTGTATGTATGTATATATGTATGTATGTATATATATATGTATATATATATATATATATATATAAATGAGAGAGAGAGAGAGAGATCTGGACAAACACACACAGTGTGATGTGATATGGTCAAATAAATAAGAATAATAATGTAGAGTGTTAACAGAATAACATAATTTTTAAAGAATATTTTACAAATTAAAAACTTGGCAAACATTGGCCAAGTTTATTTCAATCTCTTTGTCATTTAAAAATTTTCTCAACTATATTCAAATGCAATACAGAATATTTTACGGAGGCCGTGAAGTGACCTGTGCAAAAAAAATCACAGAGACTTTTGCGTGCGCACGTGAAACTTTCTCGTGCGCACAAGAAACCGTTTGCGTGCGCACGATAAACGTTTCGCATGCGCACGTGTTACAGATTCCGGTGTGTGTGTATAGCTCTTTTCCGATTGCGTCATTGCCATCATTCATTTACTCAAAGATACTTAGAGCATGGATGCGCATGAATTTATAGAGATATATTTTAAACTTGCCCTTGAATACAAAGACATTACTGTCTATGACATTATAGTTTATGACTGTTTAAGTAACAAACAAGGGGCATTGCTCACAGTTCAATTTTAAACTTTGAAATAATTGTAACAAATGTGAACACTTTCACAAAAATATTACATAAGTATGAATATATACATTTTATATCTGGATCTCAGATAAAAGAAACATGCTAAGCACAGGTTATAATGAGGTTAATATCTCATTCTTTAAATGCAAGTACAAGTCTATTGCTTGATTAGTGTCCTTTGAAGATCAAAGCGTGTCTCAGCCATGACAGCAATGTCTTTGTATTGAAGGCCAAATTTAAAATATATCTCTATAAATTCATGCGCATCCATGCTCTCAGTATCTTGAGTATGAGTAAATGAATGATGGCAATGACGCAATCGGAAAAGAGCTATACACACACACACCGAAATCTGTAACGCGTGCGCACGCGAACGGTTTCTCGTGCGCACGCGAAAGTCTCTGTGATTTTTTTTTTGCACAGGTCACTTCACGGGCTCCGTAATATTTTACAATATATGTTACAATCATTTATTCTGCTTAAGGTAAATCAACAGTGTACAATTTTGAGTTACAATTTTACAAACATATTTCACAAATTATTCTCTAAAGGTCTTTTCCAGCAGTCACGTTCCCACTAATGACTTAATTTGTTGCCGAGTTAAAGGGGTATAGGCAGGTGCTGTAATAGATACTGTATTATTTTATTTTGTTTGTTTTGAAGGTACTGACAAAGTTACAATGTTTGGTTCCAGGAACAAACTCTATGCAGTATTTCTTATATATTCTTTACCTGTCCTGGGTCAAAAATTACCCCAAGACAAACTTTAAGAAGCATTAAGTTAGGAAAATCCTTCGTTTTAATTGTAAGGCAATTGTCACTAAGCTTAAAGGAATAGTTCACCCAAAAATGTATATTCTTTTATAATTTACTCACCCTCATGCAATCCCTGATGTGTATGAGTTTCTTTCATCTGCTGAACACAAGTGAAGATTTATAGAAGAATATTTAAACTCTATAGGTCCATGCAATGCAAGTGAATCGGTGCAAACATTTTTGAAGATCCAAAATCAACATAAGGGCAACATAAAAGTACTCCAGGCAACTCTGGTGGTTAAATCCATGTCTTCAGAATCTATATGATAAGTGTGGGTGAGAAACAGATTCATATTTAAGTCCATTTTTTACTATAATTTGTCCTCCCTGCTCCACTCTCCACTTTAACTTTCAGATTCTTCTTTTGTTTTTGGTGATTCACATTCTTTGTGTATATTGCACCATACTGGGCAGAGAGGAGAATTACTTAAATATTGATCTATTTCTCACCCAAACCTATTATACGGTGTCTGAACACCTGTATTTAAACACTGTAGTCATATATTTTACTTTTATTTCATTTTCAATTGAATTCTATATTGAGAATTTTCATTTTTGGGTGAACTATTCCTTTAAGGATGTTTTATGCAACCAGGCCCAGGACTGGTAACTAGAAGGTTACTGGTTTGATCCCCGCAAGAAGCAAGCCACGGGCAATCAACATTTTGCAAATTATCATTGCAAACCTGTATGACTTTCTTTCTGCTTTAGAACACAAAAGGAGATATCAGGCAGTGTGTTGATCTCAGTCACCATTCATTTTTAGTGCAATTTTTTTTACACGAAATGAGACTGAATGGTGACTAAAGCTAACATTCTGCACATCTTATTTTGTGTTCCACGAAAGAAAGTCATATGGGTTCGGAACAACATCAGGGTGAGTAAACAAACTATCCTTTTATCCCCAGGTTCATGCTGCTATTAAATGCCAACATTCCATGAAAGAGGCAGAAACTATTTCCACCGGCCCTAGTTGTGGATAAATAAAAGATACTACGTTCTATTAAGAATGCTTCCATTTCAATTTTTGATTTTTCCAGAAAACATTCAGTTCACATTCAACATCCACTCCATCTAGTTTAAAAGATATTCACAGTCTATACCCCCTCCACATGAACTCCACATCCTGCTGAGAGCAGCTCTCTATTTTCTGGTCCACCTTCTTCACCACAGCCTCCATATCAATGATGCTCTCCTTAGTGAGTCTATGAATGAAAAAATAAATAAATTTAAACCGAAGAACATGCATGAATTTGAAAAGAGATTAGAATCAAAGTCTAATTGATTCTGACAAAAAAAATGACATGACAAGCAGTGATTACGGTGTCCATCTAAATAACTTATTTAATCACCACAAGCTACATGCCGTTTTCACAACCTCATATTAATCGAGAGACTCTTTTAAATGACAAAAAACAGCTACACAACCCACAAATATAGATTATCAGAATACAAGAAACTGAAAATATATGAAAAGGAATCAAACAGCTTTCCACACAATAGATTAATAAAACTTTCTAATGCTCTGCAGCAATTGTTTAAATTAAGAAAAAGAGCCCTGTTTTCATCAACATATACTGTAGCATCAAACATGTCACATCAAAGTAGCATTCATGAAATGTGTGCATAATGTAAAATCAGCGGAACAACTATTAATCCTCATGAGATCATCATGCAGCACCTTTGTAATTCTATATTGTTTAAAAAATAAAAAATAAATTACTTGGCATGCACAGTTAGATTTTCTACCATTGAAACAAACAGATCTTCATTGCGAAGACAAACCACATGCTTACATCACTTTCACTGTTGAACACCTACACTTCAGCGTGTATTTTAATCTCTTTATTACGCAAATAGAGAGGCCATGGTTTTCACCACCACCAATAATGCAAAAATATTAGCAATGCTTCATAACACTGCAAAGTAACTTTCATTTTCATTCTAAAGGGAAATTTCACCCCAAATTTTTTTATTCTGTCATCATCTTTTTTTCCATAACCACATAAGGAGATGTTGGTTTAGCCTCAGTCACTCACCATTCACCTTTACCATATGGAAAAATGCAATTAATCTGAATGGTGACAGAGACCAAAATTATACTTTTGCATCCCATGGAAGAAATTAAACTGCAATAAAATGAAAGTGTTGCCAACATTCTGCCTAACATCTTCTTTTGTGTGCCAAGTAAGAAAGTCATACTGGTTTGGATCAACACTAGAGTGAGTAAATAATGAGAGAACTATCATTTTTGGTTTAACAATCCCTTTAAGTAAAACAAAATGAGATTGCAAGCCTAATCCTTGTCAACCCTTTAAGGTCAAGTGTGAAGACGACAGCCAACTGTCTGCTTGGGAAACAGAAGGCACGAACGGATTGTGAAACCTTCAGCTCCAGTCATTATAGAGGAGTAATGAGAGACCAGAGAGTGACAAAGAGAGACACAGCCCAGTCACTGCCAGATGCTGCTAAGAGAGTGGTCAAATCACTCTGGGATCAGTTCTCTCTCTAGCAATCTCCATACAGACACATGGCTCTTAATAGAGTCCTGATTAAGTCTGGTTGAACACTAAGCCAACCATGATGGGCTCTGCATTAGTGCTCATGTATTAAAAGGACAGTGGTCCGAGGGGAGAGATGGCTAAGAAGAAGGGATTATACAGGCAGAGGGTGTTTTTGAATTGCCCTCTAATGGTCCACATATGAAAAGGTCTTCTTAAACAGGAAATTAGAAGACATTGCAGAATAGCAAGAATAGCAAGACATTGTAAAAGAAAATATGAGTGGTGCTTGCCCATGCAAAACTTGGCGTCCAGATGCTAGGATGTTTTTGCTGTTGCTGTGAAGCTGCAAACATGTTTTGAGTGGTTGTTAGTGTGTTGCTTGGGAATTTTGGTTGGTAGCTTACTGGCCCAAGTAAAAAAATAGACAAGTCTCTATGATTTTCTGGTCCCTACATTGCAAAAAAAAAAAAAAAAACATTTCTTAAATAGCATTTGGTCTTGTTTTCAGTAAAAAATAAAAAAATCTAAATATTCTTAAAACAATATATAGTTAATTGACAAGCAAAATGTCATAAGATCTCTTCAGAGAAATCTGACATAATTTAGTAAAATATTTGCCTAAAACAAGAAAAAAAAAAATCTGCAAATGGGTTAAGAAAAATAAACTTATTTTACCTTTGAAATAAGTTTATTTTTCATACCCTATTGGCAAATATATATATATATATATATATATATATATATATATATATATATATATATATATATATATATATATATATATATATATATATATATATATATATATATATATATATATATGTATATATATATAGGCGTAATATATTGCCATTTTGTATGCCAAGTAAAATTATCTTGTTTTAAGTATATTTTGATATTTTTATAAGACAGAAAAACTTTTTTTCTTCTTTTGCAGTGTAAATATAGATAAGGTCCCTACTTCCGTGCAAATCTATGGGATTTATTGATTTTTTTTTGCCCATTTATTGTCAGCCAGATGAAAATTGCAAGTCTACTTAGAAAAGTAATAGTACGCCTCTCCTCAACAAGCATCAAATTTTAAGGTATCACTTGTCTCTGTAGCACAAACAGCGGAGGAAGATAAATACTTTCCTTTAGCTCAACTGGTAGAGTACTAGCAACGCCAGGGTCATTGGTTCGATTCCCAGGGAATACACATACTGATAAAATGTATGCCCTGAACACCCTGAAAAAACACTGTATGTTGCTTTGGACAAATGCACCTTGCCAATCTTTTATACTTTACATGCAGTGATGCTTGCATGCAGACACCACTAAAAAGTATGACAGAGATGAATTGGTTACTTTAAAAACTTGAGTGATAGTTGAGACAAAGCTTCAGGGATAAAGACTACGTATTCAGTGATGGTTTAGGAGGCAAAGATACATCAGCTAGGGGGAGCTGTGTTCCAAAAAACATAGTTCTTGTCTTTAATATCTGTAACATGGCATCTTTAAAACTGACATAAAGTGCATTCAAGTGGTTTAATTTCATTCTACATAGAAGTTTGCAATGTAGCATCCTATGTTTAGTAATGCTAAATAACCTTACTGTACATGACAATCCTTGTTTGGATATGAAGTGATGCAAAGATCAGTGGGAAATTACTGTGGACCCCAGTGTTGCATATTATTGCATACTATTTTGCCATGGAATCTGTCTTTATGCCATGTTCTACACTTTCAATTTAGATGAATTTCAGGTGTAGATTTGAGGACTCTAAATCAAGGAGTAATGTTAAAGCTGATCTATAAATTGAATAAAATGCAATGACAAAATTTGATTGATTTTAAGTTGATTTCCACTAGTGTAACAGAATGGCGCTATCAAATACTAACATACATTTGAGCATACTAACCACCCGACACAGTAAAAATGGCTCGACCAGAGTGGTGAAAGTTTGGGGCAGGTTTATCTGTTCGTACAGCCAATGGAAGACATCTGTTGAATCTGTTTGAAAACAGCAATTATTTTTCCAAATCCATTTGATGATGCTAGGGGCACAGAAATTACGCAATGCAGATTTAAAAGATGCATATTAAAGCATCTATATGTAGACATTATTAATGTTGTTAAGTGAACAGATAGGGTTTGTAAAACATGCTGCAACAATTCAGGTGAGCTTTGATATAGAAACTTAGCAGGTTGTTTATGTGGCAACCACATTATTTCTTTAACACCCCCTAACTGAAACTCTTCAATTTAAGTTCTGCATTACACCACAAACTGCATTACACCACAATAAGAAAAGAGGAACATTATATACAGAACACAAAACACGCGCCAACAACCTGCTTAGTGTGGAGAAACGCTAGGTTTATGATTTCTTCTGAGGTGTGGCTGGTAATTTCAGTAAGTTAAGGAATAACTAAGCACACAGATATCACCCTAGAATCCCTTTGAATCAAGAACAATTCCATTCCACTGCAAGGAACAGAAACAAAATCAATACAGTTAAGAACTAGCAAGGAACTCCCCAGACCACAACACACTTCCTAACCCACTACTGAATAGTGAAGAGAGTTTGGTTTCCATTAAACACTGCATGACCAAATGGAGGATGTTAACACTATCAAAGAAGCCCTGTGTCCTTCTAAAAGTACTGGATATGTGGACGTTAAAATAGAGGGATCACGTTTTGTCTATCATATAGTCATATCAATTATTATCTGCAGAAACATTTTTTTTACGCAAGAACGCAAAAAGACAATTCACGTTTTAACACTCAAATTCAACATTCAAACTGAACTAAGTGTGTAAATTCTGAGCCACTAGCATCAATTATTGTTTTCAAACAGGTTCCCCGAACTCACACCATTGGTTGAGACTCAGAGTGTTGCTATGATGGGCTGATCAAACAAACAAGAGCAATGTTTTTGATAGCACCACAGAGCCACCATGTTCTCACTTTTCAGTGTATAGTTGATACTTCATGTAATTTAGAGAAAAAGTTACACACTTCTCCTTTAATAGTTTCACTGGAAAAGACCTATAAATACCTCCAAAATGTCACATGCTACGAAATGAAGGTTAGCTTTTCATTGCTTTATTTTGTGACTGTATTTGGCCCAATTGTCCTCCAGCCCAGAGACATTCATTCAGGTAAGACTTTAAAGTCGACATGTCTCTCTGATGTTTGTTGTTTTAAAGGTAATGGCACATTACAGTATTGAGAGAAAGCTGTGTGGGAAAGAGTATCCCACACAAACTTTTGGCTTTTGTTTTGAAGTGAAACATTATCGATAGCCACTTAATGTGTTAAAATGGAATGAGTGGCTAGGACTTCACTTTTCCCACTATTGTTTGACAGGAAACGCAGCCTATACTCACTTAGCTGCAAACTTGACCATCTGCTTGCTCGCACAATCTCCCACGGCGATCAGGGCCTGCACAGTAAACTGCTGTTGACGCAGAACCAAAAAGCTCTGCTTCCCTAGAGGAAAAACAACTTGTCAGGAGCTTTTACATTCAGTAAACATACATTTACCTACCTAAAAACCAGGGAGTGTCAGTGAGTACGATACAACAAGATTCGTTTGTTTACCAATAAATACCAAGATGACAAGAAATCAAAATTGATCATGTTAACACTCTTTATAAATGTCTCCGTTCTTACTGTACCCATGACCCATCAGTGCAAAAGTTTATACTCTTTGCTTAAAATAGAATAAAAGTCAGGGCGTTGCTATGCAGTTGCTAATAGGTGTTCTGGGTGTTTACTAAGTGGTTGCTTATTGGCCTAATTTAAAAGATCACATCCCATCAAGACTCTATGATATTCTGATCACTAAATATGGTTCTGGCCCATCCTTCAGTGAAAATTTCTATGACATTTATCACCTGTTTTATTGTTCCAGGAGAAAATTGTAGTCCAAAAACTCTTGGAATTAGCATTTTATAGAGGGTTCCCTCTGGATTTTCCAATGGGTTTTTATAATGACAGTTATAAAAAACCCATTTTATAACTGAACATTACATGAAGATATGTTGAAGTTTTGCTCAAATACACAAATTATTCACTTTCATATCTCAATAGTGAATTTTAATGCAGCAATGAAGTAATATACCTTAAAATAATTAAACAAACACAGCGGCTTCAAAATGCACTATTGAGGGATGAAAGGGAATCATTTATGGTGTAGAACAAAGCATCCATGTATCTTCAAGTCATGTTTACCACAGACCTTATTTCACTCATTGATACAAGTTAAGTGGAGAACCACTAATGATATCATAAATTTAAATGACTAACTCACTTTTCAAGAACCAATCAAATCCCACAGGATATCATAATATTTGTTTTCATTTGGAATTATATCACATTTTAGAATTACAAATACAAGGATTTTTAAATCAACAAATCAATTTGATTTAAAGAATTAAAAGGGTTAAGATTAAATCTGTCCAAAAAAAAAAAAAAAAAAAAAAAAAAAAAGCTATCAAACTGAGATTTGGGTTTGACATTTTTGTACAGCACGCTGGTCCATGTCTATTGAAGAAAAAAAGAAAAAAAGGAACAAATTTACTGCCGCCAATCAGACTGCACATCTCTTTGACAGGGCACATAGTCCTGACTTGTCACCAAAATGCTAATCAGACACTTTGAGACTGAAAAAAAAACACAGATCAGGTCAAGATCAGAGACCACCCAGAGTCTTTGAAGTTCCTGACAGACAGCTGAGGAGTATCAGTTAAAAACAGCCCCCCCCCCCCCCCCCCCCCCTCATCAGGATGTTGTTGTGCTGAAGGACATCCTTCAGCCCAGAGAACACTGACAGAATGAAGGAAGCTCTAGGTGAAAGAATCCTTGATATGGAACTTGTCCTGGAAGGAAACTTTAGTGATACATCATAATGGTTTATTCATTACTATACTCATAAACCAGAAGTGTACGTGCAGACCCCTCAGACTTGGATTGTGTCTGACAAAGGATATTATAGTTAACTGAGAATAAAGCTAAAATGAAAATCCAAAATATAACCAAGAAAAACACAATTAATACCAAAACTTTCCAAAAAAAAAATGAAAACTTAACTGAAACTATCATGCATTACTTCAGTGGATTAGTTTGTTTAATAACATCATCCATTGCTGTTCAAAAATAAAAGAATACATCTCTCCACATTTGTAAGTCCTTCTTGGTTGTTTCACCAACTTGTATGTCAGCCTAGCTATACACAATGTAGACCTATGTGTAATGTGGACTGGATAGGGAATGGTTTAATTTAAAGAACATTACACAAATGTATCCACTGCCAAGTCAATTAATCATCCGTATAAACTGAAATAGAAATACAAATTAAAACTAATATAAATTGAGACTAATATAAAATCAAAAACGAAAACTAAATGAAAAACCCAAAACTATCATAACCTTGTGACAAACAGGAGGAAGCCAAAAAGTTTAACTTAAGCTTCTTATAAAAATGAACTTAACTTCTATTGCCGTCCTTTATGGTTAACATTTCAGTAATTGCAGAAATGTTTATTGGTCCTGTAGTGAAAACGGCCACTATTTTCAGAAGAGTTTAACAGTATTTCAACATATCCAAATATAATTTAGCACAGATATGGCACATGTTCAGGGCACCCATTTCCTCTATGGTCCTCATCTCATACAATTATTGAAGGTGCAAAAATAAATATTATTCTGGACTGAAAAAAAAACAAACTTTTTAAGAATGTGCATTTATAAACATTAAGAAAATAAGTCTAGGTTAGAATACAATACTGCCGTACGCAAGGGCATAGATTTGGCTAGAACATTGGGGGGGTTACAGTATGAAAAATGTATGTTTCCAGTGATCATGGTATAAATGCTGACTAGGCCTTTATAGTACATGAAAGACTGTGCAGTATGCCCCATCACATTTTTCAGGAAAGAGGGTGTTGGAATCGTGTCGCCCCTGTTGTACGTCACAGGGGATTCAATGCACACAGGATATTTGCATTCTGTGTACTTGCTGCTTACTGAAACAAATAGTGTGTGTGATATGCAGTTGGAAACCTTCTTACCAATAATGAATCAGTGCTTGACTTGTTAGTAAAACATCTAGCTTCTGTTTTATTAATGGATTAAAGTTAGTGATGAAACATTTAAGCTTTCCTAACAGCAGCTTCAACGTGTTGAAATAAATTGAGCAACACTTGGAGCTGCAGGGGAGCTTGTGTAATTGTGAGGAGGGAGTTTACCTTTAGCTCTGCTGGTGTGAATTCTGGCACGCACCCATATCTGCTGCTCTGCCTTCTCGGGTGTCAACTCCTGGACACGCACCAACAACCTGTCTGCTTCCATCCAGGAAAGAGAGAGGGAGAGAGTCTTTTAGAGAAAACACATCAAAGACACCAGGCCTCCCACCTTGTACACAGATACCCACAAAGACTTTTCCTCGGATTACAAAGCCAGGCTAATAAATATGAAACATAACAAGCCCTGTCTGAAAGGTGAGCAGCACATGAATTCTTTCCCGTTTGATAAACAGAGTGTCACCCTGACTCACAGACGATATTATGAGGCAGTGGAGACGGGGCGTTCTCACTTACCCCCAGTGAAAGCGCTCAGGGCGTTTGCCTAAACTCGATTCCATAAACATGAAAGCTTTGTCTATCTCTGCTCGAGAGGAATGTTGGTGGGAGACGACTTTGTTTTGTGGCAGCAGAGCTTAAAAATTCATAGCCGGACAGTCGGGAGCAATGTCACCCTAATACCTCATCTGAGATTTATCTCATACTGTTATTCAACACTATTATGTGTGACACAGAGGGGAGGAAAATTATGGAGAACTAAAGGGGACATAAGGGAGATCCTGACAGGTTTAGATTATCTCTAAAGCTCACAGACCTTCCTAATCATCATTCTTTGGCAAATTCTGCCCAGGGAAATTTGTCTTTACCCTGTGGGAGAAAATGCTTGAGCTGGGCCATATATAAAATAGTCACAATATATTCACAATGATTTTGCTGCCAATATAACATTAAGTAACATGTTAATAATGCAATTATTTTAATGCACTTTTTATTTGGTCATTAAGTTTCCAAAAGAGCATGGCTATTTTCAAGTTCATTACTGGTCAAGATGGATGTTTTAATAACATCTCTGATTTAAAACATTGCAAAAATGGCATTAGACTTGGTATATGAAAATGTTATATGTAGGTAAACGATCATTACAATGTATTGCTACATTGGTGCATCCAAATAAAAAAATCATTCAAACTAGTGTTCATTCAGTAATTATTTTTAATCATATCCTTAACTGTATTTTACTAGTTGACAGTTCATCTGATTGAGAAAAAAAATACAATAATAAAAAATCAATTTCAGAGCAAATACACAAATATCAAGGTATAAATTGAATATCACCACAAGTCTCCACTCAAACAATGAGAACACTGACCCAGTTTCTGCTGGGATTGGAACATAGAACAGACCCCATAGCGATCCTTGGCAAAATCCTGAGAGGAAAGGAGAAAGAGGGATGGTGGTAAATCTTAACACTTGGCATGGACAGGTTGTATGGTATTCAGAGGATAAGTGAATAGTACTCACATCCTCATCAGCGTCCTGCTGCTCTGCAGCCTGAAGTAAAAAAGGAAGTGATTTAAAAAATAAAAAAAAACAAAGTGAAAGGGAAAACAGACCCTAAGAATGGAGTAATATGGAGCTGAAACACATGCTGATTATTCTGTAGAAACAATAAATGCAAGTTCCAATTTAAATACATTTTTATGGCACCTACTAACACAAACACTTACTGATGTGTGTGATTAGACTACAGTGCTAAAATTTAATGTAAAATTGCGTGTAAATTCTCAGTTGCACTGAATTAGAGACCATATGGTAAATTAATGCAATTTTTATATGACCCTTACAAAAAGTACTGTAGTGATTAGGCCAGTTGCGATTATTAAAGAACTGTTTAAATTGCGGTTATCTGACCTAACCTCTAATTTGATCTATCTCAAATAACTGCAATTATTGGGCATTCAAATGACATATTAAATGTTCAAATGAGAGAATTTGAAGTGTGAATTTTAGAGTGTCACACAGCCGCACCGCTGACCTCAACCAGCTCCTGTCCGGAAGAGCGTGTGAAGCGATTCTCTGATTCACACCGTCAGCAGAGGCTCGGCCAAATTCCCGCAAAAATATAAACAAACAAGTATAAACTTCGATAGTGAAGGCAAAGCGCTTTGGTTTCAATTTAAACCATTGTGATGCCAAATGTTCTTGGTTCATAAACGCTGTGTGTCGGGGCTTCATTAAGGAGCGGGTTTAGTTGTTAGAAATAATAATTATCAAAGATAATTTTTAAAATCAATAGAACATTGATTAGAATAAACATTAGCTTATTAATCCTTCAAATCAACAATCATAAAAGATAACTATCAATTATCAAAATCAATAGAATATTAATAAGAGTTAATATTACCGGTGCACCACCCTGAAATCAGGGACTAATAACCAGACAGTATACCAGTCTCAATATAGGATTGATCTCGTAGGAAAATCGACATCCGGAGAACACTGATTTTCATAAAGGGAACAATGAAGGCGTGAATCAGAGCATCCACATCCCTGTCAGACCTTGGCACAGGTGCATGCAGAACAATACCAAAACACTTCTCTTTAAAGTATAACAAAGTTTATTGATGCAGTAATATCAATTAATAATCAATACAATGCAGTAGATAAACTTCCAACAACAAACTAAACAGTAACATGATTAGATATGGTAACAGCAAAGCCTATAATACATGAGAGGAGGATACAGGTGTGTGTGTGTGAACGTGTGTGAGGAGAGAACGAGTGCCGAAAATGGCTGGCATGGCTCTTGTGGAGTGTGCGTCACACAAGGTTTCCTGCCAGAGAATGTGTCCACGAATGTGGGCGGAGAGACTGGTTAATGCCGTCTGCCCATTTAATGCGTGTCTTGCTGGTACGATAACTTAGAGACAAAGATCGGCTATATCGCCAAGTTATCTGTTTGCCAAATGTGTTTGCGAGTATGTTTGTGAAGGGTCGTGTGTGTGTGTGTGTGTGTGCGGGACCAAAGCAGGTTAGATTTATCACTCAGAGACACTGTGAATGGCTCGTCATTGGTTCTTTAATGGATAAATTCAGGGAAATAAATTCAAACTGCCCTACGTGGTTGGGTGACAACACAGCAAATCTCATTCGTGGTAATAGTAAGTTAGAGTAATACCAGTATTATTAGCAGCAATGAGCAGACTCAGCGGCCCGTAAACTGTACAAGCAATAACCTTGATACAGAAGAATAACACTCTATAATAATCAATTTCTGCCCAGATGTAAACCTCTTACTTGAATTGCATGAGGACGCAGGTAGAATGTATATTTGTCCATCGTTTGACTCCGACTCGGTTCCTTGAAGCTCAGGTGATGACGGGAGGCTGTTTCCTCGCTCTGTCGGCTGGTGTTACGGCGGCTGATTCTCGGTGCCTTGGCGGAGAAATCAGCGAAGTTGACTGTTCAAGAAGGAAGAGAAATCTTCTTTCTTCACTTCTGCAGGCAAAGAGGTGAGTCGCGGATTGCTCAGCGGTCTCCTTCAGATCCGTTAGCGTGCTCGGTGGAACAAGGAGAATCTCGGGTCACCTAGCGAGATGGACATTGCATGGCCAAGTTCAGGTATATCACATTACTTCCTAGCAAGGCTACACCTGGGAGCAGCAGGGCTACAACTAAACATGGCAAACACTGTCGCTGGAAGCAAGGCTTAGGAAGAATATGTGTTTTTATACTCTCAATGACATCATGGTTGAGGGACGCGTTCTGTCGTGCGTTTCATCCAATAGGATGAATTCTGAATTCCTTCAGAATTTCACACCTAGGTGTAAAGTGAGCAAGGCTTGATGGGATCTGTAGTCTGTTTGGATTCCCTTTGTTTGATTTTGGTGGCTGATTCTGTGTTATCAGCCTCTGAGTGTTCCTAGAGGCCTCAGTCAGGCTTTATGACTGTGTGTAGGCCTGCCTTTGTCTCGTATCAGTGCACATGAGGCCCAACACTGTTTTAATAACACAATAAAATAATGTGTGAAAGTGAAAATTAAATTGTATTTTTTATTAAAATACATAATATAGGAATTTGAAAAACAAACAAAACAGAAGTTGACATATTTAAAAGTATTTAGAAATATTTTGATATTAAAACATTATTTTTCATGTAATTTGTACATTTGTAAAGCTTTAAAAGGAATTCACACATCTTTATTTTATTTTTTTATCTATACAATGCACCTGGAAAGTATTCCGTAAAATTCAGTTGATTGGACATGAATTGGAAAGGCACACACCTGTCTATATAAGGTCCCAGAGTTAACAGTGCATGTCAGAGCACATATTATTGAGGCACAGATCTGGGGAAGGGTACAGAAAAAATTCTGCAGCATTGAAGATCCCAATGAGCACAGTGGCCTCCATCATCCATAAATCGAAGAAGTTTGGAACCACCAGAACTCTTCCTAGAGCTGGTCGCCCAGCCAAACTGAGTGATCGAGGGAGAAGGGCCTTAGTCAGGGATGTGACCAAGAACCCGATGGTCATTCTGAAAGAGCTCCAGCGTTTCTCTGTGGAGAGAGGAGAACCTTCCAGAATAACAACCATCTTTTCAGCACTCCACCAATCAGGCCTATATGGTAGAGTGGCCAGACAGAAGTCACTCCTCAGTAAAAGGCACATGACAGCCCACCTGGAGTTTGCCAAAAGGCACCTGAAGAACTCTCAGACCATGAGAAACTAAATTCTCTGGTCTGATGAAACAAAGATTGAACTCTTTGGCCTGAATGGCAAGCATCATGTCTGGAGGAAACCAGGCACCACTCAACACCTGGCCAATACCATCCCTACAGTGAAGCATGGTGGTGGCAGCATCATGCTGTGGGGATGTTTTTCAGTGGCAGGAACTGGGAGACTAGTCAGGATCGATGGAAAGATGAATGCAGCAATGTACGGAGACATCCTTGATGAAAACCTGCTCCAGAGCACTCTGGACCTCAGACTGGGGCGAAGGTTCATCTTCCAACAGGACAACGACACTAAGCACACAGCCAAGATAACAAAGGAGTGGCTACGGGACAACTCTGTGAATGTCCTTGAGTGGCCCAGCCAGAACCCAGACTTGAACCTGATTGAACATCTCTGGAGAGATCTGAAAATGGCTGTGCACCAACACTCCCCATCCAACCTGATGGAGCTTGAGAGGCCCTAAAACAGGCAATTAACCGTCAAATTCGCAATTATTTGTTTGAGAATTAATCGTCAGCCAAATTTCATAATTGAGACAGCCCAAGCAGTGATGGTATCGTGGAACAGTGACAACATTTACATGCACTAAAAGAAACGGTTTATTCCAGGATTTTCAAACGTGGCATGGTATTCTTACAGGATATTGAGTGAACTTGAACTGACTGGATAACAAATGTCATAGGATGGAGCCCTACAACAAGTCAACACAGTAGAAATAATTCAACATTTCTGGTAGTACAGTACATTATAAACATTAACCATTTATACACACCAGTGAAAAATATAGACTGTCCATCACGTTTGTGTATATGCACTCATACATTGGGGGAATCCCAGAGGTTTATGCAAGAGGGAAACCCCACTATTGCAGCGCTATTTTGCTGCAGGTCAAGATGGAAGGTTAAGGAAGCAACAACTCTGGAATATTTGGAAATAAAGTGAAGCATCAGAGAATAAATAGCGAAGTCTTCCTCGGATGCCATGTTTGTTTTATACACATGGATTGCGGGGAAATTATGTGGCTGTGGAGAATATGCTGCTTATACAGTGTATGTAAATGGAAAAACGCCACTTTCTCACAATAAACTACCTTTTGGCGTCCATGTAAAGGTTGTCAGTGATGGTATCAGATGCTAATATCATGGTTCTGAACTAATTAATTCAAATACTATAGTATTACAGTTTATAGTATTCCAGGGTACTTCAAAGCATACCATGGTATTACCATAGCACATGTTTAAAAACAACAGCAACTAAAAACAATTATTTCCATGGTGACCATAAATGAAAACAATGCTATGGGGATTAAAGTACAGACCGTACAAGGGGCCTCATTCGTGAGACTTAAGCAAAAAATGGATGAGGCCCAATATGTCATGTGTTTGTGTACCTGGGTGCCTATTGCTCAACTGACGAAATCCTGCTATATGTCTTTCCACAAATTTCCAAATAGTACAGCGTATAAAACTATTAATTGAAATATCAGGTGACTGAAATGACAAAAGACTATTCAGAGTATCATAAATTGGGGAAATATTGTCGTTATGACGCCCAATTTACATGCTTGCTTGTTTTACTATCCCTTGATTTTGCTCAAATGCTGCATTGTTTGGGCGCACAAACAGATGAACAAGCACAGGAATTCGAAAACAATAGATCCTCCGCCCTTCCATATGCCAGCTGTGCCACATAAGGCAGAGCTGTCTCGCCTGGCATGCACTAACCACCTTGGCCTACTTCTCTGCCTTCTTAGCCACTTTCTCTGCTTCCTTCTGCTGGTTCTTCAGGGCTTTCTTCGATTGGGCCTGCTGCTCCTCCTTGCCAGCTCTAAAACAGGAAGACACAGCAAACAAACAGCTTTGTCAAATCTTTTTTTCCTAGTTTCCTCACAGGATGCTCTTCTGATAGGGCAGAAAGCATTCCAACCTGGCTCACACACTGGCACTGCGTCAAAATTGCTTTTTTTTTTAAAGTTGCCTTGCCTTTCAATCTATTGTTTCAACATGCCCAAAAAACAACAGAGGCTAAATTAGACTTTCATCAGTACTTTTTGGTTGTTTACACACCTTTGGTGTAGGTAAACTAGTTATAGCATTACAGGAAGTGCGATGTCTAGAGCAGTACATATGCAATGTCACTGAATCTTATTATAGCAGAGACAAGCAATAAACCGATATATCAGCAAGGTCGATTCATCAGCAATATTTGGCCATTGTAACTGCAACAGGTTTCTTGTTGTATGGGAGGAGGAAGCGGGAGCAGACCACATGAGTTTATAGTAACTCTTTAACGAAACACAAACAAAAGAAGTGCTTTTCAGCAAACTTGTAAATTGCTGCTCTTCAGCCTGGCAGTGAAGCTCCCAAGCAAAAACTGTACGCTACGTGGACCGGCACTCTATGTGGATCACGTCCTCTGGCATCTAGCTCCCTCTTATACTCTTTGAGCTCTCACTGCAATAGAAAACATCTGTTATAAATAATTCCCTCCAGGTGAAAATCCTTACCTCTCCCATACTTGCTCTCCATTCACAAACTGGCGCTCGACCACACTCCCACCACCACAGTAACATAATGGCATGTCCACCTGGCTGCCTAGACTTACAAAAATGTTCTGTGGTAGCAGAACTAGTTTTGAGTGGCTGGTTGAGAAGTCATGACATGGCAGCTCATGTTCACAAATATTAGATTGTGATAATGTTGCTAGGTAACCTTACAATGAACAAACCTTACAATAGTGGGCTTCGTAAATGTGGGTCTTGTGTAGATACAATTGTGAGAATCTACCAACATCCTTGTCAAAGGATAATGCAAATCGTCTTTTTTAATATATATATATATATAGAGAGAGAATTTATTGTCAAATAAATCTTGATTTAATTTCAGCATTTTGTGAGCATCTTATTTGCTATCTTACATTATGCATACAGGCCATCAGCTACACTACTCTCTAAACATTGGCTTTGTCAATAAAAATAAAAACATATAGACATCAGCTTAATATGTGGTGCCATGACAACAAACACATTTAAAATCTAAGTGAGTAGGTCATTGATTTAGTTCAGACAGTTGGCTACGTCCATAAACCAAGTATGCTTCATATTAACCAAGAACATCATCCATTCATCATGTGTTAATATGGTAGAGATTGATTACAAAGCAGTAAAACACCAATATACAATTACACAGAAGCCTAAACAATGTGTACACTGATCACAGGGCATATGCTGAAGGAAACGTTATGCTCCTTTGATCCCCATTTCCATTTCAAACTATCTGGACATTATACATGGTTTCATAGTAACAGAGCTTGACTAACCATACTTTGTAAATGGCCATACTTATCAGTCTGTACCTGGTTTGAGTAATTCTGATCTCTAAAGGTTCCAAGACTACTGAAAACAACAACACAAGCAATGAATGACACCATTTCATTTGAAACTTCAAGAGCAACAGGTAGGAACAACAAGCAGAAAAAGCCAATGAACCCTATTACATGCTCCACCTCCAGACACAGAATGTATTATTAGACTTCACTAATTGCTCTAAACAGTGGAACAAAACAGAGAACCCTTTACATGCATATCTTTGCTCTTTATCCAACACTGATCTACAGAGACGGAACAAAACTCCCAGAATAACAGGCAGAACCGAAGCAGGCAATCATATGCCAGCCCTGGGGCAACACAGGATCAAGTGCCTGTACACAGTGCTAGAGAAGTTGAAACATAATGGATCTGTGAATGTCTTCCCCAACACAAGCACTACCAAGGCGACAATAGTCAAGGGCACTGAGAGACCTGAACCGTGCCAAAGTGGGCAATAAACAACTAAATGCATCAGTACGTAACTGCAGCAAAATAAATAAAGGACCACAGTGAAGGCATGGGCAGCATGGAGCAGCTTTCCATTGAATTCACAGATGAGAGTGCCCCAAAGCATTACTGCAATTTCTGCTTACAGGAAATTGAAAGCCCTGGGGCAGATACAAGAGAATGAGAAGACAGCCAATAATTAAAGGCTTGTGCCAGATTTGGGTTATGCATTTACACAGAAACACAAGACCAGGGGCATAGCAGGAACATAAAATAAGGGTGGAGCTTTCAGCTGCCCTCCGCATCACCCCAGACAACAGCTGCTGAAAGTTGCTATCAAATGACTCATCAAATGACAGTTATACATTAAATCAGGGGTTGGCAACCTATGGCATGCATGCCAGCATGCAGAGATGATCACTGGGATGCCAGCAACGGCAAGAGAAGAGTAGAATATTTTATTCATATGAAACTCCACACTCCACGTATACATTCCAATCTACATCTTGATATAATCCTTCCTCATGATCATGCAGCTTGTTTTCATGATCTGAATGGGAGGCTAACAAAAACTAAAATTGTGACGAAACTGCTGTATACATAACAGACTCGTGCAGCCTGTGCAAGTCATTCGAGCATCACAAGCCAACAGCGCTTCATTTTCGGGTAAACGCGCTCACTCCTTAAATCAAAGTCACACTCAAATTTACATTAAACAATTAAAAGAGAAAACGTAAAAATCTGAGCCTATTCAAAACGTCGCTGTCCGATGAAAAACACGTATCTCCACTTTTGGCAATTTTGAATTTTTACTATAGACGGAATTTGCCAAATTACCTCTTGTGAGGCAGCTTGTGTGGTAACTGACAAGACTAGACAAGGAATAACTTGTAGTAGGTTGGTCTCTACTACTTGATCTGCCATAAATATGCATTCAATTATACATCAACTGTGTTCTGTTTCTAACATAATAAAAACTTAAATAAGCATTTTACCTTAAAAAACAGAAATACGGAAAAAACCTGCATCTAGAAGTACAATTCTTATGTGCATTTAATTTAGCACATGGACATTTATCACTGATACCAATTAAACTTGTATGACGCTAACACTAAGTCTATTACCTACTTTGAATTTTAAACACTCCCAGTATGAAAATATTGTTTAAAATACTAATAGTGACCACTCTATGCAGCATTAGTGAATTGTTTAATCTCCTTTTGACAGCAAATTGATCCCAAACAAAGAAACTAAAAAATGCCTTCCCAACTAAAACCCTACGCTACTGCAAAATGTAATATTGCATATCTAATTAATCCAAACCAAAGCTGACACTGATAATTATCCATTATCATACACAGAGATATGTGATGATGGGTGATGAAATGCAGAAAATAAATTTGATTTAGCTAACAAGTATAGATCAATAGTTAAAACTGAGCAGTTGTCATGTAGTTGGTCAGATCTTGCAATCAGCTGCAACTGAATTAGTCTCAACTAGCAGCAAGACATGCAAATAAGTACACTGATCACAAACATTATGTACACATTCGCAGAAAACGACCGCATTATCTTCTCACCCTTGAACATTTTCTTTCGTCATAGTTCAGCTCTGGAAAGTTGTAGTGAAATAAATGCACTCGATGTTTCATTTCAGTTGTGCTGATTTACAGTGACAGCCGGTGGGAACGCTGGACATGTAGAAAGGACGTGGATGTATTTTGCTGTTGCACCATTCAGAACTTCCTCGTTAATCCGTGTAGAAATACGACTCCGCATAATAGGTTCCTGGTTGTCTTCTTTTCGTAACGCTATTTTAGTGTCCTGTGTCCAAATAAAATAAAATTGAACTAAAACACTCTGTCTGTCAAAGGCCTACTACATTCGATACTGCTTTGATTATCACTCAGTGATTATGGGTTAATCTATGGTGCGTTTCTCAATTGAACGTCATGCCACTATGTTCTGAGTTTTTGACATTTGCACTAATTACCCTGTTGTAATTTACATTTAAGACCATTATTAAATCTATTAAGATATATTTTTGTAAATATCATTCATATTTTAACTTTGGACTATCTTTAAAATCTATTTTACTTAGACAATCTATTAAACAGATTTAAAACGAATACAGGCTTTGTCCTGTTAATTTCATATGTGATCTGAGAAGAAATGTCTCTTAAGAGTGTTCTCTACTTAAAGGGATAGTTGATGAAAAAATGAAAATGCTCTTTTCATTAACTCACCCTCATGCCATCCCATGTATTTATCATCTGGGGTTTGAGATCCACCTATGGGAAAGGCATAAGCACCTGACCTCTGCAGAAGCATCCAATTGCTTGGCTTGAGAGACAGGAGTGCGTGTCCAAAGCCGCTGTGAGACCCTGCTCTTACCTGAGGGCATAACTGTACATGCTACTTTCCTCAGTTGGCATTCACTTCTCATGACCACTGAACATTAAACTCGCAGCTTGATTGGACTTCACTTGTTGGCTTTCATTTAACATCTACGTGAGGACGCATCCTAGGATCAGCCTCTGCTAGACGTGACTGCCAAGGAAATACCGGTCAGTTGCTGTTAAATCTTGCCTGCAAGCCAACCACGGCTGTAATTTTCTCATTGACGAATGAGAGCTCTGCTCATCTGCAAGAGGAAATGTCTTCTTTCTTAGAGAAAGGGGCAATTCAGGTATTTCTCCCATACCAATGTCAACAGGGGGTTTATTCCCATTATTTTCTAATTCCAAAGAAGGGCGTTCACTGCACACTATTTTGGATCTCAAACAGACATTTGAGAAAATATAATTTTGAGATGTTAACATGTAATGCTCCCTTTCGTTCAATACATCAGAACGATTCACATCACTCAATCTGAAAGATGCTTTCTTCCATGTCAGCATTTATCCCCCACACAGAAAATGTCCTAGTTTTGCCTGGCATTTATGATGAATTCACAGTCTATCGGGGCTGAAAATCCTGACATATATATGTAGTTGGTTTGTAGTGGGTTCATTTATTTATTTTTTAGGGGACGTCACGGCAAAACACGTACCATTTAATTTCCACCCAAATGAGTTAAAGGGTGTATGGTGCGATGCTGTGTGAGACACACGGATATGGTTGTTTGCCGTTGTACTAGTGTGAGCGTTGAGAGCTGCTGCACATGGAGTGTACAGCTTGTATCGTCTGTTCTTCCCTGTTCATGTTGCTGATAATACCCGTGTAGGTTGTTTGTTGTGTGTTGTTTTGTTCTTGATTATGTATGTTTTGTTTTTGTTGTAGTAACAAACCTGGCATTGCGGTCGTTGATTTGGAGCTGTACGTCTCGTATCGTTGTTGCTTCTCTGTTCATGTTGCTGATAATACCCGGGTAGGTCGGTTGATTTTTATGTTCCATAAGCAGTGCGTTGTTTGTTTTTAAGCGTGTGTTCTGGTTGTTTTGTTGCAGTAACAAACTGGGCAGCGCGGTCGCTGAACTTGTGATATGACGTGTTCAGTCTAACATAGGAAACATTGTGGAGGTAATTGAATGTTTTATGTGTTTTTCTTTATTTTTTAAAAGAAGTATAATTAACTGAAATGTATGGTCTAAATGCAATTTGCATATTTGAATAGTGTATGAATGCAGGTGTATTTAAAAGTGTAATGATGTTTTTGCAGATTTACCAAGGAGCTGATCGTACTAGACCAATGTTTTTCCCAGTAATTCAAGTTTATGTATAATTGTGCTTTTGTTTTATTGTATAGCTTATTTGTTTTGGTTTTCTTTATTTTCATTTGGCTGCTTTAGGGAGCCTTATACTGGGGGAGTAAGTACTTATTATAAGCTATTAGGGGGTGGTGTGATTCAGTGATAACACTATCCGTGGATTTGTTTGATGGCTGTATATTATATTGCACGTGTGGACGTGTGTCACACGTTTTTGTGGTTGTACTAGAAATAGCTGAGACTGTTAATTCCAGACTAATACTCTCATTCTAAGTGAATCAATCTGGTCCCCTTATAGCTGCTCTTTTTGTTTGTGTTTTGTTAATATTTTGATTTTGTAGTTTATGTTTGGTTGTGTAATTTTAGGAATTGTTTTCTTTTAAAGAAATAAAGAGACTGTGTATGGGTGTTTTGAACTCGAGCACGGATCTCCAGTCAAGGGGATAATCCTCTCTACGTAGAGTGGCGACTCTCTCCCTCAGGTAGTGCGCATGGTATAGGAGAGATTCCGTTGGGCTTCCTTTGATCTCTTTACAAAAAAGTCTATTGTTCTACATTCTTCTCACTAAAAGAGTGTGAGAGCAGAGCTTGACACTAATTCTCATAGCACCCAGATGGCCCAAAGCACTGTGACTGTCAGAGATAATTCACCTCCTTCATTCCCATAGTGCACAGACCTCTTGTCTCAGGAGAACTAAGAACATACCACCCTCACTCAGATAGGGTGATGCCATGGGCATGCCCAGTGAAAGGTCCAAACTGAAAACACTGTGGCTTCCCCCTGAGGTGGTCGCCACTATACAGCATGCTAGGGCCTTGTCTACGAGGTCTTTGTATGATTGTAAGTGGCGGGTGTTTAAAAAAATTGTGTAATTCACATCATTTGGTGTCATATCAGAGTTCAATCACATAGATACTATGCTTTCTGCAAAACTTTATGGACAAAGGGAAAACTTTTTTGACCATCAAGTTTTACCTGGCAGCCATTTCTACTTCTACATTGGCTTCAATGATGCAGCAGCAGGGCAGCATCCTCTCATTTGTAGATACATGAAGGGTGCTCACCGTTCTGTGCCAGTTACAAGAAAGCATGTTCCTGAGTGGGACCTCTCCTGATGCAGGCAGCTCTGTTACTGCAGCCTTTTGAGCCCTTGGAGAATATTTATTTAAAGTTGTTGTCTTACAAAACAGCTATACTCCTGGCACTGGCATCAGCCAGACATGTTAGTGATCTCCATTCCCTTTCTATTCATCCTTCTTGTACAAGAATTTCCCCAGGCATGGAGAAGGTTTCACTTAGACCCAATCCAGCCTTTATGCCTTTAAGTGATTTCACAGGGGAGGTGTTAGAGCTCAGCACATTCCATCCAACTCCTTTCACCTCTGTAGAGGATCTTGTGTCATGCACTCCACATGCATATGTGGAGGACTCAGAATATCAGAAAGAGCAACCAGCTCTTTGTCTCATGGGCTTCCTCCCACTCAGGAAAGCCCATTTCTAAACAATGCCTTTCTCATTGGCTTGTGCAAGCAATATCTTTGGCATATAGCTCTAAGGGTCTTCATCCTCCATGGGCTCTGTTTCAGGGAGTCTCTCAGCAAGACATTTGTTCAGTTGGATGTTGGGCTTCCCCCCAAACATTTGTCAGGTACCACCGACTTGATGTCACCAGAACCCCAGTGGGGCATGTGGTTTTGGGTGTGGATTCTTCATAATGGGTTCACCCATAACCCTTTCTCCCTCACACTGTGTATGTGTTACCCCACATGTTTCACTCCAAGCACAATGCATGGGCTCTTCTCTCTACTTTGTTATGTTTATGGGTTATAGAGCCGGCTAATATTATAAAGGATGTGTCAGGCACTGCCTTTAATTAGGAGACCATTCTTTTGGCTCACAGCATCTTCCTGTGAGTGTATAGAGCAAATGGGGAATTGTCAAGTCAAGTCATTTTTATTCAAATAGTGCCTTTCACAACACACACTGTTTCAAAGCAGCTTTACAGAAAATCATGCATTAACAGAAAATGAGTAATATCTATAAATTCTTAGAGACATCATTGTGTAGTTTGATTGAATAAAATTATGAAGTGTGTATAAAATAATAATTAAATAATAATTGTATTTAGAGACCCAGTGAGCAAGCCGAAGGCGACTGTGGCAAGGAACACAAAACTCCATAAGAGAAAAATAACCTTAGGAGAAATCAGACTCATTGTGGGAGCCAGTTTCCCTATGGCTAACAGCACAAATATAATGCCAATATTACTTATTTATGTGCAGTGCAAGTCATGGTTTAAAATGAGTAAACTAAGTAAGAATTAAGGGCCAGTGTTTAACAAAGATTCTGTAAGAAATGTAAAATAAATGATTAATGTCTTTGAAGATCATCCTGGATTAACTGCAGAAGTTATATAGATACATTGTCCTTTGTTAGTTGGCTGATGAAGGCTTTTGTTTGCAATTTATTGATAGTATGTGTATTCCATTTTAAGAGTGTAGTCCATCATAAGACCAAGGTGATGCAGGCTAAGATCAGTGAGGTGCTTCATAGTTCAACCGGCCAGAAATTTCTGTGAGGTCTATCGTAAATCCAAAGTTCAGGCAATGGCATATGAAGCATCCAATGTCTTATGGTTGGAGTTGGCATCAGTTCATCCTCTGAAGTTCATGGTAATACTCTGAAGTGATGGCTTGCTGGCACTGGCTGCATAACACATAGCACATAGTAGTCCAATAACTAACAGGAATGGAGCTGGATCCATCCGGTTCTGTTGATCTCGGGATAGGAGTCCTAAGGTTGAGACACGAAAACAACAATATTAGCATAGATGACATTAATTTTTTTTTTGCAGAGATATAGATAATGATCAATGTTTCAGGTTCCGGCAGACCTAACTATAGCATCCTAATTGTGTGGTGAAGAATAAATGAGGTGTATACCTGGCTAAATAGATGAGTCTTTAGTCTATAATTCAATTCAGTGAGTGTGTCTGCGTACAGAACAGTGTTAGGGAGACTATTACATAGTTTATGAGCCAAATAGCAAAAGTTGTCCATATCTTCCCATAGGTGGATCTTGAACACGATATGATGAAAGAGAATGATAGGTTACCTTTTCTGTAAACCCAGTGCTCTGAGTGGAGAGATCCACCAAGCTTGCCCTACTTGCTTCACGAGGAGCAAATATGCTCACTGAGGAAAGCAGTGTGTAAATGTCCTTTTAGGCCCTCAGGTAAGGGCAGGGTCTTACAGCAGCATTGGACACATGCTCCTGTCTGTCAAGCCAGACTTGGTGTAACTGGATGCTTCTGCAGAGGTCAGGTGTGTATGCCCTTCCCATTGGTGGATCTCTCCACTCAATGTTTCAGAGAACTTGGGTTACAGAAAAGGTAACCTATCGACTTGCTTTCTTCATCAGAACACATACAAAGATTTTTCAAAGAATATCTCAGCTCTGAAGGTCCATACAATGCAAGTGAATGGTGATCAGGACTTTTTAGCTCAATTATCACATAAAGGAAACATAGATGTAAGCCATAAGACTCCAAATCTTACAACCAAATATTCAGAAACTATATAATAGATGTGGGTGAGAAACAGTTAAATATTTAAGTCTTTTTTTTTACTCTAAATTTTCACTTTCACTTGTAAATCTGAAAGTCACATGTGATTCCTGTTTAGTTTCACTTTCATATAAAAAAGTGGAGATTTAGGGTAAAATATGACTTACATTTTTTTCTGTTTCTCACCCACACCTATTATACTGCTTCTGAAGATATGAATTTAAACACTGGAGTCATATGATTACTTTTATGTTTCTTTTATTTGAATTTTGTAGCTACAAAATTCTGATCACCATTGAATTGCATTGTATAGACCTACAGAGCTGAGCTATTCTTTTAAACATCTATTCCTTTTTTGTATACTGCTGAAGAAATAAAGTAATTCATATCTGTATGCATGAGGGTGAACTATCCCTTTAATCAGCCAGTTAGTTTTCAATTGAATATGTGTTTTATGGAAAAATAACCATCAGGATTGTTGGTTTGCTTTATTATACACAGTAGCTAGATAACCAACTATATTCTTTTTGTACCTGTTCTTCAGCAGTGAATTTGCTTGACATCACAGAAGATCAATGGACAGTTACTCATGCAATCAATATAAATAAAACACAAATTCTTTGAGTTAAAGCCCTCCACTTCTGTTTGTTCTTTTCAGCCTGTTATAGGGCTATGAAGTCTTTCATGAGTCGTTGGTCACAGGAGGTCCCGATGCAGGAAGCTGCCTTCCTGATCCTAATTTCCCAGACAAAACAATGTAAATGGTGATAATAGGTTAATGGCAAGAGAGGGGATGCAATTTAGAGATTTATAAATCAACTTTATTTATTTAAGAATACATATATATATTTCTACAGGTCAATCAGATATCTGATCATATTTTAAAATCAGTGGTAGTAAAAAGCAAATATACTCCTTTAAAATTGAGAACGGTTAAGCCTACACTGTATTGTTAAATAGTTTTATTGACATTGTTATAATACCACAGCATTGAGTTCCTTAGCATTTGTAATAAAACTGCTACATGAATGTAAATGTAGCCTAAAATGTAAATGTAAAACCTAGCCTATATTAGACTGATTTAGGAATGGTAGTCTTCCTTTTGATCTCAAATAATGCTTTTTCTTTACGTGTCAGTTATGAAAGGACTGTTTTGCACGAGTTAATGAATTTAACATCTGTTATGAAGTTTAAATTTGGGGTTTGAAAATGGGGTAATCCTCAGCAAATTTCCAAAAGCTCCTTGTGGAGGTGAGGGCGTAGTCAAGCATTTGTCCTGGGAGAGAGGAAGCGTTAAGGGTCTTCACCTGAGATGAATTGCTGGTTATTGCTGTTACTATGTTCACAGTGAGAGACGGGGGAAATAAAAAGTGCCCAGTCCATAGAGTGGGAGAGAGAGAAACAGACACCGCAAAGCTGTGTGTGTGCGTGAGACTGGGAGAGAAACCGAAGCTATTTTGTGTGTTGGCCACTGCTGTAATAACGTTTTTTGAAGCTTCACCATTACACCTTCACCATTACGCTAACAGGTTTTCTGTTCATAAGACTAAAGAGTGAAGTACCTGAGTTGGAATCGCCATCTCCTGCTTCCTCATCCATTGAACCTTGTGACACTGGTGCCGAAACCCGGGAATCGAGGAAGAAGAATACGCTGTCATTGAGTCATCGCCGCTGGAGGAAGTCTTCTGGTCCCTCGCCAGCATCCACCAGAGACAACACCAGGCCCTCGTGGATCTTCAGAGAGAGCAGCAACAACGTTTCAAGGCACTCCTTCTGGCCCACTAAGATGTGGCCTCAAGATGATCTGGAGGAATACCTTGAGCTCTTTGAGCATGCTGCTGAAGCTCTGAAGTGGCCGCTAAAAGAGTGGGCGGTGCATTTTCTGCTGCTGCTGACCGGGGAAGCCCAGATCATAGCACAACAGTTTCCAGTCGCCAACCTCCTGGACTACTCAGTGCTGAAGAAGTGCAACGGGTTGGCTGCAGCCCATAAAAACACAGACCCTTCAGCCAACAAAACCCTTCATCAGCCAACTAACAAGGACAACTGCATCTATGTGAACTTCTGCTGTTAATCCAGGATGAACTTCAAAAAGACATTAGTCATTAATCTTACAGTTCATTACAAAATCTTTGTTTAAACACTGTCCCTTAACACTTACTTAGTTTAATAATTTTAAACCATGACTTGCACTATCAAAAAGTAATACTGGCATTATGTTCATGATGTTAGCCAGAGGGGAACTGCCCCCCACAGTGAGTCTGGTTTCTCTCAAGGTTATTTTTCTCCATTAACCAACTCTTATGGAGTTTTGTGTTCCTTGCATTCAGCTTGCTAACTGGGGTTATAAATAAAATGATTATTTAATTACTTATTTTTAAACACAATTCAAAATCGTATTTTATCAAACTACTATCATTGACGATAAAGACATTATAGATTTTACAGTTATATCTTCTGTTAATGCCTAATCTTCTCTAAAGCTGCTTTGAAACTATGTGTATTGTGAAAGGCGCTATACAAATAAAAATTACTTGATTTGACACCGCCAGTGCTTTCGCTACTTTTCGCTGAGCAAGGTTGGCCGCCTGTTTGGGGGTTTCCTGCTCCAACAAACCCTGTCTCTCCCCACTCTTCATCCCAGGTGAAGGAGTTCGCTGCTACAAGTGTGGGCGGGAGGTTTGGGCCGGTCTGCTGGAGTTGGGGGGAGCTGTGTCTTATCAGAGAGCAGTGCCCGGTAAAGGAGGTGGGGGCCTTGATCCGGATCCCCAACACCCCCCAGACCGCCTTTGACTGAGCAGGGATATACCAGATACCTGTGAGTATTAAGGGGGGCACATGCTCATCCTTGGTGTGTTCAGGTTGTAATCAAACATGCATTCATCAATGCTTGTTTCAAACCGGGGCATTGGAGGCAAATAATAAAGGGTGAGGTGTGTGTGCACAGGAATATTCATGATTATCCTGTAGTGACTGTCACAGTAATGTTCTGGGGACAAAAGCATAATATTGAGGTGGTGGTTAGTTGCCTCACCCATCCCCTTTGGGAACTAATTGGGTGGCTTTTTGATCATTATTAAAGGGGTTGTTTGTGAATGGGTTCTGTGAGAATGTGAATCAGTGTGGGATGTGCGAAGCCCTGGCAAGGAAGGTATCGCCTGGGCCATATGTTCTGCTCCGCATCAGGCTGACGCTTGGGAAAGGGAAATGTCATCCTCCCCCACCATGATTTCCCTCTAGAACAGTCACGAGACGAAACCCTGAGACACGCATTTGACCAAGTGATAGTGATTGATGGTCAATGTCTTCAGCCGGGCATCACACTCACATATCCATATTTCTAAATTATCAAAAAATATTTTTTATAGAATGACACAGAACACTCGCATGAAAGCATATAGAAAATAGATGGAAAATGTTATTTCAGGCAGCTCATCATAATCTGATGGCAGGTCACTTGGGACAGGGGAAACACTAAGTCATCTCATGGCATGTTTCTATTGATTGGAATTCACGGGGATGTTCGCCGGTGGTGTCCGGCATGCTGTGAATGTCAGCTGATGAATCTGCCGGCCGCTCCAAATGTGCCCATCCGTTGGTGAGGTGAATCCATTGTGGCCCATCCGTTGATCGAGGTTTCTTTTTAATTAATTGGTATGGACCTCGTCGGGGCATTGGAATGGACAGCATGCGGGCATCGCTTTGCGTTAGTCCAGATGATTTACGCAATGCGATATCTGAAAGCAGTGCCGCTGCATAACATCTCAGCATGTAGTATTGCAGAGGCACACTTCAAAATTATCTCCCGTGGGGTAATAAAATATTATTTATAAGTTCGTGCACAAAGATGCTCGGAAATTAGATAAGTGGCTTGCACCAGGAGATAAGGTCCTTGTACTGCTGCCCACATCGAGCACGTAATTTCTCGCAAAGTGGCCAGGGACCTTTGAGGTCACACAGGGATTTAGGGAAGTCGACTATGAAGTGGTCCATATGGATAGGGGAGAGGCACATCAGATTTACCACCTCAACCTCCTAGAGAGTCGGTCCATGTATTGTTGGCGACGGTAGTCCCGGGGAGGGAGGAGCTCGGACCAGAGGTGAATCTAAAAGCCAGTCAATTCATCCCAGTCAATTGTGTAAACCACCTTTTGCCATTGCAAAAGCAAGGTTGCAAAATAATTTTTCTGATGTGTTCTCATCTCTCCCCAGCCGCACTGATCTCTTAAAACACCACATCGAGACAACCCCAGGAGTAGTGGTATGTAGTTGTCTTCACCAATTTTTGACCCTTCCATTTGGTTTGTTTTGTTTCAGCATCTTATGTACAGGGCCCTCAGACCACATGCTGCGTATGCCGCTGCCTATTTGGATGACATCATTATGTATAGTAATGATTGGCAGAGATTGACTGTCTCTCCTCCATTTTGGTCTTGGGTCTCAGGCAGGTCGCAATCACTGGAGTTTTATTAATTTTGGGCCACACCTGACCACGACGCAAGTGAAACCCCAGATACTGTACCTCCACCCACCCAATCGCCCACTTCAGGTTTGCTCTGAGCCCCGCTCATTGCAGCGACCTCAGTCAATCTCTGCCAATCATTATGTATAGTAATGATTGGCAGAGATTGACTGAGATAGGAAGACTGGACAGTTACCCCGGCCTGAGTCAGGTGGCAGGTCTATGTGGAGGCTAGGGCGTGGTCGAGCGTTCGTCTGGGGAGAGAGGCAGCAGTAAGTGTTTTCACAGGTTACGCCTTGTGTTAACGTGTTTTCTGTATATAAAGAGTGACAGAGTTGGAATAGCCTTCTCCCGCTTGCTCATTCATTGAACATTGTAGCACTCTTTTTGGTTGATATCTTTTCAAATGGCACTTCAGAGACAGTAGAGATAGTCCAGCCGAGCTCAGTGGAGTGTTAATGGTCCTGTGTAGCTTTTGAGAAGAGCTCTCATGCTAATGACACTACATTTCCAAATGAACAACATACACCACTCAATGCTCTATTTTTAATGGCCTCTTACTGTGACATTTGACTTTTTAGAAATTGTAATTCAACTGTGTTAAACATGAATTAGATCATTACAATATAAACCATGTGAATATCTATGTTCTGCCACAAACTTTATGGTTGCTAACTGGATTGTTATTCTTTAAACAACAGACCACAAACTGATTACTGATACAGTATGCACTCCATTGGAGGTTAAAAGTGGATGGGATTTTACATATTACCATAACATAACATGTGAATCTCACAAAACCTGTCAATAAAAATGTTATATTTTACTCTAAAGATAAAAATGAGAGATGTAGAAAATGATGCATATTTTAGGACAATTATAATGTTTGCACTATTTTCAAGTCAGTCAATCACAACCCAATTCTCATGTAACTGCAATGCCAAAAAGATTCTTGTTTTCAAATTATAATTGTAATGTGAAAAAATATATTATTTAAATTGTTATCTATTTGCTGCACTGTTGTTAAATTGTGCTGATATATATATATATATATATAATGAGAAACATAAATATTAAAACATTGTAATGTCCTAAATGTTGGCTTCATTTTAGTTTGTGTATTTTTTTTTCACTTTTAATTTTGGGGTGATATATGACTGAGAATTTTGCCTCAAATATTCTATTCTCTTGACACGCCTCCTAATATTCACCCAATAAAATGTTTATTATTTCTGTTATATCCACATAGGGCACTATTTTTGTAAACCATTCTGCAGAATTTATGGTTTCACATTTTACATCTTCAAACTACCTTATTAACTTTGTGTTTGTGTTATCTGATCCAACAAAAGAAACCCCAAGAGGTGGTCAATTCTGTTGTAGGTAGGTGTACGGTGTCTTTTATCAGTGATTGCTTAAACTGCCAGAGAACAGATGTTCTTAAAATTACAGACCCTCTCCTCAGCCATTCTGTTCAGTGGGAGATCAGGTGGAGCTTTTGCTTTGGCAAATTGACAGACCTTAACTCCAATTCAGCTCTAACCCTCCCCCACAGATAGGATGGGGTGGAGGGGTGTTTGTGAGTATGGCCACTGGAGAGTTGAAAGACAATAAGTCAGACCTCATTAAGAGATGATTTTAAGGTTTAATTATGAAAGTCAAAATGCAAAAATCCGGACATGCTTAAATTAAACAATTAAAAAAAATAACAATATACAGTGTGAGCTACCTTATTTTAATAAATATTAGAAAGCTTCTATGAGAATAATGAAAGTGAAGTACACATACACAAAGGCAAACAATGATACAAGTACAAATAATTTACACTATGCATTCTTGATCAGACAAAAAACTAGGCAACTGTTTGCTAAGATGTCCTGAGGATAACTTTTGCATGGCGTGTATACAGACTTTGTCAAGGCTCTGCCTTTAGGTCCTACAATAGATATTTAAAAAGTACAAAAAGTACATTTAAAATAGATTAAATTACGTAATGTAATAAATTTTTTCACAAACATGTGAAAACACATCGCTTGTGTTCACAATGTACAAAGTGTAGTAAAGTCCTTTTAAATTTAAAGCTTAGTCATCCATGTAGGACAGTTTTATATACAAAGTGTCCATTAACTGGAGAGGACACTGGATGACTCTGATTCTGTAGATACAGACGATATGGGGCCTCTTTTCATGGTCAACATCTTGTGACTCGGTCTACTGCTGATGCTCAGAGAACTACGGGCAAATTTTCTGAATTTGACTCCCAGGAAAGCATAAAGGATAGGGTTCAGACAGCAGTGGAAGTAAGCCAGTGCCTCAGTAATGAAGATCCATTTCTGCAGACCCTGTTCTAGGAAACAGCTGTGAGGAACAACATTCAGCATCATCAGTGTGTCCACCAAGATGCCAACACAATAGGGCAACCAGCAAATATAGAAACAGAGGATGAGGATGACAGTGGTCTTCAGTGCCTTCTTCTTTAGGACCTGACCCTTGGAGTTTTTGGAGAGTTTAGAGATGAGAATACAGTAACAGGTCAGGATGATCAGACCGGGCAGCAAAAAGCCAACGATGAGGTGTTGGAAGCGGAAAACAGTCTTCCACACAATGTTGGACTGCTGTGGGTAGTTGAGCTCACAGATTGTGTTCTCGCCTGTATTGCGTACTTTGGCAAACACTAGATCAGGCACAGTCAGCAGTGTGGCAGGCAGCCAAACTCCAATGTATATCACCCGTCCTGCCAGCAGTTTCCTGAATCCTTGGCTGTTTGTGGCACGAACCACGGCCAGATACCTGTCCAGGCTGATAAAGGCCAAAATCAGCACACTGCTGTACAGATTCAGAGTGTAGATCATGTTGACTGTGACACAGAGGAATCCCCCAAAATGCCATCCACTGGCTGCATCCACAGCCCAGAAGGGCAGAGTCAGGACAAACAGGAGATCAGCGATGGAGAGGTGTAACCTGTATTTGTCAGTCATGTTCTTAGACTTCTTTTGGTAGCCCATCACAAGGACCACGAGTCCATTGCCAACGATTCCCAGGACAAAAATAATCCCATATATACTGGGGAGGAAAATTCTCTGGAATTCATCGCCATCTGCGATATCACAGAGTCCCTCAAGTCCATCCATGTCCCCGTCCCCAGACCCCGTGCTGTTATCGTCAAAAACGAAGTGCTGCATTAAAAAAAAACAACAACACTGTATTAATTCATTAATTGCGCACATGAACAGCACGTAAATTTGTATCCTTTCCCCATTTTAAAGACAAGAAAAAACAGAAAAAAAAGTTATTTTTAAAAAGACACCATGCAACGCATGTGACAGCCAGAGTAGCCTACAGATTGTAGGACAATGTAAACTATTTGCTAACATAAAAAACATGTTAATAACAATTAAATCTAGCAAAATAAATAATAGCAACAGTAATGCAAAGCGTTTTATATTGTCGTTAAATCAACTTACCACAGACTCCATGTTGTTCAAACAGATGAGCGCCAAAACACGAAAAAATATCCACAAACTTCAGTTAACGAAACTCCAACAGCAGCTACAGCAGCATTTTAAATAGTCCTCCGAATACACTAGATACGCCCTTTATTATTGAACAGGGCGGGGTCATGACGCAGACTTCGCTCAGCAGGGCAGAGCTATTGTCTTCACAGATCAGAAAGTGAAAAGTAGCGTACTGCCTCTCATGATTATTGCAACAGATTTCATATTTGTTTGTTTGTCTCGTGCAGCTTGTGCACTAAACTTTTCCGATTATCAATGGGCACTGTTTGCATAAGAACAGATAGATAGATAGATAGATAGATAGATAGATAGATAGATAGATAGATAGATAGATAGATAGATAGATAGATAGATAGATAGATAGCAGAAATATTCACAATATAGCACTGCATTTATTGCCTAATCTATTTTATTAAAATATTACTTCATGATAAATGATTAAGAACACACATTGTCATTGAAATATTATTTTAATAAGCAATTATTAATTAATAACATTCCTTCTGATGAAGATATAGTCCTTGACAATAAACCATAAAAGAGTATTATGTGTGCTGTGCAGTGCTAAACAGAGTAACTACAGGTGTTTCACAACATAGCTGTTAAAGCTGTAGTGCATAACTTTTTATGTGCAAAATACTTTCTTCCATAAGACAACCATAAGTAAGCAATGCATAGGTAATTTGTTTCTAGAAAACTGTGTCTCTACGGTGCTATAAAAATTCCTCTTTTGGTTTAAAAGGACCATGCAGCCCCACACAATGTTTACATGCACACCAATATGCTAATTACCCTCTAAAATCAGCTTATTTAAAAAAACTGACAAGGCAAGAAATTCGCGTTTACATAACATTTGAAATAATTGCATTATTCTATGCTCTTGATGTCAAACAGCAAAGAGGCATGTGCTCAACACATGCTTTTTTGTTGGATGACCCGGTAAGAACGGCAGTTAAGGTTTTTACATGCCGATGTTGCCATACTGGGCAAAAATGTACCCGTGTCAACTGGTTTATTCTTAAGCTGTTTATGACCTTACACTGATAAAGGAACCCTGTTTATTGCATTTAAATGACCACACACGTTGTCGGCTTATTAAATATAATCATGCGAGAATGTGCACATAAACATGCTCATTGATTTAACCAATGAAGTTGGGGCGGGACTATCTGTTTATTTGACCAACAGCAGATGGGCACTTGAGTCGGAAAGCATCTGAAAAATGAATGATTATTTGATTAAGGATGCACTTCTCAGCCAGTGAGGTGAGCAGGTGAGCAGTATGAATAGATTCTTCATCATACCCTTACAAAAAATCTAAAGTTCTTGCAACAAATTTCCCACGCATTATTTGCAGCAAGTTTGCTTGAACTCTCAATTTTTGCAAGGTTATATATCATGACATACTTCATCCTGGGACATGGGTACTGACCCATGACCCGAATATATGATGTTATAACAAAAACCTAGAAAATAATCTATTCTGGTTTTGTTAATCAAGCACAATTTAAGCACAACAAACAACTTTCTTGATATATCACTTACAGTTGAGAAGAGCCGTTTGATTCGCGGTTCAGTTCCAAGCGCTATTGCTGATTGACACATTTCAACTTTAACTTTATCATGAATTGATCAAGCAGCATCCATGAACTATTCATTTTATATAATAATCAATATTGACTTCATCAGACTATACAAAGTTTCCCACCACATAAATAGCTGACGTCCTTCCTGATTTCCCAGCAGTTTGTTTGTGATCTCATCGTTTTACTAAGTGCAAACATTGTGAAGGCCATTACTTTTGGTAGGTTTAGGCTTTGTGGTGTGATTTACTGGATGATAGGACTCCTCTGGTCCACTTTGCAATTTGTTTAGTGTAGAAACCTGATTGTTAAAGTAACTCTGAATGATGAAAGAAGAAGGTCATGCAGTCACCTCCATCATATGCCTAGAGACTAACATTTCATGACAGATACAAACTCTCTGTGCCTCTCTGCACTAAATGCAAACCTTGGCAGAATCCTTTTGCTTTGAAACATGAGACACAGGGTCGTGCACAGACATTTTGAGGGGCAGGGGCTCAAGTGGAAAAAAAGGGCACTTCTCATAATTACGTTTTTTTTTTTTACTTTTTTTAAACAAAAAAGAATATATATTAACACAACTCTTACTTCTTTTTTAAAAAATAATTTAAAAAGTTAAATCCTCAAACTCATGCAATTGTTTCATTTTCAAAAGATGTCTACAAAATAATCAGTTCACACAGAAACCATGGGCGTGTTTTACTAATAATTTGTTTATTTTTGCACAAGGCGGCACTACATCATTTT